>JAZHRO010000002.1:78010000-79210000 GCA_037157565.1 Thalassia testudinum
AGCTTTGGAGAGGGAGAATGATGATGGAAGGGATGAAGAATTCGAGTGGAGGGGTCTCCTTTTATAGTTGTAGGGATTGAAGGCAATTTAGTCATTTTATGTTTTAAAAGATTAATTCAGGGTCTTTAGTAATTGAGGGCAATTTGGTCATTTTATGTTTTAAAACATTAATTCAGGGTCTTTAGTGACGGGTTTAAGCGTCACTAAAGACCCCAAATGTGGGCTTAGATTCGTGCATGCGCCTCCTTCTCCTCTCCCTGCACGCTCAACACATAAGCCACAATCTTGCGATCTCAGTCGTCCAACTTGAGATTGGATGGCTTAAAAGCGTACTCCTGCTCCTCTTCATCGCACCCAACGCCCACGCATGCGATCGCACGTAGGCTTGGGCATCTGATTGCACGTGTGGCCACACCTTCATCTGAGCACACCACGTCTCACCTTCACCACCGCCCAATCCAAATCTAATGATCAAATTCGATCGTGCCTTGCGCCCATGCTGAATTAAAGCGCTAGTGGGGGCTTGAACGCGCGCCTCTAGTTGCTGAGAGGGGCGCACGACCGCTATGCTAAGAGGTATGCTTGTCTCTTTGTTGTTTAACATTCACACATCCTCGGTAGTTGGATGAAGATCCAACGACTGAGGATTTGTGTGCCTAGGCTTTAGCTGAGAGGAGAGGCGTGCCTTGAGTTGATCTCAGCCGTTGAATCTAGATCCAACGGTTGGGTTTGCTTGAGCAGGCGGAGAGGAAGTCTTGCAGGTGACCTTGGGTGGCTTTGACGGTAGATATGGCACCACGTGGTGCCTTGTTGGCCGTCCATCTTCTGTGACTTGTAGATGGTGACACGGATATTGGATTGGACCGATTTTCGCACCATTGGGCTGTAATCGTCGATCCGAACCCATCCGTGCAGTTGAATTTGTCATCTGATGTATGGATTTACACCATCTTGGCCCCTTGACCTCTGATCTTTCTCGGACTGCATCTGATGCTACGGAAGTCCAATCAGGGCAATCTTGGAGTCATTGAACTCCCATCATCGCCCTGATAAGATCCGTACAGTTGGATCTTCAATCCGAGGCCCCAATTAAATATCGGCCTATTACCTGACCATAAAAAGAGAAAATTAACCTAAACTTTATACAATCTAACATAAATGCAATATGATGCATGTTATGCAATATTTATAATGTATGATGCAACTTTATGTCTAAGAACACGCTAAAATAGATGGTTTATGTGATATAAACATGTTTACATCACACACCCATGCCTATCTTTTGCTAGTCCCTAGCAAAACTACATGCTATTTATAAGAGAATTAGGTCAGATTTCTTGGGCAATAATTATTTTTTAACACTTAAGAAATTCAACTAAAACCTAAACTACAAAGACACAACAACCCCGAGTGTCTGCCAAAATGCCGACCACCTCAAGCCCTCACCTTATTCAAAGAAGGATCTTTTTTTTCTTCTTTTCTAAGTTTTTGGATTTTTGAGTTTAGGGTTTCAGAGTAGCTTTCTACGACCACTCAACCCACCCAAGACTCGATGAGAACTCTAAGTTCTAAGAATCTTTTTGTGTGAAGTGCTAGACTCATTGATCGGCAATCAAAATGGACTTCGGGTTTCTACGCCCCTAAGTGACATTAAAAAGAGTTCTGCCTAAAGGTATATCTATCCGACTGGTAACTTTCTCCCTACTTTTATTTTTATGGGGTCCATGATGGGAACACCATCATGAGCCCTAACTAGATCCTTTTGACCTAATGAAGAGAATAAATGCTCCTACATAACCATTTGAAGGTCTAATTCACTGCACAACCATTCTGAGAGTGAAACAAGAAACTAGGGTTAAAACTGTAATTTTACCAATGCAGTACAACCATGGGTCTTCTCAAGGGCTAAACAAAGGTCAAATGGTCTTAATAAAATAACAAGTGGGTTGGATTTAACAGAAAAGGATTTGTGTGTGTCCTGTGAATTAAATGACCTCTTAAAACCCTAAAAAAGATCCACTTGATTAACCAAGGTTCTGGTCAGGATAAAATTCACTTATACCCTCTAAAAATCATATAAAAATATTCTCTAGGTTTTAGAAGCTTCAATTTGGCCATTAGAACCCATCTTGACCTAGAATGGGGTCTTAGACAGATATTGGCCCTAATTTGGGTTTTTGCATAAATTGGCAAGTCAAACGTGGGCAAACCAAAAATCCAACTTCACCATTGGATTCCTTATGTCCAAAATAGGTTTGTACCAAAATTTGGACGTAAGGGAAACTCATCTTGACCTAATTTGCAAAAAGGTCCTATTTGATTACATTTCTACCCCTAACTTTCAAAAATCCTTAAAATCAGCCCCTATCTTCTTCATCATTTTCATAAATAGGTCCCTCCACCATTATAGCAGAGGAATCCTACTCCGGCAAGCTTTGAAAGGAGGTTTCTCCTTGATTGCTCAGAGAATCCCTTCCAAAATTGGAAGGGAGATTCTCTGAGTAATCCCCTCCAATCTAAACCCATCTTTGATCCCTGATTGTTTCCCAATCTCTCATGCGAACGCATGAGAGATTTGGATCTTTTGAAGCTTCCATCTCTGGCGGAACTTTTCTTTCTTGGAAGCTTGGCTTCCAAGCACAAAACCTCCTCAAAGACCTATTTAAAGACTCCCCAGATCCAACCGAGTCTCCTCAGCTTGAAATTAAGTCAGTTTCCCCTACATTCCTCTCTCCCTCGCAGGCCACAACCCTCCGCAAGCTCTGGCGACTTCTCCCTCACTCACTCATCGCCCAACCACAATACCAGTGGTCGGGTTATCTCCACCACAATCTTCCTCGTCACGCAACACCGGTGGACGTCGCCTCTGCCCTGTCTTCGCCACCGCCTCACCTACGGAGCTTCGTCTTCCCCACGTCTGGCAACCATACCAGCGTGGGATTCCCTTCCCTTTCGTCCCTTAGATTAGGTTTCTTAAGTTCCCTATCATCCACACTCTCTTTCCCTCTCTTTATTTCCCTAAACTGTCCACCGACGCCACTGACCACCTTCACCTTCTTCACCTCTGGTGACTCCCCCAGCAAGGTGTTCCCGTCGTTATGCACCTCCATCCACCACGCCAACCACCCTACAACCTTCGCCTCATCTCCCTGATCATTTCCCCTCACTCCACTCACTATGCCACTCACCCAAACACCTAACCAAACACACCCACTCACACGCACACAGTGTGACCTAGGCACGTCACCACAACCACCCACATGCCACAAAACCACTCCCATCACATCAGTTGTGCTTCGGTGATGCTCCCTGAGCGATTTGACGTGGCCGCAAGGCTGTGCTATTGATTTCAGGTTTAAGACGACTGCCGCCATTGCTGCCAAAGCTTCAAGCTTGCTGCTATTGCTCCAGGCCTTACTCTACTCTAGGGGATAGCTCCAAGCTGTGTGCAATCGAAGCCTGCACATATCCAAGCCATCAAGCAAAGGCTTCAGCCTCGGCAGCCTTGCCAATTGGAAGCCTCATCTACTGCTGTGGCGCAAGGAAGACAAGTGGGACATTTAGTTCCACCTCAAAAGTGGAAAGACGCCCGAAGTCGCATAAATTGTAAAAGTGTTGTAGGCTCTTCGCCTCCAACACTGAAGGTGAGGTCCTCCTTCCCCCTCTCACCAGACTCGTCCGCGACATAACCCGCAGACCTAGCCGAACCCAACTACCCGACTACCCTTCACTCCTCGCTCACCACACACGCTAGTGAGCCTGGACCCGGGTCTACATTAGGTCCGATTACCCAACCGGTTAAAGGCTTTAGGAGAGCGAAGCTGAAATAGGAGAGAAAGAGAGAGGAGAGCTACGCAGGGGAAGGGGGGTTTTGCTCTGAGGAGTTTGGCTCCACACTTAGTCGGATTCTGAGAGAAGAAGAGCCAAAGAAGGAAGAAAAGAAGGAGAAGAGGACAACAGAAGAAGAAAGGCAGAAGGCCTAAAAGGTTGGCAAAGGTAGAGAAAGAGAAGAAGGAAGGAGAAGTCAGAGGACAGAAAGAAGAGAAAGAAGGGAGGGTTCGCAAAGGCAAAGGAAGAAGAAGGAAAAAGAAGAAGAGAAGGGCCAAAGAAGAAGAAGAAGAAAATGACATTGTAGCCAGAGACATTTAAGACATCTGATTGTAAAATCAGACGTTTGAATTTTATATTTCCTTTAGTAAATTTGAGTAGCTATTATTTTCACTACAACTCTTTTTTATTCTTCAGATACTCATGCTCTACATTCTTAATTAATTTGAGTAATATTATGTGTTCAAATTGCATTTATTGTTGAGATTAGTGCATGAATTCCATTTTCTCTCTGTGTTCGACCTCGGAATATATTCGAGTAATAAAATTGTATTTGTTTTGAATGCTATTTCGACTGTACTCCAACACAACACTCTTAACCTGATTCAGTGACCCAAACATTTTGACGCCGTTGCCGGGGAGCAACGTGCAATTCACCACTATTTCTTATATTATTTGATTATATTTAAGCACTAACTTACCCTATTTGCTTTATTGTGATTTTGCGAGGTACCTCATGAGGAGATCTTCCACGCAAATCAACCACTCCAGGGCAGGTAACGTCTCTATTCTTCCCTAATCAACCTCCTAATCTTAGGAAGACAAAAAGGAAATAATCAATTAGGAATCACCTGCCTTATTTTTCATAGTAATTATCATTTAAAAGGTAAGGTTCCTGATTTGTGAATTTTTTTTTTCAAATCTCATTGAAAATTGAAGCGATCCTAGTTAGAGATCCTACCCCAAATTTCCTGTGCCTATTAGGGATTACGCTCAATTCCTAATCTTCTTGGACTACGCAGTTATTGTTTGAAGTCTAAGGAGAACATATTTGAAGATCAAAGAGGACCTAGAAATAAAGCCAATTAGGGTTTCAACTGTTAGGGTTTTGTAGTGCTAGTTCACACTTACCTGCATAAAAGGAAACAAACCCACCCGTATTTGTGTGCTACCCAAGCCCTTGATTGAAAAGAGCTAATCAAGAAAAACCCTAAAAACAGGCTCTAAACTCACTTGAACCCCAAAATTCTTAGACCTAATAATCTGAGAGTCAAACCAGGGTGATTTCTATGTCTTGACCTAGAGTCATTCTGCAATCTTTAGGGCAGATCAGGTAAAGTTGGACTACATTGTAGGCCAACCAACCTTCAAATTAGGTCACAAGCCAAATCAACTGCTAATTCAAGTGAAAACAAAGGCACAAATTAGGACATAAAACTGGCATACTTAAGAGGTCAAGTTATCCATTCTATTCTACCTAGACCCTCAGTGACAAGGAAGGTCGGGTGGGGGAAACCCTGTAACCCATGGGGACACTCTACTGTGCAGGGGTCTTTGAGGGACTCTCCCTTCCTAGCTGCCCAGGTAATTTTCAAGTGGAAGACTTTTTGATCCAGGGGTATCATCCACCTCGAACCTCTATAGTCATCCAAAATTCTTTGGGTGCCTTGATTGGGTCAACATCACATCCAGTCCCTCTGATGTAAACACATTTACACTACTTAAGATGTCTATTTATGCATGTTCTTAAGCATAGGATTGCATTCCATGATATAAATATTGCATAACACGCATCATCTTGCATTTAAAGTAGTTTGAATAAAATGGAGGTTAATTGTCTCCTTTTATGTGCTTGGACAGGGCAAACATTTTATCGGGGCCTCGGATCAAAGATCTAACCGTATGGATGTGATCAGGGCGACGATTGGAGTTCAACGACTCTAAGATCGCCTTAATCGGGCATCCATAGCATCAGATAGTGACCGGGGAACCCTAGAAGATCAAGGGCCAGGATGGTGTAAATTCGCACTTCAGATGACAAATCCGACTGCACGGATGAATTCGGATCGACGATCGCAACCCAACGACACAAAAATCGAGTCAATCCAACATCTGTGGCACCATCTACAACTTCCAGAAGATGGACGGCCAAGATGGGCGGCCGAGATGGCACCACGTGGCGCCATCTCGGTCGCCCAAACGGCCGCATGCAACCTCTGAAGACCCCATACCCGCTCGCTCTCCGCCGTTGGATCTTGATCCAGCGGCTGTGGTCAGTCGCGCCTAAAAGCGTCCGCTCGACCATCCGTGCCTCGTAACGCAGTGGTCGAGCACGCTTACACGAGCAGCGGGTGCGGGTTCGAGCCGCAGCGAGGGGCTGGAAGGCGCAGGCGATTGAGCGCGGGCAGACGTTGGATCTTGATCGGACGGCCGTGCGCACCCGATAGCGTTCACGCATGATTGAACGCACATCGTCACGTGCGATCGCACGCGGGCGGGCGCGCAGCGCAGTAGGTGAAGGCGTGACTTAAGTCATCCGATCTCGCGATCGGATGGCTGAGAATCAAAGTGCGTGCGCATGTGTTTCGCGCGCAGGCAACTGAGGCGGCGCACGTGGGCGCGAAAGCTACGCCCACGTTGGGGGCTTTACTGATGGATTTATCCGTCACTAAAGACCCCTCATTTATTATTTTGAAGTTGTAATGTCCATTTTGCCCCCACTCCTTGCAACTATAAAAGGAAACCCCCTCCATACGAAATTCTCATCCCTTCCTTCTCTTCTCTACCCCTCCAAAGCTTAAGAGAAGCTTGTCCCACACCCGGGATGCTTCTCGCGAGATAAAGTCCAAATTTTCATCCCCCTTCAAAAATGGATCCTGCGACGACGACGGCATGCTGCTCCATTCCCATTCTTCTGCTTCATCCTGCTTCGTTCTCCTTCGTCCAGCCGTCATCCCATCCGGCTCGTCCTCCAAGCAACCGTCGAGGAGGATTTCTCTCTCCCTATTCTTTTTACTGCTTTCTAGTATAGATTTACTGCTTTCTAGTGTAGTTTTGCTCGTCCTCCAAGCAATCGTCGAGGAGGACATTTCTCCCTCCATTCTTTTAATGCTTTCTAGAGTAAATTTATCGCTTTCTAGAGTAATTATTTTATGCTTTGTAGTTGTAAGAGTGAAATGAACAATCTCCTTAATGATAAATTCCTTGTTTATTCTATATCACATTTTGATTTCTCTGTGTAATATTCTCTTTCTCTCTTACTCTCTCTCTCTTCTATTTATCGTAAATAATTAGATAGTTTTAAATTGAATTATTTCGTGACAAATAAAAAGAAACGCGTAGTTTTTAAATCAAACATCCGCCTCCCTGTGTTCGACCCGGAATTTTCATTTCGGTATAAATTTTATTTGTTGAACACGAATTCTTCGCTTTAGAACTACAACAATAGGTTTTCCAAAATCGAACACGTTAGCGTAGCCATTCGTAGTGTTCAACACCCTCATCCCTTCCATTTAGAGCACACACATAGATTTTCCTAGGGAGTTCTATTCTGATCAAATCACTTCATTCTAAACTTGCACTTTGATTCTACATCTTAACTCCACCATCTGATTCAAAAATGCAGCCTGGTTACTTAGGAAAACCATTAAAGAAACCTGAATCAAAAAGATCCATGAGAGATAGAATGGTTGAGGATGCCCTTAGATTTTATAACATTGATTACAAAACCTCAAAACCAATTGAAGACATTCAGGTTGATGTATCAACAACAATAACCTTCATCATAAACTGTACCCAATTATTATTAACAGAAGCAACAAAGGGATCAACCTGGGATATTCTCATAACAGGATACATCAAGAAAGAAAAGTTGCATAACTTTGAATATCTCGAATGCATGACAAATTCTATGCTTTGGGAAAAACACCAAGATGATCTTGAAAAATGAGAAGAGATGATGAAATTGTTGAAACAAGTTATCGACCACAAATACCCATGCATGCCCCAAACAGTTAATGAAACATCTTGGAGTAATATTGAGGATCAACATGATTTCCCAAATCCCGGGTTTGAGACACAAGGTTGTTGTGGGTTCCCAACCCAGATGAAATATGATATGCCTGATCTTGAATTAGGTTGGAAGTCCCAATTGCAGGAGAACACGATTTTGAGCCAGCCCTAGAAAACCAAAACCCTGGTTCACCAAACATAGAATTCGTAGACTCCTGTAATGATGAGATTGAATCAGAACCTTTCGAGGGTGTAAATTCTGCCCCTTATTTTGATAAGGTAACCCCTGAAGGAAATTCTGACCTAGACTCTAGTAATTCAACCCACATCCTTAGCCTAGAATCTGGATCTGAATCTTATTGGGATGATTACAAGGCCCTGTATAATGAAGATCAAAGATTAAATGTGGATTATGATTCTGGGCCTTTATTCGATGAATATCCCTCTCCAACATCCTCAAAAATGCAAATTGATTTTTCGAAAGTCATGCCAATCTACGATACAGAAACCGAGGAGTTGGAAGAGTGGGGTTTTGACTGGGTCTTCCCTACAAACCAAACACTCGAGCCCAGATCCAATAGGGACAGCTCTTTAAGCTCGAAATCTACGAATAGGCTAGACCCAAGTCAGGTTGCTGAGTCTACATCTTGTGATTTATTCTGTGGTTGAACCTCTGATCTCAAATCAAATTCAGAACTTGATTCTCGCAATTTCTCTAACGATTTCGAATCTTACCATGATTTCAAAGAACCAGTGTTTCCTGACAGCTACGAGCCAATCTACGACCTTAGCTCACATGATTCCTTCTTCAACTCTAACTCTAAGGTCCCTAATCCTGAGATCATTGATTTAAATTCATATTCCATTGAGATGGAATCATTTCTTTTCGATCCTCAGGAATCAAAACCAAAAAATGCCGAGAGTGACTACAACCCAAAATTTGAATCTTTTCTTGGCTCAGATTTTCTTCATCCTATAAACACTCTTCAGCCATTTACCTTTGAATTTGATGGCTACTATGAGGACTCTCTAAATGAACCCACCTTTAAACCTTTCCTAAAAGAACCCTCATACACAATTCTTATTGAAACCACCTCCTCTACATATACAAAACCTATTCAAACCTATTTTCAACCCCGACCCACAACCGAACTCAATTTCTATTCTGATTCCCCTCTTACTGAGCCGATTACAGATGATTTGCCTCCATATCTTTATCGGGTTTCGGACATCGATCAGACTACAAATCACGCCCCATCTTTCTCTGATCACTCCTGTAGGGTTCCTACATCCTCCACTGATTATTTTTCATTTAAGGATCCCTACTCTGATCAGGCTGATTCAACTAAGCCAAACCCTGGATTCACACTTCTGCATCATTCCAAGCTTCACAGTATATGGTGGGTTCCACATGTCTTGATCTATCTTTATCAACCCACTATATTGATTGGGTTTGGGCTGCATCATCAGCCTGTTGATCTGAATAAGCACCTGGTTGGACCAACTAGGCTTTTGATCAAGGTGCTTGTTCTACAAAACTCATCTGATTTGACCACTCATCCATATCATTTCCCGCTTGGCTGAAGGCGTTGAATTTAGTTCTTAACGAGAGGCAACCCGTCATTCCAAAAACCCGAGATCCTTCTGATTATCCTTCTGTACCTCATGTCTATTGCACCATGAGTTCGATTTTAGAACAGTCGATCCCACTTCTGGTACACATACCAGAGCTTGAAATCGTCCACAATAGTCATTCCCAACCTGTTCGCCCACCCAATAATCCTGTTCTAAATTCTTGAAACCCAAAACTAGTTCACACCCTCTGTTTACAATGAGGATATTGCAAAACTTAGGCATGGGGGGTGGTAAAGTGAAAACATACAAAAATCAAAGTTCGGAAGGGTTCTCACAGAAAAAAAATCACATATCCCAAAAAGACCAAAAAAATGAAAAAATTCTTGAAAAAGAACAAAAAATGAGAGGAGAGAAAATTTTGATGGCATATAAATTTTGAGGAGAAAAAGGGGATAAGTTAAAAATGCCAAAATGGAGCACATGTTGAAAAAGAAATAAAAGGAATAGTCATTAATAAGAAATTAAGGAATTAACTTAGTTCTAGACCATATCAAAAGAAAAAATGAAAGGAAGAAAGTGCTTATGAAACACAGAAGAGATTAGTAGGAACGCTGATTTTAGGCCTCTTGGGCTATAATCATAGGCTTAAAAGTTCAAGTATCCGCTAAGATCAGGATAGTCCTCAAGAGGTTGGGGAAAATGCAAAGCATAAGTATTAGGTCTAAGGCTTAGGGAGTATTTAGTCTCGTTAACTGACCTCTGGTTTGTAGGACTCGGTAACCTAAGCACCCCAATCCACACACAGTCTGGTTCAGTGCGCATAAGTATCAAAATCACGCTAATGCATTTAAATCATTCTAAAAAAGTCGCCTAGATTAGGAGCGGCTGATCTACACAAGTTGATTTGGATGAGTTCCCAGCGCGGAGAGACAGGAAATTTCCCTCAAAGATGCATAATAACATATCGTCTCCTCGGTGCTTGTCTCCTAGGATATCTACATATCCTACCAGGGGCTAATAAGCACCCTATGCTGGTTCAGATGCCATGGACGACATTATCCCAAAATGTCGATTACCAAGGTCTGGATTTAGCTACAGAACGCCATGGGCGGGATTATCTCAAAATCTCGAAAGCCAGGGTTCTGGGGGTTGCCATGGGTGGTGCTATCTTGAAGCATCGATTGCCAAGGACCCTTCAAGGATTGATGATGGGGACTAGGAATTCGATACAGACCGTGTTGTGAAGCTAATCCGAAGCTAAAAATAAAAAGAAAAGAAAGAGAAAACTCTCCAAACAAAGAAAATTCCTCTATCTCACTCTTACAAAAATGCATTGCAAGCTGAACTGAGGCTAAATATGTTACAAGCACGGGTGCTTTAACCGTAGAGTTCAACGAACCTTAGGATAAGTTCCTATGGGCCTTAAAAACCTTCGCAGCAGACTGAGGCTAGAACTGGTTAAGTCCAGATCTTGGTTAGTACTTGAGTACCTCTAGGCCTACTATCGGCATTTTAACCTAATCTATAGAAGAAAGCACACATCACAAGTTTCGAGCATCAAAAGATTTCATGGTCTAGAATCAAAGTTAAAACCTAAAAATTTTGCTAAGGGACTAGCAAAAGTTAGGCATAGGGGTATGATGAGAACACCATCATGAGCCCTAACTAGATCATTTTGACCTAATGAAAAGAATAAATGCTCCTACATAACCATTTGAAGGTCATAATTCACTACACAACCATTCTGAGAGTGAAACAAGAAACTAGGGTTAAAACTACAATTTCACCAATGCAGTACAACCATGGGTCATCTCAAGGGCTAAACAAAGGTCAAATGGTCTTAATAAAATAACAAGTGGGTTAGATTTGACAGAAAAGGGTTTGTGTGTGTTCTTGAAATCTTAAAATAGACCCACTTGATTAACCAAGGTTCTAGTTAGGATAAAATTCACTTATACCCTATAAAAATCATATAAGAATATTCTCTAAGTTTTAGAAGCTACAATTTGGCCATTAGAATTCATCTTGACCTAGAATGGGGTCTAAGACATATATTGGCCCTAATTTGGGTTTTTGTATAAATTGCCAAGTCAAACATGGTCAAACCCAAAATACAACTTCACCATTGGATTCCTTATGTACAAAATAGGTTTTTACCAAAATTTGGACCTAAGGGAAACTCATCTTGACCTAATTTGCAAAAAGGTCCTATTTGATTACATTTCTACCCCTAACTTTCAAAAATCCTTAAAATCAGCCCCCTATCTTATTCATCATTTTCATAAATAGGTCCCTCCACCATTATAGCAGAGGAATCCTACTCCGGCAAGCTTTGAAAGGAGGTTTCTCCTTGATTGCTCAGAGAATCCCTTCCAAAATTGGAAGGGAGATTCTCTGAGTAATCCCCTCCAATCTAAACCCATCTTTGATCCCTGATTGTTTCCCAATCTCTCATGCGAACGCATGAGAGATTTGGGTCTTTTGAAGCTTCCATCTCCGGCGGAACTTTTCTTTCTTGGAAGCTTGGCTTCCAAGCACAAAACCTCCTCAGAGACCTATTTAAAGACTCCCCAGATCCAACCGAGTCTCCTCAGCTTGAAATTAAGTCAGTTTCCCCTACATTCCTCTCCCTCGCAGGCCACAACCCTCCACAAGCTCTGGCGACTTCTCCCTCACTCACTCGTTGCCCAACCACAATACCAGTGGTCAGGTTATCTCCACCGCAATCTTCCACGTCGCGCAACACCAGCCGACGTCGCCTCTACCCTGTCTTCGCCGCCGCCTCACCTATGGAGCTTCGTCTTCCCCACATCTGGCAACGATACCAGCATGGGATTCCCTTCCCTTTTGTCCCTTAGATTAGGTTTCTTAAGTTC
The DNA here is from genome assembly GCA_037157565.1 of Thalassia testudinum. Lineage (NCBI taxonomy): Eukaryota > Viridiplantae > Streptophyta > Magnoliopsida > Alismatales > Hydrocharitaceae > Thalassia > Thalassia testudinum. Next base: position 78,022,291 of record JAZHRO010000002.1, read on the forward strand.
CCTATCCTCCACACTCTCTTTCCCTCTCTTTATTTCCCTAAACCATCCACCGACACCACTGACCACAGTCACCTTCTTCACCTCCGGCGACTCCTCCGGTGAGGTGTTCTCGCCGCTACGCACCTCCATCCACCTCGCCAACCACCATACATCCTCCACCTCATCTCCCTGATCATTTCCCCTCACTCCACTCACCGCGCCACTCACCCAAACACCTCACCAAACCCACCCACTCACACGTACACAGTGTGCCCTAGGCACACCACCATAGCCACCCACACGCCACGAAACCACTACCATCACATCTGTCGTGCTCCAACGATGCTCCCTGAGCGATTTGACGTGGCCGTGAGGCTGTGCTATTGATTTCAGGTTCAGGACGACTGCCACCATTGATACCAAAGCTTCGCGCTTGCTGCTGTTACTCCAGGCCTTGCGCTACTCCAGGGGATAGCCCCAGGCTATGCACAATCGAAGCCCGCATGTATGCAAGCCATCAAGCATAGGCTTCAGCCTCGATAGCCTCGCCAATTGGAAGCACCATCTGCTGCTGCGACGCACAAAAGATAGGTGGGACATTTAGTCCCACCTCGGAAGTGGAATGACGCTCGATGTCGCATAAATTGTAAAAGTGTAGTAGGCTCTTCGCCTCCAACACTGAGGGTGAGGTCCTCCTCCCCCCTCTCACCGAACTCGTCCGTGACATAACCCACGAATCTGACCGAACCCGACTACCCTTCACTCCTCGCTCACCACACACGCCAGTGAGCTTGGACCCAGGTCTGCGTTAGGTCCGATTACCCGACCGGTTAAAGGCTCTGTGAGAGCGACGCTAAAATAGAAGGAGAGAAAGAGAGAGGAGAGCTATGCAGGGGAAGGGGGGTTTTGCTCTGAAGAGTTTGTCTCCACACTTAGTCAGATTCTGAGAGAAGAAGAGCCAAAGAAGGAGAAGAGGATAGCAGAAGAAGAAAGGCAAAAGGCCTAAGAGGCTAGCAAAGGTAGAGAAAGAGAAGAACGAAGGAGAAGACAGAGGATAGAAAGAAGAGAAAGAAGGGAGGGTTCGCAAAGGCAAAGGAAGAAGAAGGAAAAAGAAGAGAAGGGCCAAAGAAGAAGAAGAAGAAAAGGACATTGCAGCCAGAGACATTTAAGGCGTCTGATTGTAAAATCAGACATCTGAATTTTATATTTCCTTCTTTAGTAAATTTGAGTAGCTATTATTTTGACTACAACTCTTTTTTACTCTTCATATACTCATGCTCTACATTCCTAATTAATTTTTTAGTAATATTATGTGTTCAAATTGCATTTATTGTTGATATTAGTGCGTGAATTCCATTTGCTCCCAGTGTTCGACCGTGGAATATATTCGAGTAATAAAATTGTATTTGTTCTGAATGCTATTTCGGCTATATTACAACGCAACACTCTTAAACCCGATTCAGCGACCCAAACTGTCCACACAAGGGCGAACCCAGTGTATATCTCCCCGGCTTATTCTGCTTCTCTGCTTCTTCCTAAGTGTTTAGGAATTATACATGCATTTCTTGAGCTGGAATCTTGACAACCTACCAATGGGTTGTTACCCACGATAACTTGCTAGCCATACTTGTGCAGTGAAGTGCGACTTTTTTTTTCTTTTCTTTTCTCCTTTTCTATTTCTTTTTCTTTTCTTTTTTTTTTATTTTTCTAAGTAGGTGGCTTCCCTAATCTAAGATTTACCTAAAGACAGTAAGAAAAGAATGGTTGTGTGGCTGGGCTTTGACAACCGACCAATGGGCTATTACCTATGATAACTTGCCAGCTATACCACCCTAGAAGGTTCATTAGCTACCCAATTTCCATTAAAATTGTCGAACGAGTCAATACGAAAAGTGTGTAGATTCTTAGACTTAAAATCCCCTCAAATCAGAGGGCGGGTTGATAAGTCGTATACTTATCACCCCAAATTATTTAATCAAATTAGAAATATATTCAAACTGGCGAGGACTCGAGAAACAAATCCACATTTTAGTGGACACCCGGGTGATTAAGCCCGAAGACCTGAAGGATCTTAGTGTTTAAGTCATACAGTTTTATTCTCTAAGATTGAAAATTTTCTAAAGCTCAAGTTCTCTTTCCTAATTCCAATATATTTTTTTTAATAAATAAAAAGAAAATAAAAAGAATCTATAGAGATAACGAAATAATTCAGAGATGAATATCCACCCCCCATGCCTATCTAATGCAATGTCCTCATTGTATTAAAAAGACATGAAACAGAGTGGAGTAGAGTAGAAAGCACCTGAATTGCGTGAATAACAGGTCGGCTCCGAGATGAAAAGAAACTATATACATGCTGAATTTTGTGCCTTCAGCTTGGCACACTATACAAAGAAGAAGAAATAAAGAATTCACGGGTACAGGTCAGAATCAGAATAAAAAGATTCACCTTAGGACCTACCAGCAGATGTCCACAGATGTGGACCAGATTGTGGTGCAAACCCAGACCCCATGGTCGAGTATATCTAAGGTTCTGGATAAAAATTACCCAAAATCTGAGATCAGTATGCAAGCGGGGTTGAGCTTGCAATTTGTAAGGATGCAACCCAAGACCAAAAAGTTGAGTTACAAAGAAATCAAGCTCAAAAGGATAATCAATGGATGTGCGCTTGGGTTGGACATCCTCTGAATCAAAGATGTCATAGGGGTCCTGGTATAAGGTTGGTGGTTTCAAACAAATAGGCACCCTTAGACTCGATCTTCTGCTTCCTCTGAAATTTGCTTCCCATGATTGGCTTCCCATATCATCATTTCCCAGTTCCTATCCTCCGCAATCAGGACTTCAGATTCTGGGACCTCTTGCATGATAATCACCCCATTTAAAATTTCCAAGTCCAAGATTGATGGTTGAATCAAAATTGACTTGGGTCTAGTGATCTCAAAATCAAAATCATCAATATGCTCAATGGGGTGTGATTGAGGAATGGGGCTTTGAATTGAATCCTTAATAATAGGATATGAATCCGCCATGCGAGCCCCAATAAGATCAAATTCCTTAATTTTAGGGCCATCAAATGATTCATCGAATTCCTTAGTCCCAGTCGTCTCACTGGAATCATGTGTTGTAAACTCAAGTGAGACTTTGCATAATGATTCTTCACCTTCACAATCAAAGAATTCTAAATCCGCTTTAATGTATGCCTCAAAATCATCAATCACTTTCTGATCCATGGAGACATACGTTTCCTCGTTCCCCAGCTTAGGGATCTCAAGTGAAGAATTCAATTCATCCTTATTTGATTGCTCTAGAACAACCTAATCAACCCTGGTCTCATAGAACGTGTCCCCTACAGGTGCCTATGCGGATTTTGACATTGGCTCTCCTAACAAGGGTTCATGTTGGGAATCATCCCAAGATTGGACTAGAGAAATCACAAATCTCATCCTCAATTTCGATAACTTCCCGAGTAAAAACTCACCCAGGTCCTTATCCTTAACATCCTGGAGCCAATCCAGTAAATATTTGTTAAGATCGTCAATCATTTTAATCAAAGGCTCCAATTCTTCAGTGCAGGGTGTTAGCTGAGCTTCTAAAGATTGAATGGTATTCCTTAAGTTAGCCAACACCCAATCTTGGACCTGGTTCTCCTGAACCAAATGGTTTGGTTCAAGGTTGGGTGGGTTTGGGCTCAATCTGGGGGAGTCAAGGAATTGAGGTTCTTGGTACCCCCTTGATAATAGGTCACTTCTAGTTGTTCAAAGAGGGGTGGTGACTTATATGCATTGTAATCTGGGGGAGGGTAACAGTTGTAATTAGGATATCCTTCTTGATTGTAGATCGGGTTAAATTGATCATTAACAGGTGGAGATCTATAATCATTATAGCTCAGAGAAGGATAGAAATCACAATCATGGTATTCAGGGTTAAAACCTAAACACGGAGGTCCGAAATTGTATCCCCAATCTGAGTTATCCCAACTAGTAGATGGTTGATTACAGCATGAGTCGAGATAATAATCGTCATATTGGGGATAAGATGTATCAAGAGGGTAAGAGCGGAAATGCGTGTAGAATGTGGAAGGATTCATGACAAACGGGAGGAAGAAAGGTGCCCTGCAATACAAACAATCAAACCTGTCCTAAAGTGGGCTAGCCTAAAGACCTATAGACTCCCAGAACCTATCTTGAGATGAAGAAATCATTTGATCTACTTCTTTTTGGTCAATCCAACCAGTAGAGGGAGGGGCTGGGGAGAAGGTTCTTCCCTTGGCTTTCACCTCAGGTTCCTTTGATACCCCCCAACCACGATCATTTGATTCTGCTCCCCTAACTAGACATCAGATTGAATGGTAGAAATAGACTAATCGAAAATAATCTCGATCTGGGCTCCGAAGAGTGAGTCCAATCCTTAAGGCCAACGTCTACTCTATTTTAATTAGGGTTAGGTTTGAATGTGCTTTGGAATGTGATGGGCCCTTTATCTGGGTTGTGCCCTTAATAATTTATTGATATGTGTGTGCGTGCACAACCAGTAGTTTTCAAGCAAGATTATTTTTGGATGTGGTGAATTTTACAGTTTAAATCTCGCTTAGTAGGTTTTAGGATTCAACTTTAGGTATATTCAATCAAGTTCAGTTGGCACACCAGGTTTTGAAAGCACAGGTGAAGATGTTTTCCGTTAAAAAGAATGTGGAGTGCCTGGTAAATCCTTAAAAGTTGAAACTATTTGGCAGCTACTTGATGAGTTGTTTGTAATTGAAGTGGTGCGGCCCAAACAACTCAAACAATAGGCCTGATGCACCATTTAATTAGGCACACAAGTGATTACCTAATCTGATTTCTACTCAGTTATGTGTTGATGAGTGTACTGGTCCCAAAGATCAGGTTACTGGTTGAGTATGAAGAATCAGAAGAAGTCGTGTACCTCTGTGAGATTTTTTCTTTTAAATCTTTCTTTTATATGCGAAGGGTGAGGCGGGTTGAAGTGTCAAACAAACAATCAAAACTAACCTTAGAGTTTATGCAAGCTCCTAGGTTAATTAGGGTTTGTGTTATTAAGTGATGGAATGAAATCTAGTGGGTGAGGAGGTGGGGTTACTTACAGACCCTTCAACAACACTTTACTCCAATCTACTACTTTTGCTCACCTCGTGAGAGTACCTGCAATCACAATAAGAAAGGAGAGAAGTGAGGTAAATGATCAGTAATTCGGAAAACGTGAAAAATCAAAGAGCGTCACCTCTCCAGCAATGGTGCCAAAATGTTGATGTAGAAAAACGTCGCAAAAGGACTTGAGTTTCAAAAATTTTATTTGTTGAAGGATTTCTCATAAATCGCACTACAACGACAAGTTTTCCAAACTCAAATCCTTTTGCAGCGTTTTTCCGCATCAACATGGGTCTTCACCCTCAAATGCTACCCAAATGGTATAGTGGAGAGATTCAAGGCACGGTTGGTTGCCAAAGGTTAAACACAAACCTTTGGAGTTATCATTTCAAGGCATTCTCACTAGTGGCCAGACTAAATCAGTGTGGATTCTTCTTTCTGTGGCAACCAATAGTGGTTGGTTAGTGATAGATATCCATTTATTTAGCATAAAATGCCAATTATATGGGTTCTTAAGCAAACAAATTGCATTTAGCATTATAAATATTGCATAATAGTCATCGTCTTGCATTTAGATTAATTCGTGTAAATTGCATAGTAATGTATCTTTTCTAATGACAAGGGTATAAGGTGACACATGAATGAGCCTCAAATAAAAAATCCAACCATATAGAAGCAATCAAGGCGACAATTGAAGTCCAACGCCCTTAGAATCAACCCAATCAGACATCCATAGCACCATCTTGTTGCAAGCGAAAATTGTCATTTTAAGAAATGATTGTGTCGTACGAAAATCGCTACAGCATTTAAATTTATAGGCTCGACAAACAGAAATGTGAGTCTGAGGTCGTTCACAGGGAGCAATTATGGAATTCACAACACTAATCGCAATTAATAACAATGAGCACAATAAGATATTCATTGAATAATAGAAATTTACTCAAATTGATATTCAATAGTAACAATTGTATATCAACAAACAATGGGATAAAAAGAATATTAAGAGCCCTAAAAATGGTGATTTAAATCACCAATTAATTCCCATAATCAAGCACAAATCCCATTGTATCAACCAATTCAATTTCTCTATAGTGTTTCTCAACCACTTGCTATGTCAGATCAATAAGCCAACCTTACCCTCAACCAGACATCAGCCCAAGGGCATCAGACGCCTTAAATCATCAAGTCCTTAGTACAAGGCAAAGTAGCAAGCACAAAGAACCAGCTTGAGGCCAAAGGCAACCAATAGGCACAAGCACAACACAAGGCCATCTCAAAAGGGCTAAGTATAGAGCATATAGGCTCGTATCTCGAGGAGCACAGTGCAAAATCGCCCCCTGCCCTCCTCTAAATCTCTCCTCTTTAAGCTCTACTTGAATTTTTAAGCGGGTAATCGGGTTGAGTATGGTGTCTAGACTCACGGGTGTGGGTCGCGGATGAGGAGTGGAGAGTAAAGTGTGAGAAGGACCTCACCCCTCGTGAAGAGGCAACAAGCCTCTGAGCGTTATTCAATTTATACACTTTACTAGAATCTTTGCATATGATGTGGCACTAAAGTGTCATCGTCTTCTTCGTGCTACAGCCATGAATTTCTTCGTCAAATTAAGCAGCTTCTTCGCTTCTTCTTTCTCGATTGAAGATGTGATTACATTCACGAGGCGAAGTAGCATCTATTGAATGCAGAGTTGTGGTTGGAGCTGCTCGGAGTGCAGCGGACGAAGCCGATGGAGGTAAGGGCAACGACGGAGCTTCAATCAGTAACCATGACTCAAAATACAGCCTTGTAGCCCTGTCAGACTAGTTCAAAGGCTTTACCATGTGAAGGCGAGTGCGGCAGCGATGGTTTGAGGGCGTGTGATAGTTGAAGGAGGTCTGTCATCGTCGAAGATGAAGGTGCGACAGTGGGTTGATTGGTGGGGTCTTTTAGTGGGTGTGAGGTGGAATTGACTGAGGGATTTTGTGTGGAGGGTGAAGAGGAGCTTGTGGAGGTGCTAGCGTGGTGTTTCGAGGTGTGTAACGGGGTGGTGGCCTCGCTAGAGGTGTGGCTGTCATTGGAGAAGATGACGGGGGAGGCAGTGGTTCGTCGATTGAAGTAGGGAGATAATGGTCTAAACCTACTCTTGGGAAGGAGAGGAAGAAGAAAGACTACCTACGAGGGAGGAAATGGAGGAATTACATCTAGCTTGCCTCATCGGACACGAAGAAGAAGGTTGCTCCGGTGGTTGGTAATGGCGACAAGGAAGAGTGTTAAGGGGTGTAGCTTTGGTTGGCTAGCACTGGAAGAAGATGAGGAAGAATTTGACACATCCAATTTGTCGGTTAGATGGTCGGAAGAAGGAGAGAGTGGGAGTTCACCGGAGTCATGGGACTCTTGACTGGAGAGGAGGGAAGAAGGTGAGAACCGACCTAGAATCGATTGAAAATGACATTGGGACTTAGGGGAGTATTTATAGAATCGAAGAAAGAGGCATGATTTAATGATGGTTTCATGGGAAAAAGGTCCCCTGAAATCTTGAGCTCGCCCGAGGTCTTAGGTCCAATTTGGGATTTGTTGTTGCGTTCAAATGGTAGGAGACCTTCTAAAGATTGTTCCTTCCAAATTTGAGAGTTTGGCTGAGGAATCATAAAGTTTTCCAAGTTTGAAGGTTGGTAGGTTTGGGTTCACACCTCTAATGGCAGCAAGGACCTAAGTGAAGAAAATAGCGAGAGGTTAGGGACCTAAATGCAATAAACTTGAAACTTGAGGGGCTAAATGTAAGAAATAGAGTTTTAGAGGGCTAAATTGCAAACTAAGTCAAGATAGACTTTGCTTGGGCCCAAATTTTGGTACTAATCTAATTTGGACCTAAGGAATCTAATGGTGAACTTGAATTTGAGTTTTGATCATGTTTGACTTGGTAATTTGCATAGAAGCTCATATTAGGGCAAAATCCCGTCTAAAACTTTGTCATAGGTCAAAATGGATTCAGATAGTCAAACCAAAAGTATCAAACCTCTTAGAATATTTTTCTATGAATTTTAGGAGGTTCAAATGAATTTTATCCTAATCAGAACCTCTTCAATTCAAGTGGGGTTGAGAATTAGGGTTTTGTGCATTGTTTTGATTCTTGAAATGCATGAAACACTGTTTCTATCAGTGTGGACCCACTTTTTGGTATTTTGTGCTAAGTTGACCTTTAATTGACCCCTGGGTGACCCCATGGTTACTCTATATTCATGATGTGATGTTAAAACTATAGATTTAGCCCTATTTTAGTGTTTTCTTCTCAAAACAAATCTATGTGGAATTATGGTCCTGAGGCGAACATTTAGGAGCATTTATCTGTTGATTTCAACTTATTCAAGTTAGTTCTGGAGAATGATGGTGTTACCATCATACCTCCATGCCTAACTTTTGCTAGTCCATGGCAAAATCTCATGGAAAGAGCTAAATCTCTATACCATGTTTCTAATGCTCAGATGCCTGATTATGCTGCTTCTCTAGAAATTAGATTAAAATGCCAACATTAGAGAACACAACTCTCTGGTGTGTGTGGAGGGCAAGGAACGAGAGGCTTTTTCAAGAGAGATCGATTTTTTGTGAGCAAATTGTAAATGAGTGCTGGTCCCTCATACATAGATGGGGATCTAATTGGTAATTTTTTATTCAATTATCAATAAATTGCCCTCCCAGATTGCTATCGTATAACGATAGCTTTCCTTTTGGTTTCAAAAAAAAAAATGCCAACATTAGCCCTAGTGGTACTCATGTACCAGCCAAGATCCAGACCTAACCATCTTCATCCTTGGCTCTGCCGCGAAAGTTTTTAAGGCATGTAAAAATTGCCTAGAGATTCATTGACCCTAGCAATTAAAGCACCCATGGGTAGAATATATCAAGTCCCGGTTTAGTTTACCAGTGCATTTTCATAAGAGAGACATAGAGAAGGATTTTTTTTCATTTTGAGAGTTTTCTCTCTTTTATTTTTATATTCCCTAAATCCATAATCGGATTGGCCCTAAACATGGTCTATGTCGAATTTCTTGTCCCCACCATCAATCCTCGAAAGGTCCCTGGCTTTCGATGCTTCGAGATAACATTGCCCATGGTAACCCCCAGAACCCTAGCTTTCGACACTTCGAGATAGCATCACCCATGGTGTTCTATAGCTAATTTTAGGCCCTGTCATCGACATTTCAAGATAATCTCGCCCATGGCACCTGAACCGGCATAAGGTCCTTACATGCCCCCAGTAAGATATTTAAATATCCTAGGAGACAAGTGAAAGAGCGATCTTGGTTTTTATTGAAAACTTTAACATAAAATGATGTGCCGTTGTATGTAATCACGTGGTAGAAAATCGCTTTTCAAAACATTTTAATTCTCAAAACTAACCACGAAGAGTTAGGTCATCTCCACAGGGAGGAATTAGCCTATTTAAACTAGTGCATTGTGCTTCTTTTATTCGGGAATCTCAATGTGTATGCATACTAACTGGTGCACGTGTTTTCAACATGATTTCTTGCTTCAAATAATTAATCAAGAATATAAGTGTGCATATGCAAAATCACCACTATATAATATCATGTAAAATAATGATCTTGATACTGGTAAACACTATAAATACTAATTTCTAGAATATAGCTTGTTCACCACAATATTTATGGCATTCATTAAATCATTCATGAGAAATATGCATATGCAAGCAATTTTGATGAAGTAGAAGGAGGGCTATGCAAATTCACCTCAATAATTTAATGCCTTAAATAAATGAATAGCAACATCCACAATGGCATTTAGCATAAATACTACATGAGGTTTTACTATAGCAAAACAGGGGAGTTTGTTCCCCTCGTGCACACGTGGAGAGGAGTCGGCGGATGGTGTGGTCGCTGGTGGTGGGCCTTTGAGATGTGGCCTTTGCGATGGTGGTGACGCGGCGGCTGGCGGTGGCCGGTGGTGGCTGGACGGAGGAGGAAATCTCCAACGAAGATGAAGCCCATGCAAGCTACTGTGGTTGCGTGCGCAGGCCTTGCGTGGCTGGGCGTGGCTTTGGTGCTTGGCGATGCTCGCCGTCAACCTTTGGCAGTTGGCGGAGGCTCAACGGTGGTGGCTACGTGGAGGGGGTCCGCTTGGAGCTTTGGGTTCTTCCTACCGGAGGAGAGGAAGAAGATGACGAAGAGGAGCAGAACACACGTAGTTGGACACACGCATACAAGGGTGCGTGGGAAGTGCTTGTGCACGCGCGATGGCAGGTGTGCACGCGGCTGAGCGCAAGGCTGCATGTGCGTGAGGGCATAGCACGTGGTGAGAGCGATGAGAGGCGGTGCATGGTGTGCTACACGTGGTGAAGGGGCACGCTTGGTGAAGGCAGTAGCTGGCGGTGCGTAGTGTGGCTGCGTAGAGGGGGGATGCGGCTGCTTTGGGCGTGGCCTGCGGGTGCATGGTGCTCGCTGGTTCCACAGTGCACATCTCCTTCATGGTGGAGAAGGTGGAGAGATAGTCCCCACCAGGGGGAAGGCGGATGATGAAGATCTTATCCTCGGTGGACGTAGCTTCTTTTTAAACAAAAATATCCTCCTTTTCCTTCGGCCGCAAGTACCTCCAACTACTCGCGACGATCGCGTGTGGTTGGAACAGCAGATAAGCACAACGGTTTCTTCTTCAGGCTTCTAACTAGAGCATCAGACATCTTAAAAAAATGTAATGCCGTGAATTTGTGATAGTAGTTCCAGACATCTAATCCAAGTCCAAGACGTCTTATAGAGGTAAAAATGAGCGCCTGATTCTTGTACCTAGCCTACATTCATCAAATAAATTATATTATCATAACATATGTTATTAAATGTAAAATTGAAGCATAAAATTAAATGCAGGCTAAGGTGAGTTGCCATATAACTCCTAATTAATTAACAACTAAGAACAAATAATTAAATAGTACTTAGGCTAAATAATAGTCCACAAAAGTGGACTTATCAACAAGCACCGAGGAGACAATATGTTATTACACTTCTTCGAGGGGAGTGACAAATAGCGGTTCTCGTGCATGTTTTGAAAACAGAGATCTCGTCATAGTATAGTGCACGAAAATGCTCATCAAAAATAATTTATAAAGATAACGAGACTTGGAGTCCCAATCATTCATCTCTGGGAGGCGTTTATGGAAATGCAGATTTGAAATCAATCTCTCTTGCTCTACTTATTCAAAATCGCACGCCAATTTCTAATCGTCGGATCAATGTTCGGCCACTTTCATTATTAACCCTAATTACATGCGCATGTGTTAGGTAGATGACAAACGTGAAAGTGTGATTTTTAGTACACACGATTCTAGTTATGTGGTAGCTGTTTACGGAAAATGTGTTAATAGCTAAATCCTCGATATTTTCAGGTACCGACATGCTAGTTGCAACAGATAGTAATTAAGAGCAGGCAACTTTAACCACACAAAAAAAATATTGCAACAAGGCTCATGGTGATTTTCACACATAGATATATATATATAGAAAAAGATTTTCTTTGATTCATGATGGTGTTTGCAACATGAAGCTCATGGAAAGCTTATAGAGGAATGCTTAAAAACACAAATCTAGCTAGCAGAAAATGATTGCATACATGAATCTAAGGGGGGATTATGCATGCATCATTGGGGGAAAATATAGAGCTACACTATTAAGCAGTAAATAAAGTAGTAAATCTATGAAGAACTATAATCTAGTCTAGCAAAACTAAGGGCATTCAAAGGTGGGCTCCGATGGTCTTTTAATGGGTGAGAAGAGGAAGAGGGGCAGCCAATGGTGCTTAAGCTAGCCCTTGGAGAGAGGTTGGAGAAGTTGATCCTGGTCTAGGCTTGGTGTGGAGGTAGTGGCATCATGGTGGAGCTCGTGAACATGGAGGTGGAGGTGGTGATGGCTTATGGAAGGTGGAGCTATGCTAAAAGACCAAGATGGACCAAATGGCCACCCCTTAGGTCTTTTTATAGACCTAAGGGAAGCTCTCTATATAATTATGGAATTCTCTAGAGGGGAGCTCATGGGAGAGTGAGAGAGAGGATGGATGGTGGTTTTTAGATCCACCAAATGTGGATATAAAAATTGAATGATTCTTAGTTGCTAATTTTAGCAACCAAGGCAACAACACATGGTAGAGAGTTATAGAGAAAGCTAGGCTAGGTATTTTCATATGGATGGTGTGTGTGGGTGTGTGTGGGTCGAAACTTAGGTGGCTAGGTTGATTAAGTTAGGTTCTAGTGGGTTTAGGTTAAGGTAGGTCTCAAATTAGGGTTGTAAACCCTAATTCACTAAGGTAAAGTGCAATTAAACTTAATACAAGTTTAATTGGGTGTGTGGAAACCTAATTGAGAGTAAAATAACTCAATTAAGTCAGGTCTAGGTCAATTGGACTCTCACTGAGTCCAATTGGACAGTGTGTGCTGAGATTAGGGCCTAATTGGACTTAATGAGTCCAATTGAATAGGATGATGAAATTGACTAAGATCCAAGTCAATTAGGTTTAGTGAGGACCTAATTAGGTCCTTAAGGAGGTCTAGAGGTGATCTACTAGGGTTAGGGCACCTTAATTTAGGTTCCTATGGGGTTGGAATTGGGTTTAGAGACCTAGAGATCTAAGATCAAGGCTTGAATCTCAAAGCAAGGTCTGGAGGGCAGTTCTGGACGTCCAATAATAGTGTCAGATGTCTTATAGTGAAAAATCATAAGTACAGACTTGTTGTCTGGATGTCTAATCAGAGTCAGTAGGGATTCTAGGTTCTGTCTTGGGTATTCTACAGAAATTGGATGTCTGACCAAGTGTCTGGACATCTAATAACACTGCAGAAGTGGGTTTAAGGTGTGTGGAAGTTGGCTAGGGGTTCTAGACGTCCTATAACTCATCTGGACATCCAGATAGAGGTTGGAATTAGGGTTTTAAGGTTTCTTAGGGTGCGGTGACCAAATCTAAGGGTGGCTAAGTCTTGGAGAAGCTTCTAGGCTATCCTAGGGCTAGGATGGTCCTAAGTTCTTCATAATTTACTTCTTTATTCCTACTTAAATAAAATAGCATACTTGATTGCATAGCAATCATAGGTCTTAATTGACCTAAATTAGGCTAGGACTTAGCATAAGTTAGGGTAATTCACGCATGCATAAGCATTACTAGTACCTTTACTACTTTCTTTTAGCTATGCATAAAATAATGCTATAGTGTGCTGATTAGGTGCATTATGTCAATTACAGGTAATAAGCTGACTAGAGGTAAATCTAAAGCTGGATCTGAAGAATAAGGAATAACTGGAGTTACAGTAGAGCTGGAGCAGAAGACCTAGAATAAGGTATAGTAGACAATAATGTAAGGGGTTGAGGTATGCTATTCTATTTAAGTAGGAATAAAGCAGTAAATTATGAAGAACTTAGGACCATCCTAGCCCTAGGATAGCCTAGAAGCTACCCCAAGCCTTAGCCAACCTTAGATTAGGTCACCGCACCCTAGGAAACCTTAAAACCCTAGTTCCAACCTCTATCTGGACGTCCAGATGAGTTATAAGATGTCCAGAACCCCTACCCAACTCCCGCACACCTTAAACCCACTTCTGCAGTGTTATTGGACATCCAGACACTTGGCCAGGCGTCCAATTTCTGCAGAATACCCAAGATAGAACCTAGAATCCCTCCTGAATCTGATTGGATGTCCAAACAACAAGTCTGGACTTCTGATTTTTCACTGTAAGACGTCTGACACTATTATTAGACGTCCAGAACTGCCCTCCAGACCTTGCTTTGAGATTCAAGCCTTGATCTTGGATCTCTAGGTCCCTAAACCCAATTCCAACCCCATAGGAACTTAAATTAAGGTGCCCTAACCCTAGTACATCACCTCTAGACCTCCCTAAAGACCTAATTAGGTCCTCACTAAACCTAATTGACTTGGATCTTGGTCAATTTCATCAGCCTATTCAATTGGACTCATTGAGTCCAATTGAGCCCTAATCTCAGCACACACTATTCAATTGGACTTAGTGAGAGTTCAATTGACCTAGACCTGACTTAATTGAGTTATTTTACTCTCAATTAGGTTTTCACACACCCAATTAAACTTGTATTAAGTTTAATTGCACTTTACCTTTGTAAATTAGGGTTTACGACCCTAATTTGAGACCTACCTTGACCTAGACCCACTAGAACCTAACCTAATCAACCTAGCCACCTAAGTTTTGACCCACACACACCCACACACACCATCCACACGAAAATACCTAGCCTAGAGTTCTCTAAAACTCTCTACCATGTGTTGTTGCCTTGGTTGCTAAAATTAGCAACCAGGAGCCATTCAATTTTTAGATCCACATTTGGTGGATCTAAAAACCACCATTCATCCTCTCTGTCACTCTCCTATGAGCTCCCGCCAAAGGCCTCTCTAGAGAATTCCATAATTTTCTAGAGAGCTTCCCTTAGGTCTATAAAAAGACCTAAGGGGTGGCCATTTGCACCCATCCACTCTTGGTTCCATTTAGCTTAGTTTCATTCCACATCCACATCCACTCCACCTCCATGTCCACGAGTAGCTTCACCATGGCCACCACCACCTCCATGCCAAGATGGTGGATCACCTCTCCAACCTCTCTCCAACGGCCGACCTAAGCACCATTGGCTGCCCCTCCTCCTCTCAACCAACTCAAAGGCCATCGGAGCCCACCTCCGAATGCCCTTATTTTTGCTAGACTAGTAGCTTAGTTCTTATTAGATTTACATACTTTATTTACTACTTAGTAGTGTAGCTCTTTATTCTCCCCCAATGATGCATGCAAAATCCCCCCATAAATTCATGTATGCAGTTGTTTTCTGGTAGCAAGTAGTTTTATTTCCCTGTACAAGCATTCCTCTACCTGTGCTCTGCAACTCTGATATCATCATCATCTTTTATATATAAAAATATATATGTTGAAAATCACCAAGTTCCTAGTTATCATCTTTTGGTGTGATTGAAGTTGCATGTTTTAATTACTATCTTTTGGAAAGTAGCATGTCATACATCAATACGTAAATCACCATAAATCGCATGAAATTTTAAGCAAGCAGAGCGAAAGAGATCGATTTCAAATTTGCATTTCCATAAACGCCTCCCAGAGACAAACTACCGGGACTCCAAGTTTCATTATCTTTATAAATATTTTTGTTGATCGTATTTCGCAACTATGCTACGACACATTCTGATCAAATATGTGCTATACGATCCCCAACAAATGGCATCGTTGCCAGGGAGGCAACATCATTTTTTATTTTGATCTTTTGAGCTATCACTAACAAATCTTCCTCTGCTTGTCTTTTGATGTGCAGGAAAACAGGAAAAATGGGAATCTACGCATGCAATGAGTGCAGATAAAAACAAAAATCAGTTGCACATCTCATCTTAGATTAGGATTTCCCTTTTTGAACCCTAGGTTAGATTTATTTTTAAAAAAAAAGAAAAAAAAATCCTATTTATTTTCTTGAAAAAGAAAAAAATTCAAAGAAAAAAATCTAGGTAGTTAAATTAGGTTTCTTTTTGAATCCTAGGTTAGTTTTGAAAAAGTAAAAATATATATATTTGAAAATCCTTTGAAAAAAAAATCCTTCTTGAAAAAAGTTTTAAAAGTTTTTGAAAAAAAAAAATTGTTTTGGTGGAAAGTTTGAATTTCAAATTCAAACACCCTTTCAAAAGCTTCTCCACTACCCTCTGATTTTTGACCAGATTTTAAATTCTAATTTAAAAATTAAATTGCTGAAATTTAATGAGCAAAAAATTTTGAAATTTGGGTTAGACCGTAATTTTCAAACCATCATTCAAACGACACTGTTCATTTAAAAAATTCCAAGTAAAAATTTTTAAAAATTTGTGAAGTGCAAGGGGGTCAGACTAACCTAGATTTGAGATTTTTCAAATTTTAAAAAGTAATTTTGAATAATCCATGAATCTGTTTTGACTAAAAACAATGGGGTTTGAAAGCTGATCTCATTGGCTTTAATTTCCATATTTTTGCAAAATTTCTGAAGATCATTTGGTACTGTTTCAAAGCAGAAAATTGACAAGGGATCAAAATTCCAAATCTAACCCCTTGACATTTAAAAATCTCTATAAATTCGATTGAAATAGTAAAAATTATAAAAAAATATTCTTTGAAAAGATAATTGAAAGAGGAATCTACTTGCAAAATTTTAATTTATTTGGATTCCAATTTTGTTTAGAGAACTATTTTTTATTCCTGTGGTCTGCTGAAGAAAAAAAAATTAAAAAATCCTGGAATTGCATGAACCCTAGGTTATACCTTTAGGGTTACATTCTAGAGACCACACTTGGGCTAGACTAGACTTAGTCAAGTCTAGTGTTTAGCCGGTGAGCTTGGTCACCTTGTGGGCCACTCACCACAAACCCCAATTGAAGAGAAGCATGTTGAAATTAATTGTAAAACACATAACAAACTCGAATTCATTGTCGTACTACTAGGTGGTTTCAACCGCTCTTGCCAAACCTGGTGACTAAGTCTGCAGGATAGTGTCAAACGACCGCGGCTCGGGGGTCAATGGAACCGGAGGCGTAAGCCGAAGGAAGAACCTTCCCCTTAGTCCCCTCGTGTTAACAGGGAGAAATCGATTTTAAAAAGATGTGTGTTGCAGTATAAGTGAAATCGCCTTGAAAACAAATGAGAATTTTTTATTACTCGAAAGCCTAAGTATCCGAGGTAGAGCATAGGGAGCAAATGGAATTTATTCACTAATTTCAATAATGTAATTTGAACACTTAAATCTACTCAAAATCTAATTCAAAATAGAATGCAAGAGTTTATGAATTGAAATGTAGCAAAATAGAAGAGAAATTGAGAGGAATAGAATAAAAAGGTTGATTCTTTTCTTGGTTCTCCTCTTTAGCTTCTTCTTTCTTCTCTCTTTTCTTCTTCTTCTTTGGTTCTTCTCTGCTTTTCCTTCTCTGCCTTTCTTCTTCTACTCTTTGGATTTCTTCCTTCTTTTACTTCTATTCTTCCTTGACTTTCTCTTCTTTGACTTTGGCTCTTTCTTCCTTTCTCTAACTTTCCTCTGCGTGTCTTTGCCTTAGCTTTTCTCTTTCCTTGTCTTCTTTTGCCTTCAAGTTTTTCCTTCTTTCCTTCTTCTTTCTTCAGCTTCTACCTTTGCCTCTTGCTTGGCCGCACCTTCTCTTGGCTTTCTCTTTCCTTCTCCTTGTTTCTCTTCAGCTGCGCCTTCCTCTTTTCTTTTTTTCTTTTCCCTGCACACAGCGGAATAAAACCTACCCCTACCCTCCGTGCGTACACTCTCTCTCTGTTTCTCTCTTGGGTTTGCTCTCCCAGAGCCAGGTAATCAGGTCGGGTTTCGCGTGCCCGAGTCAAGGCACACCAGCGTGGGTGGTGAGCGAGGAGTGCGAGGATTAATCAGGTCGATCAGCCAAGTCCGCGGGGCATAGGTCACGGATGAGGCGTGGGTGCATGGGAGAGGGACCTCACCCCGTGTCACTTGAGGCAAACAGCAAAGAACACAAATTCAATATAAAGCACTCACCGCACGCTAAAGTTTCCGAGATGGGACTAAAAGTCCCACCCGCTTCTTCGCACGCCCGTAGGAGGCTTCGCCTAATTGCCGCTGCTGGGATCTCCTTCAAGGCCAATTGCCTGGACAGTTGTATAAGCGAGACCAACCCGCACCTTCTAGGACTCCTCTGCCTGGGGCACACGACCTGGAGCGAAGCTTGCAAGAAAGCTTGCTTCGTGCTTCAATGGCGAAAAGGGGGCTTGATGTGAAATTCACGAATGTGACCTTGCAGCCACATTAGAGCACATGGGAAGCTTCACCGTGTCATGGCGATGGTGCCTAGATGGGTGGTTGGCCGTGGGGCGACCTAGGCGTGCATGCCTAGGTCGCTCTGTGGCCGTGAAGGTGGATTAGGTCGGGGGGCATTTAGGGAAGTGATGGCGGTCAGTGAAGGGGTGGAATGTGATCAGTGAGTGATGGCGGAGTTTCTGAGGTCGGTGGCAAGGCGTGTGGAGGTGTGGGGCGATGGAAGCACCTTCGTCGATGGTCGGTCGGAGATGAAGAAGGTGGTGGTGGTCTGCGGCATCGAGGGGTTGAAAGTGAAAATTAAGAAAGGGGAAATGAAGAGGGGAGAGAGAGGAAGAGTTTTGACCTAGTTAAGTGGACAAAGGGGGGTAAGAGAGCGGCTGACCATGCCTATCATCGCCGGAGACGAAGACTTCCAGAGGAGGGAGAACGGCGATGATGGAGGGGCTGGAGCACGCGTGCGGGAATTGCGCGATGCGAAGGAAAGAGACAAAGCTAGCTTTGCCACTGGTATTATGGCAGAGCGACGAGAAGGAGGGAGATAGGTCGCCAGAGCTTGCTAGATACTTGGCCAGAGGAGAAGGGACGAATTGGAGGTGGTTCTCCGGCCAAGTCAAGCTGAATGGGAGCGACCGGAGGTGGTGGTCCTTTTATAGGCACTGGCAGGGGCTCTTGTGCTTGGAAGACAAGCTTCCAAGCGCAAAAGTCCCCGCCGAAGAGGGATTTTAGGGAGATATATCTCTCGTGCATTCGCACGAGAGATTGGGTGCGACTCAAGTCATGGGATCATGCTCAGATGGAAGGGAATTCCTCAGAAAATCTCCCTTCCAAATCTGGAAGATCTCTGAGGAATCAAGAAACAATCCCCTTCAACTCCTCGCCAGAGTAGGATTCCTCTGCTTTAATGGCAGAGGGACCTAATTGTAAGAGTGACGAGGAAGTTAGGGGGTCTGCACAAGGGTTTTCAAAAGTTAGGGGCCAGAATGTAATTGGGTGAACTATTTTGCAAAGTAGGTCAAGGTGACCTTCCCTTAGGTCCAAATTTTGGTACAAACCTAATTTGGACCTAAGGAATCCAATGGTGAAGTTGTATTTTAGGTTTGACCATGTTTGATTGGAAATTTTACACAAAAACCTAAATTAGGTCAAATAATGAGCTAGGACCCCTATTTAGGTTAAAATAGGTTCTAAAGGCCAATTTGAAGGTTCTAAACCCTAATGGATATTTTTCCATGAATTTTAGAGGGTTTAGTTGATTTTTAACCTGACCAAAACCATGTTAAATTAAGCAGGTCTGTTTTAGGGTTACAAGATATCATTTAATTCCTAAACAACACATGAACCCATTTCTGACTGAACCAACCCACTTTTCATCTTCTTAAGACCATTTGACCTATGTTTAGCTTCTGAGAAATCCTGTTGATGTACTACAATGGTAAAATTACAGTTTTACCCTTTATTTCATGTTTTCTTCTTAGAGCATTTCTTCCTTGAATTAGGCCCTTCTTTAGGTTATGTAGGAGCTCTTATTCTCTTTCTTAGGTCAAAATGAGCTATTTAGGTCTCATGATGAGGTTCTCATCACCTCGTAACCAGACTGGTTTGGTTAGCTTGAGAGGCGGGAATTACTTTCAGTCAGTTGTACGACGAATTTTTCTTTAGGAATTCAAACCCAAAATGAAAAATCTGGTCATCTATCAAAAGGACTATCTGATTGACAGGGCCTTAGCCTTGTCTGGCTGGCTGCACCAACCCAGGGGTTGGCTGGTGCATGCAAGGAAGGAGGTCACTCAGACCTCGATTGGTTGGACCTTGGGAGCCGCTCCCAAGGAGGTGAATCACCTCGCCTAGACCATCCTCTCCCCCACCTTTTTCTTCCACTCGCTTAGCCACAATGGCTAACCCTGGATCTGGACCTAATCCGAATCCAGAAGAGCTGGACCCATGAGCTTATCTGAGAGCCTGGGTCACTGAATCATCTCAACCTTGGGATCAGAACCCAAGGTGGCGAAGATGACTTTTCACTTCGCTTGATCCTTTTCCTCGGGTTATCGAAATGGTTAACCCATATCCTAACCCTGGACATTATGACTCATACTATTCAGCTCCTCAAAGGATTGCATCTTATAACCCAGGATATGGATTTCACACTCCTGCATCTCACCCATGGAATATGGGTAGACATGATTCACCCCCTGGAACCCCTAAAGAACTACCAGTGCATATGCGACCGCATTATAAATTACAGAGAGCTATAGCTAGCGCTAAGGAGAAGGCTGCATTCTATCTACATGAAATCCAAGCTATCACTAAGTCGAACCAAAGACAAAGCTGGATTCCGTATCAACAAGCTGTGATGGAGCTCCTTCAGGGAACAAGGATAACAAGGCTAATTGGACAAAATCAGGAAACTCAAGAACTACTGCTTTTGAGATATCAAGTGGAATAGCCTTGAAGACCTCGAAGAATCCGAAACGACTACGCTGGATGGACACACAGGAGATTCTCGGGAGCAGATGTCGAAAGATAATTCAGGAGAAGAAGAATCCTGCTTGGATATGAGATAGGAGCAGGAAATATTTAGAATGGGTTCGTCTGAGAACACCATTCAGGAAACTAAGGAGGAAAGGACTGATATCTCCAGGACTAACCCACAATCGGATTATCCTGAATCCTGGGAGACACCTCTTGGGTTAGATAACCCAACCTTGATAAGGGAAGTAGATCCATTTGAGGATATGGATCTTGAGGCAAACATTACATGTGACACTACGGATCAGTCTAGGTCACTTCCCATTGTAGGTGAACCTATCATAGGGCCAACATCTTCTGATCTGCACTCTTCTTCTTTCACCTACATCCCTAATGCGGATGTTAGAGATTCTGAGATAATTCTTTCTATCCCTGATCCTAACATCCGAAGACCAAAAATAGCTATGGATGACTTGAACGAAGAAATAAATATGCTACCTGAGGCAGGAATTATTGAGGAACCCAATGCATATGAGGGTGAAGCTTTGAGCATAATGAGCTGGGGACGCTCCTGATTGCACAGCAAAAATACACCAACAAATATGCCATCTTATGTTATTTCCTAGCACTGCCATTGCATATTAGGTAACCATAGTTGCATTTGTAAAATTGACACATGCATGCATTTATTTGAGAGGGGAGGATAATGCAAATAATTGGCCATGTAAATAACATCTTCAAGTACTGCCTTGCAAATTTCACTTTCTTCATTTTTTATTTTGACTTTGAATTTCTTCTCCCTCGCGTGGCTCAGGGCATGGGCTTGCACTTCTTCACGCCATTCTCTACCTACAGCATGCTCTGCCAACAGCATGGCTGGTCATGCACACCTGCAGCATGGCTGGGGCAGGCTTCTTCTTCTTTATAAAGCCTGGGCATCTTCCTTGCGAGAGGGGAGCTGGGGCACACACACACTAGCAGCCACCTTCGTCCAGGCCATCTTCCTTCCCTCTCCCCTCCATATGCAGTAGCTCTTCCACTGAAGAGACACACTGCGGGTAGGAGCAAGCTCACAATGGTCCCACGACCACCACTGTGAGTTCCACCACCGCCCAGCTCATCCAAGAGCAGGTGGGCATGGTGGTTTCACTCCCTGTTTTCACCGCTCAACACCTTCCCGCCATTGCCGAAGATCCAAGCTCCAGAGCTCCAGCAGCAACAGCACGCCAGCCAGCACCGTCCGCAGCCCCTTTCTTCACGTGCAGGCGCCTTCTAGCACGCCCGCACACGAAGAACCGGCTGCAACCAGTTGTCCTCCGCGTGCGGCACTATAGCTACAGTTCACACCTCTTAGCGTGACACTGTAGCTACAGTGCGGTGACTGGAGAGTTTCTCACTTATCCGGTCAACCGCGCACTCTCTCTCCTCGCCGCTACCGCCTCCAGCCAGTCAGCGCAGCGCCCGCATCAACACTAGCGCCCACGCCTGTGTCTGCACCCGCACCCGCTTCAGCCCACAGCGTTATGCGCTGCACTCCCTCAGCAGCCCGCGCACAAAGGCAGCATGCGCGCCTGCTCCAGCGGCCGCATGCAACCTTGTGCGCCTGCGCGTGCCCACGCATCAGACGACGCCAGCAGCCCCATCAGATGCATTAACCTACCCGCTCCTCACTCATGCACACACCACACTCATACACAGACACACTTGTACACTCACACTCACTTGTACACACCTATGCATACTTATATATATATATACATATTATTACCTATACAACTATATATAAGTATATATACATAGATATATATATATATAAATATATATATATACATATAGATATTTATACATATATACATATATACATATATATCTATAGATATAAATACATATATATATATACACATATACACATACATATATTAATATATATATATATAGACACATATATATACATATCTATATATATCTAAATACATAGATACTTATACAAATATATCTATATACATATATACATATATATATCTATATGCATATATTTCTATACATATATATATATATGGTTAAATATCTATACATATATATCTAGTTATATATATATATATATATATTTACATATCTATATATACATAACTACATATACACCTATATAGTTACAACCCTATATATATATATATATATATACACACATATATATATATATACATATATACATATATATATATATTTACATATATATCACCTACCTGTATCCATATGCACTAGTCACTCCACCATGCGTTATATCACGGGAATATCTGCACCAGTTGCTGATATTCCCCGATACCCGCGTAAAGAAAGCGCCTCCGCACACACTCCCACACATTCATCCTACACTCTACGTAGCACTTCGTCTTGTTGGTTGCATCTTACTAGACGTGGACCAACTCAACATTGTGCTACATGCCATTTCTACCTCCACCCCTACCCCTATATATAAGATATATATATAGACTATATTTATTTCTTTACAAGCAACCTATCTAGTTTTTATTTCTCTTTTGTTTCCTGCTATTAAAAAGATAAAAAGGAAAAGTAAAAGAGAAAAGATAATCTTTGTCTTGTAGGTATTCGATCTTGCGAATAACAAGACCAGTTTTTGGAACCCTAATTTGGCTCAAAGCCAAGAATAATTTGTCTCAAAGCCAAGGACCTTACTTTGAGGGTGTGCCTCAAGGACAAAATTATTAGCAAAAAAATCTTAAATAGAAAAAAACCAAAAACATAATAAATTCACGGAAGAGATTCGTTGTAGGAAAGGCGTAGAAACTTATACACCCTTAATCCCCTCCTCCCTGAGTTCGAACCTGGACCTAAAAGTGACTGAGATAAAATTAAGCAGGCCAGGTAAAAAAAAATTTTGTAAAAAGATGGTTAGGCTCGATTTAGGTTAATCACTATACTCACTTCAACGATAATTTCACCATATTAACACAACCTGTTCGAGTCCTGACACACCTTTTTCTGGCGCCATTGCCAGGGAGGTACGCATTGAGGTAAGTTTCTACTCCATTCCTTTAATTTTCTCTTCTCACACCCTTCTCTTCACAGGTGTTTTTGTTTGCTGGTGTGCAGGTAAACCCGTTGCAAGGAGGAGGCAAGCAGAGGAAGTTGGAGACGTGGGCAGATTCAAGGTAGGAACGAGAGCGTGAAGTCGCCGGCGCCACACTGGAGCTTCGCCCATGTTGCTGAAAAGGTAGGTCTCTCTCTTAGCAACTTAGGTAAACTTGTCACCTTAATAAAAAAAAAAAACTTCTTGGGATTTCTTGGGGTAAGTGGATTAAAAATCACTTGTTTGATTGTTTGCCATCACTCCCACTGCCCCAGGATTTCCCGCCAAACTTCGCATAATGAAGATTCAAGAATCTTGATTCTTGAATCTTTCGTCGTGTGAAGCATTCTTTGAGGCAAAATTAAATAGATTGATTGCTATCCCTCCTTGCCTCATTTATCCGCAATTCGGGATCACATTTTTTGGTGGGGAGACTTGGAATTGAGTTGATTCCAACCCCACCACGACCTTTCACGTGCCTTAGATTTGATCCCGAATACTTCAACCCCAACATTTTGATTTTCTCTTTACATTATCCTGTGGTTGAGCCTTGTGTGTGGAATATCATTTTGGTGATTGGAAGCACTTGAATTGAAGTGCTTTGGCTCCCTTTCACACTAACTTAAAATTGACTCGTGCATCCACACATAGAAATTTTCATTTAGGGAAGCCCATTGCATTTTTAGCATGCATTAACCAACTCACATTGAAGAAGGGTTTGTTGGGCATAGAAGAACTTGTATTTTCTCAAAACCTGGAGATTTGTTCAATTGGTAATTCAGTGAAATCTTAAAATCCATACTACTTAAAAGCTGAAATTCTAAAAACCATTCACCAACTAAAACTTCAATTCGAGGAGATTTCCCCGTTGCATGCTTGGTTTACACACTTTCTAAAATCAACGCACTTGGGCATTACCTGTATACAATGCCCTTCACATTCCTGAAGCACTTAATCGTAAACCTCTAATTAAAACTGGTAGCAACTTGACCCTTATTAAGGATTGGAGGTCTAACTACCTGCGTGTAGCGCCTACGTGCTGGTGCGGGTTCCCACATGCTATCGGGTGTCTAAGATTGGGGCAAACGGCCTTTCAATCTGGCCCGGTGGTTCCGCGGTGCTCACATTTGGTTCCATAGGTTGTGATAGTAGGTAACTTAGATCTTTAGGTCTAAGGGCACACTATAGAGGTTAGGACTTTGATTGCCTTGATTTGTCATCAAGTGTACCTTTGCGGCGTCCTTTCTCTTATCCCCTTTTCCCTTCTTATCTCCCCAATTCTTCCTGCGGTAGTGCATGTTTGGGAGGAGGTCACAAAACCCTGAATTGTTTGAATTGTCTGATAATTTTAGGAAAGAAGCCGAATCATCATCCTCCTCCACAAACATGGCTGCACGCCCACCCCTAAATCCTGAGGGAGGAAACCGCCCTCAAAACCCACCAGGTGGTGGACACATGGACCCCATCACCCGCCTCCAAGCCCAAATGGAAATGTATAATGAACAGATTGAAGCCATTAGGGAAACCTTGGAGGAAATGCAGAACCCTCTCGAACGGAGGAGCCTAAGTCTCTTAGCTCTTATCAAAATCCTACTGCTACAGAGACCATAGGACAAATTCGGGTCCCCATGGGTGGGGATGATTTTTAATTGAAATCCAATATAATTGGCCTGATTAACTTTCACTTCCATGGTCTTTCAAGTGAAGATCCTTTTCTCCATTTAGAAGACCTAACCCGATTGGCTAAAATAGTTAAACCAAGAAATATCGAGTTATCAATTGTCCTCATGAAAATGTTCCCATTTTCGTTGCAGGATAAAGCGTCGCAATGATTACGCACCCTTGGGAGAACCATCCATTCTTGGGAAGAGATGCGAACAGCATTTCTCAAGAAATTCTTCCCAATTGGGCGAACCAATGCACTTCGCCGTGCTATAACTTCCTTTACGCAACAAAACAACGAACAGTTTCATGAGGCTTGGGAGAGGTATAATGACCTCCTCCGGAAGTGTCTGCACCACGGTCTGCCTAAGTGACATATAGCCCAGATTTTCTATTATGGGCTAAATGAGACTTTAAAGCAGATTGCAGACGCTTCCTACGAAGGGAATTTCATGAATAAAGACGAGAATGGAGCATTCGAATTATTTGAAAACATGAGCGAAAACTTAATGAACAATGCCTCCATTATCGCTTTTAATCGTACCATCCTGCCCAGTAATGTTCACGAAGTTGACACGGGACCCTCCCATTCATCCACAGATCTTAGCCTTATCACATAGAAATTGGATGAAGTCTCCGCCATGCACAAGAAGCTGGACGAGCTTCTGGCCAATCCCGCCCGTTCTATGGCAAACACCCCCACCTCACCACTTCGCCACAATCCCAATCCTTCCAACGCCAGGCTTATCTCCAAAAACCCCGTGAGATCTTCCTTACCGAGTGTCGCACCGAGCGATTCGGTAAGTCATGTGGATCTGGCTTCTGCAAACCAGTATTTTGACACGGAGGACCAGGCCTCCATGTGCTTGGAAGCATATGTGCATGCGGACTCGTCTTCTGGCTTAGAAGACGCTTGCGCCCTGGGGAACAACCCGTTCTCTGCTACTTATAACCCAGGGTGGCGAAATCATCCGAACTTCGCATGGTCCAGTAACCAGCAATGCCAAAACCCCACGGGTGGGCCAATGTGACCATCCTCACCCGTCATCCCAAGGACCTAGTCTAATCCTATGGCGAATCCGCCATCGGGTCCTTGCATACCGCAAATAGAACACGCATCAAGTTCTCTTGATAAATCGATGCGAATGATGACAGAAATGTCTAAGCGCCATGAAGAAAACATGACCTCTCTTCAGCACCAATTGGCATAGCAGAATGCTGACATCAGTCAACTACGTATGGCGACTCGATCTCAGGGCACTCTTCCAGCCCAACCTGTTCCCAACCCACAAAATTTCGTACCCTGTGGTCCTCAACCACAGGTACGACCTTCTTAGGGGTAGGTTCATCAGATTCTGCAAGCACCGAGCATTCCACAAGGATTTCAGGCTAATCCCGCAGCTACAGCACCTCACCCTTATGTCCCTATTGCGAACCCTCCTCCTCCTTATGATCCTACTAGACCCGCAACGTCCAAAGCGATCACTACGAGGAGCGGTAAGCAAACCGTCGATTCGTCTCGACCTGGTCCTGGCCCATCTTTTTCATCGCCCTCTCATTCGGGATGCGCACTGCATTCGCGAGAGGATGATACCCCCAAACTAGTGCCAGAATCAATCCCATTCCCTGAGGCTCTACTGAGGGAGCTAAAAGGCAAGAAAAAGGATACGCAGGCCTTTGATAACCTGCATAATTTATTCAGGGATGTTGAAATCAAGGTACCCCTGTTAGAGGCTATCGACCACATACCTGCTGTCGCCCGATTTTTCAAGGACTACACTACACCTAGGCGACAGTCAAAGAAAACAAAGAATCCGGTGGTTCTCTCGCCTCATGCGAGTTGTGCTATACTGTCAAATCTACCACCAAAGCAGAAAGATCCAGGCACACCACTTATTTCTTGTAGCATCCAAGGCTGCAATTTTAATCGTGCCCTGCTTGATCTAGGATCTTCCATCAATCTTATACCAACCATCATGCTTGAGAAATTTGCCTTAGGAAATCTGAAACCCACCCCTGTCACGTTATAGTTGGCAGATCGTTCTGTCAAAATACCAAAGGGTGTGGTGGAAGACGTGGTGGTTAGGGTCAACGTCTCTATTTTCCTGTTGACTTTCTTGTTTTGGATATGGAAGTTCCTAGCTCACTTTCTGATTGTCCGATCATCCTTGGTCGACCTTTCTTGGCCACAGCCTGCACCCATATCGACTGCGAGTCGGGCTGTATTGAGATTGCCGTTGGATCTGAGAAGCTCAAGCTTAACATCTTCAAGGTAGCCAAGAACTTTGATTGCGATTGCATCGAGGATGACACGTCTGACGAGGACATGGCCGTCAGCGCATGTATCAGACTAATAGGGACCTATTTTGACTGCTGTGGATTGCCTTTAAACACAGACAACTGCCTAACCAACACATATTGTGATGTTCCCCTATCCCTCCCTTTTCCCGTACCTTCTCCGGACCAGACTTCTGACGAGGTTTTCTCCGCTTCCCATACCTCGTGGTCTAAGTCATATTCGGGCTACTCACCGTCGATCCACAATCTTGAAGACCGGATTGCCCTTTCTTTCCCGCCAAATCAGGTGGAGCTGCAACTCCACACTGGGACCTTGAGCCCACATACTGCTCACTAGGGCTATCCCTTTTTGGATCCATCTATCCAAGATGCCCTTCTTCTTGGCCAAACTGAGGGCCAACTTCTTCCTCCTTACTTGTTTTCTTCTGATCTGCTTAGGAGACTCTCGTCCCAAGGAATGTCAGATCTTTCACCATCCTCTCCCGAGCTGAAAGAGTTGCCTTATATGCTTAAGTATGTTTTCTTGGGACCAAATGAAACGCTCCTCGTAATCACCAGTTCAAAATTGACCAGGGAGCAAGAGTGCAAGCTAACAAGGGTCCTTATGGAACACAAGGCAGCCATTGGATGGTCCTTATCAGACTTAACTGGCATTAGCCCCTCCTACTGCACTCACCATATATGTATAGAGGAGGAGGCTCGACCTTCCCATGAGATGCAGCAACGTCTCAACCCTAACATGCAGGAGGTCATTAAAAAGGAAATTATTAAGTGGCTGGATGCAGGTATAATCTACCCGATCAGCGATAGCCCCTGGGTGAGTCCGATTCACGTTGTGCCCAAAAAGGCAAGACTCACCATCCGTATCAATGACAGGGGCGAATCCATCCCTACACGCACTCCTACATCTTGGAGAGTGTGTGTAGATTATAGGAAACTGAATGCTGCAACTAAGAAAGATCACTTTCCGCTACCTTTCATTGACCAAATCCTGGAGTGATTAGCTGGAAATAAATTTTTATGTTTCCTGGATGGATTCTCTGGATATAACCAGGTGGCAATTGACCCCCGGGACCAAGAGAAAGCCACCTTTACTTGCCCCTTTGGCACCTTTGCATTTAGAAGGATGCCATTTGAACTTTGTAACATGCCAGCAACTTTCCAGAGATGTATGCTGGCGATATTCCATGACATGGTGGGTGACTTTCTCAAGGATTTCATGGATGACTTTTGGTCTTTGGACCCTCTTTTGATGACTGCCTTGCCAACCTGACCCGTATCCTTAGGAGATGTATTGATGTGAACCTCGTGCTTTCCTGGGAAAAAAGTCATTTTATGGTACATGAGGGAATTGTTTACGGGCATATCATCTCCGATAGGGGTATCGAGGTTGACAGAGCTAAGCTTGATGTAATTGCTGATTTACCTATGCCTGGCTCTGTTAAACAAATCTGCTCCTTGGGACACATCGATTTCTATAGGAGATTCATCAAAGACTTCTCCAAGATTTCTCGACCTTTAACTCATCTCCTATCGACCGACGTACCCTTTGACATGGGCCCCAACTGCATATGAGCATTCACGCAGCTACGTGATGCTGTCACCAAGGCCCCTGTTCTCTAGCCACCTGATTGGTCCCTCGACTTTGAACTCATGTGTGACGCTTCCGGCCTTGCAGCCGGAGCCATCCTAGGACAAAGACGCGATAGACACCCCTTCGTGGTGTACTACGCCAGTAAGATGTTGGATGAGGCCCAGCATAATTATACAACCACTGAGAAAGAACTACTGGCGGTCGTCTTTGGGCTAGAGAAATTCCGCTCTTACCTTCTGCGCTCACATGTTATTGTATTCACTGACCATGTGGCCATTCACCATCTCATGCACAAGAAGGATGCCAAGCCTAGATTGATTCGTTGGATCCTTCTGCTCCAAGAATTTGACATTGAGATCCGCGATAAGGCCGGAGCCCAAAATGCTGTGGCTGATAATCTCTCGAGACTGGACCCTGACCACATTGGACTTACCCTACCGATCAATGAGATTTTTCCCGATGAGCACCTATTGGCAATTAGTGTGGCAAGTGGACCTTGGTATGCCTACATTGCTAATTACCTTGCTTCTGGTTCCCTTCCACGTGGCTGGCCTAAAAACCAGCACGAGCGTCTCATTGCAAAAGCAAAGTATTATTTTTGGGATAATTCACTCCTTTTTCGAATAGGTGCTGATCAGATCATCCGTCACTGTAGTCCTGACAGCGAATTCCCCAGTGTGCTATCCTTCTGCCACGATTAGGCCTGCGGAGGCCATTTCTCTAGGAGGAAAACTGCAGCCAAGGTGTTGCAGTGCGATTTTTTTTTGCCCTCCCTTCACCAGGATGCACACAATTATGCCAAGCATTGCACTAGGTGCCAGCCATTAGGGTCAATGTCACGTCGTGACATGATGCCCTTACAACCCATCCTAGCTACTGAAATCTTCGACATTTGGGGAATCGATTTCATGGGTCCCTTTCCTCCTTCCAATGGCTTTGAGTACATCCTCATTACTGTTGATTATGTTTCAAAATGGATCGCGGCTATTCCCATGTGCCATGCTGACCATGTCATATCCACTCGATTTGTCAAAGACCACATTTTTGTGCGCTTTGGGATCCCTCGAGCCATTATCTCGGATGGAGGAAGCCATTTTACCCATGCTTCTTTTCGGGCACTTCTAAGGAAATATGGAGTCCACCATCGTATCGCATCTCCATATCATCCTCAGACGAACGGCCAGGCTGAGGTGTCGAACTGGCAAATCAAGCAAATTCTCCAGAAAATGGTTCGACCTGACCGTAAGGATTGGTCCGACAAGTTGATTGATGCACTTTGGGCGTATTGAACCGCCTTCAAGGCTCCCCTAGGTATGTCTCCTTATAGAATCGTTTATGGGAAGCCTTGTCATTTGCCCGTGGAGCTAAAGCACCGCGCTTATTGGGCGGTTCGCCAATATAACCTCGACCCAGACTTGTGTGGTCGAGAAAGGAAACTCCAACTCCAAGAGCTAGAAGAGCTCCGTCGTGAAGCCTATGATTCTGCCTTAACTTTCAAGCAACGCACTAAGGCTTTACACGACAGCCGAATTCGGCGGAAGGAATTTAAGCCATCTCAGCAAGTTTGGCTTTACAATGCTCGACTCTAATTCTTTCCAGGGAAATTGAAGTCCAAATGGACTGGTCCCTTCCTGGTCTCGAGACCATTTCCCAACGGGGCCGTTGAAATTGAAGATCCCAAATCTGGGCATAAATTTACAGTCAATGGGTAGCGTTTAAAACCTTATCTTACTCGTGAATCTACCCCCGTTGAAGAAACTATTGCCCTGCTGGAGGGTAACTAATGTCGTGCCTCATTCTAAATCCAGCTGGGGACGTTAAATTCAGCGCTCGTTGGAAGGCACCCCAGCAGCAATCCTCCATTGTCACATCCACTTCACTTCGCACCTTTTCACTTCACCACCCACCATCCACCCACCCTACCACCCTGCTATATACCCTACACCTCAACTCTCGCTCCCCGATCTTTGGACCTTCCTCTACTCTACCCTGCATGCATATGAGGACATAGCATCGTTTGGCATGGGGGGTGGATAGGCATCCATAGGATCTGGGTATTATATGGTATCATGTAGCTTCCATCCATCTATAAATATGTACATAGCATAAAGAAAGGTGTTTAGTAATGATCTGAAGGCTGAAACAAAAATACAATAAGTGTTTATGGATATTCAACCATTGTTTTGAAGACTTTCCAGGCCACAGAAGCTTGATTCGCTCAGGCTCGGCTTAATTCACTTGAGCATTGACAAGATAGATCGAAATTTCTCCTAACTAAGGATGTATTCTTGTACCTGAGACATCAGTACAGGATCTGTTGGTTTGCTTCTACTCGAGAGCCTAAGTAATCTTGGTCCACGCTACACATATCAAGAAAGACCAGGTGAACATAAGATCCAACCCTACTGTTCATTAGGGAGGGTGGAGTCCTTACCTGTGCGCGCAGGTAGACTTTTTATCCCAAGCTTTAGTCTTGTGCCTAGGAGAAGCCCTTTCCACCAAAAAGGAACTCTCTCACCAAAAGAAAAGTGTGCTCCTTCAAATAAAGTTGTAAGAGATATACTGACACGTGTTAAAAAAAAAAACTGTGCAAATAAGTCAGTATATCTCGCAAATGTCTATAAATTCTTCTCCCTTAAAATGTTTCAGGGCAAAGTTACAAATACCTATTTCTACCATATATTCTTTGAGCCACAAAAGAAAAAAATGAGGGTTGAGTTTTCCGTCATCTTTTTAAGGGTCAATCAGAAGATAAGAGCTGAAACTGGGACCAACCTACACTTAAAGATTTGTGAAACCCTAGGCTTGAGTCTTAATGTTCATCTGGTCAATCTTGATCCTTCACTATGCACAAGCCATAATCTCTTGAGCTCTCGAGTAAGGCAAAAACCTCCTAAGTCCTGGAAATCGTACTTAAGGTTTAAATATCAAGAGTCCAGGTTAGTTGAGAGATGGTCTATGTCACATAAGACTTAAAGTACTGGTAGTCTTCTCCACAATTGGATCTCACAATATCCAACAAATAAACACACCCATGTCGCCTCAGAAGAAAATCTTCAACTTAAGATCATTTCTAAATACAATACAAAATGTTTTGCTAGGGACTAGAAAAAGATAGGCATGGGGGTATGATTGCACAGCAAAAATACACCAACAAATATGCCATCTTGTGTTATTTCTGAGCACTGCCATTGCATATTAGGTAGCCATAGTAGCATTTGTAAAATTGACACATGCATGCATTTATTTGAGAGGGGAGGATAATGCAAATAATTGGCCATGTAAATAACATCTTCTTCAAGTGCTGCTTGCAAATTTCACTTTCTTCATTTTTTATTTTGACTTTGAATTTCTTCTCCCTCGCGTGACTCAGGGAATGGGCTTGCACTTCATCGCGACATTCTCTACCTACAGCATGCTCTGCCAACAGCATGGCTGGTCATGCACACCTGTAGCATGGCTGGGGCAGGCGTCTTCTTCTATATAAAGCCTAGACATCTTCCTTGCAAGAGGGGAGCCAGGGCACACACACACCAACAGCCACCTTCGTCCAGGCCATCTTCCTTCCCTCTCCCCTCCATACGCAGTAGCTCTTCCACTGAAGAGACACACTGTGGGCAGGAGCAAGCTCACAGTGGTCCCACGACCACCACTATGGGTTCCACCATCGCCTAGCTCATCCAAGAGCAAGTGGGCGTGGTGGTTTCACTCCCTGTTTTCACCGCTCAACACCTACTTGCCATTGCCAAAGATCCAAGCTCTAAAGCTCCAGCAACAGCAGCACGGCAGCCAGCAGCCGTGCAAGCACCCGCGCACATGCCAGCACCGTCCGCAGCCCCATAACGCATGCGTAGGCGCCTTCCAGCGCGCCCGCGCACGTAGAACCAGCCGCAACCGGTTCTCCTCTGCACGCGGCACTGTAGCTACTGTTCACGCCTCTCAGCACAACACTGTAGCTATAGTGCGGTGATCGGAGAGTTTCTCACTTATCCGATCACCGCGTGCTCTCTCTCATCGCTGCTATCGCCTCTAGCCAGTCAGTGCCAGTGCCTGCTCCAGCGACCACGCCCGCGTCTACACCCATACCCACTCCAGCCCGCAGCGCTATGCGGTGAGCTCCCACACCAGCCCACGCATGAAGGCAGCACGCGCGCCCGCTCCAACGCCCGTGTGCAGCCTTGTTCGCCTACACGTGCTCGTGCATCAGACGACGCCAGCAGGCCCATCAGATGCCTTAACCTGCCCGCTCCTCAATCATACACAAACCAAACTCGTACACACACACACTTGTACACTCACACTCACCTGTACACGCCTATACATACTTGTATATATACACATATTATTACCTACATAACTATATATAAGTATATTGAAAGTGCGATCTTCGTTTTCGTTGAAAACTTTAACATAAAATGATGTGCCGTTGTATTTAATCACGTGGTAGAAAATCGTGTTTCAAAACATTTAAACTTTCAAAACTAACCATGAAGAGTTAGGTCATCTCCACAGGGAGGAATTAGCCTAAAAAAAATGATTAAGAATGCATAAAGGAATCAGGAATATTAATAGAGATGCATGCTAACTAGTGCTCTCATTTCCAGCACAAATTTGCAATATAGATAATTAATCAAGAAGATGAGGGTGCATATGCAAAATTACCATAATATAATATTCTAAATAATGACCTTGGTAATAGCAAACAATGTTAATATTAATCTCCTAACTAATGACACTATAATTAATATCTCATATTGTATGTCTTTCAGAAGGAGAAATCAATTATATGTAAATTCGAATTAAGCAAGGGGTGTCCATGCAAATTGTGCAGCAATATATTAATTTAGAAAATAAATGAATAGTAACTTGACAATGGCATTTTCTGTAAATTTTAATGGCGGAGGAAACAGAGCATTTGCCCTCTCTCCTCCTCGCGAGAGAGAGAGAGCACCGGCGGGGCTGTCATGAGGCTCAGGAGGACGGCGAGGACGAGGGCTATCTGATGGAGGCGGTGGCATCGACGGAGACAGCCGGAGGCGACCGACCATCGGAGGAGATGAGGATCGGAGAGGGCTGCTGCTGTAGCCGCACGCCTGCTGTGAAGGTGCTGGCAGTTGTGGCGCGCGCTTGCGAGCGCGGGTGAGCGGTGCTGCCGATGGGCGCGTGGGTGCGGCGGTCAGCAGATGGCGCCTGTGGGTGCACTTGTAGAGTGGAGGAAGGCGCTGGTGAGTGCGGCGCGCGCCTGCGGGCGCGGGCGAGCAGTGCTGCACCTACCGATGGGCATGCGGGCATGGCGGTCAGCAGATGGGCGTGCGGGCGCCTGCGGGTGCGGTAGTGCCTGTGCACTTGGTGCGCGAGCGAGCGGTGCTGCGCTTGCTGATGGGCGTGTGGGCTCGCTTGCGGGCAGAGGCGCTGCAGATGGGTGGCGTCAGCACTAGCGGGTGCGGGTGGTGAAGTTGGATGAGGTGGCTGCTTGGTGAGGCGCACTGGTGGTGGAAGCGCCTGCGGGCGCGGTTGGGGCAAGGCAGTGCGTACAGTGGTTGGGCGTAGGTGCAGGCTGGTGATGGGCGCACGCCTGCGGCCGCGCAAGGTGGAGAAGGAGCGGGCACAGTGCTCGCCATCTCCACAGTGGAGAAGATAGAGTCATTCCCAGCAGGGGGGGAAGATGGCTTTTTTTCTTCTCTCAACCTCCTCTCTTTAACTCCTCTCTATCCCCGCGTGCACCAATCCAGGGATTTCCAAATCCCTTTTCTGTTTTCAACCGACGGGCGTTGGAGAAGAGTTACAACTGACCGGAGGAAAGGGAAAAAACCCGCCAGTTGTTTAGGAAATTTGCTCCCCAACCCTTGCTCTTTCTAAATATAATACCTACACATAAAAACAACAAAAATCATGAAGTTATAGAATGTTATAAACTTAAATCATGATGCGTACAAATCTTCTACAACTTAATTGCAATTATTAACACACCTACAAGGTACGATTAATGGTAGTTAGGCTTAATATTAGTCCATTAAAATGGACTCATCAAATACCCCCATGCCTAAGATTTTCTAGTCCCTAGCAAAAATGGAAAATAATAGAAGTAATCAGAAGATTTCTTCTTTTCTTACTTCAAAACTTTAGAAATCCAGACAAATGTGAAGTGCTAATAGCCTAGGTAACAGATCCAAGTGAAAGAGCTGATTCGCATTGGGAGTTCGTACATCACCCCTGGCAAAAATTTCTGTCGAGATAGGCAACTACTTCCCTCGGGGATAAAGGAGATGATAATCTATAATTTGACCCCCGACGTTTGGATTAGGTAGGAGATATTGAGTTGAATGGATTTGTATTTGGTGGCACACACTCATCTAGTACTACATATAGTCTAGTACTGCAGACTCTAGCTCTCTAGACTATTAGACAAGTCAACTCTGAGAGAGGCTACACAATTGTGCTCTCTTGATGTTCCTAGGCACTCTCTCTTTTCTTTCTTTCTGAGATCACGAATCTCGCCAGATTTAGAAATTGTACTCACTATTTGGTGGCCTCACATGGCATCCACACTTCAATTAAAGTCCTAATAACTCTACAACTAAGAGTTCTCAACCAATATTCAGGAGATCAAAAATACTAGAAGGTAGGTATGGGTCATATTTGGTGGAACGCGATAGGTGTTCTGCTGCCTCAGAAATAGTGTTACATCATAAACTTGGACTTTTGTTTTTTTTTTAATATAACTATTTCTTCTTTTTGTTCTTTCTATTTCTTCTTTTTCTACTTCTTTTCTCTTTTCCCTTTTTTTTTCTTCTTGTTTTTGTTTCTTTTTCAATCAACACAACACGATACAAACTTTTATTTACGAGGCATTATTAGGGATGATGATGGTCAAGAGGAAGTTGTGTGGCATATTTGGTGGAAGTGCCTATTCTCGGCACTGGGAAGGAATGGATAGGACAGGCGTATTTCTGACCTTTGACACTATTACCCTCCTTCAGCTGAGGACTCTATGAAGGACGGTCGTAACCATCCACCATAGTTATAGCTTTATTAAGACTCAATCTCTGTGTATCTACCTTATTTGGTGACTCCCGGGAATTCACTTAAAGTATGTACATAGGAACAGAGAGTGAAAACTATGCCTAACTCTGAAGTATCATCATCTAATTATCCAAAACTTAAGAGTCCTTGCACTATACTTAGCGCACTAGTAATCTCTCTACTTTCTTCTCACAAATATGAGGTAGATCTATTAGAAGATAGTATGCCTGATTCCCTATGAACTGTCCAAGGGTTCAGTAGACTTACAAATGCTCATTGGTTTTCCTCAAGGATCCATTACCAAATCTACGTGCACGTGAAATAAATGTACTGGATTCTAAACTTAAGAAATAATTCCAGAAGAAGAACCTCCAATAACAAAGGTATTTTGCTAGGGACTAACCCATTCAGCTCAAGAAAAGAAAATTTTTTTTTTTTTTATGCTAACCTAAATGCATGAATACTTGCTAAAATGCAAATGCACTCCCCCATGCCTAAATCCTACAATGTCCCCATTGTAAAATTAAAATAGGAGGAGAAAGGAAAAATATCACCTGACACGGTTTGCTAGGTTGCCTCCCAACAAGCGCTACATTTTCTATCAGCAGCTAGACTAAGAAGGAACCTATAAGTCTGGTTCCAAACAAACAAAGTTAGGCCCTAAAAATATACGTAACAGTGCAAGCCTAGAAAATAGGTAACCACGGATGTTGGCGAGCTGATGATGTAATGTAATTCCAAATGCCCGCCAGAAGAAATGAAAACAGAAAATCTCGTTGGCTACCTTGGGAGGTCTAGGAATAATAAACGGAATATGAAAAGGGGCCTCCCGAAACAGAATAAGTGGAGAATAACAAGGATCCTCCAGAGCAGGATGGGTTTCAAAAGATATACACATAATTATTTCAAACCCTTGAATGGCGAGAGTAAAAGTACAAGCATCAATCCACACTCGCCATTCTACTCTAGGATGTAGTGGCCTGATATATTCTCCAGAAAGAATGTACATGAGCAGAGATCTAAGCCAAGGATCAGTTAGGGAGTATAAGGGTTGTTTGTAGTGTTGGAAGGTAAAGGTTAAGTTCAATGTGGGCTTAGTTGGTGTTAGGTCCAATTCCAACAATGATTCAGATTGTGTATACTCCCTAACAGTTGTAGACAACTTCAAGTTATCCTGCCTAGCATTAATGATCGAAGTCATATTTGAATCAAGGGTAGACTCCAAATTACAACTTTTTGATGGCAGGGTCAAAATGTAAGAATCATTATCATTCAGCTCATCCCCAGATTCGTTTGGTTCACTCAAATATTTGTCAGGGCGTATGTGTGATTCATTAGGAGTTTGATCAGTATCCTTAATTATTTCTAAAGGAGGATCAATTTTAATATTTTGGAGGAAGCCTATATCATTGAATTCGTCATTCTTCTCGAAGTATAAATCCTCAATTGACGTGTTTTGTTCCCGAGAGTCTCTCATAGCTTCTCATTATTTTGTTTGTCCTCCTCTAATATCAACTCCTGTTTTGATGGAGGATGACTCTCAAAAAAAGGAAGGAATTTGGATTTAATCATATTATTTCTATCTTCTGGAGGTAAATCCTCAAAATAATTCCCCTGTGGTTAATTCTAGATTTTCAATCCAAGTTCCTCTATTGGGGCATCCTCATTTTCTGAATTAGACTCTTCATATCCCTGAGACCAGAATTGATCATCCTCTATTCTGTTAGGGTCACCTTCATTGGGTGCATTTAAATCCTCAGGATGCTGAATGGTAGGTGTTGATTCCCTAAGTAGAAGGTCAGGAGTAGGCTCACTAAGGGTAGAATGGGATTCCACCAAATAATTAATAGGGGAAGTGATATGAATAATACAACCTTGACCCGGGTTGGTAGGGGTAAGGAGAATACTGTCATTGGGGTCAAGGTCCTCAAGAGGTAGCATCTTCCCTTGCTTTTGACTGCAATATAATTCAGGTGGATAATCACTATGATCGTTATCCTGTAGTGGCCATGTCTCATTGGGAGAGTCTAAGTGATAGCTACCTAAAATTGGATCCCTATTGTCATTAGGTTCCTCAGAATTATTTTCATGATCATGGTTTATTGGGTAGGGGTCAGGATTATTGGGAAGCGTGTAGCTAAGTTGTCTTATTTCTTCATTTAACTGTTGACTATTCCTCAACATCTCTCCCATTGATTCCATTATTTCCTTTTGCTACTTTTGCATTTCTATCATAAAAGAGGAGAGGCTACTATTATCAGGTTGGGGAGGATAGTCAATTTCAGGCTCTGGTTGCCTAGGGATATCGGTCCAACCTTGATACGGAAAATTATGAAGGGTGGGAGAGTTGGGTGTTTGCATGGAAGTAGGGATTTCAGGATTGGAAAATCCCGCTCCTAGGCTCTGCTCAAAAGTGGGAGTTATCAAGCCAGTACTCCCAGGATTAGAATAAGAATGATCCCATGAATTGTCAATGTACCCATCAAAGGATGGATACGCTCGGAGCATGGGATCCTGATTAAAAGATGGGAAGTATTGACTCTGATAATCTGAATGATAGGAGTAAGAGTAATCCATTTCTTTAAGCAAAACAATTTTAACTCTCTTAGGATTTAACAAAATTCAGCAGAAAACTTCCTAGAGAGTTCTATTGTCAAAGCAAACGCAAATTCAACGGGATCTATTTTTAGTAGATTGTAGGTCTTAGAGTTATATGTTTAGTTGGTGGCCAAACAAGTTTTGCAAAAATTACGCTTCCTAGGCCAACCTTCGCTGGTGCCTATAACATACTCGCAAGGGATCGAAGTCTCGAATCGAGCCCACACACGAGGAACTGAAGTAACTTGGTGGATAGGCTTGTTGATTTCCGACTAACTTCCCTTGTGGTGTAAAAGAGGAGAGGTAGAAATTTATCTAGTGACCTTATGTGAGGTGCACAGTGTCTCAAGTGTGTAAGCATACGATCGTATTTTGATTTTTTGAAATTCCGCAAACAAGATCCTTTTGCACACAATTTTTAGTCAGATTTTAAAGTCCAACCTCTTAACAGTCCCAATTTTTTTAAAGTGACCACTGAATTAATTTGATTCAAGCACTTTAGTGGTCTTACATTTAGGTTCAATGCATATGCATGACAAGTAATTAATGCTCAAGAGAAGACGTACCTTACTCCAGCTTTCTTCTTGCAGTAATGAATGCAATACAATAAAAATAAACTAGATGCTGCTCATTCAGTCCTAGATGGTCGTCCTATAGATATGCAGCTTCTAGCAGGCAATTCAAATTTTTTTTTATTTTTATATAATAAACAAACAGACTTAATCTAACTAACTAATTGAAATTCAGTTCAAATAGTGCAAATAATCCTATAATCTAAATAAATGGGAACACGCTCCCGAAAATACGCTCCCACATACAAGAGCGATAAGAAATAAAGTGGCATTGGGGACACGTTCCCAAAAATACCCAACAAGGGTCCAAAAGACAGAATTTAAATTCTAATGTCTATCTAACTAAATCTAACTAAAACCTACTGAATGAATCAGAAATAGGCTTCTTCGTAAGCCTACGTGCGTGGGATCAAGGCCCACATGTTCCTGTTGCCGTCCTCCAGGTAGCTTCAAGGTCCACCAAAAAGATCGTCTCTGCCGTATGAACCCATCGCATTCGCCGCGTGTTCTTTTGCGCAGAAGAAAATCCACTGTTAGTAATTCAGAAAAGTTTTCAAAATAGCATAAAAATAACATAAAATTCCCAAAAAATTAATAGGCATTTTTCCTCCCTGACAACGGCACCATTTGA
Source organism: Thalassia testudinum (assembly GCA_037157565.1). NCBI lineage: Eukaryota > Viridiplantae > Streptophyta > Magnoliopsida > Alismatales > Hydrocharitaceae > Thalassia > Thalassia testudinum. The sequence continues at coordinate 78,062,112 of JAZHRO010000002.1, forward strand.
AAGAGCGATCTTCGTTTTCGTTGAAAACTTTAACATAAAATGATGTGCCGTTGTATTTAATCGCATGGTAGAAAATCGCTTTTCAAAATATTTAAATTTTCAAAACTAACCAAGAAGAGTTAGGTCGTCTCCACACGGAGGAATTAGCCTAAAAAAAATGAGTAATAATGCATAAAGGAATCGAGAATATTAATAGAGATGCATGCTAACTAGTGCTCTCATTTCCAGCACAAATTTGCAATATAGATAATTAATCAAGAAGATGAGGGTGCATATGCAAAATTACCATAATATAATATTATAAATAATGACCTTGGTAATAGCAAACAATGTTAATATTAATCTCCTAACTAATGACACTATAATTAATATCTCATATTGTATGTCATTCAGAAGGAGAAATCAATTATATGTAATTTCGAATTAAGCAAGGGGTGTCCACGCAAATTTTGTAGCAATATATTAATTTAGAAAATAAATGATCAGTAAGTTGACAATGGCATTTTCTGTAAATTTTAATGGTGGAGGAAACAGAGCATTTGCAATCTCTCCTCCTCGCGAGAGAAAGAGAGCACTGGTGGGGCTGTCGCAAGGCTTAGGAGGACGGCGAGGACGAGGGCTATCTGATGGAGGCAGCGGCGTCGACGGAGACGCCCGAAGGTGGCCGACCTGCGAAGGAGATGAGGACCAGAGAGGGCTACTGCTGTAGCCGTGCGCCTGCTGTGAAGGTGCTGGCGGTTGTGGCGCGTGCCTGCGGACGCGTGTGAGCGGTGCTGCCGATGGGTGCGACGGCAGGCGTGCGAGCGAGGCAGCCTGCAAGTGGCTCCTGTGGGTGCACCTGCAGAGTGGAGGACGGCGCTGGCGGGTGCGGCGCGCGCCTGCATGCGCGGGCAAGCGGTGCTGCTCCTGCCAATGGGCATGCAGGCGTGGCGGTCAGCAGATGGGCGTGTCGGCGCATGCGGGTGCAGTAGTGCCTATGGGCTTGGTGTGCGGGTGAGCGGTGCTGCGCCTGCTGATGGGCGTGCGGGTGCACTTGCTAGCAGAGGCGCTGCAGATGGGTGGCGTCAGCGCTAGCGGGTGCGGGTGGCGAAGGTGGATGAGGTGGCTACTTGGTGAGGCACACTGGTGGTGGAAGCGCCTGCGGGTGCGACTGGGGCAAGGCAGTGCATGCAGTGGTTAGGCGCAGGTGCAGGCTAGTGATGGACGCTCGCCTGCAGCCGTGCAAGGTGGAGAAGGAGCGGACACAGTGCTCGCCCTCTCCACAGTGGAGAAGATAGAGCCGTTCCCCGCAGGGGGGAAGATGGCTTTTTTTCTTCTCTCAACCACCTCTCTTTAACTCCTCTCTCTCCCCACATGCGCCAATCCAGGGATTTCCAAATCCCTTTTCTGTTTTCAATCGGTGGGCGTTGGAGAAGAGTTACAACTTGCTGGAGGAAAGGGAAAAGACCCACCGGCTATTTGGGAAATTTGCTCCCCAACCCTTGCTCTTTCTAAATATAATACCTACACATAAAAATAACAAAAATCATTAAGTTATAGAATGTTATAAACTTAAATCATGATGCATATAAATCTTCTACAAATTAATTGCAATTATTAACACACCTACAATGCACGATTAAAGGTACTTAGGCTTAATATTAGTCCATTAAAATGGACTCATCATATATATATATATATATATATATATATATATATATATATATATAGACACACATACATACATACATACATACATACATATAGATATATACATATATACACATACATATAAGTATATATGCATATACATATATACATATATATGCATATCTATATATATCTAAATACATAGATACTTATACAAATATATCTATGTACATATATACATATATATATCTATATACATATATTACTATATATATATATATATATAGTTAAATATATATGCATATATATCTAGTTATAAATATATATATATACCCATATATGTATTTACATATCTATATATACATAACTACATATACACCTATATAATTACAACCCTATATATATATATATATATATATACACATATATATATATATACATATATATATATTTACATACATATCACCTACCTGTATCCATACGCACTAGTCACTCCACCACGCATTATATCGTGGGAATATCTGCACCAGTTGCTGATATTCCCCGATACCAGGGTAAAGAAAGCGCCTCTGCACACACTCCCACACATCCATCCTACACTCTACACGACACTTCATCTTGTTGGTTGCATCTTACTAGATGTGGGCCAACTCGACACTGTGCTACACGCCATTTCCACCTCGACCCCCACCCCTATATATATAATATATATATATCTATATATAATATATATATATCTATATATATATAGACTATATTTATTTCTTTACGAGCAACCTATCTAGTTTTTATTTCTCTTTTGTTTCCTACTATTAAAAAGATAAAAAATAAATAAAAGAGAAAGGATAATCCTTATCTTGCAGGTACTCGATCTTACGAATAGCAAGACAAATTTTTGGAACCCTAATTTGGCTCAAAGCCAAGGACCTGATTTTGAGGGTGTACCTCAAGGATAAAATTATCAGCAAAAAAATCTTAAATAGAAAAAAATAAAAATCATAATAAACGCACGGAAGAGATTCGTTGTAGGAAAGGCATAGAAACTTATTCACCCTTAATCCCCACCTCCCTAAGTTCGACCCTGGGCCTAAAAGTGACCAAGATAAAATTAAGTAGGCCAGGTAAAAAAAAAAGATTTGTATAAAGATGGTTAGGCTCGATTTAGGTTAACCACTATACTCACTTCAACGATAATTTCACCATATTAACACAACCTGTTCGAGTCCTGACAGCACCTACCATCCTAGTCAAACTAATAGATGGCTCAACTCCGAGCCTGAAGAGTTGGCCTCTGATGAATCAGAGATGAGTACTAATGAGGACGAAGTAATTTCTGACGAGGATTTTAGTGACCTCCCCACAGATCTTCTACTTTCACGGATACCCCCATATGATCCAGAGCCTGGAGAGGGCATAATCTTTGATGTCAATTATCATTATGAGGATCCCTATGACTCAGATTCTGGTTCTGAGATACATGTTGATCTACTCCCTCAGCAACTTCCTGCTGAATTGTGGGACATGATAAATCAGCAAAATTAACATCATGATCCCCCCTCTGATTATCTTCTATTTTCAACCACCACTCCACACTTTCTTATGGCTAAACTTTCTCGAGTAGGGGTGCACTGATGTAAACACATTTACACTACATAAAATATCCATTTATGCATGTTCTTAAGCATAGGATTGCATTTCATGATATAAATACTACATAACATGCATCATCTTGCATTTAGAGTAGTTTGAATAAAATGGAGGTTAATTGTCTCCTTTTATGTGCTTGGACAGGGCAAACATTTTATCGGGGCCTCGGATCAAAGATCCAACCGTATGGATATGATCAGGGTGACGATTAAAGTTCAACGACTCCAAGATCGTCCTAATTAGGCATCCGTAGCATTAGATAGTGATCGGGGAACCCTAGAACATCAAGGGCTAGGATGGTGTAAATCCATACTTCAAATGACAAATCCGACCGCACGGATGAATTCGGATCAATGATCGCAACCCAACGACGCAAAAATCGAGTCAATCCGACATCCGTGGCACCATCTACAACTTCCAGAAGATGGACGGCCAAGATGGCGCCACGTGACACCATCTCGACTGCACAAATGGCCGCATGCAACCTCTGAAGATCCCGCACCCGCTCTCTCTCCACCGTTGGATCTTGATCCAACAGCCGTGGTCAGCCACGCTTAAAAGCGTCCGCTCGACCATCCGCGCCTCATAGCGTAGTGGTCGAGCGCGCTTACGCGAGCAGCGGGCGCGAGTTCGAGTGCAGTGAAGGGCTGGAAGGCGCGGGCGATCGGGCGCGGGCGGGCGTTGGATCTTGATCGGACGGCCGCACGCGCCCGATAGCATTCACGCACGATTGAACGCGCGGCATGGACGCGCGATCGCACGCGGGCAGGCTCGCAGCGCAGCGGGTGAAGACACGACTTAAGCCGCCCGATCTCGCGATCAGACGGCTGAGGATCGCTGAACGTGCACATGCATTGCGCGCGCAAGCAGCTGAGCAAGAATGCGTGGATGCGGGAGCTACGCCCACGTTGGGGGCTTTAGTGACGAATTTATCCGTCACTAAAGACCCCTCATTTATTATTTTAAAGTTGTAATGTCCATTTTGCCCCCACTCCTTGCAACTATAAAAGGAGACCCCCTCCATACAAAATTCTCATCCCTTCCTTCTCTTCTCTACCCCTCCAAAGCTCAAGAGAAGCTTGTCCCACACCCAGGATGCTTCTCACGAGATAAAGTCCAAATTTTCGTCCCCCTTCGAAAGTGGATCACGCGACGACGATGGCGTTCTGCTCCATTCCCGTTCTTCTGCTTTGTCCTCCTTCGTCCCGCTTCATTCTCCTTCGTCCAGGCGTCGTCTAAAGACCCCTCATTTATTATTTTAAAGTTGTAATGTCCATTTTGCCCCCACTCCTTGCAACTATAAAAGGAGACCCCCTCCATACGAAATTCTTATCCCTTCCTTCTCTTCTCTACCCCTCCAAAACTCAAGAGAAGCTTGTCCCACACGCGGGATGCTTCTCGCGAGATAAAGTCCAAATTTTCGTCCCCCTTTGGAAGTGGATCCTGCGACGACGACGGCGTGCTGCTCCGTTCCCATTCTTCTGCTTCGTCCTCCTTTGTCCTGCTTCATTCTCCTTCGTCCAGGCATCGTCTAAAGACCCCTCATTTATTATTTTAAAGTTGTAATGTCCATTTTTCCCCCACTCCTTGCAACTATAAAAGGAGACCCCCTCCATACGAAATTCTCATCGCTTCCTTCTCTTCTCTACCCCTCCAAAGCTCAAGAGAAGCTTGTCCCACACCCGGGATGCTTCTCGCGAGATAAAGTCCAAATTTTCGTCCCCCTTCGGAAGTGTATCCCGCGACGACGACGGCGTGCTGCTCCATTCCCGTTCTTCTACTTTTTCCTCCTTCGTCCTGCTTCGTTCTCCTTCGTCCAGGAGTCGTCCCGTCCGGCTCGTCCTCCAAGCAACCGTCAAGGAGAATTTCTCTCTCCCTATTCTTTTTACTGCTTTCTAATATAGATTTACTGCTTTCTGGTGTAGTTTTGCTCGTCCTCCAAGCAATCGTCGAGGAGGACATTTCTCCCTCCATTCTTTTAATGTTTTCTAGAGTAAATTTATCGCTTTCTAGTGTAATTGTTTTATGCTTTCTAGTTGTAATGAACAAATCCCCCTAATGATAAATTCTCTGTTTATTCTACATCTCATTTTGATTTCTATGTGTAATATTCTCTCTCTCTCTCTCTTACCCTCTCTCTTTCTTCTATTTATTGTAACTAATTAGATAGTTTTAAATTGAATTACTTCGTGACAAATAAAAAGAAATGCGTAGTTTTTAAATCAAACGTCCGCCTCCCTGTGTTCGACTTGGAAATCTCATTTCGATATAAATTTTATTTGTTGAACATGAATTCTTCGCTTTCAAGCTACAATAGCAGGTTCTCCAAAACCAAACACCTTAGCGCAGCCATTAGTGTGCTCAACATGCACAATCAGCTGATTCGCATCTCCGGACCACTGATTCTAGGAGCATACAAGCATATCTTTCTCTTAATCTTGACCTGCTCCTATGCTAGAACTAATACATCTGAGTAAGTTCTCACCCAGCTGGAGCCGTTAAACTCGGCATCTACTCTGCATCCATCATTTATATATATTCATTTTTATACATAGCATATTTTTCTTTTAGCACATTTTCTTTCTGCATATTGCATACTGTCAGGTTGGCCGGTGCTAAACGTTAAAATTTTAAGAGCAATTCCAGGTGATCTCTACCCATTTACTCCCTGCTGTATTTATTTTTTTTTATATTCATGCATGAGGACATGCAAGAACTTAGGCATGGGGGGTAGATACGACAAAAATGAAAATTTTTATACCAACATTTAGGAAAACCTCGAAGCTGCATGTCAAACGTACTTTAGGACCCTAAATAAAAGAACGACTGAATCCGCCTCCAATTCTCACTTTGGAGCTAAAAATCGTCCGCAACAGCCATTTCCGACTCATCCGCTCACCCTTCCTATTTTGAAATTTAGGATCAAGCTAAATGAAACCCGATAAGGGAAATTTCATGAAGTACAAATATAAGGGGTTACTTGTTTATAGCATATATACATATTGCATTCATGAATAAGATTTTTATTAAGAGAATACATTAGGGATTTTATCCTCTAGTTGATTCCTGTAATCTAGAATCCAGTATAATTTATCACACACACGTAGAATTTGCAATGGATTCACAGTGAAGGCTGAAAAACATCTTTAGTCTATCGAGAAGAAGCAGTGCTTCTTCTCCTGAACCCCTAGACAGTGTTTTGGGAATTAGGCAAATTTTCTTCCAAAAATCCACCAAATAGTGTGAGATGAGAGTAGAGTGTACTGGTGCTCTAAGATTAGTGCAAAGAATCTGAAATTCTAGATAATCAGGTGATGATACTCAGAGATTAGTCATAGTTTTTGCTCTCGGTTCCTGCGTACACATTTTGTGTGAAATTTTGAGAGCCACCAAATAAGGCAAATACGCAAAGAGCTAGTTTTCATAAAACTAGGGCTAAGGTGGATGGTTATGACCATTCTTTACGGAATCCTCGACTAAAGGAGGGTATTGATGTCAAGGTCAGAAATACACCATCCTATCCATCTTTCTCGATGCCGTGAGTAGGCACTTCCACCAAATAAGCCACCCAATGTCTCTTGAGTACCACCAATCCCTAATAATGCCTCCTTAATAAAGTTCATGAATGTGTGCTAGTTGTGTTGTGCTGAAAAGGAAAAAAAAGAGAAAAAAATTACATAAAAAAAAGAAAAATAAAAAAAAAATGATGAAAAGAAAGAAAAATGAGAAAAAAAAGAAAAAGCAAGAAAAAAGAGTGTGTGAATATTTAGTGTTTATTTCAGTTGCATTGAGGCAATACCACCAAATAAATTTGAAATCCACCAAATATGACCTTAACTCACCTTTCTTGTGTTTCTGACCACTCGAATACTGGCTGAGGAATTCTGACTTTGTGTTAGAGTTATGGGAACTCAATTAAAGTGTTAATGCCAAGCGAAACCACCAAATACAAGTCATATGTGTGAATCTGGTGAGATTGTGAGCTCTAAGAAAAAGAAAGAAAAGAAAAGAAAAAGAAAAAGAGTAAGAGAGAATGAATACAAAGGAATCAAAAGAGAGCATAGTTTTTCTCATCTTTCTCTGAGTTGAGTTATGTAGTAATTTGGGAATTTAGATTCTATAGTACTAATCTTTATGTAGCACCAAGTGAGAGTGAGCCACCAAATATATAATCTTTTCCCTCTAAGATTCTCTACTTAAGCTTAAATCCAGGTGGAATTCATAGAATATATTGAATACCCCAAGGGAAGAAGTCCGCCTATCCCGCTAGAATTTTTACTAAGGGTCAAATACAGGCTTTAGAGGTGAATTAGTTTTTCACTCGAATCTGTTGCAAAAGCTATATAGCTACACTTTCATGATTGTTTGGATTTCTAGAGCATAGGATGAAAACAAAAAAGAGAAAAATCTCTAGGCATACACTTGATAAAATAATCAATCCCTTAGGAGCCCTTCTGTGAATAATTTAGTCTCGCATTTGCTAGGGACTAGCAAGATTTAGCCATGGGGGTATGATTGCGTAGCAATCATAGGTCTTAATTGACCTAAATTAGGCTAGGACTTAGTATAAGTTAGGGTAATTCACGCATGCACAAGCATTACTAGCACCTTTACTGCTTTCTTTTAGCTATGCATAAAATAATGCTATAATGTGCTGATTAAGTGCATTATGTCAATTACAAGTAATAAGCTGACCAGAATGTAGATCCATAGCTACGTGTTTTAAAATTAATTTGAGCCCATTTTTCTTCAGTTGGGGTTTGTAGTGAGTGGCCCACAAGGTGACCAAGCTCACTGGCTAAACACTAGACTAGACAAAGTCTAGGTTAGCCCCAATGTGGTCTCTAGAATGTAATCCTAAAGGTATAACCTAGGGTTCATACAATTCTAGGATTTTCTTTGCGATTTTAGCAGACCAATGAAACACAAATAATTCTCTAGATAAAATTTGAATCCAAATAAAATGAAATCTAGCAAGTAGATTATTTCTTCAATTATCTTTTCAAAGAATAATGTTTTGTGATTTTTACTATTTCAACCGAATTTCTAGGGACTTTTGAATGTTAGGGGGTTAGAACTGGAATTGTGACCCTTGATCGTTTTTCAAATTGAAATAGTATCAAATGATCTTCAAAAATTCAGGAAAAATATGGGAATTAAAGCCAATGAGATCATCTTTCAAACCCCACCATTTTTAGTCAAAACAGATTCGTGAATTACTTGGAATTACTTTTTTTATTTTGAAAAATTTTAAATCTGGGTCAATCTGACCCCCTTGCACTCCGCGAATTTTTAAAAATTTTTTACTTGGAATTTTTTCAAATGAATGGTGTCGTTTAAAAGGTGGTTTAAAAATGAAGGTCTAAGCTGAATTTCAGAATTTTTTTCTCATTAATTTTTTGGCAATTGAATTTTTAAATCAGAATTTGAAGTTTAGCCAAAAATCAGATAATGGTGGGAAAGCTTTTAAAATGTGTCTGCATTCAAAATTCAAACTTTCCACCAAAATGAATTTTTTTTCTTTTCAACACTTTTGAATTTTTTTTTTTTTGAAGGGAAAAGCTTTTTCTCAAAAAAATTCTTTTCTTTTTTTTTTAAGCAAACTAACCTAAAATTCAAATGAAAACCTAATCTAACTACCTAGACTTTTTTTTTCATGAAGATAAATAGGCTTTTTTTTCCAATTGAAATTGCTAGAAATAAATCTAACCTAAGATTCAAATCAAACCTAGACTAAGAAAGATATGATGTGCACCTGGTATATTTTTTTTCCATGCGCTCTTTGTGTGCGAAGATCCCATTTTTTCCCTATTTTCTTGCACATCAAAAGACAAGAAGAGGAAGATTTATCAGTGATAATCCTAAAGATCGAAATCAAAATTGACGCTGCCTCCTCGGAAATAGTGCCATTTGACAAGGATCGATTCTCGTGCATGTTTTGAAAACAAAGATCTCATCATAGTATAGTGCACAAAAACGCTCGTCAAAAATGATTTATAAAGATAACGAGACTTGGAGTCCTGGTCGCTCGTCTCTGGGAGGCGTTTATCGAAATGCAGATTTGAAATCGATCTCTCTTGCTCTACTTATTCAAAATCGTACGTCGATTTCTAATCGTCGGATCAATGTTCGGCCACTTTCATTATTAACCCTAATTACGTGCGCATGTGTTAGGTAGATGACAAACGTGAAAGTGTGAGTTTCAGTATGCACGATTCTAGTTATGTGGTGGCTGTTTATGGAAAATGTGTTAATAGTTAAATCATCAATATTTTCAGGTACCGACATGCTAATTGCAACAGATAGTAATTAAGAGCAAGCAACTTTAACCACACAAAAAAAATATTGCAACAAGGCTCATGGTGATTTTCACACATAGATATATATATAAAAAAATATTTTCTTTGATTCATGATGGTGTTTGCAACATGAAGCTCGTGGAAAGCTTATAAAGGAATGCTTGGAAACACAAATCTAGCTAGCAGAAAATGATTGCATACATGAATCTAAGGGGGGATTATGCATGCATCATTGGGGGAGAATATAGAGCTACACTATTAAGCAGTAAATAAAGCAGTAAATCTACGAAGAACTATAATCTAGTTTAGCAAAACTAAGGACATTTAGAGGTGGGCTCCATGGCCTTTGAATGGGTGAGAAGAGAAAGAGGGGTGGCCAATGGTGCTTAAGCTGGCCCTTGGAGAGAAGTTGGAGAAGTTGATCGTGGTCTAGGCTTGGCGTGGAGGTGGTGGCATCATGGTGGAGCTTGTGAACATGGAGGTGGAGGTGGTGATGGCTTATGGAAGGTGGAGCTATGCTAAAAGACCAAGATGGACCAAATGGCCACACCTTAGGTCTTTTTATAGACCTATGGGAAGCTCTCTAGAGAATTATGGAATTCTCTAGAGAGGCCAATGGTGGGAGCTCGTGGGAGAGTGAGAGAGAGGATGGATGGTGGTTTTTAGATCCACCAAATGTGGATCTAAAAATTGAATGGCTATTGATTGCAAATTTTAGCAACCAAGGCAACAACACATGGTAGAGAGTTCTAGAGAACTCTAGGCTAGGTATTTTCGTGTGGATGGTGTGTGTGGGTGTGTGTGGGTTGAAACTTAGGTGGCTAGGTTGATTAGGTTAGGTTCTAGTGGGTTTAGGTCAAGGTAGGTCTCAAATTAGGGTTGTAAACCCTAATTCACTAAGTTAAAGTGCAATTAAACTTAATACAAGTTTAATTGGGTGTGTGGAAACCTAATTGAGAGTAAAATAACTCAATTAAGTCAAGTTTAGGTCAATTGGACTCTCACTGAGTCCAATTGGACAGTGTGTGCTAAGATCAGGGCTCAATTGGACTCAATGAGTCCAATTGAATAGGTTGATGGAATTGATTACGATCCAAGTCAATTAGATTTAGTGAGGGCCTAATTAGGTCCTTAGGGAGGTCTAGAGGTGATGTACTAGGGTTATGGTACCTCAATTTAGGTTCCTAAGTGGTTGGAATTGGGTTTAGGGAGCTAGAGATCCAAGATCAAGGCTTGAATCTCAAAACAGGGTCTAGAGGGCAGTTCTGGAAGTCCAATAAAGTTATCAGACATCTTATAATGAAAAATCAGAAGTCCATACTTATTGTCTGGACGTCTAATCAGAGTCAGGAAGGGTTCTAAGTTCTGTTTTGGGTATTCTGCAGAAATTGGACATTTGACCAAGTTTCTGGACATTTAATAACACTGCAGAAGTGGGTTTAAGGTGTGTGAGAGTTGGCTAAAGGTTCTGGACGTCCTATAACTCATCTGGACATCCAAATAGAGGCTAAAATTAGGGTTTTAAGGTTTCCTAGGGTGCCGTGACCTAATCTAAGGGTGGCTAAGGCTTGGGGAAGCTTCTAAGCTGTCCTAGGGATAGGATGGACCTAAGTTATTTACAATTTATTGCTTTATTCCTACTTAATAGAATAGCATAGCTTAACTCCCTTACATTATTATCTATTGCATCTAATCTAGGTCTTCCGCTCCAGCTCTGCTCTAACACCAGTTATTCTTTATTCTTCAGATCCAGCTTTAGATCCAGCTTCAGATCTACCTTCTGATCAGCTTATTACCTGCAATTGACATAATGCACCTAATCAATACATTATCGCATTATTTTATGCATAGCTAAAAGAAAGTAGTAAAGGTGCTAATAATTCTTATGCATGCATAAATTACCCTAAGTTATGCTATGTCCTAGCCTAATTTAGCTTAATCAAGACCTATGATTGCTGTGCAATCAGGGAGTATTTTTCATTTCACCTCTCTGCGCTAGGAACTCGTCCAATCAACTTGTGTCTTCGAGCCACTCCTAAACTAGATCTTCAGGATAACTTTTTTATAACATAACACTTTTGGCATTATTTCTTTGTTAAGCGCACTGAACCAGGCTGATGTGTGGATTTTGGGTGCTTAGGTTACCAAGTCCTGCAAACCAAAAAGCAAGCAACAGGGTCGAATAATCCCTAAGCCTTAGACTTAATACATCAGCCTCGCACTTTCCTCAACCTCTTGAGGACTAATCCGAATCTTAACAAATACATGAGTGTTTAAACCCTGGAACAAGTCCAAAAGGCCTAAGATCAACACTCTTACTAATCTCCTTGTCTCCAGCACTTCAGGACTTAATCCTTGTTTTGAATTGGTTTAGAACTTAAGTAGATCCCATAATCAATTTCTAGGATATCAATTTTGTCTCTAATTTTGCTCCATTTGACATTTTGTATTTCCTCTTCTTGTCCTGCTCAAGAAAGATTTTCAATTAATTCTCGAAATTCTCCTCCCTTTTCTTCATTTTTTTTGTATATGTATTTTTTTGTGAGAACCCCTCCGAGAATTGAATTTCTATTTGTTTTGCACTTTAACACCACCCCATGCCTATTTTTTGCAATGTCCTCATTATAAACTGGGTGGATACAAATTTAGCTTGGTTCAAGGTGTAGAACAAGGTCAAAGGGTGCGTGAATGGGTCGAGATGACTATTGCAGATGATTTCAAGCTCTAATACATGTATCAAAGGTGAAGTCAGCTATTCTAAGGTTGAACCCTAAAGTACAATTGGAGTGTAGCTCAAAAGGATGATCATAAGGGTCTTAGGTTTTTGGAATGACAAGTTGCCTCCCGTTAAGCGCTAAATTCAATGCCCTCAGCTGAGCAGAAGGTGGTTAAGGAGAAGGGGTGGTTAGATTGGAGGAATTTTGTATAACAAGCACCTTGATGAGTAGTCTGGTTGGTCCAACCAGGTGCTTGTTCAGATTAACAGGCTGATGATGCATACCAAACCCAATCGGTCTGGTGGGTTGATGGATGTGAATCAATAGATGTGGCACCCACCAGAAGTTTTGTGGCTCGAATAGATATGGAAATACGAATCCAGGGTTTAGAAAAATCAGCTCAGCCTGCTCAAAGTAGGGGTCCTCAAATGATAGTGGATCAGTGGAAAATGTAGGAACCCTACTGGTGAGATTAGAGAAGGATAGAGTGTGGTTGTCAGTTTGATCAGAGTCTGATTCCCGGTCAAAAGATGAAGGTGAATTATATGCAACCGGATCAAAAAGAGGTGAGTCAAAATAGAAATTGATTTCGGTGGTGGGTCGAGGTTGGGATTGGGTTTTGAAAGGCTCTATAGGAGGTGTGGCTACTTCGATATCTGGGTGCAGTATGGACTCCTCAAGAAATGATTCGAAGATCGGTTCATCCATAGAGTCTTTTTCATGATATTCATCCCAGTTAAATGTAAATGCCTGGAGATCATGGACATCTGAGTTGATGAAAGATTCGAACTCTGTATTGTAGATGCTTTCGGCACTTACCATGTTTGATTTCTATAGATCATAGCAGAATGTTTCCAGTTCAATGGAATATAAATTTGAATCAATGATCTTAGGATCAGGGACCTCAGAATCAGAATCAAAGAATGGATCATGGATACTGAGCTCGTAAGGTGGTTCAGTCATTTGGAAAACAAGGTTCTTTGAAATCAGAGTATGATTCAAAATCATCAGAGAATTTGTGACATTCAGCTTCTGAACCTGATCAAAATCAAGATTTCCACCATTGAACAAATCCTGATGCATGGAATTATCAACCTGACCTTGGTCTAACCTAGTCTCGGATTCCAAGCTCGTAGAGGTGTCCTTATTACGCATAGGCTCAAATTCTATGCACCTAGGGTAGATCCAAGCAAATCCCAACTCTTCCAACTCCTTTGATTCTGTATCATAAATCAGTGCAACTTTCAAAAAATCAATTTGTTCCTCTGAGGACTCTGGAGACGTATAATCATCAAATACTAGCCCGAAATCATAATTCAAATCTAAAATCTGGTTCTCATCACATTGGGCCTCATGATCATCCCAAATAGGCTTAGATTAGATTCTATGTCAGGGGTAGGAATTGGGTTACTAGAATTTGGGCATGGTTCTGTTGGGATGTCAGAATTACTCTCAAGGATTACCTTAACAGGATAAAGTGCAGGAATTGCACCCTTGAGAGGTTCTGAGTCAAGCTCATACAGGTGTTTGGTAAATCAAGGCATGATAGACCACCTTCATGGCTTTCTATGGCTGGTTCATAATCAGGAACACCTGCAACTAGATCCACCCAACCCACATTTTGATCACGCATGTCATTATGCATATAATCCGAATCTGGTTCCATTTAGGTTGGGGGTCCATAACAATCTTCATTTTCGAACCCAGGATCTAGGAAATCATATTGATCTTCAACATTACTCCAAGATGTCTCATCAATTTCTGTATGTTGATATGAGTATTTTTTTATCAATGGCTTGTTGTAACATATTTAGCATATACCCATGTTTCTCAATGAGACCCTGGTGTATTTCCCAAAGTGGTGGATTTGTCAAACACTGTACATTCTCAATATTATGTAGTCTCCATAATTCATTGTATTCTGATAAAAGATCATCCTGGGTTGAACCATGTATCATTTGTGTAAACATCATTCCATCACGGTTCATAATGAGGGTTGTTTTTGGTACATTAACCTGAATGTTCCTAGATGGATATGAGGTTTTGTAATACTCATCATGATGTTTAAGAGTAGCCTTGATCATTCTTTCCTTGATGTTCATACGGGATTCAGGTTTCCTAAATATTTTTCCTATGTTGTCAGGTTGCATTTGCAAATCAAGTGCTGGATCAGAATGTAGAATCAAATTCAAGTCCAGATCGAATTGATTAGATTAGATCAGATTTCCCCAAAAAAGTAACTCTAATGGAGGCCTCTAGGTCAAACATAGGGACCTTTCCTCTGTATGTGCACTATAGAATAGATGACGGATTGGATGTGTATCAGACCCAATCATGGCACCCAAAAATTTTTGGATGACTAAGGCTATTTTGAGGAGGATGATACCTCTGGATCAGAAATCCACACACCCAAGAATTACTTAGGCAGCCAGGAAGGAAGAGTCCCACAAAGACCCCTACACGATAGAGTGTCCCCACAGGTTACAAGGTTTCCCCACCTTGACCTTTCTTGTCACTGAGATTCCAAGTAAACCAAAATGTGTGAATTGAGACCTAAGTCTACCAATTTTAGCCCTAATTTGTGCCTTGCATTTCACTTGATTTAGAAGTTATTTCAATTGTGACCTAATTGGAGGTTAGTTGGTCCATAGGGTGAATCTACTTCACCTAACCTGTCCTAAGGTTGAGGATGAAGTTTGGGTCAAGACCCAAATCACCTTGAATTGATTCTTAAGTTATTAGTGTAGATTCCTATGGGAGGGGGTGAGATATGTGTGACGTAATATAAAATGCAAAATTAAAATAGACAATCTCACAAAGATAAGCAAGCACACAATTACACAAGTATTTTTAGGTGGAAACCCAAACCAGGTGAAAACCACCACCTAACCCTCTCGAGTTAGGATTTTCCGATCGACAAAATCGATCAAATCCACTAACGTACTACTTCAACGAGGGTCGTACAACCTCAATTACAACCACACTACGAGTACAAGGGTAGCGTTCCTCAACCCCTCCTCTTCACAAGAAATATTTTGTCTCACGAAGGAGACAGGAATTCGCAACGCGAATACCCAACTAATAACAAAGAAAGATTACAAAACAACCTATAGAGCCAACAAAGATTAACCTAGCTACTATAGGTAAAGATACTTCCTTTTACTTGGAAGTGCGTCGACTTGACGTGGGTGCATGAACTACGCAACGGCATAACGACGCTCTTAAAATCTTTGGCGGGAGAGTGGGTGCTTGAAAAATGTGGTGCTCTCAAGTGTGGGCTTGATGAACTAGGAGAGCAATAGCACTTAAGAATGATCTTCTTCCTTACTTGGACACAAAAGATGTGGAAATGCCATTCAAGGTGTGTCTTGGTGTATGTTTGCAAGGCAAGGGTCCTCCTCTATCTATAGAGGGCCTAGGAAGGCTTTAGAAGTCCCTAGAAAGCTTCCATAGCCGTTGGGGTTGAATCCAAGGCAAAATTGGCCGTAATCAGAATCAATCATGATTCTGACAGGGTCATCAGACGTCTGGTCCGGGTACCAGACGTCAGGAAAGCCTGTTTAAGATGTCTAGGAACTAAGTCAGACGTCTGATTTTAGGTGGGTTTCTTTCCTAACTTGGTTTAGAGCTAAATAGGGTTCTAGTGTATGGCCATCAGACGACATACAGGACATCTGGTACTAGGTCTGGACGTCTAAAATCCTATTGTACTACGGAAATGGATTCCCAAGATAGTTTAACAGCTAGAAAATCTTACAAAGGAGATTTTGGGTCAGTCGAGGTGAAACGGTCACATATCAGACATCTGGGGTCCTCTACAGATGTCTGATATAAGCCTAACGGTCATTTCCCTCAATGTTTGTACAGGAAGCCAACGTTCCACTAATTAGACGTCTGGCACAAACAACAGACGTCTTCTAAGACATCTAGACTAAGGTCTAGACGTTTGATTTCATCAGACAGAAGCTATAAAGTCCAGCCTAAGTTATTGGATGTCTGAGTCAACAATCAGACATCTTAAAAGTCAATATCAAACGTCTGATTTTCATATTAGACGTCTGATTAGGCTCTCAGAACCCTATTTTGATTTTCTAAGTTCTCTACAAAAAACCTAAGTATCCTATGGTTGTATAGGTGTTCCTAGGACTACTTTAAGGGTTCTTTGAGGCTCTTTAACATAAGATCTAAGAAAGAAATAAAGAGCAAAACAAAGAAACAAAATTACATAGAATAAGATAAAAGGAAATCTATCCTATTCTTGTCTTCACACTTCTTCATGCTATCGCTCCTCGCGAAGCTCCACTGATCTCCGTCAAGCTCCTCCAATCCATCATGGATGCGAGCTTGAACTCCGTCTAAACACATCTCCATTTGCAATTAACCTAAAATCTAAGACTACAAGTGCAAATGTTAAATAACACGTATTTTTTTATCATCAAAATAAACAATCGTGGTGCTCTAGCACCAACAATTAGGTCCCAACTTTTAGAGTTCAAGTGAATTTAGAGCCTTGATTTTAGGGTTTACTTGAATAAATCAATTCAAATAAGGGCTTGGGTGGCATGCAAATGCGAGAAGATCAGTTTTGTTTATTGTAGGAAAATGCGTATGATGGGAACACCATCATGAGCCCTAACTAGCTCATTTTGACCCAAAGAAGAGAATAAAAGCTCCTACATAACCAACTGGAGGTCCTAATTCACTAAATAACCTTTCTGAGAGAAAAGTAAGAAATAAGGGGTAAACTATAATTTTACCATTGCAGGAAAACAACGGGTTTTCTCAATGGCTAAATAAAGGTCAAAAGGTCATAACAATATGAAAAGTGGGTTGCATTTGACAGAAAAGGGTTTTTGTGTACCCTGTGAATTAAATGACTTCTTGAAACCCTAAAATAGACCCACCTGATTAAACAAGGTTCTAGTAAGGATAAAATTTACCTAAACCCTCTAAAAATCATAGAAAAATATTCTATATGGTTTAGAACCTTTAATTTGGCCATTGGAACCCAACTTGACCTAGAATGGGGTCTTAGACAGATATTTGCCCAACATTGGATTTTTGCATAAATTTTCCAGTCAAACATGGTCAAACCCAAAATCCAACTTCACCATTGGATTCCTTAGGTCCAAATTAGGTTTGTACCAAAATTTGGACCTAAGGGGAACTCGTCTTGACCCACTTTGCAAATAGGTCCAACTTGATTACATTTGTACCCCTATCTTTCAAAAACCTTTGCAAAAGCACCCCTATCTTTTTCATGATTATCACAATTAGGTCCCTCCACCATTATAGCAGAGGAATCCTACTTCGGTGAGCTTTAGAAGGTGGCTTCTCCCTGATTTCTCAGAGAATCCCTTTAAAATTGGAAAGGTGGTTCTCTGAGAAAATCCCTCCAAT
Source organism: Thalassia testudinum (assembly GCA_037157565.1). Classification (NCBI taxonomy): domain Eukaryota; kingdom Viridiplantae; phylum Streptophyta; class Magnoliopsida; order Alismatales; family Hydrocharitaceae; genus Thalassia; species Thalassia testudinum. The sequence goes on from JAZHRO010000002.1 coordinate 78,079,804, forward strand.
GTGAACCCAGTTTGATGCCCTAATTGTTGCCCAATCTCTCATGCGAACGCATGAGAGATTTGAGTCTCTTTTGAGTTTCCTTCTCCGGCTAGCATACCTTGCTTGGAAGCTTGGCTTCCAAGCACAAATCCCCCTCCAGAGATCTATTTAACAAGACCCAATTCACCCCGACTCCGCTAAGCTTGAAATCAACCTGAAAACCCCTCAAATTCTTCTCCCCTCCTCTGGCTGACTCGCTCGTCAAGCTCCGGCGACCTTCCCTGATCTCCCTCATCGCCTGACCACAATACCAGTGGCAGGTTCTTCTTCCTTGTGTTCGTCAACGTCGCGCAACACCCGCCGACGCCCTTATCACCCCTTCGTCCTCGCCGACCGTCTCTCTCTAAGCACCTTCGTCTCCGATGTCAGTAGTATGCACCCGACACTATCTTCGTCCTCCCTTCATCCACTATCACCCTAGATAAGTCCCCTTCACCCTCTACATTCTTCTTCCCTCTTTATTTCCCTAAATCGACCACTACCGCACTCCACCACCCTCATCTCCTTCACCTCCAGCCACCACCTCCGGCGAGACCGCTCCACCACCACAGAACATCCCACCCCTCGCCGACAAGTCCATAAGCATCCCCTGATGCCACTGAACATTCCCCCCACTCATATCACTGCTCCACACACTCACGCACCTCATCGAACACACCCACACCTTCGCTCATAGTGTGCCCTAGGCACGCTCGCACAGGCATTCCCACACCACGCCAACCACCGCAGCACACTCACCGTGCCTCGACGAAGCTTCCTGAGCGATCTAATGTGGCCGCGAGGCCATCTTGGTGATTTTCGGTACAAGCATCCTCCGCCATTGGCACAGAGCTTGAAGCAAGCTCCAGGCCTTGCCAGCTCCAGGTCTCTGTCCCAAGTTGCGCGGAACATCCTCGTGCACAACTCCAGGCTATCAATTGGAGTCAAAGGCCGTAGCAGCTACTGCAATTGGAGGATCACCCCTACTTCGCGCGCACGCGAAGAAGGGCGCATGTTTAGTCCCACATCGATGGCTGCAAAGCGAGTGAAGCCGCATAAGTTGAATTCCTTCCAGTAGCTGTTTGCCTCCGAATCATGGGGTGAGGTCCCTCTCACCCAACCGACCTGGCCTCGTCCACGCTCTCGCCCAGCAAACCTGCTTGACCTGAGCCGACTGCACTCCTCACCCACCACCACACGTCGGTGGGCCTGGTCCCGGGTACATACCCGACCCAATTACCCGAATACGTGTGGCTCTGGGAGAGCGAAACCTAAAAGAGAAAGAGAGGAGAGTGCATGCGAGTAGGGGGTAGGTTTTGCTGCAGGAAGAAGAGGAGGAGAAGTGAAGCTGAAGAAGGAGGAGAAGCTAAGGAAGAAGAAGGAGAAGGCTAAGAGCCACAGCAGAGAAGGAAGAAGCTGAAGGAAGAAGAAGGAGAAGCTAAGAAGACAAAGACAAAGAGAAAGAAAGAGAAGAGGTAGCCGGCAGAGAAAGGCAAAGGAAGAGAAAAGAGAAAGGAGGAGAAGCTAAGGAAGAAGAAGGAGAAGGCTAAGGGCTGCAGTAGAGAAGGAAGAAGCTGAAGGAAGAAGAAGGAGAAGCTAAGAAGGCAGAAGTCAGGAAAGAGAAGACAAAGACAAAGAGAAAGAAAGAGAAGAGGCAGCTGGCAGAGAAAGGCAAAGGAAGAGAAAAGAGAAAGGCAGGGAAGCTAAAGAAGACAGAAGCCAAAGAAAGAAGAAGAAGAAGGGAAGAAAAGACAGAGAAAGCTAAAGACAAAGAGACAGAAAGAGAAGAAAGCTCGCAAAGGAAAAAACCAGGAGAAGAGAAGAGAAGCAAAGAAATAAGAAGTTAAAAGGAGCCTTGTAGCATCTGTTTAAGGCTCCAATTTGAGTTTAATTCATATACATTGAGTTCTTTAGTATTTTGTGCTCTACATTTACTCCCATATTTTTGCACTAAGATACTGATAATATTACATATTCTTTTAAATTTTGAATTGTGATCTTGATTTCTAAACACCAAATTTGCTCCCTGTGTTCGACCTCAGACTTCAAATTCGAGTAATAAAATTATATTTGTTTTGAACACTTTTTCGACTATATTACAATGCGATACTCTTAAATACCGATTCAATGCTTTAAATAGTGTATTAACACTTCAGAACCCTAATGTTAAAACCCTAATTGGCTTTATTTTCAAGTCCAATTTGAATTTCAAATATAACACCTTAAACTCAAACAAGAAGTGAGTAGTCCAAGATGTTGAGAATTTAAGCATAAATTCCTAATAAGTACAGGAAATCAAGATGGTGATCTCTAATCAAATCGTCTCAATCTTCGATCAGCTATCAATCAATTTTAGCAAACTAAGAAACTTTTTGCCTTTAAATGATAATTACTATGAAAATATGGCAAGTGGATCCTAATTTATTTTGTTTCCTTTTTCTCTTTCCCAAGATTAAGAGATGATTAGGGGAGGATAAATTTTACCTGCCCCTGGAGTGGTTGATTGCACGGAAAATCTTCTTATGATGTACCTTGCAAAACATAGCAAAACAGATAGGGCAAGTTAGTAATCAGCTCAATTAAATATGACTAGTGGTGAATTGCACGTTGCTCTCCGGCAACAACGCCAAAATGTTGCAAGAAAAAATTGTCATTTTAAGAAATGATTACGTCGTAGTATAGTGAGGAAAATCGCTACAGCATTTAAATTTATAAGCTCGAAAAATAGAAATGTGAGTTTGAGGTCATTCACAGAGAGCAATTATGGAATTCACAACACTAATTACAATTAATAACAATAAGCATAGTAAGATATTCAATGAATAATAGAAATTTACTCAAATTGATGTTCAATAGTAACAATTGTATCTCAACAAATAATGGGATAAAAACAATATTAAGAGCCCTAAAAATGGTGATTAAATCACCAATTAATTCCCATAATCAAGTACATATCCCAATGTATCAACCAATTCAATTTCTCTACAGTGTTTCTCAACCACTTGCCACATTAGATCAATAAGCCAACAATACCCTCAATCAGACATCAGCCCAAGGGCATCAGACACCTTAAATCATCAAGTCATCAACATAAGGCAAAGTACCAAGCATAGAGAACTAACTCGAGGCCTAAGGCAACCAATAGCCACAAGCATAGCACACGGCCATCTCAAAACGGCTAAGTATAGAGCATATAAGCATTCATCCTGAGGGGCACAGTGTAAAACCACCCCCCACCTCTAAATCAATCCTCTTTAAGCTCTAATCGGATTTTTAAGTGGGTAATTGGGTTAAGAATGGTGTCCAGACCCACAGAATTGGGTCACGGGTAAGGAGTGGAGAGCAAGGCATGAGAGGGACCTCACCCCTCGTGAAGAGGCAACAAGCCTCCAAGCATTATTCAATTTATACACTTTTTCGAAATCTTCACATACAATGTGGCACTAAAGTGCCTTCGTCTCCTTCACGCTGCAGCCATGAGTTTTGTTAACGCGGCTTGATCGTGTTTTAACAGTTAGTTACGTCGTAGTATAGGTGATAAAGCGTTGTCAACAAATAAAAATTTATTACTCGAAAACCTAAGTCTCCGAGGTCGAACACATGGAGTAATTGGAATTTATTACTAATCTCAAGAATGTAATTGAACATTTAGAGTTACTAAAAACTTAATTCAAAATATATATGCATGAGTTTAAAAGTTAATTGTGGCAAAAATAAGGAATTTGGACGTCTGATCATGGGATCAGACGTCTTAAAAAGTTGTTTCCTCCTATCTTGTTCTTCTTCTTCTGACTTCTGATTTTCTTCCTTTCTTCTTTGTGCTTCTTCTTCCTTGTTTCTTCCTTGCAGTTCTCTTGCCTTGCTTCTTTCTTCTTATTTTCCTCTGCGGGTCATCTTCTTCCTTCCTTGGCTCTGCTTTCTCTTCTTCTTCTGCTTGTCTTTCCCTTTCTTTATTTCTTCTTCCTTCTTCAGTTCCTCTTCTCTTTGGCTTCGCCCCTTCCCTCTGCCTTGCCTTTCCTTCTCTTTTTCCTCTATGAAGCTTCCATCCTACTTCTTCTGCTTGTCTTTGCAGCGGTTAAGTCCCTGCTTCCTTCTTCAGTTCCTTCCCTGCACAAACCAAAGAGAGCAAAACCTACCCTTTCTACCCACACCCGCGTCTCTCTTTCTGTATATCACTCTTCAGCACGCTCTCCCAGAGCTGGGTAATCGAGTCGGTCGCTCGCCCAGGTCCAGGCGCACCGGCATGGGTGCGGCACACGAGGAGTGCTCAAGAGGGTATCGGTCGGGTCACCAGATCCGTGTGATGAGCTCACGGACGAGGCGCGTGTATAGGTGAGGGACCTCACCCCATGTGTTCTCAAGGAGAATAAGGAATATCACAAAATCAATTTAAACTACTTACGTGTCTCACGACTTACCGAGGTGTGACAAATGCTCCACCGCTCTTTCTCGTGCGCTCGCAGCAGACCGTTCCTCCAATTGCAGCACTGCAGGCCTCGCAGCACCACTTGCTGGAACAACTAGATGCGCATGACCTCCTCGAGTTTGCTGGACCTGGAATCCTGGAGCACTGCAACCTGGAACGAGCGTGCAACCTCCTCGAGTCATCGCTAATGGCGGCTGGAGCTCGAACCCTGCCTGACACAAAAAGGGCCTTGCGGCTCTATCAGACCACAGGAGCACCTTCGTCGTGTCACGGCGAAGGTGAGGCGGTAGGTGGCAGGCCGCGGGGCAGTCTAGGCGTGCATGCCTAGGTCGCCCTGTGGCCGGACAGATGGGTTAGGTCGAGGGGAAGTTGTGGTGGTGTATAGGGTCTGTGGATGAGTGGGGGATGTTCAGTGGAGTGCGACGGAGGTTATGCGGTGGTTGGCGAGACGTGTGGGGCTGCGGAGTGACGAAGGCATCTTGCCAGAGGGTGGCCGGAGATGAGGAAGATGGTGGTGGACAGCGGCGGTCGAGGAGCATTTGGTGAAATAGGATGAGGGAAATGAAAGAGGGGATAGAGATGAACAATTCTAACCTAACTAAGTGGACAAAGGGGGAGTGAGGGAGACTGGCAGTACCTGCTGTCGCCGAAGAAGAACGCGTCCAGTGGAGGAAGACGGCGACAACGATGGAGCTAGGGAAGCGCGTGCGGGTGCTGCGCAACGTGGAGGAGGATGAGGAGGACAGCTCTGCCACTGGTATTGTGGCAGAGCGATGAGGAAGAGGAGGGGGGCTCACCGAAGCTCGCTGGACCCCTTAGCCGGAGGAGAAGAAGAGGAAATCGAGGTGGAATTCCGGCCAAGTCGAACTGCGAAGGTGCAGTCGAAGTTGGGGGTCAATTTATAGGCACAGGCAGGGACTCCTATGCTTGGAAGCCAAGCTTCCAAGAGTGGGAATCTTCACCGGAGATGGAAGTCTATTAGGTACCCAAATCTCTCATCGTTCGCATGAGAGATTGGGTGCAAATCTTAGATCAAGACCATGCTCAGATGGAAGGGAATTCCTCAGAGAATCTCCCTTCCAAATCTGGGAGATCTCTGAGGAATCAGAGAGTATTCCCTCTCTATTCCTCGTCGGAGTAGGATTTCTCCCCATTAATGGTGGAGGGACCTGCTTGTAAGAGTGGCGAGGAAGTTAGGGGGGTTTATGCAATTGCTTTCAAAAGATAGGGACCAAAATGCAATTGGGTGTACTAATTTGCAAAGTAGGTCAAGATGACCTCCCCATAGGTCCAAATTTTGGTACAAACCTAATTTGGACCTAAGGAATCTAATGGTGAAGTTGGATTTTAGGTTTGATTACGTTTGACTGAACATTTTTCATAAAAACCCAAATTAGGTCAATTGATGAACTAGGACCCCAATCTAGGTCAAACTAGGTTCCAAAGGCCAAATTGAATGTTCTAAACCATAGAGGATATTTTTCCATGAATTTTAGAGGGTTTACTTGATTTTTATCCTGATCGAACCCTTGTTGAATTAAGCAGGTCTGTTTTAGGGTTACAAGATGTCATTTAATTCTTAGTTTGCACATAAACCCATTTCTGATTGAACCAACCCACTTTTTATCTTATTCAGATCATTTGACCTATGTTTTGTCTCTGAGAAATCCCATTTATGTACTGCAATGGTAAAATTACAGTTTTAACCTTTATTTCATGTTTTCTTCTCAGAACACTTATTCCTTCAATTAAGCCTTCTTCTAAGTTATGCAGAAGCTTTTATTCTCTTTATTAGGTTAAAATAAGCTAGTTATGGCTCATGATGAGGATCTCATCATACCCCCATGCCTAGATTTTGCTAGTCCCTTAGCAAAATTTTAAGGTTTTAACTTCTATTCTAGACCCTGAGTGTTTGTCGTCAGTTATAATAAGTGTTTTTCTTTTTCTTTTGTGATTAGGTCAGAATGCCGACAGTAGGCCTAGAGGTACTCAAGTATCAACCAAAATTCGGACCTGACCTACTTTAGCCTCAGTCTTCCGCAAAGGTTTTTAAGGCCCACAGAAACTATCCTAGGGTTTGTTGGACTCCGCAGTTAAAGCACCCGTGCTTGAGACATTCTTAGTCTAGGTTCAGTTTGCAGTGCGTTTTTGTAAGAGAGAGACAGAAGATTTATTTTTTTGGAGAGTTTTCTCTCTCTTTTCTTTTTATTTCTAGCTTCGGATTGGCTTCTCAGCACGGTCTGTATCAAATTCCTCATCCCCATCATCAATCCTCAAGGGTCCCTAGCAATCGATGCTTCGAGATAGCACCGCCCATGGCAACCCCCAGAACCCTAGCTTTCGAGATTTTGAGATAATCCCGCCCATGGCGTTTCGTGGCCGAATTCAGACCCTGGCGATCGACATTTCGTGATAATGCCGCCCATGATACCTGAACCAGCAAATTGCTTACATGCCCCTGGTAGGATATTTAAATATCCTAAGAGACAAGCACCGAGGAGATGATATGTCGTTACACATCTTCGAGGGGAATTTCTCGCCTCTCAGTGCCGGGAACTCATCTAAATCAACTTGTGTTGATCAGTCGCTCCTAATCTAGGTGACTTTTTCAAAACATTGAAATGCTTTTTTGCGTGATTTTGATATTTATGTGCACTGAACCAGACTGTGTGTGAATTAGGGTGCTTAGGTTACCGAATCCCGCAAACTGAAGGTCAGTTAATGAGGCCGAATACTTCCTAAGCCTTAGACCTAATACTTAAGCTTCGCATTTTCCCCAACCTCTTGAGGATTATCCAGATCTTAGCGGATACCTGAATTTTTAAGCCTAAGAATCTAGCCCAAGAGGCCTAAGATCAGCGTTCCTGCTAATCTCTTTTTATGTCTCCTTAGCACTTTTCTTTTATTTTTCTCTTTTCTTGATCTAGTCTAGAACTTCAGTTAACCCCTTAATCTCTTACTAATGGCTATCTTTTTTTTCATTTTGTGCTCCTTTTTGTCATTTTTGCTCTTTTTCTCCTCCTTATAATTATGTGGCCCACAAAATTTTCTCCCTCCTCCATTTTTTTATTCTTTTTTATAATTTTTTAATTTTTTTGTATTTTTGACATATGTGAATTTTTTTATGAGAATCCTTCTAACTTTTTCTTGGTTCCGTATGTATGCACTTTATCACCCCCCCATGCCTAAGTTTTGCAATGTCCTCATTGTAAATAGAGGGTGTGAAATAGTGTTGAGGTCAGGGACTAAGAACAGGATACATCGGGTGGGTGAACAGGTCGAAAATGACTGATACGGATGATTTCAAGCTCTGGTACGTGTACCAGAGGTGGGATCAACTGTCTAAGGCTGAACTCAAGGTGCAATGGACATGGAGTATAGACGGATAATCAGACAGGTCTCTATTTTTTGGAATGACGGGTTGCCTCCCGTTGAGTGCTAAATTTAATGCCTTCAACCGAGCAGAAAATGGGGTGGGGAGGGAGTGGTCAAATCAACGGAATTTTGTAAAACAAGCACCTTGATTAAGAGCCTAGTTGCTCCAACCAGGTGCTTGTTAAGATCAGTGGGCTGATGATGCAGCCCAAACCCAATCAGTCTGGTGGGTTGATAGATGTAGATCAACAGATGCGAAATCCACCATATGCAATGTGGCTCGGATGGATATGGAAGTGAAAACTCGAGTTTAGGCTGAGTCGAATCAGCCTGGTTGGAATAGGGTTCCAAAAAATAATACGTGCATGGTGTGGAAACCATACAGGGGTGATCAGCGAATGATGGCTCCTATTTTTCGATCTAATCAATACCCGATACCTGGTATAGATATGGAGTTGAATCATCTGCAAACGGCTCAGTGAGAGGTGAATCAGAATAAAAATTGAGTCCGATTGCGAATCGGGGTAGAAAACGAGTTTTGATTGGTTCTATATATGTGGAGCAAGTGGCTTCAAAGAGAATTGGCTTGTTATAATCAGGAAGCAGATTTTCTCTGATGTTATGGTCATATTCGAAATCATCGGAGAGTTTGCGAAAATCAAAATCTGAATGAGATTCAAGATCGTGAGTTCCACCATAAAATAAATCATATACTGTAGATTCAGCAGCCTGACTGGGGTCTAGCCTAGATGTTAATTCTAAGCTTAAAAAGGTATCCTTATCTGGTAGAGGCTCAGGTTCTAAGCTGGTAGGGTAGACCCGATTGAAACCCCACTCGTCCAACTCCTCAGTTTCTGTATCGTAAATTGGCATGACTTCCAAAAAATTGATTAGTTCCTCTAAGGATGTTGGCGAGGGATATTCATCAAATAGAGGCTCAAAATCATATTCTTCATTGAAAGATTGATCTTCCTTATATGGAGCCTTGAAATCTTCCCAATAAGTTTTAGATCTAGGTTCTGGGCTTAGGATGTGGGTCGAATCACTAGAATATAGGTCTGAATAACCTTCAAGGGTCACCTTATCAGAATAAGGGATGGAATTTACACCCTCGAGAGGTTCAATTCTACTCTCATTATTGCAGGAGTTTTGGGATTCTAAGCCTGGTGATTCATGGTCTAGAGTGGGCTCAACATTATGTTTTCCTACAATTGGAGTTTCCCAACCTTCTTCAATATCAGGCACATTGTACCCCATTTGGGTTGGGAATCCACAACCATTTTGTACCTCAAACCCGAGATCAGATTGATCCTTGATGTTGTCCCAAGATGGTTCATCCTCTGTTTGTGGTATATACGGGTACTTCTGGTCGATAATTTGTTTTACTAATCTCATTATCTCTTCCCATTTTTCAAGATCATCTTGGTGTTGCTTCTAAAGTCGAGGATTTTTCATACATTGAAGGTATTCAAGATTGTGCAATTTTTCTATCTCAATGTACCCTGTGATGAGCAAGTCACGGGTTGATCCTTTTGTGGCTTCTGCCAATAGTACTTGAGCACAAGTTATGATAAAGGTTGTGGTTGTTGGGATATCAACCTGAGTATTTTCTACTGGTGTTGAGGTTTTTTCTTCTTTATCATAGAATTTCAGGGCATCCTCAATCATCCTATCTCTCATGGATCTCCAATATTCAGGTTTCTTGAATGGTAGTCCTAAGTGGTTTGGCTGCATATTTGGATCAGGTGGTGGAATCAAGATGTAGAATCAAGTTCTGAAGCGATTAGATCAGAATAACGAGTCCCACTAAAAATGTGTGTGTGCTCTAAAGAGAAAAGATGAGGGACTGGAGATGTTTTTGACCCAATCAAGACACCCAAAGACGTTTGGATGATTATGGAGGTTCGGGGCAGATGATACCCCTAAATCGAAAGGTCGTCCACCTGAGAATTACCTGGGCAGCCAGAAAGGGAGAGTCCCGCAAAGACCCCTATACGGTAGAGCGTCCCCACGGGTTACAGGGTTTCCCCCACCTGACCTCTCTTGTCACTGAGATTCTAGGTAGACCAGAATGGGGACCTTGACCTCTTAAGTCTACCACTTTTATTTCCAAGGTGCTTTAGGGTTCTCACTTGAACTTTAGATGTTTTGATGTTGTGACCTAATTTAGAGGTTGGTTGACCCAAGGGGTCAACTTTACCTGACTTGTCCAAAAGATGGCAAAATGATTCTAAGCTTGGGACCTAAAGATCACCCTGATTTGCCTCCCAGTTTATTAAGTCCAAGATTTTAAGATTCAAGTGATTTTAGAGCTCAATTTTTCTTAGGGTTTGTCTTCTTTAAAGCTCTTCAATCAAGGGCTTGGGTAGCACACTGATGCAGGAGGGTTCATTTCCTTTTATACAGGCATGTGTGAACGAGCACTCCAAGACCCTACTGTAGAAACCCTAATTTGGTTCTATTTCCAATCCTCTTTTTCACAAAAATTCTCTTTGGACTTTAAAAGTAAGAAGTGTGTTGTCCGCAGAGATTAAACATGATTTCTATTAAGAACATGAATTTTGTGGGATAGAATCTAAAAAAATCTCTCCAACTTCAAGAAGATTTGAAAAATTTTTGCAAAATCAGGAAACGTTTGCCTTAAAGATGGTGATTACTATAGAAAGAAGGCAATTGATTCCTAAATTAATTTCTTCCTTTTGTCTTTCAAAGCTTAGGAGATGGTTTAAGGAAGAAAAGAAATTACCTGCCCTGGAGTGGTTGACTTGCGGGAGAGATCTTCTCGTGAAATACCTTACAAGATCACAACAAAGCAAAGTAGGGCAAGTCTGTGTTCAATATGATCAAAAAGAATGCAGAGATTAGTGATAAATTGCGCGTTGCTCCCTGGCAACAGTGCCAAAATGAGTGCGGCGGAGGTTATGCGATGGTTGGCGAGACGTGTGGGGTTGCGGAGTGACGGAGGCATCTCGCCAGAGGGTGGCCGGAGATGAGGAAGATGGTGGTGGACAACGACGGTCAAGGACCGTTTGGTGAAATAGGATGAGGGAAATGAACGAGGGGATAGAGACGAACAATTCTAACCTAACTAAGTGGACAAAGGGGGCATGAGGGCAGCTGGCAGTACCTGCTGTCGTCAAAGAAGAAGGCATCCAGTGGAGGAAGACGGCGACGACGACGGAGCTAGGGAAGTGCGTGCGGGTGCTGCGCGACGCAGAGGAGGATGAAGAGGACAGCTCTGCCACTGGTATTGTGTAAGAGTGATGAGGAAGAGGAGGGGGGCTCGTCAGAGCTCGCTGGACCCCTTAGCCGGAGGAGAAGAAGAGGAAATCGAGGTGGAATTCCGGCCAAGTCGAACTGCGGAGGTGCGGCTGGAGTTGGGGGTCAATTTATAGGCACAAGTAGGGACTCCTGTGCTTGGAAGCCAAGCTTCCAAGCACGGGAATCTTCGCTGGAGATGGAAGTCTGTTAGGTACCCAAATTTCTCGTGCGTTCGCATGAGAGATTGGGTGCAAATCTTAGATCAGGACCACGCTCAGATGGAAGGGAATTCCTCAGAGAATCTCCCTTCCAAATCTGGGAAGAGATTTCTAAGGAATCAGAGAGTATTCCCTCTCTATTCCTTGCCAGAGTAGGATTTCTCCCCATTAATGGCGGAGGGACCTGCTTGTAAGAGTGGCAAGGAAGTTAGGGGGGTGATACAATGGCTTTCAAAAGACAGGGATAAAAATGTAATTGGGTGTTCTAATTTGCAAAGTAGGTCAAGATGACCTCTCCTTAGGTCCAAATCTTGGTACAAACCTAATTTAGACCTAAGGAATCCAATGGTGAAGTTGGATTTTAGGTTTGACCACGTTTGATCAGATATTTTTCATAAAAACCCAAATTAGGTCAATTGATGAGCTACGACCCCAATCTAGGTCAAACTAGGTTCCAAAGGCCAAATTGAATGTTCTAAAACCTAGAGGATATTTTTCCATGAATTTTAGAGGGTTTACTTGATTTTTATCCTGATCGAACCCTTGTTGAATTAAGCGGGTCTGTTTTAGGGTTACAAGATGTCATTTAATTCCTTGTTTACACATAAACCCATTTTTGATTGAACCAACCCACTTTTTATCTTATTCAGGCCATTTGACCTATGTTTTGTCTCTGAGAAATATTGTTTATGTACTGCAATGGTAAAATTGCAGTTTTAACCTTTATTTCATGTTTTCTTCTCAGAACACTTATTCCTTCAATTAAGCCTTCTTCTAAGTTATGCAGGAGCCTTTATTCTCTTTATTAGGTCAAAATGAGCTAGTTATGGCTCATGATGAGGCTCTCATCAAGTTTCTTCATCAAATCGAGCAACTTCTTCGTTGTTTCTTTCTCGATTGAAGATGCGGTTGCATTCACAAGGCGAAGCAGCATCTATTGAATGCAGAGTTGTGGCCAAAGTTGCTCGGAGTGCGGTGAATGGAGCCGATGGAAGTGAGAGTGACAACGGAGCTCCAATCACTACCTGTGACTCAAAATACAGCCTTGTAACCCTGTCAGATGTTGAACGGGCTGTTCAGGAGATTAAAGTGTCTCGTTGTAATAAAGTCTCCTAAATCGCTCAATCAACAAATAGAATTTATAACTCAAATATAAGTCTGAAGTCGAACACAGGGAGCAAATGTTTCATTCACGCACTAATCTCAATCATAATATAAATGAGCATAATAATTAAGCCAATAATGATATTCAAGGAAGAATAATTACTTAAGAGTTGTTCATCAATGTATAACATGAGTTTTGACATAACAAAAAGAATAGAAATAATCCTAAAGAGTGGTGATTTAAATCATCTTTTAGATCCACATTTAAGCATGTATCTTAACCATCGTACTTAAATTATTGAATAGTAATTCAAATAATGGCACAGTGTTCTCGACTTAATAGGTCCTTTTTCTTCAAATGTAGAACCTCTCTCTCTCTCTTTCTTCTTCTTCTTCCTTCCTTCTTCAACATGCACAGGGGCTCTTCTTTTCTTCTCAAGGCTTTTCTTCTCTTCACACACAAGGGCTACGCACCCTTCGAATTTTGGCTAAGTGCCACATAGGGACACTTCTTTAGAGAGTAAAACCCCCTCCCCTATGCTCTCTCTCTCTTTCTCTCTTCTCCTTTCTCTCTCAGATGGTCGGGTAATCGGATCACGTGCACCCAGGTCCAGGGCTACCAGCGTGGGTAGTAGTCAAGAAGTGTATAAGTTAGGTCTGGTCGAGTCAGGTCAAGTGAGCATGAGCGGGTGAGCAGGGACATCAGCCCCGATGTCTCGAGGCAAACAGCTCTATTCAGAAATTCAATTTATGTGTAGCTGTTAGTCTTTCTCTCACCGATGTGGGACTAAACCAGCCCTCCTCGTCAAGTGCAGCTGCAGATGGCTGAAGCTCCAATTGCGCTTGCTCTCATGGCTAGAACCTTCAATTGAGGACCGGGATGACTTCCTAGGGCTATTCCGCTCTACCTAAAACTAAGACCTAAAGCTTTCGACGCCTAGAGCTCGAAGAACGAAGGCGATGATGGCGGAGGTGGCAGAGCTCCAGCGTAGAATCTGAGAACATGAAATAAGGCCTTGCGGCCTCATTAAAACATCTCAGAAGCTTCGCCTAGTCTTGGCAAAGGTGATAGTGGTGGTACTATGTCATGAAAGGGCGTGAAGTGGCCGGACCAAGTTGGAAATGGTTGCATGAAGGTGGGTTGTTTGATGAGGGGATTGGGTAGATGGATTCGTGAAATAAGAGAGGGCTTTTGATGGAGGAAGTATGACAGAGCTTTTGGGAGTTGTGGCGAGGCGGATGGTGGTCTGTGGTGGTGGCTCAAGCTCACCAAAGCTCGACCGATCGTGGGGAAGACGGAGGACGAGATAGTTGAATAGTGGTCGAACTAAATTAGGAAGGGTTGGAATGAAGCTTAGAGAGGAAGGGGAGGCTACGGATCTAACTAAAGGATGAAGAGGAAGGAGATCTGCACTGACTTTGATTGGCTGGCACCAGAGGAGATGAACTCTTCGGTGAGGTGAACGGCGATGAGGAGAGGGGAAGATGGCACCTGCTATGACTGGCGAGGCGCGGAGGAAGATGGGGAAGGTCACTACAGTTCCAATTTGGCCATTTGAGGCATGGAGGAGGGAGGTTGAGAAGGTCCACCGGAGTGTAGGTCGAAGGAGATTGGAGATAGGGATTTGAGGAGGTTTTTGGCCCAAAACCTAGCTAAGGAGGTGAGGTTTTCGTCGTAGGTCATTTATTGGCCATGGGGAGGGGTTTCAAGCTTAGAAACCAAGCTTGTAACTCCAGATTTTTCCTGTAAGTAGGACATGTGCATCTTCAAATGGTTCGCATGAGGAATTGGGACCGAGTTAGGATTCATGGAAGGTCTCATTTGGAAGGAAATTCCTCAAGGAATCTCCCTTTCAATTCGGGAGTGTTTGATTGAGAATCGAGCGAGATATCCTTGCTCAAAACTTGACAGTGAAGGTTTGACCTTCCAAAAATGGTGTGAGGACCTTTTTGCAAAGAAAAATGATAAAGTTAGGGACCTTATTGCAATTAATTCAAAAGTTAGGGGCATATGTGTGAGAGAAAAGAGTCTGACAGGGTTAAAATGTAAACTAGGTCAAGGTGATCTCTGATTGGGCCCAAATTTTGGTACAAAACTAATTTGGACCTAAGGAATCTGATGGTGAAGTTAAATTTAAGTTTTGACTAAGTTTAACTGGGTAAATTATGTAAAAACCTAAATTAGGACAATTGTCTGTCTAAGACTCTATTTTAGGTCAAAATGGGTTCCAATGGTCAAATCAAGGATGCCAAATCCTAGAGAATATTTTTCCATGATTTTTATAGGATTTAGGTAAATTTTATCCTGACCAGAACCTCAATGAATTAAGTGGGTCTGTTTTTAGGGTTTCAGATGTCATTTAATTCTCGAAACACATGAAAACCCATTTCTGTCTGTACGGACCCTCTTGTTAGACTTTAATGCATATTTGACCTTTAATAAACCTTTAAGAAAATTCGTGGTTGTTCTACATTCATGATATGATGGTAAAATTACAGTTTTAACCCTGGTTTCATGTTAAACTCTCAGAAAGGATGTGTAGTGAATTACGGTCCTTTGGTGGTTAAGTAGGAGCATTTATTAATGGAATATGACTAATTAAAGCTAATATGGCTGATGATGACGTTATCATCATTAGACCAGTTCAAATGCTTCGCCGTTGAATGATAGTGTGGTAGCGGTGGTTTGAGGGTGTGTAATGGTCGAAGGAGGTCTGTCGGAGGAGATGAAGGTGCGACGATGGGTTGATCGGTGGGGTGTTTTAGTGGGTGTGAGGTGTAATTGATTGAGGGCCTTTGTGCGAAGAGGTAAAGAGGAGCTCGTGGTGGTTGTGGCGTGGTGTTTTGAGGTGTGTAGCAGGGTGGCGGCCTTGTCGGAGGCATAGCCATCGTTTGAAAAGACAACGGGGGAGGCAGTGGTTCGTCGGTCGAATTATGGAGATAAGAGTCTAAACCTTCTCTAGGGAAGGAGAGGAAGAAGAATGACTACCTAAGAGGGACAAAAGGGGAGGAATTGCGTTCGGCTTGCCTCACCGGACGCGAGGAAGATGGTTTCTCCAGTGGTTGGTAACGGCGATGAGGAAGAGTGCTAAGGGGTGTAGCTTTGGCTGGCTAGCACTGGAAGAAGATGAGGAAGAATCTGATGCATCCAATTTGTCAAGTAGATGGCTGGAAGAAGGAGATCATGGGAGTTCGCTGAAGACGTGGAGCTCTTGGCCGGAGAGGATGGAAGAAGGTGAGAACCGACCCAAAATCGACTGAAAATGATGCTGGGACTTAAAGGAGTATTTATAGAGCTTGCAGCCGAGCTCTAAATGATGAAAGAGGAGTGATTTATTCATGGTTTCAGGGGAAAAAGATCCCTTGAAATCTCAAGCTCACCTTAGCTCTTGGGTCCAATTTAGGATCTGTTGTGTTCAAATGGTAGGAGACCTTCAGAAGATTGTTCCTTCCAAATTTGGGAGAGTTTGGTTGAGGAATCATGGAGTTTTCCAAGTTTGAAGGTTGGTAGGCTTGGGTTCACACCTCTAATGGTAATAGGGACCTAAGTGAAGAAAACAACGAGAGGTTAGGGACCTGAATGCAATAAACTTGAAACCTGAGGGGTTAAATGTAAGAAATAGAGTTTTAAAGGGCTAAATTGCAAACTAGGTCAATATGAACTTTGATTGGGCCCAAATTTTGGTCCTAACCTAATTTGAACATAAGAAATCTAATGGTGAACTTGGATTTGAGTTTTGATCACGTTTGATTGGGCAATATGCAAAAAAGCCCAAATTAAGGCAAAATCCCATTTGAAACTCTATCCTAGGTCAAAATGGGTTTAGATAGTCAAACTAAATGTACCAAACCTCTTAAAATATTTTTATGTGAATTTTAAGAGGTTCAAATGAATTTTATTCTGACCAGAACCTTTTCAATTCAAGTGTGGTGAGAATTAGGGTTTTGTGTATTGTTTTGATTCTCGAAATGCGTGAAACCCTATTTTTGTCAGGTGGACCCATCTTTTGATCTTTTGTGCTCAGTTGACCTTTAATTGACCCTTGGGTGACCCCATGGTTACTCTGCATTCATGATGTGATGTTAAAACTACATATTTAGCCATGTTTTAGTGTTTTCTTCTCAAAACAAATCTGAGTGGAATTACAGTCCTCAGGCGAACATTTAAGAGCATTTATATCTTGATTTCAACTTATTCAAGCTAGTTATAGAGAATGATGGTGTTACCATCACATCCATGAAGAAAAGAAGGTAGACAGCCATGATGGTTAATGAGCCCATATTTGTGGGCTAATTGAACACGTAAATAACTAGACATTAGATTAATGTTTACATGTACATAGGATACGTTAATATGGAAATAGATTAGTTTACAAATTTTCTTGCATGCATATTTCATACATAATTTAGATAGGAATAGGATTTAGCATTTCATGTGGATTTTGTGCATAAATAACCTATATATATTTTCTTTATATTTTTTCTTCTTAATGGTTGCAGGTGAACTTAATGGCTGCAATGTAGAGATGAAGAAGGTGGATCTCAGTCGCACACCTTCACCACCACTCCATCTCCTTCCCCATTCCATCACCTTCCCTAGGATCATAAGAGGAAGCTCCTGTTACAGAGCTAAATAGGCCACCATCCCACACCTTACTGTGTAAGCGTCAAGAACGCTCCATTCCACCATCGAAGGCCTCAACCGCTACAGCAAGACTCCATCACTGTGGACGTGTGGTGTGATTGACCACACTGCCAGCCAGAGTTCCCTGCACCACCGTGAGAATGCACAGGTGTGCACTTCACCGTGTTCCTCTTCTTCTTCGTTCTTCTTCGTCCCCTGCCACTTCACCTTCTCCTTCTTCTTCATCTCCTTCTACTGTTACCCACATAGACGAACCCAACATCACTACCACCTCCAACAGCCACCAACACCACCACCACTCACTTGCTACAAGAGACCAACGACTGCTCCTTACCAGCTAGCAGCACCCCCCCCCCCGGGCAGACCCTCGCGACCACAGGCGCACTACAACCAACAGGTCGCTGCCCACCCACCACCATCCTCATCACCAATCGGCCACCAACGACCATCTTGGCCTGCGCTTAGATCACCAACGTGAAGCCCTTACTATAACACACTTTCCTCGAGCTCCTCACAGCAAGTCGAGCCTTTTCACTCTCGTATGAGCCTCAACCGTAACTCCGTTGTTTCTCAACAGTAAATAGGGGTATTAAAAATTACATTCCCATGCCATTGCACTCAACCATTTAATTTTAATAAATATATATTGAGTGAACTTGCTCGCACAGCCCTCACTTTCTCTCTTTCTCACGCGGTTCTCTCCTGCTCTTGCTTATTCTCTTATTATTTTATCTCTATCTTTCAAACAAGTGCCATGAATAGTTCAGAGGATAATAAATCTCTCATTTGACTTAGAAACATTATTGCTATAGTTGCAAAATTCATGTAAGCTTGACCTCTTATTTATGAATCCCTCTATTTGTCAAAATTATTGCATGCAATCATTTGTATGGCATTTCGAACATAAATGGGATTTTTATGTGAACATTTTGTGTGAAACATTTGTAAGATTTTATTAGATCTATTCCCCCCTGTGGGTACGACCTAACTAATCCCTGGTTAGGTTTCATTTAAGTTTTAATAGTCGATTATTCACCACGCAAAAATGACAACAACACGATATTTCATGTTCAAGATTTTATCCGAAGCAAAAATTGATTTGTCAAATGGTGTCGTTGCCAGGGAGGCAACGGGCCTAGTAAGCTCACAAGAAAAAAAAAATTTGGTTTACATTGATTTGTTCTTGAAGCTATTTTATCATTGATACATCATTTTGGATTTGATTGCAAGGGATATGTCTCATGAAGGAGCGTCACACTACCCACGCCATCATCGAGGTGGACCTTGATTCCACCACTGGAGAATGACATTTAGAGCAATTTTAATTTTCATCTTGGTCGATTTGCAGTATTTAGATTTTGAACATTATTTTTATTTTATTTTCTGCACATTTGTTTGAAACCCTTGTTCTGGGGTAGTTCTGAGGGGTTTGTTTCCCCTATTTTCTTTTAGGCCCGTATGTGGATAATTTTTTGGGAGCATGTTCCCTTTTTATTTAGACATAGGTTTTTATTTTTCTTTAGTGGTTTGTTTATTTTCCTATTTATGCAAAAGTAGTTTAAAAAAAATGATTTTCCTGTGTATCTAGAAGCTGCATGCCCTTAGGAACGACCATTTAGGATTATTTTGGAGTAGCATCTAGATTTTATTTACCTTGCATCACGTGCATACTTGCATTGGTGATTGCTAGAGGCAAGGTACGTCTCTTTTCTTTAGCACCAATATCTATCAGGCATTTCATTTTGGACTCAAGGACAAGACCACCTAATTTATTTTGGAAAGACTTAACAAATGGTCACAATTTAAAAACCTAGTATTGCTAAAAGGAGAAATCTTAAAAATGACAGCAAGTGCTTGTAATTAAAGGCATTGTGTGAGATTTTATAAAAATCAAAAATCTTTTTGAGGTGTAATGCACACTTTCTGCACTCAGCACGCACTTTAGGCACTACACTAGGACTTGATCCCTTAAGGCTTTAGGCACTAATCTCTTTATCGGTGCATGAAGAGGTATGGCTCATCATAGCTAAAATGCCCAAGTTAAACTAGAAACTAGGTTAAAAAATATCTAATTAATAAAATAAATGGGTTAAGTGTGGGATTTAAGGAAAATGACCTAAAATATCAAATTCGTGTTAAAAATGCATAATTAGGTCAATTAATGTGATATTCTATACATAAATATAAATTGATGATCGAAATGTAAATTGAACACTTATTTGAGTTCAAAAGTACAAATCAACGATGAAATTATGCTCTAACATATTCAATTAAGCTCCAACAAAAATTTCATTACATTTGGATATCATTAGGACCTTGAATTAATGACTTTACATTTAAGTCCTTAGTCATTCTCATTTCTTTAAGCATAAAGTTGCAAGGACTTTCTTGCAAGACCTCAGGGTCCTCTTGGTTATATATTCTACGACTTTTGGGTTCCTATATAATATTTCTACCCCTTCGAAATAAAGGGCATCCTTGCAATTTACCAAAAGACCTGCACCTACAGGCTTCATCACAGTTCCTCTACGAGGAACTCAAGCTCCAGCAGTCGTCCATCCCTCATGCCTTAATCCTACGGTGGATCTGACACCACTTTCCCTGCACCTTTGCACAAAGCTCTACCTCACCTCCAAATCTCATCCTACAGCTGATTTTTGGTTTAGAAGTTCCCGCGCATGCCTCAAACTCATCTCACTGTTGGTGCCCTATTAAGCTAATCCCACCTGTGGTACCCTGATTCACTCCCTCAACTTATTTAAACACCTCCTTAGACCCCTGTGCGGCTCTATCAGCCCCCTCCTACATTTCTCGAGCCAGTCCTTCTTCCTCTCTAGCTTCTTCTTACTCATTCACTCATTCCATCGGTGACAGAGGTGGAGTTCTTCTTCCTCAATTCGTCCACGTCGCTAAGGATGACGTAAGCCTAAGGACGTCCCTAGAGCTTCTCTAGTAAGCTCTTCACTAGTAAGCTCTTCACTCGCTAGAGATCTCCCTCATTTCATCCTCTTCAATCGCCGGCTGAGAATCCAGGAGAGTCCCCTTCTTCCAATTAGAGTAGAATTTTCTGCTTTCCAGAATAATTGTAGTGCAGTGTAGATCAATTAAGAGTAGAGTTAGCTAGCGAACTGGTAGATCTAATTCGATCTAGTAAGATTAGAGGTAGATTAGACTAGTCCCAATTTGGCCCTTTCTGATCAATTCAGATCACAGAGTTATTTTTCCACCTTCGCATAAATTCATTAATCTCCCTCTATATCTCATAAGTCGCATTCATTGATTTCCTTGAAGTTTTAATCTGTAATTCACCCCTTCATTAGAGTCGAATGGGATCTGAAGCTCTCAAGCTTTCATATCTAAATTCGTTCTCAAAAACCATCTAGGGGTCTTCCCATCTATTTCATATGTTCACAAGGACCCCTGATCTCATTTTGATTGACTTGATCCACTTGATTCTTTCAAATTTGGATTTCATGTCCAATCTTGCGATTTGGAGTCAATTTGGTTTTAAATGGATTTAATAGAGTGATTCGAGTTTGGATTTGCTTAATTGGGTGTATTACGATGAGTTTGAGGTGATTTGATTGAAGTTTTATTCTCAAATGAGCAAATGCCCAATTTGAGCCTTGTCTTGGGTAGTTTGACCAAGGATAATCAGTGATACTAATTTGACGTTAAACAAGGACCCAAGTGATTCTGAGATGATCACTAGATCACCTTAAAACACCAATCAATGATGTTCAAGAAGATCAGATGATTTGATTAGTAATTAATCCAAAGTAAAAGCCTAATGGGAAACAATGTGTTGGTGAAGTGAAGTGTCTTAATCTGCTTATCAGAGTGACAATTTGGTTTAAAGGATCCTAATGAAGGTTCTGATTCATGTTGCAAGTGAAATTTAATGTTAGTTTGATTCATCCCTCTTATGTTGTCATGACAAAGAGGAATAATCAAATTAGGATTCTATAGTTTGTCACTGTGCAATGAGGTTTTAAATGGATTTCATAACTTCTTTGGAAGATTTGCAATTGATTTCAAGTGGATTTTCATTGTTTGTTTTAGATCTGACCATAAGTAGCAATAGCTGCTTTATCCTCTTATTTGAAGCACTAATTTGACGATGAACGATTTTTGATGGATTTAATTACACTCAGGTTTAAGTTCTAGATCTAAGTTTGGTGTTTTAAGCATCAAATTAGAACTATTTGATTTGATCTAGGTCTGCTGATCAGCAACAGGTCAGCATAGCAGCTGACAGCAGCAGTAACTGCACTATGGGATTGATTCAAAGGGAATTTGAGTTGAGATTAAGGGTTTAATTGAGCTACCTTGTGTTGTAATGATAGAGATGCATGTTTCAAGCATTCATATATTTTTGTAGCTTGAATTTGATCTAATTATGACATGTAAATTCATTTTTTTTTTATTCACTGTCAATAGCATGTTCATTGCAAAATCTGTCCAAATTTGTAAATTTGATGAAATTCAATGCAAATTCATGTTTTAATGATCAATCATGTTATATATGGTTTACTGGATGTGTTTGAATATTTTTATCTCATTTCCAACCATCAAACCTAAATTTGAAGGCCTTAGGTTTCACTTCCAACACCCATTTAGGCCTTCTTTGTGTGCGATTGAAATAATATAAAAACATTCTAAAAAAATTGTAAAAAAATAAATAATCCTTTCTTGAGTAAGATTAAGTATTTGTTTAAGTATGTGTGAAGTTTCAAAGCATTCCGAACCCCTAAGCAAATAGAACATACCAACCGACGATTCAATCTACTTTGAAACTCAATAAAAAAACTACATTCAAAAATCTCAAAAAGAAATGATTCTTGTATCTTCTCATCTTCTATCTCTCTTGTCTTACGACTATATTATATAAAATACCATAAAAATTTAAAAATACCTAAAAGAAAATACACAAAAATACCATATATATAGTATTTATAATTGTAAATATGAATGAATTAATAAGTTATATGTAAATAATGTAATATGTGTATATACTATACATAAATAACTTATATATGAATTATATATATTTATATAAGTATTTAGGTTGAGTTATTGTAAATATATCTTTATTATTCAATTATCTAATAATTTATACTAGATTATATGTACATATATTTATATAATTATAAATAGAGATGTATACTTGTATGATTGTATATATTACTATACATATGTATTTAAATAAGTATTATGTACTGTATTATTCCTGTACATTGATTGAATTATATATTTATTATAGATAATTAGATTATTAAGTTAAAATAAAGTAAATTAGTAAATTTACTTAATACTGAAGTAATCCATGTTGTACACTTATATATATTAATTTTGATTATTTTCATCCTATTTATAATATATTTATACTGTATAATAATATTTATAACTAAATTATATGTATATCTATTTATAACGTGTAATTAAATGTACATAAACTAAAATAAATGTTCTAAAATAAATTAAAATTGTTTAATAAATACTTTATTATGTATATTAACTAATTTATAATTCAATTGGATGATTACATTATTAATTTAAACATTAATTAAGGATTTAAACTTTAAATTAACATGTACAAAGTATTAACTTTAAGTAATTTTTATATATAATTAAATAACTTATTTTTATAGATTAATTATACAATTATGTTGCCTTATATAAGGGCTTTCAAACTTAATAATTTAATTGGAATTTGGAATAACTTAGGGCTCTCAAACTGAGGCCTAAAATCATGAATTCAAAATGCAGCTTAGCTCTCAAATCACCTTAAACTTACTCCCACCTCGTATGACCATGAGCTGCCGCTAGAGTATTTAAGGAAATCTACCCATTGGCTAAGTAGTCATCAGCGCCCAACGCAGTATTTACCCTTTACCTCTGTATCCTCTAACCATATGAGCATTCTGAGCATATTAATTGACCATTGATGGAGGCTAAGAGCCCAGTTGTCTGGGCTCAATTCAATTAAGTCGAGTCTAGGTCAAAATAATGCGCTAGAAAATACTAAATATAAACTAGGATTGGGCTTAGTAGTGGTCAGATCCCACCCTTAGGGGTGCTGTGTATCCCACGAAAAGCCTGATTCACCCATTAAAAACCAAAATTTTTATAAGTAAAGGCTGTGGTGAGGGAATGAGACAAATATTTGACTAAGTGTTGGAGACCTATGAGCTTTGTGTGTGAGAAGAGTGTCCTAAAATGCCTAAGTGTTGTGTGAGTTGTAAGTGTAAAACGAGTGTGTTGTGTCGTGTGTATATGTATATATATACCTATATATATATAATATATATATACAGTATATATGTATATATAGTTAGCATATAAGTACAGTAGTATACATATAAGCCTTATTTGTGTATATAAGTTTTTATAAGGCTTTAGTGACATTTGTATTCATCACTATAGGTGTATATATATGTTAGTAAATATAATTCTTTTTGCCTTATATTTTGTATATATTTTTATAAGGGCTATAGAGACACTTATGTATATCACTATATATGCAGTATATGTTACTAAAAGAGTTAGTATATGTTAGTATACTTTGTATAGTACATATTAGTTAGTATTTTTGTACCTACACTTAGGCATTGATTAGGAAAGATGTATATAACTAACCTAGAGTAGTTTATGTAGTTTTTCATGCCTGTTTAGTTGTAAATATATCTGAGGCCTGATCATTAACATTAATTGATTCATTTTGTACATAATTTAACTCAATTAATTCATTATTTGATTCTTTGATTCATTTATAAATAGAATGGACATTTTTGGAATAAAAGAACATTTGTGAAAAATAGAGAGTGATGTAAATCAATAACTTCCTCCTAGTGAATGACCTGGAATAAATCAATAAAAATTATGTAAATAAATAAAACAACACATCTGTTTGCATTAAGACTATACTATAACCAACAACATAATTAAATAACTATTTTTATGCAACACAGATAATTCGTCATCAATGCAAACCCACATATTTCATCTTGTGGTAGTGATATTATCTTGTGACCGAGTATTTTGATACTTTAAGGAGAGGGATACCTCTTAAAGGAACAACAGGGTAGTTAAGAGGCACTGCTAACGCAACGCCTCAAAGGAAGGGTTCGCCCTACTTACATCTCTAAGTTCCATCCTTAGATAAGTAACCTTTTACTTGATCACTAGAGAGATTATTTAAGTAAGGTGTATGTTTTAGGGCACATGAAGGTCGGCTTAGGACGCGTAACTGTATTATGGAAACTTGTTGACCACCTTTGAAAGGGAACTTAATTTTACAAGCCTAAATGCACTTTAAAGAAATAAATCAAAATCCCATTTGGATTGTGCATGTGCTGTTAGTGTATGCTAGGGAGGCGATCCCTTAGGAGACAACTTGTGTTTGATCCAAAACCTGAAAGAATCCTTAGGAGAGCCAACTAAGAGAAAAGAGAGATGACTGAGAGAGGAGAGAGGAAGAATAGGATTGTGAAAAACCAACGATCTTTAAGAGACTATTTTATCCCTACCAATCAACCCGATCATACACTGAGAAGACCTAGGAGGAATAATCCATATGAAATCAAGAGTAGTGCCATATCTCTGTTCCCCTCATTATATGGTACTAATAAAGAGGACCCCTACAAGAATCTTGAGGAATTCATTGAGGTCTGTTCCATAGTGAGATTGCATGGTGTTTCTAATGAAGCCCAAATGCAAACCCTCTTCCCCTTCTCCCTCAAGGATAAGGCAAAGGATTGGTATCGCACTCTAGACAGTAGAGTGGACACTTAGGATGCCTTGAAGGGAGAGTTTTTAAACAAATATTTCCCCATGAGCAAGACTAACCACTTTAGGAGGGAGATAATGAGTTTTGCTCAGAAGGATGGGGAAGCTTTCCATGAGGCATAGGAGCATTTCAATGACTTGCTTAGACTTTGCCTGCATCACCAAGTGCCAAAGTGGCAACTGCTAGAAACATTCTACATTGGACTGAGAGATGCACATAGGCAAACAGTGGATGGTGCCTGTACAAGAACCTTTCTCACAAAAATTGAAGATGAGGCTTGGGATCTTTTTGAGACCTTGAGTGAGAATTCTATCCATTTGACTTCTTCTTATTCGAATAGAAAACCCACTCTCCTACAAAGAAAGATGGAGGTGAATGAGGCCAGGGACACCCAGAATTTGGCCTACCAAATACAACTGTTGAATCAAAACATGGAAAGGCATATGACGAACACTAGCCAATTCCCGCATAATGCCTCCCCATCCCAAGCTTCACAATGCTCCATTTGCCAAGGCAATACACACTCCATTGTGGATTGCTAATTGGCCTCCCAATTCGTTGAGCTTGTACAGGTGGACCTGACCGCCAAGGGTTTTAGCCTAAACCTCGTAATTACCTTTTCTCCAACACTTATAACGAGGGATGGAGGAACCACTCCAATTTTTCATGAAGACAAGGGAATGTCTCCAATTCAGGGAATTACAAGCCCCAACCCTTTCAGAATCAACAAATGAACCAACCTCAGACCTTTTCCCAACCCAAGACCTCAGAGATGGATGAACTAAAGGCAATGATGAGAACTATGCAAGAAAGCCAAAGTGGCATCATCCAATCTCATGACAAGGCCATACATGAAATGAAATCACAAATAAGACACCTTGTTGAGGTAGTTAGACAAAGGGTGACTAGCAAGCTTCCCAGTGCTCCAGAGGAAAATCCTAAAGGGAAAGGGACTGTCTTTAGGGAGCATGCCCAAGCGGTGACTAGTCTTAGGAGAGGGAAAGAAATTCCCAAGCCCGATACTCCTATAGTTCCCCCCACTGAAAACCCATCCACCCCGACTATCACCTTCACCGAAGAAGAGCCACTCAACTATCCTTCGCTTGAAATCACATCGTCGAAAGAGGATGTTCCCAATCCACCACTTACCCGACATGACAACCCTTCCACCTAGAGATTGAGAGTACCCTTTCCAGAGCACTTATTCGTCTTTGGGCTGACTTTTGCTGGCTCATCCGGAGCCAAAGATAAGACAGATGAGATCATGGAGACTTTTAAACAAGTGCAAATCAATTTTCCCGTGCTTGAAGCTATCAAGCAGATTCCATCTTATGCCTACTTTCTGAAGGACCTGTTCACAAAAAAGTGGTAATCTAGGAAATTGGTCCAATCTAGAGTTGTCCTACCTGATTCTGTTAGCTCAATTCTGTAACATGGGACACCCCTAAAGCTTAAGAACCCAGGAGCCTCGTACATCTCAGTGATCATTGGTGACCCACATATAGATGAGGCTCTGCTTGATTTGGGTGTAGGGGTGAACATCCTTCCGAGATATGCATATGAACAACTTGGAGAAGTCAACTTGAAGTCTAGCCTGGTAATCCTCCAACTTGCTGACCGATCACTAAAGGCACCCCAAGGACTTTGGAAGGTGTCCCAGTGAGAGTGGAGGCCTTCTTTTTCCCTATAGACTTTCTGGTTTTGGAAACAGACCCAACCAACAAGCCAACGAAGCCCTCCATCATTTTGGGGTGCCCTTTCCTTGCGATTTTGAATGCTTTGATCAATTGTCATACTGGGGCATTAAAAATGAGCTTTGGGAATAAGAAGATTCTCCTCAATGTATTTGACATTTACAAGCAACCTGGTCTTGAGGATTGTTCCCAGGTTGAGGTAGTTGACGATTTAATTGAAGAGACTACCCCAACAATTCTATGTGATGACCCTCTTCAACATGTCATGCTAAATGAACATTTCCATCTTCTGGAGGAATGTGAAGGGGATATACTAGAACTTGAAGAATTTTTGGGAGTTTCTGCTGAGTCTCTTTCCCCACCATATCTGCCTAAGGTAGATCTACTACCTGAGGTAGGGACATCTGATATTAAATCCTCAACCATTCAAGCCCCTGACCTTGATCTAAAACCCCTCCTAACACTCTCAAGTATGTCTTTCTTAGGCCAAATGATATGCTCCCCGTAATCATCTCATTTGCACTATCTGAGGCACAAGAGGAAGCATTGCTAGACTATTTTTCAAGGCACAAGGAAGCCATATCTTGGACCATTGCTGACATTAAGGGTATAGACTCTACGCTTTTCATGCACCACATCTATACTGATGGCTCCATCAAACCATTTAGGGACATGCAGAGATGCCTTAACCCTAATATGAGGGAGGTGGTTAAAAATGTGATTTTGAAATGGTTGGACGCTAGGATCATTTATCCCCTTGCTTATAGTAAGTGGGTAAGTCCAATTAATGTGGTGCCAAATAAGGTAGGATTTACTGTGGAACTTAATGACCAAGGACAACAAGTGGTGACCAGAACTACAACTGGATGGAGGGTCTGCATAGACTACTGCAAACTGAATACCGCTACCCAGAAAGATCACTTTCCTCTACCTTTTACTGACCAGGTTCTCAAAAAATTGGCAGGGAATAAGTACTATTGCTTTCTCGATGGATATTTTGGGTATAACCATGTTGCAGTCTTCCCTGATGACCAAGAGAAGACAACGTTTACTAGTCCCTATGACACTTTTGTGTTTAGGCGTATGCTATTTGGATTATGTAATGCATCGTCAACCTTCTAGCGGTGAATGATGTCCATCTTTTCAGACATGATTGATGAGTGTGTCGAAGTGCTTATGGATGACTTTTCCATTTACGGCTCATCTTTTGACCAGTGTCTACTATACTTGGAGAATGTGCTGAAGTGATGTAAGGAGACTCGTTTAGTCCTTAGCTGAGAGAAAAGCCACTTCATGGTACAGAAAGGAATTGTACTTGGGCATGTGGTATCTAAGAGGGGTATGGAAGTAGACAAGGCAAAAGTCGACTCTATTGCCAAACTCCCATTGCCCACAAATGTCAAACAAATTAGATCCTTTCTGGGCCATGCGGGCTTTTATAGGCGCTTCATTAATAATTTCAGCAACCTATCTAGGCCACTTTGCGACCTTCTCATGAAGGACTCGTCCATCAATTTTGATGCAAAGTGCATCGAGGCCTTTCACACTCTGAACAAGGCCTTGATTTCTATGCCTAGCTATTCTTCGAGCTCCTGATTGGACAATCCCATTTGAGCTAATGTGTGATGCTTCATATTATCTTGTGGGAGCTATCCTTGGATAGAGAGTTGAGGGAAGACCACATGTGCTGCACTGTGCCAGCAAGACTTTAATCGAACCACAACAAAACTACACTGTCACTAAAAAGGAATTACTTGTTGTAGTTTTTGCTTTGAGAAGTTTAGGTTTTATCTTCTTAGGTCCAAGGTGGTTATTTTCACTAATCACACACCAATGAAGCACCTCATTGCCAAGAAGGATTCTAACTTCTATGCCACATCTGATTAGGTGTATCCTACTCCTTTAAAAGTTTGACTTAGAGATACGTGAGAAGAAAGGAGTAGAGAATGTGGTGGCTGACCACCTATCTCGCCTTTCCCATGACGATTCTCCATCTGGAGACATTGATGAGACATTCCTTGATGAGATCCTGATAGTACTACAACCAACTTCCCCATAGTATGCTGACACGGTTAATTACTTGGTCACTGAAGAGACTCCTGGCTCTTGGGATGAGCAGAAAAGAAAGAGATACATTGCCCAAGGTAGATACTTTTACTAGGAAGAGCCAGAATTATTTAGAATTGGACAAGACAAAGTACTGAGATGATATATGCTTGAAGAGGAGCAGCAAAGTGTTTTGAGATTTTGCTATGAGCTTTATTGTGAAGGACACTTTGGTGCTAAGAAAAGAGCTTTTAAGGTTCTCCAATCCATATTTTGGTGGCCTACTTTATTCAAGGATTCTCATAACTCTGTTAAGGCCTGTGTTCAATGGCAACGGACTAGAACAATTGGGAAGAAGAATGAGATGCCCCAACACCTGATCCAAGTTATGGAAATTCTTGATGTATGGGGAATCGACTTTAGAGGCCCCTTCCCTTCGTCCCATGGATATGAGTATATCTTAGTGGCAGCGTACTATGTCTCTAAATGGATAGAGACCATTCCTACGTGCACAAATGACCACTCTGTGGTACTGAAATTTGTGAAGGCCAATATCATTTCCCACTTCGACTGCCCTAAGACTATTATAAGTGACGAGGGATGTCATTTTTGGAACCACCACTTCAATCAAATACTTAAGAGTCTGGGGGTAACTCACAAGATTGCTACCCCTTATCATACCAAACGAGTGGATAGGTTGAAGTATCAAATAGGGAGATGAAGAATATTTTGGAGAAGATTGTTAAGCCAGATATAAAGGACTAGTCCCAAAAGCTAGATGACGATTTATGGGCATATCGGACAGCCTACAAGACCCCTTTGGGTATGTCTCCCTTTTAGATTGTGTATGGGAAAGTGTGCCACTTACTCGTTGAGCTTGAACATAGGGCACTTTGGGCTATCCAGAATATCAACATGGACTTATAGTAAGCAGGTAAGGCATGACCTTTGGAATTGATTGAGCTTGAGGAGCTGAGGAATGATGCATTTGACACCTCCCAAGCTTACAAAGAGAGAACTAAGGTCTTGCATAATAAGTACATCCTTAGGAAGACCTTTGAGCCCAACCAACAAGCTTGGCTCTTCAATTCCAAACTTACGTTATTCCCTGGAAAATTGAAATCTCGTTGGGATGGGTCATATATAATCACCAAAGTATTTTCGCATGGGGTTGTGGAGATCAAGATCCCCTCCTCTTCAGCAAAGCCTTTTACCATCAATGGCCAATGTTTAAAATCATACATTACTTTGGATGGCCATCTAGTTGACGAAGTCACTCTCGAAGAGCCTTAGCTCCTTTTATTCTCCGCATCAGGTAACATCTTCCCTTGCCTATTTTATTTTCAATGAGGACATTGCTTAACCCAGGCATAGGAGGGTAGGATCTGAGACATTTTTACATAGCATTATACATATCTGCATACATATAGGTGCATTAGTAGTTTTCTTTCTTTCTCTTTTATTTCTTTAAAAAAAAACCTTAGACCCAAGAAGATAAGACCTAAACTTCTCCAAAGCAAAAACCACAGCAAGTAATTCCTTTTTAGTGACGGTCTAGTTTTGTTGTGGTTCAATTAAAATCTTGCTGGCATAGCGTAGCACATGTGGTCTTCCCTCAACCCCCTGTCCAAGGACAACTCCCACAACATAATCTGAAGCATCACACATTAGCTCAAATGGGAGTGCCCAGTTAGGAGCTCGAGGAATAGCTAGGCGCAGAAATCAAGGCCTCCTTCAGAGTGTGAAAGGTCTCGATGCACTTTGATTAAAATTGAAGGACAAGTCCTTCGGGAGAAGGTCGCAAAGTAGCCTAGATAGTTTGCTAAAATTCTTAATGAAGCACCTATAAAAGCCTGCATGGCCCAGACAGGATCTAATCTATTTGACATTCATGGGCAATGAGAGTTTCGCAATAGAGTCGACTTTCGCCTTGTCTACTTCCATACCCCTCTTAGATACCACATGCCCAAGTACAATGCCTTTCTATACCATGAAGTGGCTTTTCTCCCAGCTAAGGACTAAACCAGTCTCCTTACATCACTTCAACACATTCTCCAAGTACAAGAGACACTAGCTAAAAGATAAGCCATAAATGGAAAAGTCATCCATAAACACTTTGACGCAGTCATCAATCATGTCCGAAAAGATGGACATCATACACTGTGGGAAGGTTGCTGGTGCATTATATAATCCAAACGGCATATGCCTGAATGCAAAAGTGTCGTAGGGACTAGTAAACGTTATCTTCTCTTAGTCATCAAGGAAGATTGCAACCTGGTTATACCTAGAATATCCATCAAGAAAGTAATAGTACTTATTCCCTGCCAATTTTTCAAGAATCTGGTCAATAAAAGGCAAAGTAAAGTGATCTTTCTGGGTAGCAGTGTTCAATCTACGGTAGTCTATGCAGATCCTCCATCCAATTGCAGATCTGGTCACCACTGAAAAAGAAATACTGGGGACTAAACACCTCACCTTCCTTTCTTCTTCATCTCCTTCTACTATTACCCACGTAGACGAGCCCAACATCTTCTTCCCTTGCCACTTCACCTTCTCCTTCTTCTTCTTCATCACCTTCTACTATTACCCATATAGACGAACCCAACATCATCGCCACCTCCAACAGCTGCCAACACCACCACCGCTCACCTCCTACAAGTCGCCAATGACAACTCCTCACTAGCCGCCAGCACCCCCCTCCACAGCCCCTCGTGGCCATGCACGGCTACACGTGCACTGTAGCCAGCAGGTTGCCGCCCACCTACCACCATCCTCATCGCCAATCAACCACCGGCGACCATCTTGGCCCACACCGAGATCACCAACGCGAAGCCCTCACTCTGATGCACCTTCCCTGAGCTCCTCGTAGCCAACCAAGCCTTCTCCCTCACATGTGAGCCTCAACCATAACTCCCCTATTTCTCAACAGTAAATAGGGGTATTAAAAATTACATTCCCATGCACTCAACCAATTAATTTTAATAAATATATATTGAGTGAACTTGGTCGCACACCCCTCACTTTCTCTCTTTCTCATGCAGTTCTCTCTTCTCTTGCTTATTCTCTTGTTATTTTATCTCTATCTTTCAAACAAGTGCCATGAATAGTTCAGAGGATAAATAATCTCTCATTTGACTTAGAAACATTATCGTTATATTTGCAAAATTCATGTGAGCTTGATATCTCATTTATGAATCCCTCTATTTGTGAACATTATTGCATGCAATCATTTGTATGGCATTTCTGACATAAACAGGAATTTTATGTGAACATTCTGTGTGAAACATTTGTGAGCATTTATTAAATCTATTCCTTCTTATGGGTACGACCTAACCAATCCGTGGTTGATTTCATTTAAGTTTTGATAGTCAATTTTCCACCAAGCAAAAATTACAGTGACACGATATTTCATGTTCAAGATTTTATCCAAAGTAAAAATAAATTTGTTAATGATGCCACATGGCACCATCACAACCGCTCAAGCCACCCGCAAGCCCATCTCCATCCGCGCATCCCGTCAATGCTGGTGGATTTTAATCATAGTCGTCCAATAGGCCACGGATGGCCACGATCTTGCCATGTCGACGCACACCGCACTTCACACAATCAACGAGTGCGTGCTTGCATGATCAT
Source organism: Thalassia testudinum (assembly GCA_037157565.1). NCBI lineage: Eukaryota > Viridiplantae > Streptophyta > Magnoliopsida > Alismatales > Hydrocharitaceae > Thalassia > Thalassia testudinum. Next base: position 78,112,013 of record JAZHRO010000002.1, read on the forward strand.
AGCCGAACAATCAAGATCACGCGACCACAATCATGCCACGTGGTGCACCGGATGACAAGAGGTACGATATGCTCAATTAGTGAATCGCAACCACTGTGCAATCACGATCGGCCATTGGTGATCCAATGGTCCACGTCACCCCAGCACCCGTGTCGCACATCTCTAAAGGGTGAAACCTCGCGAGACAATGACCGTTGGATTCTCATCCAACGGTCGAGATCTCACATGCCCCCACAGTTTGATCACCATCCAACGAACGTGGCATGCCCTTAGCATAGCGGTCGAATGCATGCTTCTCAAACGACTGACGCGAGTTCGACCCACAATTTGCCTCACAAGCACGGATTAAATACCATCTCTCAATCGTGAGCAGACAAACACGATAGTGCCACGTCTCCGAAGGCGTGCCATCACAGACAAAGGCGAGCGACCTCTATGTGTTTCCAACTGTGAGATCGTGTCAGGTGGAGATGGAGGTGCTATGTGGCGCAAGCAGATGAGAGTGCACGATACATGCAAATGTATGCATGTTAGGCTCAATTTTGAAGTGCGTGATCTCACACGATCGTGGCCATTCATCAAGCATCGGACAACTGTCATTTTTTCGCGTTGTGCCAAAGATGTTGCATGCACTACCAGTGCGAGCATTGTGTTGTACACCGCTGTGCGTGAGCATGGCACATGCACCCATGTTCGTTGCATGCATTGAAGGCTCCTTGTGTGCCAAATGCCCTTTCAAACCCTTTTCCACCACCTATAAAAGCCCTCCTACTACTAGGGATGCAAACTGGTTTAGCTCGGGTCAAGTTTGGCTAAACCCATACCCATTTCCATTTACAAAATTCATACCTATACCCTACCCATTTACTCATCAGGTATAAAAATTCAAATCCATACACATACCCATCTACCCATCGGGTACCTATTTATAAATTAATCTTACAATTAAATCATGCCCAAATTAGAGTTAAAGAAGAAAAAACATCTATAACACGATTTATCAATTGTTTATTTTTAATATGCCTAAAACATAAGTGCTTAGTGATTGGGACAGATTCACAAGTGAAAAGGATTGAATTTGGAAAATGTGTTGTCGTAGTTCCATTCGCGAGAAAATCCGTCGATCAGATAAAATTTATAACCGAAACTCGAAAAGTGAGTTCCGAGTCAAACACGAGGAGGCAAACATTTGGTTTTAAAAAAATCCGCATTTCGCTTTTATTTGTTTTTGTTGTTTTCATCTTTTCTAATTTTTTTGGTATTTTTAGCAAGCAAGAGATTAGGTCGATGGATTCTTATCTAACTAATCTACTTGCAAAATATAAGAAAGAGAGAGAGAAACAATCACATATATTTCTGAAGCAAATGTTTTCTACAACTAAGAAAGTGGGAAAGATTACACTACGAAAGCAAAAAGAAAGATATAGGTGAGAGAATCCCCCTCGAAAGTTGCTCAGAGGACGACTCGCTCTAACGTTGCCTAGAGGAAGGTGGTGAGGAGTGGGACGAATAAGGACAGAGCTGGAGGATGGAGGGCAGGGTAGGACGGCGTCACGGCAAGGATCTTCATCCTGAAGGGAGGTGAGAAGACAGCCACAGGATGCTCCACGAAGGGGGATGAGAGGTGGGAAAAATATTTGATTTCTACTCTAGAGGAGCATCCCGTGCTTGGGACAAGCTCCCTCTAGAGCCTTGGAGGTGGTAAGAGGAAGAAAGGAAGAGATTAAGAAGAGTGGGGGGGCAGGGGTCCTTTTATGGTGGAGGAAAGAATCAAATTCGTATACAGGACATTTAGTGATGGCCATAAACGTCGTTGAAGATCCGCCTCAAATGTCGCTGAAGATCCCGCACCAACCCTCGCCCCCGCTGGCACGCGCATCACATGCCTCTACTGGCGCACTGCTAGCACGTGCTCCATGCATCCTTGTCGCATGCCTACGCGCGCTACGTGCCTATGCGCCTCACGCCTACGCACGCTGCTGCTACTACCGCTGCCGCTGCCTTGCACGCTGTGCTACTGTGCTTGCGTGCATGCATGCCTTCGCACACGCACGCACCCTCACTGCTGTGCGCATGCGGTGGCGTGTGCGTGCACATGGGCAGCCTGGGTTGCGCCATGTGGCGCAACCTAGGCCATCCATCTTCTTTCTATTGTAGGGGTAGCTACAGAGGTCGGATTGAGTCGATTTTCACTCCATTGGGCTACGATCGTCGACCCGAATCCATCAACGTGGTTGGATTTGTCATTTAAAGCTCTGAATTACGTCACCTAGTCCCTTGGCCGTTGATCTTCCTCGGACTGCATATGGTGCTACAGGACTCCAATCAAGGCGATTTCGGAGGCGTTGGACATCGATCGTCGTCCTGATCATATCCGTATGGTCGAATCATCAATTTGAGGCTCTGAAATAAATCTCCTTCTCTCCTACCCACAAAAAGGACACAATTAACCTAAAATATACACAACTACTCTAAATGCAGAATGATGCATGCTATGAAATATTTATAATATGGAATGCAACTCTAACCCTAGGAACATGCATAAATAGGCATTTTAACCTAAATGGATATGTTTACATCATACCCCCATGCCTATCTTTTGCTAGTCCCTAGCAAAATTAAACTACATGCTATGTATAAAAGCAGAATTAGGACTTGATCTCTTAGGCTTAAGTCGTTTATTAACAGTAGAAAATTTTAACTAAGGTCCTAAACTACGAAAACTCAATACTACCTGGGTGTCTGCCAGAATGCAGACCGCCCAAGTCCTCACCTTATTTGAAAAGGGAAGATACATTTTTTTGTTTTTTCTTCTTTTCTAATTTTTTTGGACTTTTGGAGTTTGAGTTTTGGGATAATTTCTTACGGCTACCCGACCTACCCAAGACTCAAAAAGGACTCTAAGTGCTAAGCATCTTGTGAAAGGGTGATAGACTCACTAGCCGACCATTAAAATGGACTTCAAGTTTCTACGACCCTTGGTGCCCTTAAAGATTTCTGCCTAGAGGTTTATCTTTCCGATCAGTAGCTTTCTCCCTACTTTTTTTACTTTTTTATGGGGTCAACACAAGGGAGAACCCAGTGTATATCTCCCCGATTTATTCTACTTCCCCGCTTCTTCCCTAAGTGTTTTGGGAATTATTTATGCATTTTTATGAGCTGGGCTCTGGACAACCGGCTAATGGGCTGTTACCCACGGTAACTTGTCAACCATACTCGTGCGGTGAAGTGTAGTTTTATTTTTTTATTTTTTATTTTCTCCTTTTTCTTTTTTTTTCCTTTTTGGGTACTTTCTTTTCTTTTTCCTAAGTAGGTGGCTTCCCTGATCTAAGAGTTACCTAAAGGCAGTATGAAGAGAATAGTCGTGTGGCTAGGCTTTGGACAACCAGCCGATGAGCTATTACCACCGAGAACTTGCCAACCATACCACCATAGATAATTCATTAGCTACCCAATTTCTGTAAAAACTGCTGGAAAGTGAGTCAGTGCAAATAGTGTGTAGATGCTTAAATGTAAAATCCCCTCAAATCAGAGGTGGGTTGATAAGTCGTGTACTTATCATCCCAATTTATTCACCAAATTAAAGTAAAATTACTTGGTGAGGACTTGAAACTATGTCCACATTCGAGTGGACACCTAAGCTAATTAAGTCCGAAGACCTGAAGAGTCTAAGTGTTTAGGTCTGATGAGAGCCTCATCATGAGCCATAACTAGCTCATTTTGACCCAATAAAGAATATAAAAGCTCCTACATAACCTAGAAGAAGGCCTAACTAAAGGAACAAGTGCTCTGAGAAGAAAACATGAAATAAAGGTTAAAACTGTAATTTTACCATTGCAGTACATAAACAGGATTTCTCAGAGGAAAAACATAAGTCAAATGGTATAAATGAGATAAAAAGAGGGTTGAGTCAATCAGAAATGGGTTCATGTGCAATCTAGGAATTAAATGACACCTGGTAACCCTAAAACAGACCCGCTTTAATTAACAAGGTTCCGGTCAGAACAAAAAATAAGTAAACCCTCTAAAAATCATGGAAAAACATCCTCTAGGGTTTGGAACATTTAATTTGGCCTTTGGAACCTAGTTTGACCTAGATGAGGGTCCTAGCTCTTCAATTAACCTAATTTAGGTTTTTACGCAAAATGTCCAGTCAAACGAGGTCAAACTTGAAATCCAACTTTGCCATTGGATTCCTTAGGTCTAAATTAGGTTTATACCAAAATTTGGACCTAAGGAGAGGTCATCTTGACCTACTTTGCAATTTAGTACACCCAAATCACAAATAGGTCCCTATCTTTTGAATATCCTTGCAAAGAGCCCCCCAAGTTCTTCGCCCCCTTTGCAATCCGGTCCTGCCTCCATTGTTAGGGCAGAACCGAGCTCCGGCGAGGTTCAGAGAGGGATTGCTCTCTAATCCCTCAGAGATTCCCTCCCAGAAATGGAAGGGGGATTCTCTGAGGAATTCCCTTCCTTATAAAGCCAATTACAATCGCTGGTGTGAACCCAATCTCTCATGGGAACGCACGAGAGATTTGGGTATCCACCTTCCTTCCATCTCTGGCAAGCCGGCAGCGTTAATTGCGCGCTCTCCACGCGCTGACAGGAGCGGCCAGCACCTATAAAATACCCCCCAGACCCTGCCGCAGAAGGCGAGCTTGATTTGGCCGAGTGTCCACCCCCAATTCGTCTCCTCCTGCCCGGCCAAAAGTCCCAGCAAGCTCCGGCGAGCCCCCCTCCCCTCCCTCTTCGCTCTGCCACAAAACCAGTGGCAGAGTTAGCTTCCTGACTTCCCTCCACGTCGCGCAGTACCCACGCACGCCACCTCAGCCCCGTCGTCGTCGCCGTTCTCCCCCACTGGGCATCATCTTCTCCGGCGACAGCAGGTACTGCTGTCCGCCTTCCGTCCCCTTTCGTCCTTACAATTAGGTTAGAACTCCTCTCCATCCTCTCCTCTCTCTTTTCCCCCTGTTATCTCATCTGATTACCCCTCGACCGACGCTAACCACCCTCATCTTCCACATCACCGACCGACCTCCGGCGAGCCGCTTCCACCATTCCATCCCCCCACACGGCTCGCCAACCACCTCGAGAGCTCCGCCTCACCACCAGGAACTCGCTCCACCCCACAACTGCCACTCCAGACCTCCATAATCACCCCCCGAACAACCCACCATCTTCGGCCACAGGTTGACCTAGGCACGCACGCCTAGGCCGACCTGCGGCCTGCAGCATCGTCCACCACCTTCGCCGTGCCACGGCGAAGGTCTCTAGCTGATCTGATTGGGCCGAGAGGCTTGTTTTGTGCATGACAGTGTTTGAGCTCCTACCGCCATGGACGACCTTTGATGAAGCTCCAACGAAGCTCCAGGCACCCGATCTCCCATCTTACAGGTGCTGCATACTCGCGCGAGTGTCGCGAGGTGAGGGAGTCCAGCAAGGAGCGCCAGCAGAGCCAGCAGCTGTGGCATTTGCACGCAGGTCTGCGGGCATGCGCAAAGGCAAGGCGGAACCTTTAGTCCCACATCGTGGAATCGCGAGGTGCGGGCATACCATAAATTGAATTTGTGCTTTATTCTCATTGCCTTCGTAAGCACAGGGGTGAGGTCCCTCACTGACCCCACACCCGCCTCATCCGCAGCTTGACCACGCGGATCTGGCGGATCCGACCCGACCTAAACCTACGCACTCCTCGCGCATCACACCACCTACAGGTGCACATGGTCCCGGGTACGATCCGACCCGATTATGGCTGTGGCTCTGGGAGAGCGTCCCTGAGTGAATTGCTTGAGAGAGAGAGATGCGTGGGTAGAGGGAGAAAGGGTAGGTTTTGCTCTGTGTAGGCACAGGCTGAACCCTGAGGAAGAAAGACTTGGTCGCGAGAAGGAAAAGAAAGAAGGAAGAAGGAAAGGTAAGAAGAATTGAGAGACCAAAGAAGAAAGAAAGAAGCCTTCGCAGGAGAAGAAGAAGGAGCAAGACAGAGAAGAAACAAGGCAGAGAAGAAGAAGAAAGAAAGAAGCCTTCGCAGGAGAAGAAGAAAGAGAAGAAAAGAAAGCAAACACAGCAACAGAAAAAGAAGAAACAGAGAGACTGCAGAGGAAGAAGAATAATCAAGAAGAAAAGGGAACATACTTTTAAGACGTCTGATCTTGTGATCAGACGTCCAATTTCATTTCTTTTTGTCCTAACTACTTTTAATCGCATACATTCATAGTTGAATTGATATTTTGAGTAAATTAGAGTGTTCAATTACATTTTGACTGGTAGTAAATTCCATTTGCTCCCTGTGATCGACCTCGGATACTCCGGTTTTCGAGTAATAAAATTCTTTATATTTGTTTAAACGTTTTGTCGGTTGTACTACAATGTGATATACTTTAAACCTGCACAAAATGTTGACAACAAGGTCCTATCGTATCGTTTCCTAAAGTTAATAACTTCCAAATGCCTAAGTTCTCTTCTCCTAATTTTTTTTTCTTTTTGAATTTTCATTTTTTTTAAGAAACTAAAAGAAATTCTATGGAGTTAACAAAATGATTTCAGGAATTAATTATCCACCCCCCATGCCTAAATGATGCAATGTCCTCATTGTAAAAATAAAGACATGAAAAGGATGGAGTAAACAGAATATCACCTGAATTTCATGACAATCAAGTCAGCTTTGCAGAGAATGTGGAATATACACACGTGCTAAATTTATTGCCTTCAACTAGGCATAAAATACAAACAAAGGTGTCCACAAATACAAACAAAGGTGTCCACAGAAGAAATTAGGAATTCATAAGTGCAAATCAGAATCAAAATAAAAATATTGATCACAAGACTTGCCAATAGGTGTCCACAAATGTGGACCAGATTATGGTGCAGACCCATGCCCTAGGGTCGAGTGGTTCTCAGGTTCTGAGTGAAAATCACCCAAAATCGAAGATTGTTGAGCTTGTGGGGCTGGGCCTGTGGTTTTGTAGTATGCAACCCAAGACCAAAGTGTCGAACAATGGGTAGAGATGGTTCAATAGGTTTGGATGTCCTTTTAGATTTCAACTCAAAAAGGTAATCAATGATTCTGAGCTTGGGTTGCATCTCAAAGATATTATAAGGGTCCTGATAAAAAGTTGGTGGTTTTAGGTCAATAGGAAGCCTTAAATCCAAAATTGTGTTTCCCTCTAAGTTAGCCTTCCAATTTTTCATTGCCAAATTCCTATCCTCTAAAATCAATATTTCCGAGACCTCCAAATCGTTGTACACCCCATCTAAAGTACCCAAGTCCAACATTTGTGGTTGAATCAGGATTGACTTGGGTACAATGATTTCCGAATCAAAATCAATCCCTTTGGGATGTGATTGAGGGATGGGGCTACTGATTGAATCTTCTAGTAAATGAGGATTCAAATCCTCCAAGTTAGCCCCAACCAAATCCAAATCTTTAATAATTGGGCTATCAAATGGTTCATCATACTCCTCGAGCCTGTTTGCCTCACTAAAATCGTTTTCCTTAACTTCAAATGAGACATCACTCAGAGATTCCTCATCCTCATAATTAAATAATTCTTGATCCTCATTTATATATGTCTCAAAATCATGTCATTTTATGGTCTTCGGAGACATATTTTTTGTCGTTCCCTGTCTCGGGGATCTCGGGTGAAGCAATCGATTCGTCCTCAATCGGTTGCTCTAGACCAACTTGGTCATCCCTGGTCTCAGAAAATCTATCCCCCCCGACAAGCACCTAAGCGGGTTCAGACATTGGCTCTCTTGAAGGGGGTTCATCTTGAGAATCATCCCAAGATTTGACTAGGGTAACCACAAATTTCATCCTCAACCTTGACAACTTCCAAAGTAGAAACTCACCTGGGCCCTTATCCTTAACATCTTGGAGCTAATCCAATATAGAACTATTAAGTTCGTCAATCATTTTGATCATAGGCTCTAATGCTTTAGTGCACGGTGTTGGCTGAGCTTCTAAAGATTGGATGGTATTCCTCAAGTTAGCCAACACCCTATCTTGGACCTGGTTTATCTAAACCGAATGGTTCGGTTCATGGTTGGGTGGGTTTGGGTTCATTCTATGGGAGTCAAGATATTGAGGTTCTTGGGTCCCTCCCTGCTAGTAGGTTGTTTTAGGTTGTTCAAAGAATGGTGGTGACCTATATTTAGTGGAATATTGGGGAGGGTAGGTGTTATAATCATCACATCCTTCTTGATTGTAGATCGGGTTGGTGTAACGAGCGCGTACCCCAGACGTCTTTTAAGACGTCTGGGAGGTGGCCCAGACGTCTGTAAAGACGTCTGGGATCACATCCAGACGTCTGACCAGACGTCCGGGATAGTTTACAGACGTCTGACGAACAGTTATACTCGCACGGGATATTCGTCTGCGCGCCTGTGCGCGCAGACCTGAGATCCGCATCTTCTCTGCGGCTGCAGGCGACTGCGGGCGTCTCTCTCTCCTCTCCGCGCGGCGTTAAAAGGGGGAGGGGGCGCGCCTCCCCTCCCGTCTCCACCATTTTCCTCCTCTCCTGCTGCGGGCGGAGCGAGCGGACGCGAGGGCGCAGCGGCAGCGGCGCAGCAGAAGGCGCGGAGGAGCTGCGGCGTGCGAGGGCAGGGCTCTGCCGTGAGGGCGAGCTCGCCGGGAGCGGCTTGGCCGGCCGGCGGAGGGCGCAGGGGGCGCAGAGCGTCGCGAAGAGGGACCTGCTGCGGGCGGAGCAGCGGACGCGCGAGGTGCGACGCGGGCGGCGTCGCGAGCGGAGGCCGAGCGAGGTTCTGATTCTGGAAAAATCTCCAGAATCAGACGTCTGGACTGATATCCAGACGGCAAGGTCGACGTCTGTGTGATCATACAGACGTCTGAAAGGTGAGTTCCGCTTTCTCCTTCTTCTTTTGTCGACTGACCGTACTGAAGGAGGAGGGTTGGCTGTGCGCAGGTGTTCGGATTCGTCATCCTTTGCGAATCCGACGTCTGGAAGTTGTACCAGACGGCGGGAGTGACCTCCAGACGTCCGGAGAGACCATCGGACGTCTGGGATCTAGGAGAGACGTCGCCACAGACTTCTGGACGTCCGGGGAACCAAGCCGAACAGGTAATTCTCTGATCCACCGTTTAAGACGTCTGGAAGGAGTTCCAGACGTCTGATTTTGCACAGTATTGTCTTTCTCGACCCGTTTAGGGCCCGTTTGGGCTCCGTTTTCCGCGATTCGAGTTGCGTTCGTTTCAGAATTTATTCCTCTACCCGCCTACAGTAGCTATACACTGTTTGAGACACTCCTTGTGTTTGATCCTTGTGATAGGACCTCGTTCGGTTGCCGTCTTGAGAGTCACGGAGGCGCGCGGGATTCCCGACCACGCCCCCATTACTTCCGTTGTACCTGGTAGAGTGGTTTTAAGCATTAATAAAATCTGTTAAAGTATGGAACCATAACTAGAACCTAGGGCATTGCATGAACCCTAGGACTGAGAAATGTATGGAATGATAGCTCCTAGGTGTTGCATGAATCCTAGGGCCGGAAAACTAGATTGTATGATAGATCCTAGGATATGGCATGAATCCTAGGATGGAAAAACTAGTGGAATGTATATTACTGCAGTCTTGGAAAAATGGAAAGGAATATATAAGCTGCCTGTGAAATTAATTAACAGCTGCCTGTTATGAACAAAGAAACATGTTTGAGATCATGGAAATTGAGAACGTGAATCTGGAAAGTGAAACATATGATGTTCTGAGATAAAGGGCTGGAACCCTACGGGGAATTAGGAGTGGAACTCCTGGAAAGAAAAGGAATGGAACTGAGATGTAGTTGTACTGTCTCTTGGGTACGCAGTACCAAGGGAAGTACCTGTACCTGTTTTAGTGCAGAGTGGGGCCAGCCGCCCCAGGGACCCGGGGTTAGGCTTGGCCGCTCTGTACCGACTTGTTGGCCCTCGTGTACGTAGTACCGAGGAGAGCTAGTAGTGTTAGGAGAGTACTAGCTACCCCACGGGCCCCGGGGTTCTGCTAGCCTCCTTCACCGACTTGTTAGGCCCACTAGGGCAAACCAGGGTAGTCAGACGAGGGTGCGCGGACTGTGGAGGGGCAAGGCCCCGGTTTGGTTACTGTGGAGGGGTTGGACCCCTGTTACTGAGAGGGCTCTGCCCTGGTTCCGTGCTGTGCTTTGGGCGCACCCGTTAACGGAAACGACTGACCGCGTGCCAGTACGGGCTAGCTACCTGTGCGTTTATCGCGCGTGCCGTAGTCACCGTTACGTCTGTCAGTGACCTTGGGGTGGTTGACTGAGGGTAGGATCACCACGGGGGACTCTCCCGGCCAGGAGAGCACCACGTGCTACTTCTACTGTTGGAAAAGACTGCAATCAAGATCGTCCCACGAGGACATTCGAGATCAAGTAAAGGATCTGAGAAGTAAATGAAATAGTGAGAAAAATTGAAAGATGTAAATAAAGGAAGTAATAGAACATAACAGCTACTGTACACTCTACTGTTGCCTTTAGTTAGTTTGCCACTCTACTCAGCGTTTTGCTGACGTGTTACACTCGTTACCTTTTTCAGGACCAGGTGTTGAGCAGCCAGGGTCGGCGGCTGCAGAGGACGCTGGGCCGAGTAGGGTACAGTAGAGTTGCCACAGTTTTGTACCTTCTTTTGTTTCTGTTCTAGTGAGTAGTTTTGTTTCCGCTGTACCTTCTTTACCTGCAGTTTTTGTTATATGATAAATGTTGTTTTACTGTTGTGGTGGTGCCTACTGTAGTAGTTTCTTTCCTTACTGCTGTACTTTTTACTGTTAGTTATATTCATGCTGAATGTGGTTTATTTACTGTCTTTTGGTTACTTCCTCGTTGGACGACTGGGTCTTGGGATTAGTCGAGTCGGTCCGGTTCTCGTGTCTCGTAGGGACTCGGGAACCGGGTCGTTACAGTTGGTTTGGTCATCTAAGGATGGAGATCTATAATCATTGTAGGTGTGGGAAGGATAAGTCATAGTTTTGTTGTCCAGGGTTAGGCCCTGGACACTGAGGTCCGGATTCATATCCCTAATCAAAGTTGTCCCGGCTAGGAGATGGGTAGTCATAATTCAAATCAAGATAGTAATCATCTTGGGGATAAGTGTTGGTAGGAGGGTAGGATTGGAAATGAGTATAAGATGTGGAAGGATATATGGCAGAATAGGAGGGAAATTAGAAGAGAGAAAGGAGCCCTGCAATACAAGCAATTAATCCTGTCCTTAGGTGGGTTAGCCTAATGACCTATAGACTCCTAGAACCCATCTTGAGATTATAAATGATTTGGTCTACTTCTATCCAGTCAAGCCAACTAGTTAGAGGAAGGGACTGGGGAGAAGGTTCTTCCTTTAGCTTGCACCTCCGGTTGCTAGTATACCCCCAGTAGCGGTCGTTTGACACTACTCCCCTAGCTAGACATCAGATGGACCAGTAGAAGGAGATTAATCGAAAAAAAATCTCAATCTGAGCCCTGAAGAGTAAATCAATACTTAAGGCCAACATCTACTCAGTTTTAATTAGGCTTGGGATGATTGTACTCTTGGAATTTGATAGGCCCTTTAGATGGGTTGTGCCCTTAATGATCAATTCAAATGTGTGTGCGTGCACAACTAGGGTTTACAAACAATGTTATTTGATGATGTGTCTTCTAGGGTTTAACCTTGTTTAGTAACTTTTAAGGTTTAATCCTTAGGTTGGTTCAATCAGGTTGAAGAGAACACTCCAAGTTTTGAAAGCACTGGTGATGATATATTCCTTTAGAAATCAAAAAAAATAATGTGGAGTGCCTGGTTTAGCCCTAAAGATTAACCCAATGTGGCAAGCTACTGATGAATGACTTTTATCTTCAGTGGTGCAGCCCAAACAGCTCAATCAATTGGCCTATTGCACCACTTAGTTATGGCACACAGATGTTTAACCTATTCAGATTTCTACTCACTTATGTGTATTGAGTTGAAGTGTACCAGGTCCATAGGTCAAATCCCGGTTAAGTGGTAGAATCAAAGTGGAATGGTGCACCTTAAGTCGAAAGTTGTGGGTGTTTAATGTGTCACTTTCAGTAAATCCCACAAGAGAAAAGTATTATATATATATATATGCGAGGATGAGATGGGTGAAGGTGGCAAACAAACAACCAGATCTATCTTAGGGTTTATGAAAAGCACCTAAGTTGATTTAGGTTCAGTTATTAGTGTGGTGAAATGAAATCTAGGGTGGGGGTGGTGGGGAAAAGCTTACAAATGTCTCTACCCATACTTTACTCCAATCTACCACCTTCGACTCCTCGATCTAGTTCCTGCAAGACAATAAATCAAAGAAGAAAAATAGGTTAGAAAAATATGTAAGTAATGCGGGAAAACGTAAAAAAATCAAAGAGCATTGCCTCCCCAGCAATGACGCTAAAATGATTGGGGCAGATTCGCACGCGAAAAGGATTTGATTTGGAAAACTCGTCATCATAGTTTGATTCGCAAGAAAATCCATCGATCAGATAAAATTTATAACCGAAACTCGAAAAGTGAGTCTCGGGTCAAACACGAGGAGGCGAACATTTAGTTTTTAAAAAATCCACGTTTCGCTTTAATTTTTTTTTGTTGTTTTTGTCTTTTCTAAATTTCTTTTGTATTTTTAGAAAGTAAGAGATTAGGTCGATGAATTCTTATCTAACTAATCTACATGCAAAATATAAGAGAGAGAGAAACAATCACATATATTTCTGAAGCAAATGTTTCTACAACTAAGAAAGCAAGAAATCTATACTACAAAAGCAGAAAGAAAGATATAGGTGAGAAAATCCCCCTCGACGGTTGCTCGGAGGATGACTCACTCTTACGTCGCCTAAAGGAAGGTGGTGAGGAGCGGGACCAATGAGGACGGAGCCGGAGGATGGAAGGCGAGGCAAGACGGCATCACGACGAGGATCTTCTTCCTGAAGGGAGGTGAGAAGACAGCCACGGGATGCACCACGAAGGAGGATGAGAGGTGGGAAAAATATTTGATTTCTACTCTAAAGGAGCATCCCAGGCTTGGGACAAGCTCTCTCTAGAGCCTTGGAGGTGGTGAGAGGAAGAAAGGAAGAGATGAAGAAGAATAGGAAGGGTAGGGGTCTTTTATACTGGAGGAAAGAATCAAATTCTTATACAGGACATTTAGTGGCGGTCATAAACGTCGCTGAAGATCCATCGCAAACGTCGCTGAAGATCCTACACCAACCCTAGCCCCTACTAGCGCGTGCATCACGCGCCTCTGCTACCGCACTGCTAGTGCGCGCTCCACGTGCCCTTGTCGCGCTCACACGCACTACGCACCTCACGCCTGCACGCGCTGCTGCTGCTGTCGCTACAACTGCCTTGCACGTTGTGCTGCTGCACCTGCGTGCGTGCATAACTTCGCACGTGCATGCATCCGCGCTGCTGTACACGTGCGGTGGCGCATGTGTGCCCATGGGTAGCCTTGGTTGCACCATGTGACACGACCTGGGCCATCCATCTTCTTTCTGTTGTAAGGGCTGCTACAAAGGTCGGATTGAGTCGATTTTCACGTCGTTAGGCTGCGATCGTCGACCCGAATCCATCCGTGCAGTCGGATTTGTCATTTGAAGATCCAAGTTACATCACCTAGTCCTTTGGTCGTTGATCTTCCTCAGACTGCATGTGGTGCTACGGGACTCCAATCAAGGCGATTTCGGAGGCATTGGACTTTGATCATCGTCCTGATCAGATCCATACGATCGAATCGTCAATCCGAGGATCCAAAATAAATCTCCTTCTCTCCTAACCACACAAAGGATGCAATTAACCTAAAATATACATAACTACTCTAAATGCAGAATGATGCATGCTATGAAATATTTATAATATGGAATGCAAATTTAAGCCTAGGAACATGCATAAATAGGCATTTTAACCTAAATGGATGTGTCTACATCACTTAGGCTACTCTAATTTTAGTGATTTCCATTGAAATTATTACAAAAAAGAATTTCAAGGGAAATATATCAAAAATAAAAAATACAAAAAAAGATAAAATACAGTACATTCCAAATAAAAGATCCTCATCCGATAAATAAATGTTCAATGAAAGCTTCAAAAATACTTCCAACCTTCAAAATCATAGAGGGAATCATGAGAGAGATTAAAGTTGGGGGAATGAGGGACTTAGGCTGAGACTTAAATATCTCAAGTAAATGAAAATTTTATTCGAGTACTCGAGTTGGGTAATCAGGTAAAGATCCATACCCATACCCGATCAATTTTTTTGGATGAAACCTATACCCGAACCTTGTCGAGTTCGGGTTGAATTTTACCCATTTTCGGGTCAGGTTAAGTCGAGTTCAGGTCAGGTTTACCAAAACTTGCATCCCTACATACCCCCCCCCCCCATTTGCTATCATCCCTTCCTAAATCTTTCGTCACCTCCCTAGAGCTAAGAGATCATTTCTAAGCTCGATTCTAGTGTCCCAAGCACTTGGGAAGCTGCACTACATATATTTATTTACTCTCTCTCTCTACATTCTATTATTTTTGCCAAGCTATTCTTTGTGTAGTTTAGACCCATCTTTTGTTCTGCTTACATAAAAATACAAAAAAAATAGATAGCAAGAAAATACAAAAAATAAATAAAATGAAATGCGATTTTTAAAATTAAACGTTTGTCTTCCCATATTCGACCTGGGTGAGCCATCCTTTTTTTACTTCAAATACTAGTTCCATGGTGAGCAATGAATGATGAGCTAGGGCACTACTAGCTTAATTGTTAGTGGTTTGCCACCAAGTGGACCTAGTTCAAGGCAATCTGGATTGAGAATGAGGATTTTGATGGTCAATCATATAGAACACAAATGAGTGATTACCCAGTTCGTGCCCACTAATGGATGCTCTGTCTCAAGGGAGATACTGGTCTCCTATTTCATTATTGTAGTGGTGGAGTATAGGAGCTCTTGCTCACAAATAGTTTGAACAAAGCTAAGAGAGGAACTTTGGATTATACAAGCCTTTTGGACTTGACCAAGACTAATTTCGGTGGGATTCAGTCTTATTTTTTAGTCTTATTTTTTATTTGTAGGTCGAATGGAAGTGCATAATACAAATATAGGTTAGGGTGGGCATCATTTGGGTCAACCTCAGCGACCTACCTAAATCGTTAAAATTGGGCTATTGGTTTAGGTTATTTAGGTAAGGGTTGGGTTAGACTCAAATCATAAAATTTATCCATAACCTGCCAGACCCACTCAGAAAATCCAAATAAATAAGATGCGTGAACCATAGGTCACACCTACCTGAGTTGACCCGATTTACAAGTATGAAAGAAGTAGAATTGTCGATCATTGTCTCCCTAGGGTTGCAAATATGATTTTTGAATGTTGAAGTGTATGTTTTGAAAATATTATTTTCTCTTATTATTGTAAAATTTCAAATGTTCAAAATGTTTTAAATCACCATTACACTGGCCATTTGTTTTGATCGATGATGTTTCATAGTCTGTTAGAACATTATGGTTTGAACCAAAAAAAAGTGAACCATCTTGATTCTAATTCATGATTTGACAGGGATTGATCACACCATAAGGGATGTGAAGGTTATACAAATTGTTAATAAATGTATTTTGTAAAATTTGATTTTACTTGACCCAACTAACCCAAATTGAATAGCTTCAACTAATGTAATTCAACCAGGCCATGACCGATGACTCCTGACTTAACTCGAGTCAAATAACGTGAACTTATCCACACTAAGATTACATTTAGTAGGAGGATAAGGTTTATATTGGGATAAAGTACCTTAAAGATAAGTTGAAGAATATTTAGTTGGTGATATAAGTAAAAGTAGTGGGATAAAATGATTAGTAGCGTGATATGATATTAATAGAATGCATATAAAAGACTTTACCATTAATTAAAAGATGGGCTCACTAGTCTAGATGAAGTTGTCTGAAAGTCCCATGCATACTAGACACAACAAACTCTAACTTCAATTGCAGAGGGTGGGAAGATGGGCGTAACAACGAAGGACACTTAGGCGCCTAATTTAGTGCTCAAAACACCTCGATCTAAATATTTACAACTTATTAAGGCCAATGATTGAGAAGGCTGTGTGATACTTTAATCGCATCTTGTACGAATTCCGAAAGCCTTCATTTTAGAGGAGAAAGCCAGTTATATATGGTCTATTTCTCATAATTAAATCGTATCTCAAATATGGATATTCTTAGACTTGATGCTTATTTATTCAAAATGTGAGCACTTCTCCACAAATAACCCATCATATTATTTAATACCAATTTAATCTTTCCCTTTTGCGTTAGGATGCAAACCTGTCTAATTCAAGTTATGTTTGGCTAAACTCATATGGATATCTATTTATAAAATTTATACTTATATTTTATCCATTTATATGTTTGTTATTTATTTATAAATTATTTAATATTAATTTAATTTTTTAATTTCTACTGAAATTTAGGAATGACGAATTTAAGTTGAAACTTACATATCTCGTATAAATGAAGATTTTATTAATATACTTGAATTGTGTAATCAAATATAGATTTATATCCATATTCATATCTAAATTCAGTTAAATTTTTTTGATAAAATTCAAATCCAATTTGATTCAAATCAGATTTTACTTATTCTTTTTGATTGAATTGGATCGTATTCATGTCAAATTTACAAAAACTTGGTCGTTTTTCGGCACCGAGAGAGGGAGCCTTCTTTTGCCGCGAAGCCCCACATAGGCGAGAACAGCCTGTAGGTACCGATAAAAGGCCCGCACGAAGCGGAAGGTAGGGTATGGTCCAAATAAAACCAAATTGTGCTCTGCGCGATTCCCATTAAGCATTGGATCGAGAGGAATTGAAATAAAAGCCCCCGCGATCTTATGCAGTAAAAAAGAAACGTGCTACGTTGGTATTTGGAAGTGCAAAGGCGTGTTTAGCGAGATTTTAGGCCTATAGAGCCTATTTCTAATAGTATTTGAAGAGTTTCAATCCTAAAGATATTTCTATTTTCTTGTTCTAGAGAAAAATAAATTTTCATTTTAATAATTTTAAAATTCCTATATCTTAATCCAAGTTTGAAGCTCTAAAACTTCTATAAGTACTCCAACGACCCCGATCAGTCATAAGCCCTCTTTCATTTTTCATATACATTCCAGAGGACTTCTGATCTCTCAAAAATATCACAAAGTATCTTCCTTCCAACAACCAAAATATCCTCTTCAACAAGTAGAAATTCATGATCGATTGGACATATCAATTTTTTGTATAGCAATCATTTAATTTGAATTTGAACTAGAGGTTATACTTAATCAAGTAAATGAACCTCTAAGTGAAAATTCAAATAAGACTTAGTCTTTGCTCTCAGTCTTAGGTCATATTTGGATGATTAGGTTTGAACCTAATTGGTTCATTTTTGTAACCTATTTGGTACTTAAAAATGAAATATCTCGAAAGGCTTTAACAATCTGATAAATAAAAATAACCAATGCACAATTAGACTTGATCTTTACATCTTTGAAAGCTTCAACTTGTAATATTTAAGTCTTTCTCATGATCAACTTGTAATGTTCCTACGTTGGCAAGCTAAGACAAAATTAGCTAAAGGAACTAATAGCTCATCCTTAAAGAAAGTGATGGATCAAGAAAGTGAGGGAATCATTCTAAATTCTTTTGAAAGCACAAAAATCATGATCCCAAAGTTGATTGAATTGAACCAAAACATGAAAAACTATTTTCCATTAATAAAAGGCCCTACGAGCTTGTGTAGTTAAAAAAAAATGTGCTATGTTGGTACTTGGGAGTGCAAAAGTGTGTTTGATGCGATTTTAGGCCTATAGAGCCTATTTCAAATATTATTTGAAGAGTTTCAATCCTAAATTAATTTTTATTTTAATAATTTTAGAATTCTTTTATCTTAATCCAAGTTTGAGGCATTAAAACTTTTATAAGTACTCCAAGGAGCCCCTATCTATCATAAGCCTTCATTCGTTTTGCATATACATTCTAAAGGGCTTCTGATCACCATCATGATCTTCTTTCCAATGGCCAAAATTGGCTATTCAACTAGTTTAAATTCTTGATTGGTTTGACTTATCAATTTTTCGAATGCTAACCATTTAATTTGAATTTGAACTAGTGGTTGATACTTAATCAGGTAAATGGATCTCTAAGTGAAAATCCAAACAAGACTTAGTCGTGGTTGTCATAGTCTTGGGCCATTTTTGGATGGTTTGAGTCTAATTAATTTGATCCATTAGCCTATTTGATAATTAAATATGAAATATCTTGAAAGGCTTTGACAATTTATCAAATAGAAATAATCAATAAACAATTATCTTCTAAACTATTTAGATCTCCAAATTAATACATATTAGGTTTATTCAATCTGGTTAAATACATTATCGTGTTTGTACTAATGACTCAATTCATGTGCTAGAAAATAATTTAATTCTTTCATTCAGATCAAATGTAGTCATATTGCATTATCTGGATGGCTCTCACAAGGTATAGAAAAGACCAACAGATAGAGGCTAGGTTTAGAAATCTCAATTAGGATTTCTTATTTGTCTTTATATATATATATATATATATATATATATATATATATATGGGGATTCATCCTTCCTAATACAAGAGAGATCAATGGATTACATCCAATGGTTAAGATTATTACCACTTATAAGTTGTACACGGGACATTATAATTAATGAATCAATTAGGTTTCAATGCCTAAACTGCGTTTAAATTTCATCTAAATAAATTTGGATTAAGATTAGACTCCTTTAGCATAATTAAATGCTAAATCAAATATTATTTAAATCTTCAAATAATGTTTCTTTCTAGAATGTGGAACTCCATTAAAATTGCTATCATTTTCATCATGTAAATAAAAAAGAGTCTAGGAATATGATCTAAGTGTTGCATTACCCTCAAATACCCAAATACCTTTAAATCCTTTATACTAGAAGACATAAACATGAGGTTTAAACTCTCAAATCCTCTTTTCCAAGGGTTAAATTAATATGTTCGTATTATCTTCATTTCATTAGGAGGAGAATGAAAATCAACTCCTTTCCCCAAAAGATTGTCTTACTTTTCATGCATGGGTTTAATTAGAACCCTGTGACCATGCCTGGAATTTATTCATCCCATTCTACTCAAAGTGAACTCATGTCTTCTACCCTACTATGTATACCTACTTAGTAGGATTTGTGTGATCCCTTTTACATATGCATTAATTTTCTAGTCTATGCACCAGGATGGATGTATTAATCAATGATCTATTAAATGTGTATATTCAAGTATAAAGACATATATTTCTTACATCAAAAGATATACCTTCTCCATCATAGTAATAAGAGAAAGACTTCTCATATCTCAATCTCACTTAGTCAACCCTTCAACTCAATTTGTAGAATAGCTTCGAATCTCCATTCACCATTGAAAGGTTGCGCACATCTAGAGTATCAATCCAACAACAGTCTTCGGAGAATATTTCCATCTTTTCTTAAACTCGAAACTGCTAGTTGGATATTATGATACTTCTTAATGACTTATGAAAATCTTCAATCTAAATGATTTATATCTTCAATACCTATCATTGGTATTCTAAACTTGGCCATAGTACTTTATCTAATTATACTGAGGGAACAAATGAGACCAGTGTGTCCATGCAATCTAACATTTAGATATGAATTATCAAACAAGTGATTTTCATTCAGGTTGGCCCGTCAAGGGCACATAACTCCAACACCTTGCACATAGGGTAAAATTATATCCTCATTATGAAGGAACTTTCATTGACCTAAGAACAAAATGAATTATACATGGTTGAGACATGAGATAGGAGTGACTACTTGGGGATACCCTTGAAGATGGCATACTGGAAAAGCCTTTGAACCCTAGATTTGACATGGTACTATAGCAACATATTTAACTTTACGAATTTATTAGATTGAATCAAGACTCTCAATAAATCCATTTTGTTTTTTAGTGGATTGCAAATTTCCAATCCGATAGGGCAAAAATCTTGATCCGAATCCAATCCAATTAGAACAAATTAGATCAAATTGTGGATTCATCCAAACCATATGCATTTCTAGATAAATTCATACATAAAGGCAGATTGGATCCATCCTATACAAAATTAGGCTATCTGCACAAAGAATTTATCCCCAATATTTCTACCCAAAAGTGGGATATCCCGTGCAGGATTAACAATACCATGACAAGATATCCCTTCATGATAGTTTGAATTCAATAGTCTATCCATTTCTTAAGAATGAGAAAAATTTTAACAAAGCTAAGAAAATGGTTAAGATGGGATAAATGGAAAAGCAAAATCTAGTCACTTTAAATTCTTTATTATCAATAACTTGTTTCGATTGTCAAGGATTAGTGAAATTAAAATAAGTGCGATGGATTTTTTTTTTCAATAACTCAACCTCAAAGAAAATTTATGCAAATCTTGTGTAAGATTTGAGAGAAATGACAAGGGATAAAGGTGTTGTTCTTCGTAAGCAACAGACAAGCCATATTGCAATATGGGCATCAATGTCTCGAATATTGCCTACAGCGCATTTGGACATGTCCTCATGAATTAACGGATGGTAATGCTCATCACATGCCCTTGAACATATATTCTTTTTCATCATGATCCAAAAACTTTCAACATCATCACCAGTAGGGATAAGAAAGATAGCTAATGGGAAATCTCATATCATAAAAAGAAAAAGTTCAAGTTGAAGTAAAATACAGTGACCTAATGATCAATTAAGTCCTTAGGGAGATTCCACATATATGAATAGAATAAAGAGATTTGGATCAAGGGCATTGCACATCTAGCTTTTATGATAAGAATAACAACCTTATGGATACCTTTCAGATAACAAAGGGATAAATGTCATTTCCGATCCAATAGTGGACTAACCATGTGACCAACTTGGTTAAGTAAAAGAAAATTCATGAAACGATTTCCAACTAAGCCTAGGGCAAGCTAGAATAAAAGCTCCTTTGCTTCATTGAGTGAACTACTACATGATATCATCTCAAAAAGGTACAATATGATATTTGCGATATAGTCCTTTCATATTTAGGTAGACACAAACTTGAATGGCTTATTACCAAACCTCAACCGTTACCGTGATGGCTAGTTTATATATTGGGGATTATCCCCTTATTTTAAGATCAACATCTATTTACTTCAAAGGTTATCTTGGATTCCCACAGCCTAGATTTTTACAACAAAGTCTAGGTTTTTGGGTATTTGAGTGCATGGAGGGATCAGGAAATTCCACAGAATTAGACATAGGTTTTGCTCTCGTATAAGACCGTAGCAAACCTAACAAATCTCCATAGAAAATAAATAAACATAGGGTTAGCTCCGATCAATCTCTGTGTAAAAGTAAACACAAACAGACATTACCTCTCACTTCCACTAATCTGAATACAATTATTTCAAACTCGCTATATGTAAGCTAGCCATGGACGACTCACCTTGTTAGGCAGGATATAGTTAGCAACGACAGCAAGAAAAAATTTGTTGACATTGTCCTCTACTGGTTGGTCTCCAAAAACAACAAACCTACGTCAAATCACTGGGGAAGGAAGGAGCTTGGGGCCGTGAGAGCTGCCACGTACCATCAGATGGCTGCAGAGTGATGATGGCTTCAGATGGCTGCAGAGTGATGATGCAGATATATATGTGGTCAACAAGGGGTCTCATCTCATTGTGAAGTCAGTAATGGGGGTGGTGGGTGCCTTTGAACGAGAATCGGGTGATTGTGATTTAATTCCACGATTAAGTGGGGATTAACCTTATTCACATTTTATTTTCCTTGGAGTGGTCAGCTTCAACTTATGGCCAAATAACATCACTATAGCATACTTTACTTTTACCATCGGTTGGAAATCGACGGTAAAATCAAAATAACCAACGCAAATAAACAACATCATTATTATCATCGCTGTTTCATTTTACTGTTAGTTAAAGGTACATCCGACGTCAAAATAATATTTAACCATCAGACGGATTTGATATTTCGACATCATTTTAAAATCGACAGTAATTATATTTGTCGTCACTTATGTCATAAGCGACGTCATATGCAAGTTACTTTTTTCTGCCTTTACATGCCTTTACTTTATTTTTACCATCGTTTAAGTAAATTTCCCGTTACTTAGATAAGTAAGGACAAAAATTTTTTTGCCATCACTTCTCCTTAAAAGAGACAATATACAGGTCACGACAAAAACAATTTTGCCATTGCTTATTTGAATAGTGACGGCATATATGTGATGCTAAAATTAGTTTTTCTATCACTTATCCTAATAAACGATGATATAAAAGGAGAATTATGATTCTCTCGAACCTTATATGTCGACGCTTATTAGGATAAGTGACAGGAAAGCTATTTTTAGCGTCACATATATGTCATTGCTTATTCAAATAAGCAATGGCAAATGTATGAGTATTTAAAAAAAAAATTACAAAATGATAGGAACTACCTACTAAACTTACTTAAAAGACTTGCTCTTATAAAAAAAAAGTAATAAAAATGAAGAAAAGTTTATATTTCATAAATATAAAGTCTAGTACATAAAATGTTTGAAAATGAAATATTTACATAAAAAGGTAACATATAAAACATAATAAAAGAAAATTGATAAAAATCAAAATGTAGTTCGCCGATATCACTAGCTCCACCTGCACCACCCATGGAGTAGTCGTTGTCTCGTTTGTAGATGTTGGGATCTGATGAAGACGGATGCTCTGACTGACCCTTCTTTAGAAGAAGGGTTAGAAGACTCTCGATCTTACTATCCGTCCTAATCATCTGTGACTACATGACAACCATCTAATTCTTCATATCTGTCTCTCTCTTCTCCCTTTTTTCCTCTCGTCTCTGTAGTGTATCGATTTTTGGATACACCTGATCAACGCTAGATGAAACGGCACCTTTCTTCCCATACCAGGTGGATAACATGTGTGTCCTCCCCGCACTATGAATGAAACCACCGTAGTCCGGTGGCATCACTTTCCTAAATGCCTCCTCTAGATCCAGAGGCTGGTGGACCCTGTCGGAGGTCTTGTCAGTGGGGGATGTATTAAGTGTACCATTTGCTCCTACATGTATTAAAAAATATTATTATAATATATATATAAAGTTATAATTTTTTGAGTTTAAGAAACTTATGTGTTTCTCCTAGTATGACTAATGAATCCACTTACAAACACCCTCAGCTGCAACCTTACTATGAGTGACCTCGTAGATATCCATTCTACTCATTTTCATCACATCATGTATAGTGGACTAAAAATATGAACACAATACAATTATATTAAAATAACCTAAAAATCAAGTAATATTCAACTGAAAAGTAGTTCCAACACTTACGAAACAGCTCCTGATCGTCTCGATGATCTTTCGACCCAAACAATGGGTCTGTGGCAGAACTTTAGCCCTATTGGCCTTATTTTTTCTTACTCCTGTAAACATATACAATAATGATTTTTATGAATTTAAGATATATGAAATTAATAAATAATTTTTAATCATTTACTAACCTCCGTCTTGGATCCAGCCAATGCTCGTATACCTTCTTCCAATCGTCAGGCATGACATTAGGAAGATGATTCTTGTTACGAACGCGTGCCCTAGACGTCTTTTAAGACATCTGGGAGGTGGCCCAGACGTCGGACCCGACGTCTGGGATAACATCCAGACGTCTTACCAGACGTCTGGGATCGTTTCCAGACGTCTGGAAAACAGTTATTTTTCGCACAAGAGATTCGTCTGCGCGCCTGTGCGCGCAGACCCGCGATTCCTCTCTCTCTCTTTTTCCCTCTCTCTCTGCGGCTGCAGACCTGCCGCGCACTCTCTCCCTCCTCGTGTGACCTTAAAAGGCCACGCCTCCCCTCCTGTCGTCTCCACCGTCCCCTTCCTCTTCTCCTTCCTGTGCGCGAGAGCGAGTGAGCGCGAGGGCGGCAGCGGCGGCCGCAGTGAGCGCGGAGGAGGTGCGGCGTGCGAGGGCGGAGCTCTGCAGTGAGGGCGAGCTCGCCGGAGTGGCTTGGCCGGCCGGCGGAGGGCGCAGGGGGCGCGGAACGACGTGGAGAGGGACCTGCTGCGGTCTGAGCAGCAGACGTGCGAGGTGCGACATGGGCGGCGTCGCGAGCGGAGGCCGAGTGACGCCCTGATTCTGGAAAAAATTTCCAGAATCAGACGTCTGGGTTGATAGCCACACGGTGAGGGAGACGTCTGGAAGCTCATACAGACGTCTAAAAGGTGAGTATTCCACTTTCTTCTTCCTTCCTGTCGACTGACCGTACTGAGGGAGGGAGTTGGCTGTGTGCAGGCTCGCTGATTCGCCATCCTTTGCGAATCAGACGTCTGGAAGTTGTACCAGACGGCTGGAGTGACCTCCAGACGTCCGGGGTGATAATCGGACGTCTGGGAGCTAGGCCAGACGTCCCCGCAGACTTCTGGACGTCTGGGAAACCACGCTGAACAGGTAATTCTCTGATCCACTTTTTAAGACGTCTGGAAGAAGTTCCAGACGTCTGATTTTGCACAGTATCATCTTTTTCGACCCGTTTAGGGCCCGTTCGGGCTCCGTTTTCCGTGATTCAAGTTGCGTTCTTTTCAGAATTAATTCCTCTACCCGTCTACAGTAGCTATACACTGTTTTGAGACACTCCTTGTGTTTGATCCTTGTGATAGGACCTCGTTCAGTTGTAGTCTTGGGAGTCGCGGAGGCACGCGGGATTCCCGATCACGCTCCCATTACTCCCATTTTACCTGGTAGAGTGGCTTAAGTTGATTATTAAAATCTGTTAAAGTATGGAACCATAACTAGAATCTAGGACATTGTATGAATCCTAGGAATGAGAAATGTATGGAATGATAGCTCCTAGGTGATGCATGAATCCTAGGGCTGGAAAACTAGTTGTATGCTAGATCCTAGGATGTGGCATGAATCCTAGGATGGAAAAACTAGTGGAATGTATAATACTGCAGTCTTGGAAAAAATGGAAAGGAATATACAGCTGCCTGTAAATTGAATTAACAGCTGCCTGTTACGAATAAAGAAACATGAATGAGATCATGGGTCGTAAGAACGTGAAACTGGAAAGTGACACCTGGATGTTTGAGTTAAAAGGATGGAACCCTACGGGGAATTAGGAGTGGAACTCCTGGAAAGGGAAAGGAATGGAACTGAGATGTAGTTTGTCCTGTCTCTTGGGTACGCAGTGCCAAGGGAAGTACCTGTACCTGTTTAGTGCAGAGTGGGGCCAGCCACCCCAGGGACCCGGGGTTAGGATTGGCCGCTCTGTACCTACTTGCTGGCCCTCGTGTACGTAGTACCGAGGAGAGCTACTAGTGTTAGGAGAGTACTAGCTACCCTACAGGCCCCGGGGTTCTGCTAGCCTCCTTCACCGACTTGTTAGGCCCATTAGGGCAAACCAGGGTAGCCAGGCGAGGGTGCGCGGACTGTGGAGGGGCAAGGCCCCGGTTTGGTTACTGTGGAGGGGTTGGACCCCTGTTACTGAGAGGGCTCTGCCCTGTACTGGTTCCGTGCTGTGCTTTGTGCGCACCCGTTAACGGAAACGACTGACCGCGTGCCAGTACGGGTTAGCTACCTGTGCGTTTATCGCACGTGCCGTAATCACCGTTACGTCTATCAGTGACCTTGGGGTGGTTGACTGAGGGTAGGATCACCACGGGGGACTCTCCCGGCCAGGAGAGCACCACGTGCTACTTCTACTTTTTGGAAAAGACTGCAATCAAGATCGTTCCCACGAGGAACATTCGAGATCAAGTAAAAGATCTGAGAAATAAATGAAATAGTGAGACAATTGAAAGATGTAAATAAAGAAAGTAATAGAACATAACATGTAACGACCCGGTTCCCGAGTCCATAAAACACGAGAACCAGACCGACTTGACTAATCCCAAGACCTAGTCGTCCAACGAGGAAGTAACCAAAAGACAGTAAAATAAACCACATTCAGCATGAATATAACGAACAGTAAGAAAGTACAGCAGTAAGGAAAGAAACTACTACAGTAGGTACCACCACAACAGTAGAACAACATTTATCATATAACAAGAACTGCAGGTAAAGAAGGTACAGCGGAAACAAAAACTACTCACTAGAACAGAAACAAAAGAGGTACAAAAGACTGTGGTAAACTCTACTGGACCCTACTCGGCCCAGCGTCCTCTGCAGCCACCGACCTTGGCTGCTCAACACCTGGTCCTGGAAAAGGTAACGAGTGTAACACGTCAGCAAAACGCTGAGTAGAGTGGCAAACAAACTAAAGGCAACAGTAGAGTGTACAGTAGCTGTTATGTTCTATTACTTCCTTTATTTACATCTTTCAATTTTCTCACTATTTCATTTATTTCTCAGATCCTTTACTTGATCTCGAATGTCCTCGTGGGAACGATCTTGATTGCAGTCTTTTCCAAATGCAGAAGTAGCACGTGGTGCTCTCCTGGCCGGGAGAGTCCCCCGTGGTGATCCTACCCTCAGTCAATCACCCCAAGGTCACTGACAGACGTAACGGTGACTACGGCACGCGCGATAAACGCACAGGTAGCTAGCCCGCACTGGCACGCGGTCAGTCGTTTCCGTTAACGGGTGCGCCCAAAGCACAGCACGGAACCAAGGTAGAGCCCTCTCAGTAACAGGGGTCCAACCCCTCCATAGTAACCAAACCGGGGCCTTGCCCCTCCACAGTCCGCGCACCCTCGCCTGACTACCCTGGTTTGCCCTAGTGGGCCTAACAAGTCGGTGAAGGAGGCTAGCAGAACCCCGGGGCCCGTGGGGTAGCTAGTACTCTCCTAATACTAGTAGCTCTCCTCGGTACTACGTACACGAGGGCCAACAAGTCGGTACAGAGCGGCCAATCCTAACCCCGGGTCCCTGAGGTGGCTGGCCCCACTCTGGACTAAACAGGTACAGGTACTTCCCTTGGTACTGCGTACCCAAGAGACAGTACAAACTACATCTCAGTTCCATTCCTTTTGCTTTCCAGGAGTTCCACTCCTAATTCCCCGTAGGGTTCCAGCTCTTTATCTCAGAACATCATATGTTTCACTTTCCAGTTTCACGTTCTCACAATCCATGATCTCAATCATGTTTCTTTATTCATAACAGGCAGCTGTTAATTCAATTTACAGGCAGCTTTATATTCCTTTCCATTTTTCCAAGACTGCAGTATTATACATTCCACTAGTTTTTCCATCCTAGGGTTCATGCCACATCCTAGGATCTAGCATACAACTAGTTTTCCAGCCCTAGGATTCATGCATCACCTAGGAGTTATCATTCCATACATTTCTCATTCCTAGGATTCATGCAATGTCCTAGATTCTAGTTATGGTTCCATACTTTAACAGATTTTAATAATAAACTTAAGCCACTCTACCAGGTACAACGGGAGTAATGGGGGCGTGATCGGGAATCCCGCGTGCCTCCGTGACTCTCAAGACTGCAACTGAACGAGGTCCTATCACAAGGATCAAACACAAGGAGTGTCTCAAAATAGTGTATAGCTACTGTAGATGGGTAGAGGAATTAATTCTGAAAAGAACGCAACTCGAATCGCGGAAAACGGAGCCCGAACGGGCCCTAAACGGGTCGAAAAAGACGATACTGTGCAAAATCAGACGTCTGGAACTTCTTCCAGACGTCTTAAACAGTGGATCAGAGAATTACCTGTTCAGTGTGGTTTCCCAGACGTCCAGAAGTCTGCAGGGACGTCTGTCCTAGCTCCCAGACGTCTGATGGTCACCCCGGACGTTTGGAGGTCACTCCCGCCGTCTGGTACAACTTTCAGACGTTTGATTCGCAAAGGATGGCGAATCAGCGAACCTGCGCACAGCCAACTCCCTCCCTTAGTATGGTCGGTCGACAGGAAGGAAGAAGAAAGCGGAATACACACCTTTCAGACGTCTGTATGAGCTACCAGACGTCGTCCTCGCCGTCTGCCTATCAACCCAGACGTCTGATTCTGGAAATTTTTCCAGAATCAGGGCTCTACTCGGCCTCCGCTCGCGACGCCTCCCGTGTCGCACCTCGCGTGCCTGCTGCTCAGACTGCAGCAGGTCCCTCTCCACGTCGTTCCGCGCCCCCTACGCCCTCCGCCGGCCGGCCAAGCCGCTCCGGCGAGCTCGCCCTCACGGCAGAGCTCCGCTCTCGCACGCCGCACCTCCTCCGCGCTCACTACGGCCGCCGCTGCCGCCCTCGCGCTCACACTCACGCTCACTGGCTGAAGGAGGAGAAGGAGGAGACGGTGGAGACGGGAGGGGAGGCGTTCCCTTTTAAGGCCGCGCGGTGAGGAGAGAGAAGGATTTGGGGCAGGGGAATCCTGTAGCCGCAGGAGGGAAGAAGGCGAATATGCGATCTGCGCGCTCAGGCATGCAGACGACTTGCGTGTGTCGAAAATAACGGATTTCCAGACGTCTGGAAACTATCCCAGACGTCTGGACAACCCTCCAGACGTCTTAAAAGACGTCTGCGCCACACGCTCGTTACAATGTAACAAACTCAAAGGAAGTTTCGTCCCCGAAACTTGCACCAACTAGGGTGCGGGAAAAGACGTTCGAATAACCATAACAAACTCAAAGAGGACCGAAGCCGGTCTGAAAAGACGTACCCGCGAAAAGCTTCGGGTACCGCTCCTGCGTTGCTGCCTCAGGCTCCCAGGTAGCCTCCTCGTACCGCTGGCTCCTCCACAAAACCTTTACCAGGGGTACTTGCTTTCGTCTCAACCGGCGGACGGCTCGGTCTAGGATCTGCACTGGCCGCTCGGGGTAGGTCAGGTCGTCGCTCACCTCGACGCTCTCGTGACTCAGTACGTGACTGGAATCGGCTACGTACCTCCTGAGGTTGGACACGTGGAACACGTCGTGCACACCAGAAAGCTGCGAGGGAAGGGCAAGTCTGTAAGCAATGGGTCCAACCCGCTCCAGGACCTCAAAGGGCCCCACGAACCTCGGCGCAAGCTTCCCTCTCACCCCAAACCACTGTAAGCCCTTCATGGGAGAAACACGAAGGAAGACGTGGTCCCCAACCTCGAACTGCACCTCTCTGCATCTGCGATCCGCGTAGCTCTTCTGTCTGCTCCTGACAGTGCGGAGTCGTCTGTGGATCTGCTCAACTACCTCCTGACTCTGCCGGATCAACCTGAGGCCAACCTCCCACTTGGTCCCCACCTCAACCCAACTCAAGGGTGCCGTACACTTCCGTCCATACAGAGCCTCGTAGGGAGCCATGCCGATGCTCGAGTGATAACTGTTGTTGTATGCAAACTCCGCCAGGGGCAGGTGCTCCTCCCAAGAGCCCCTCAAGTCCAGTACACAGGCACGCAAAAGGTCCTTAAGTGTCTGTATCGTGCGCTCAGACTGTCCGTCCGTCTGGGGGTGGTAAGCCATGCTAAACCTCAACCTCGTCCCCAAGGCCTGCTGAAACTCAGCCCAAAACTGGGACGTAAAGCGGGTATCCCGATCGGATACGATCTCCCGTGGAACTCCATGTAGTCGCACCACATCACGGATATACCTCTCTGCCAACTGTGCTGGTCCCAAAGTGACTCGGATCGGCAAGAATCGCGCCGTCTTCGTCAATCTATCCACTATTACCCAGACTACGTCGTGTCCCCGCTGGGTAACAGGTAAGCCCACCACCAAGTCCATGGTGATGCTCTCCCACTTCCACTCTGGCACTGGAAGTGGCTGAAGCGGCCCTGCAGGCCTCTGATGCTCGACTTTCACCTGCTGGCACACTAAGCACTGCTGCACGAACTCACCCACATCCCGCTTCATCCCTCTCCACCAAAACTCGCGTCTCAAGTCATGGTATATTTTCGTGTTTCCGGGATGTATGGTGAATCTGGAACCGTGTGCCTCAGTCAGGAGCTCTCTCAACAGCTCCTCGTCTCTGGGGACGCACAACCGTCCCCTCAAGCGTAACACCTGGTCTGTGAAAGAGAAGTCCCCTGGGTCCCCTGATAGTACTCTGTCGCACAAAGACTGCAAGTACGGATCGGCCATCTATCCCGTGATGATGCGGTCTATCAACTCTGGCCTGGTCTGCCGTGTCACCGTCACTGCCCCACAGTACCCTCGTAACTCTAGAGGTCGCCAACTGCCCACCTCCTCCAAAAGGCTCCAACTCTGTAACCGTAGACTGGCCAAGCGTGCGGGCGCCTTACGGCTCAAGGCGTCAGCCACCACATTGGCCTTTCCCGGGTGGTAGGAGATGCTGCAATCGTAGTCCTTCAAGAGCTCCAACCAACGTCTCTGTCTCATGTTGAGCTCCTTCTGGTCAAAAAGATATCTGAGGCTCTTGTGATCTGAAAAAATCTCGAAGGTCTCACCGTACAAGTAGTGCCTCCAGGTCTTCAGCGCGAAGACAACAGCTGCCAACTCTAGGTCGTGGGTAGGGTAGGTATGCTCATGGGGCTTCAGTTGCTGCGAAGCGTAAACGACAACATGACCCCTCTGCATGAGCACACCTCCTAACCCCTGCAAGGAAGCGTCCGTGTACACAACGAACCCGCCACTACTGTCAGGGATGGTGAGCACGGGAGCCGAGGTCAACCTCTCCTTCAGCTCCAGAAAACATGCCTCACAAGCGTCTGTCCAAGCGAAAGGCACGTCCTTCCAGGTCAACTGTGTCATAGGATGCGCAATCTGTGAAAATCCCCTGATGAACCGTCTGTAGTAACCTGCCAGTCCCAGGAAACTGCTAATCTCAGTGACTGAACGCGGTCTCTCCCACCTGAGCACTGCCTCAACCTTGGCGGGGTCCACCGCCAGGCCGTCACCAGAGATCACATGACCCAAGAAGGTCACCTCCCTCAACCAGAACTCGCACTTGCTGTATTTGGCATACAGCCTGCGTCGTCTTAGAGTGTCCAGAACCATCCGCAAGTGCTGTCCGTGCTGCGTCCGATCTCTAGAATAGATGAGCACATCATCTATGAAAACCACCACGAACTGATCCAAGTACGGTCTAAACACCCTGTTCATCAGGTCCATGAAAGCAGCGGGGGCATTGGTCAGCCCAAACGGCATGACCAAAAACTCGTAGTGTTCGTACCGGGTGCGGAAAGCTGTCTTGGAGACGTCGGTCTCCCTGATCCTCAATTGGTGGTATCCAGACCTCAAGTCTATCTTGGAAAACACCGTGGCACCCCGCAACTGGTCAAACAAATCGTCGATCCTCGGCAGCGGATATCTATTCTTGATGGTGACCCTATTCAGCTGTCGGTAGTCCACACAAAGGCGTAGGGTCCCATCCTTCTTCTTCACAAACAGTACCGGGGCTCCCCAGGGAGACGCACTAGGCCTCACGAAACCTTTCTCCAAAAGGTCCTGCAACTGGGACTTGAGCTCTTGCAGCTCAAGCGGTGCCATCTTGTATGGCACGGTGGAGATGGGGCTGGTCCCTGGTACTAGTGAGATCTCAAACTCGATCTCACGCTCGGGCGGTAGTCCTGGTAACTCTTCTGGAAACACGTCGGGGAACTCTCTGACCACCGGGATGCTCTGGAAGTCTGCCACAGGGCTGGGCTCTGCCACCACACAGGCTAGGAAGCCCTCACACCCCTGGCTCAAAAGTCTCGCCGCCCGAAGTGCCGAAATGCACCTGAAACCTCCGTCCACTGGCTGCCCGTGAAACTCGAAAGAAGGCAACTCTGGAATGGAGAAGACAATCTTCCTCTCAAAACAGTCTACCAAGGCGTGGTAAGCGGACAGCCAATCCATCCCCAGAATCACTCCAAAGTCCTCCATCTGTATCATAATCAGGTCAGCTGGCAGGCTATGTCCCCCGATGCTGACCTCGCAACCCGTGTACACCTCCTCAGCTACAAACAGCTGACCACTCGGACCTCTGATTACGAACGGATTCTCTAACAATGTATAATCCTGGTCCAAACTAACTGCGAAACTGGCTGCGACAAACGAGTGCATAGCGTCGAAATCGAAAAGCGTGTAAACGAGTCTGCCAGAAACTGAAACCATACCTGCTACCACGGATCCCGATGCTCTGGCGTCCCTGTGTGTTAGGGCGTTGATACGCCCCTCAGCTCAAGGTGCGGACGAAGCAGCCACACTCTGCGTCGGACGGGTAGGTGCTGGCCAGTACCCTCCTCGCGACTGCTGTCCTCCTCCTCGTGCCTGGGAACCGCGGCCTCCTACGCGCCCTCCAGTGCTCTGCACGGGAAGTATCTGCTGACCTCCCGCCCTAGATGGGCAGTCCCTCCTGACGTGGCCCGGCTGGCCACATTGGTAGCAGAGGGGAACCCGACTCCCGCCCTCAGTGAGTCCCTGCTGTCGGCTAGGCGGGGGTCCGGTGCTGGCGACTGGCCCCTGTCGAGGGCCCCCAAAGGCCACTGATGGCCCTGCACAACGTGACGGCTCTCCTGTGGACGCCACGTGTCTCCGTTCTCGCCGGCCCTGTGAGAAGTCTGGCTGAAAGGGCCTCTTCCGCCCGCCGTCGGTCTCTCGCGCGGACGGGTTGGTCTCCTCGTAAGTCATAGCTGCCTCTACCACCCTCGAAAACGTCGGCAGCTTCAGGGGTTTGACATACCCCCAGATCGCAGGCGGGAGCCCCTCGGTGAACCTCCAAAGGCGCTCCTCCTCAGTGGCTACCGCTGTCACTGCAAAGTGGGACAGCTCCAAGAAACGCGTGCGGTACGCGCTCACAGTCATTGTCCCTTGGCGGAGAGTGTGGAACTCCCGCCTCCTCTAGTCCTGCCACGTCTGGGGAAAGTACTGCTCGCAGAAGAGGGTGACGAACTGGTCCCACGTCGGCTCGTCCCTCTCCTGTCCCCGGACCGCCCTCCACCACCGGTGTGCCGCACTCTCCAGCTGGTACGTGGCAAAGCCCACGCGGCACTCCACCGGGGGGCGAAGGGTGTCGAAGATCTTCTCCAGCTGCTCAAGCCAGTCCTCTGCCTCGGTCGGGTCCTCATCCCCCTTGAAGGAGGGGGGCTTCAGCTTCCGAAACTGTCCGAAAAGCTCGAAGTGGCGCTGTAGGGGAGGTGCTGGTGCACCTCCAGGCGAAGGTGCCTTATGTACAAAAGTGTCGGAGGAAGGTGGGGGCGGCAGGGGCCCATCCCTTCCCTCGTGTCCAGCGCCGTGTCCGTCGCGTGGTCCCACAGAGGACTCCCCCTCTGCAACCCCAGGAGGAGGTGCTCGGGGCGGTGGGTGGAGCTCCTCTCGTACAATATCCCGTATCAGTCTGGCGAGGTCCTGGGCCTGGATGCCAGGGAGTGGTGGCTGGTCCACCGAGACGTCAACGACAGCACATCCACCTCGCCGACCTCGCCCTCGGCCGCGCCCGCGGCCAGTCTCGCCAGTCCCGCGACGAGGCATCTCCTGCAAGGAGACGCGAAACAAAACGGAAACATCAAAACAGACAGTACCTAACAAAACTTCTAAGAGCTCATGTCAAGAGATATGTTGTGGTGGCTACTCTAGCTATAAACATGTGAATTGGTTATTTTCCAGTCAGTTCATTCACTTCTCGGGACGACCTTGCTCTGATACCATCTTGTAACGACCCGGTTCCCGAGTCCCTACGAGACACGAGAACCGGACCGACTCGACTAATCCCAAGACCTAGTCGTCCAACGAGGAAGTAACCAAAAGACAGTAAAATAAAACATGTTCAGCATGAATATAACTAACAGTAAGGAAGTACAGCAGTAAGGAAAGAAACTACTACAGTAGGTACCACCATAACAGTAGAACAACATTTATCATATAACAAGAACTGTAGGTAAAGAAGGTACAGCGGAAACAAAAACTACTCACTAGAACAGAAACAAAAGAGGTACAAAAGACTGTGGTAAACTCTACTGGACCCTACTCGGCCCAGCGTCCTCTGCAGCCGCCGACCTTGGCTGCTCAACACCTGGTCCTGAAAAAGGTAACAAGTGTAACACGTCAGCAAAACGCTGAGTAGAGTGGCAAACAAACTAAAGGCAACAGTAGAGTGTACAGTAGCTGTTATGTTCTATTACTTCCTTTATTTACATCTTTCAATTTTCTCACTATTTCATTTATTTCTCAGATCCTTTACTTGATCTCGAATGTCCTCGTCGGAACGATCTTGATTGCAGTCTTTTCCAAAAGTAGAAGTAGCACGTGGTGCTCTCCTGGCCGGGAGAGTCCCCCGTGGTGATCCTACCCTCAGTCAACCACCCCAAGGTCACTGACAGACGTAACGGTGACTACGGCACGCGCGATAAACGTACAGGTAGCTAGCCCACACTGGCACGCGGTCAGTCGTTTCCGTTAACAGGTGCGCCCAAAGCACAGCACGGAACCAGGGCAGAGCCCTCTCAGTAACAGGGGTCCAACCCCTCCACAGTAACCAAACCGGGGCCTTGCCCCTCCACAGTCCGCGCACCCTCGCCTGACTACCCTGGTTTGCCCTAGTGGGCCTAACAAGTCGGTGAAGGAGGCTAGCAGAACCCCGGGGCCCGTGGGGTAGCTAGTACTCTCCTAATACTAGTAGCTCTCCTCGGTACTACGTACACGAGGGCCAACAAGTCGGTACAGAGCGGCCAATCCTAACCCCGGGTCCCTGAGGTGGCTGGCCCCACTCTGGACTAAACAGGTACAGGTACTTCCCTTGGTACTGCGTACCCAAGAGACAGTACAAACTACATCTCAGTTCCACTCCTTTTTCTTTCCAGGAGTTCCACTCCTAATTCCCCGTAGGGTTCCAGCTCTTTATCTCAGAACATCATATGTTTCACTTTCCAGTTTCACGTTCTCACAATCCATGATCTCAATCATGTTTCTTTATTCATAACAGGCAGCTGTTAATTCAATTTACAGGCAGCTTTATATTCCTTTCCATTTTTCCAAGACTGCAGTATTATACATTCCACTGGTTTTTCCATCCTAGGGTTCATGCCACATCCTAGGATCTAGCATACAACTAGTTTTCCAGCCCTAGGATTCATGCATCACCTAGGAGCTATCATTCCATACATTTCTCATTCCTAGGATTCATGCAATGTCCTAGATTCTAGTTATGGTTCCATACTTTAACAGATTTTAATAATAAACTTAAGCCACTCTACCAGGTACAACAGGAGTAATGGGGGCGTGATCGGGAATCCCGCGTGCCTCCGTGACTCTCAAGACTGCAACTGAACGAGGTCCTATCACAAGGATCAAACACAAGGAGTGTCTCAAAACAGTGTATAGCTACTGTAGACGGGTAGAGGAATTAATTCTGAGAAGAACGCAACTCGAATCGCGGAAAACGGAGCCCGAACGGGTCCTAAACGGGTCGAAAAAGACGATACTGTGCAAAATCAGACGTCTGGAACTTCTTCCAGATGTCTTAAACAATGGATCAGAGAATTACCTGTTCAGTGTGGTTTCCCAGACGTCCAGAAGTCTGCAGGGACGTCTGTCCTAGCTCCCAGACGTCCGATGGTCACCCCGGACGTCTGGAGGTCACTCCCGCCATCTGGTACAACTTCCAGATGTCTGATTCGCAAAGGATGGCGAATCAGCGAACCTGCGCACAGCCAACTCCCTCCCTTAGTACGGTCGGTCGACAGGAAGGAAGAAGAAAGCGGAATACACACCTTTTAGACATCTGTATGAGCTACCAGATGTCGTCCTCGCCGTCTGCCTATCAACCCAGACGTCTGATTCTGGAAATTTTTCCAGAATCAGGGCGCTACTCGGCCTCCGCTCGCGACGCCGCCCGCGTCGCACCTCGTGCGCCTACTGCTCAGACTGCAGCATGTCCCTCTCCGCGTCGTTCCGCGCCCCTGCTGATTAGCCCATAGTTGTGGGTTATTTAAGTACTTAAGTGCCTACACATTAGGTTAATTCTAACATTTATTTAGTATAAATTAGGATGTAAATAGATTAATTCATAGTTTTAATCTAATTACATAATCCATACATTGCATTCATATCTTAAGTGCATTTAGAATTAGCTTAGAATAGCATTCATCTAATTAGATAACCAATTAGGTATATTGTTTTTATTAACATAGAAGTTGAGGGTCTATACATAAATAACCCTAATATTTTAATAATATTTGCTTTATTCGTCTTCTTTCAGAACGGCTGGCTGCCGCTCCAACGCCCGGCTGCTGCAGTGATGAAGCCATTCAAGGGGGAGCGGATGTGGTGGATCTGGTCGGCGGCTGATTTCAAAATTGTTCAAGACACTATAAAAGGAGCACGGAAGCTGCCGGCTGCAGCAGGCCTCCGCCACCGACTCACCACTGTGCAGAGAGATCCTCTCTCTTCCATCCACACTGCCGGCCTCTACCGTGGCGGCGAGTCTCCACCACCGTGGGCGTGTGGTGTGACAGGCCACACCGCCATCCGGAGCTCGCCCGCATTACCGTGAGCACATCAGCGTGCATCTTCCTTGCCGTCGTCGCAGACCACCACGCAAGCTACTGATCAGCCACCCTCTCAGTAACTTAAGACGTCTGGGAAATTTCCCAGACGTCTGAAGTTACCCACTCACCTCCACTTCCTCAGCCTGCACTCTCCAACCGGCCACCAAGCCGCCTGCGCCCTCCACCGCTCACCGGCTGCTGACCTGCGCACGCCTGCAGATCAGCCCGCGCTCTCCTCCAACGCCTGCAGACCAGCCTGCAGCATCCTCCAACAGCCATCTGCAAACCACCGCGCAAGCGCCCCCTCTGCAGCTACCACCGCCACGCCTCCGCGCGCCAGCGCCCTCCGCAGACCCTCCGCGCGCCCACGCACAGCCATCTGCAAACCACCGCGCAAGCGCCCCCTCTGCAGCTTCCACCGCACACACCAGCGCCCGCCTGCAGACCACCGCAGCCACGCCTCCGCGCGCCAGTGCCCTCCGCAGACCCTCCGTGCGCCCACGCACAGCCACCTGCAGAACCGCCAGCAACCGACCTCTGCAGCTACCACCGCAGCCACGCCTCCGCGCGCCAGCGCCCGCCTGCAGACCACCGCAGCCACGCCTCCGCGCGCCAGCGCCTTCCGCAGACCCTCCGCGCGCCCACGCACAACCGCCTGCAGCACCTCCGCCGGAGCTCGTCCGACCACCTAATCTGTACTGAATAAATCTAACAAGTGGTCACATTTTTTTTAGAAAAAGGACTAATTAAAGGAAGGACATTTTAAAAACCAAGGATTTGATTTTCAAAATTGGCGTGTGATTCAAAGTTCAAAATCTTTGACGGTGTATGCACACTTATTTCACTTGCACCACAGCACGCTTCTAGACACTCCTTAGGTTTGGAAATACTAGGACAAGAGCCCTCCTTTCGTTGGATTCTGAAGTGTTCGGAACTGGAAATCAAAGGTTTTGTAAATCCAAAGAGGGGGATGCCCTGTCACGGATTTTTGGGGGTAGTTGAGGAGCACCGCGAAAGCACAGCTTCAAAGGAAGGCTTAGGCCTACTTGCATCCCTCGATCTTCCGTCTTTGGATTTACTTGACCATTTGAGATTTAGGGAAGAACACCTAAGCTCCAACTAGGTCTTTTTAGGCGAGTCGTAGGTCGACAATAGGCGCGTAAATTGATTGAACAAATTGTATTGTCACCTGCAATCTGACTTAAAATCAAAAGCCTAAATTGGGAAAGACCTAAAAGGTCCTTTTTGAATTGTGTCTTGCTTGGGGAATTCTGATTGAAGTGTGAGTTAGAATGGACCACATTGATTTTCATCCTTTCACATCTTGCCCACACCCTCACCCCCACTCTGCATCCTTTGATCCCAGACACCGAGATGGTCCATTCCTTGATGGACATAATGACAATCATTGGGATCCGTTTTACTCCTATTATAGGAGTATTGGCCTAGTTAAGCCCCAAATTAGTGAGCAGAACTCAGGAGCGGGATTTGCTTTGCCCAATATCCCACATACCAAAGAAATACCCAACCCACCCTCCCTGAAAACTTATAATGGTTGGACAAACACTCCTGGGTACTATAAGCCTGAGCCTGACTTCTCTTATGATAAAAATGACCTCTCCTCTTTGAAGATGGAAATACAGAAAATGCAAAATGAAATGAGTGAATTGTTAGGAGAATCTTTGAGAGCAGGCCAACAAGAAAGAGATGAAATTAGCCACCAAATCTGCCCCATTGACGATGACGTATACCCCTCTACAATAGATGCATCTCCTGTGGGAAAGCTACACTTTAAGTTGAAGGGAAATTCTGGGGAAAATAGCTACTTTTCGAGGATCGATTTTGAAACCTCCCCATTAGATGACACTTCCTTGAGAGATCTACACTTTAGGTGGGAGGAAAATACACATGAAAGTAGCTATGCATTGGATGAAGAAAGGTGGCAACCCGAGGAAGATGATGATAAGGTTGAGTATCCACCTGAATTATATTGGAGTCAAAAGAAGGGAATGATGGTGCCATTGGAAGACCTCGACCCAGATGATAGTATTTTCGTGACATTTGATGAAGTGGGTCAAAGTCAAGTTGTTAATCCTACCCTCCCTTCTGATCATGATATGGAACTCAAACCCACCCTTAGGGAACCTAACCCTAAAGAAATTGACCTATCTGAGGAGTCTGATGTAACCAATGTAAATAATTTACCTCAGATAGAGCACCCTAGGGGATCTGCTGAGATATTAAATGATTCTAGACCTCGGGTACATGATGAATTGTGTGATGAGGAGGAAGACGAATTATATGAGGAACCTACATTCAAGATTTGGAGTGACACTAAGGGTGATTATGTCTTATTTGAAGAGTTAGCCCCTGAGGATGTCACAAATTTGACCAAATTAGGTTTCCTTGGCACACCCATTGATGATATTTCTCCTCATGATAAAATGATGGAAAATTTGGAAGCAATTTCTAAGATTTATGTGGATTCACATATAGACTCCGGGGAAGATGTGAGTAAAGAACAAAAACCCGGGGATGACATTAATAGGATAATCCCTAGATCTGTTGCTTCCAACCTGCCTTCATTCACTTCGAAGTCACCCTCTGATTCTCTTATATCTGAAAGCGAAATTGTGACTCCTAATGAAGAGCAGGAAGATCCACGTGATGGTGCAAGGAATGTTAGGGATGAAATTGAGGATTTAGAAAGAGTGTTTGGGATGGACACCAAGTTGATTAAACCCAACCTAGATCTTATGGCCATCCCACAACCTCGTAACTTGGACACCCTAGACGATCCTTGCCTTAGAGAATTGCTCAGTTTTGTTCTGACCAGGGGGCTTAACAGACCAATATTTTCTGTAATGGAGTATCGGGTATGGATTGATGATTTCTTTAGTCAGTCCATTACCCTGGGGGTTTATCTCTATACCATTCCTTCCCCATTCTTTTTGGAGGATCCTTGTCATCCTACCCCTACCCCTTTGGAGGTTATTTTAACTGTTTATCCTTTAGAACCTCTTCTGGTGACCTGGGAAGATTTCATTCCCATTTTAGTTGGGCGAGCATTTGCTATCGGGATTCATCATCAGCTCGCCAACATCCTAGGTTACCTATTTTCTAGGCCAACTTTGCTTTCCTCATTTTTAGGGCCTATTTCTGCAATTCTTGAACCTGATTTGCAGGTTCTTCGGCTATTCAGCCCAGCTTTGACCCAGGTAATATCCTTCTATGCAATGAGGACATTGCAGATTTTAGGCATGGGGGGGTGTACTTGGGGATATACATAGCATAATTGCATACATTTGTACATATAAAAAAAAAAAAAAAGAGGTTTTGAGCTTAACTGGCTAGATCTTGCCGTCTTAAGCAAATCAGAACTCTAGGGTAGACTAAGTTAATTCTAGGGTCAAACTTTAGAAGCTAAATAAGCTACTAGCTTTAGACCTTTAGGGTCCTTTGTGGACTTAAAAACTTAAGTAGGAGTTAAGTTGCGGACCATTCTTCAAGAGGTTGAGGAAGGGAAGCTAGGGTTTGAGTTAAAAGGTGGGGTAGTACCTGGAGTCTTATTCTACCTTTTGATTTACAGGTCCTTGTAACCCAAGCATCCAAATTGTTCACACTTGGTCTGGTAATTAACTTAATTTCTGAAAAGAGATTTGGTTCTCTTAGTTTTGACTTAAGAAAGGCTTGAAAACATATTTTGATTGGAAGAGTTCCCGCCGCAGGAGAGGTCGAGTATATACTCACCTTGAGGATGCGATGGTAACATATTACCTCCTCGGCGCTTGTCTCTTAGGATATCCATCCTACTGGGGGCATGTAAGCGCATTGCGCGGTTCAGGTACCATGGGCGGCCCTATCTCGAAGTGCCGATTGCCATAGGCCTGAATTCGCTTAAGAAATCCATGGGCGATACTATCTCGAAGTGTCGATTGCCAGGAGTTCTTGGGGTCGTTATGGGCGGTGCTATCTCGAAGCATCGAAAGCCAGGCACCCTTCGAGGTATGGTAATGGGGACAATGAATCCGACACAGGCTGTGTTGATAGCTGATCTGAGGTTAGACTTAGAAGAATCAAACAAAAAAAAAATTCCTTTAACTCAAATAACTCGGACCAATGCACAAGCACGGATGCTTTAATCTCAGGGATCAATAAACTTTAGGGTAGAGTCAGAAATCAGGGAAACTTGTGCTGGCAACTCGTCTTTAGCCGACCTAGTCTGTAACTTAGCAACTACTTAGGAACCTTGGGTTTAGAACCTGAACTTAATATGCTTCTGAAGGAAGACTAAGTGAGTTGACTAGTCTACTTAGAGTGCTAGGTTTCGCTTAATTTTGCTAGGGACTAGCAAAAACTAGGCATGGGGGTATTTGATTAGCCCATAGTTGTGGGTTATTTAAGTACTTAAGTGCCTACACATTAGGTTAATTCTAACATTTATTTAGTATAAATTAGGATGTAAATAGATTAATTCATAGTTTTAATCTAATTACATAATCCATACATTGCATTCATATCTTAAGTGCATTTAGAATTAGCTTAGAATAGCATTCATCTAATTAGATAACCAATTAGGTATATTGTTTTTATTAACATAGAAGTTGAGGGTCTATACATAAATAACCCTAATATTTTAATAATATTTTCTTTATTCGTCTTCTTTCAGAACGGCTGGCTGCTGCTCCAACGCCCGGCTGCTGCAGTGATGAAGCCATTCAAGGGGGAGCAGATGTGGTGGATCTGGTCGGCGGCTGATTTCAAAATTGTTCAAGACACTATAAAAGGAGCACGGAAGCTGCCGGCTGCAGCAGGCCTCCGCCACCGACTCACCACTGTGCAGAGAGATCCTCTCTCTTCCATCCACACTGCCGGCCTCTACCGTGGCGGCGAGTCTCCACCACCGTGGGCGTGTGGTGTGACAGGCCACACCGCCATCCGGAGCTCGCCCGCATTACCGTGAGCACATCAGCGTGCATCTTCCTCGCCGTCGTCGCAGACCACCACGCAAGCTACTGATCAGCCACCCTCTCAGTAACTTAAGACGTCTGGGAAATTTCCCAGACGTCTGAAGTTACCCGCTCACCTCCACTTCCTCAGCCTGCACTCTCCAACCGGCCACCAAGCCGCCTGCGCCCTCCACCGCTCACCGGCTGCTGACCTGCGCACGCCTGCAGATCAGCCCGCGCTCTCCTCCAACGCCTGCAGACCAGCCTGCAGCATCCTCCAACAGCCATCTGCAAACCACCGCGCAAGCGCCCCCTCTGCAGCTACCACCGCCACGCCTCCGCGCGCCAGCGCCCTCCGCAGACCCTCCGCGCGCCCATGTACAGCCATCTGCAAACCACCGCGCAAGCGCCCCCTCTGCAGCTTCCACCGCACACACCAGCGCCCGCCTGCAGACCATCGCAGCCACGCCTCCGCGCGCCAGCGCCCTCCGCAGACCCTCCGCGCGCCCACGCACAGCCACCTGCAGAACCGCCAGCAACCGACCTCTGCAGCTACCACCGCAGCCACGCCTCCGCGCGCCAGCGCCCGCCTGCAGACCACCGCAGCCACGCCTCCGCGCGCCAGCGCCTTCCGCAGACCCTCCGCGCGCCCACGCACAACCGCCTGCAGCACCTCCGCCGGAGCTCGTCCGGCCACCTCCGGCCGCCGCGCGACTCGCCGTCACCACCGATTCGAAGCCCTTGATCCAAGGGACCTCCGCCGAGCTTCCCGCGCCCAGCCATCGGCTCCTCGTCGCGCAAGACAACGGGGAAAAATTCCCCTGTTTTGCTACAGTAAAGCATTGATTAAAATTTACATTTTCTGCCATTGCCAGATTTTATTCATATTCTATTCAGTCTGCATTGCGGAAAATATCCTGTAGTTTATCATAATTGCCATTTCAGCATTATTTCTTGCTTAAACCTTAATCTAAAGGCAATCTTGGCTTGGTTCTTGTCCAAATTGACTCCGAACAAACATTTTTAAGTGGCGCGAATTTTAATACGTTATTGCCTCCCTGTGGAAACGACCCGCTCCTCTGCGAGTGGTTATTTCTTATTAAAAATTGATTAGTCGATTTTTCCACCACATTAAACTACAAACGACTTAAAAGCGAAAGATCGACACGGTCACCTGCGCCCTCCGCCGGCCGGCCAAGCCGCTCCGGCGAGCTCGCCCTCACGGCAGATCTCTGCTCTCGCACGCCGCACCTCCTCCGCGCTCACTGCGGCCGCCGCTGCCGCCCTCGCGCTCACGCTCACGCTCACTGGCTGAAGGAGGAGAAGGAGGAGACGGTGGAGACGGGAGGGGAGGCGTGCCCTTTTAAGGCCGCGCGGAGAGGAGAGAGAAGGATTTGCGGCAGGGGAATCCTGCAGCCGCAGGAGAGAAGAAGGCGAATATGCGGTCTGCGCGCTCAGGCGCGCAGACGACTCGCGTGTGTCGAAAATAACGGATTTCCAGACGTCTAGAAACTATCCCAGACGTCTGGTCAGACGTCTGGACAACCCTCCAGACGTCTTAAAAGACGTCTGCGCCACACGCTCGTTACATAACAGCTATTGTACACTCTACTGTTGTCTTTAGTTTTAGTTGCCACTCTACTCAGCGTTTTGCTAACGTGTTACACTCGTTACCTTTCTCAGGACCAGGTGTTGAGCAGCTAGGGTCAGCGATTGCAGAGGACGCTGGGCCGAGTAGGGTCTAGTAGAGTTTACCACAATCTTTTGTACCTCTTTTGTTTCTGTTATAGTGAGTAGTTCTTGTTTCCGCTGTACTTTCTTTACCTGCAGTTCATGTTATATGATAAATGTTGTTTTACTGTTGTGGTGGTATCTACTGTAGTAGTTTCTTTCCTTACTGCTGTACTTTCTTACTGTTAGTTATATTCATGCTGAATGTGGTTTATTTTACTGCTCTTTTGGTTACTTCCTCGTTGGACGACTAGGTCTTGGGATTAGTCGAGTCGGTCCGGTTCTCGTGTCTCGTAGGGACTCGGGAGTCGGGTCGTTACAATTCTCCATTGCCTCCTCGGGTGAACTGTAGTTCGAGAAAAACTAAATACCAAATATAAGTTGTTAGAAATAATATATGAAATTATATATATAATAAAACTGTAAATGTTTAAAAATTATTACATTTCTCTCGGTCTTCCTTCTCCAATCTCTATGGATTTTGGCAGAGTGCTTAAGGATATATTAGGAGACATTGGGGTTGTCACCCCAATCGTAATTTGCCTACATTAATTTTAAAAAGAAGATGCCAATCTTACTTTATAATAATTTTAAGATAAAGTTATAAATGAAATAACTTTAATAAATGAAATTACCTCCAATTAACGGAGGAACTGTCTCTTCAACTCTGCGGGCACCTTCCTCTAGTCCAAGTAGCAAATGGGTACAATGAACTTAACAACTATGCCCACTCGACTGATGAAGCCCGAGTAATTCTCCGCCTCCCCTGTGGTTCTAATCCTGATCATTATTCTCAGGCTCTCGGGGATATGCTAGAGGTTTAGATTATTTGTCTTCCCCCGTTCTCTTCTTACTTTACTTGCGTAAACATTAATCATATTTATTATATATTTCTGAAGTTATAATAAACTTTAAAATATATAAGTAATTTACGACTTAAGGGTATATGAGTTCTTACCTAAACTTGTGCCCGCCGCTAAGGGGTCTACATGAACTGGGGACGTACTCCCCACCATCTCATCCTCTGCCTCCTCCCCCTCCTCCTCTCCCTCCTCTCCTACCTCCTCCCCCTCCTCCTCATCTGATTCTCTATAATATGAATCTTCCTCTACTCGCTCTGGCAAGGTCTGAGCAATCTCCTTCCCCTTTCCCTTCACCCCCACATGTAGTAAACGT
Source organism: Thalassia testudinum (assembly GCA_037157565.1). NCBI lineage: Eukaryota > Viridiplantae > Streptophyta > Magnoliopsida > Alismatales > Hydrocharitaceae > Thalassia > Thalassia testudinum. The sequence goes on from JAZHRO010000002.1 coordinate 78,156,256, forward strand.
GTCATTTCCCCGAGCTGTACGAAACGTGACTGGGGGGAGCCTGGTGCCAGGGGGTGGCTGAACCTACTGTCGGGGGGGTGGTTGAGCCTAAGGAGACGAATTGAGCTGGGTGGATGGCTGTGTCTCAGGAGGATCCTTTCTTTTGGGTTTTTTCTTAAACAATTTCATTTGTAACAAGTATATAATGCAATAATTAATACAGTTGAAAATTATTAATATATAAATCATTAATGAAAAAAGTTTTCCAAACATAAAAAAAATATTTAAAAATTTCGACAAAGTTTCCCCTTAAATTTGGAGGTTTTTCTATAAACCTGCATATTAAAATTAAAGTAGGTGCACCCCACAAAAAAAAAAGTGTAAAGACAAACCACAAAGATTTGCATATTTATAACTCAAAGTAAATGCAAGTTATTCAAAGGGAAGTTGGCTAACTTCATTAAACATCTAAAACCATTCATCCACATCCAAGGGTCATATATTAAGAAAAAAACATTCATCCAATCACAATTCAAAGCATCCCACATCTAGCAAAAACACCCTACATTTAGCAAAAATCTATAATTTAATTCAATTAAATTTAAAATATTAAAATTATACCTCTAAGTTCAACAACTTCCGAGTATGGCCGTCACCGATAACCTGTAATTTGAAAAACAAAAGTAATTGAAATGCTAGTAGAGTAAGATCATAACATATTTTGAACATGTGTGTGTGATTGGTTTAAGTTTTGATATTTATAATATATAGAAAATGACAATAGAAGTTTAGGTTTCTTAAATTTGAATATAAATTTGATATAAACAGAAATGAAACTAAAAAATTATTTCTAACTTTAGATGTCCACTAATGGGATGTCTACTGATGGGAACACCATCATGAGCCCTAACTAGCTCATTTTGACCTAGAAAAGAGAACAAAAGCTCCTACATAACCAAATGAAGGGCCTAATTCAAGGAATAACCAGTCTGAGAGAAAAGCAAGAAACAAAGGGTAAAACTGTAATTTTACCATTGCAGTGCAACAACGGAATTTCTCAAGGGCTAAACATAGGTCAAGAGGTCTTAATAAGATAAAAAATACATTTGTTCAAACAGAAAAGGGTTAATGTGAAATTTAGGAATTAAATGACTTATTGTAACCCTAAAATAGACCTACTTAATTTGAAAAGGTTCTATCCAAGATAAAATATAGCTAAACCCTCTAAAATTCATGAAAAAATATCCTCTAGGGTTTAGAACCTTCAATTTAGCCTTTAGAACCTATTTTGACCTAAATAGGGATCCTAGTCAAATATTTGCCATAAATTGGATTTTTATGTAAATTGCCTAGTCAAACATAGTCAAACCTAAAATTCAACTTCACCATTGGATTCCTTATGTTCAGATTAGGTTTATACCAAAATTTGGACCTAAGGGGAGTCCACCTTGACCTACTTTGCAAAACAGTCTAACCCAATTACATTTAGACCCCTAGCTTTTGAAAACTCTTGCAGACACCCCCTAGCTTCCTCGTCATTCTTTACAATTAGGTCCCTCTGCCATTTCAGCGAAGGAATCCTACTCTGGCAAGGATTCAAGGGAGGATATCTCATTGATTCCTCAGAGACTCCCTCTCAAATTTGAAAGGGAGATTCTCTGAGGAATTCCCGATCATGTGAACCCAATCTCAAGCTCTGATTTCAACACAATCTTTCATGCGAATGCATGAGAGATTTGAGTATCTCTCGACTTTCCAACTCCGGTAGATTGCCCGTGCTTGGAAGCTTGCCTTCCAAGCACAAGGCCCTCTACCTGCAACTATAAAAGACACCACAGGTCCTCCCATTCATCCCCAGCTTGGTTTGGCCAGAGACAACCCCTTAATTTCTTCTCTTCTCCTTCGGCCAAACACCCAGCGAGCTTCGGTGACCTATACCTCCTCCTCTCGTCGTTCTGCCACAATACCGGTGGCAGAGTTGCCTCTGCCTCTGTCGTCCGCATCGTGCCATACCTGTGCACGTGCCAACTACCCTCTCGTCATTGCCATCCCCCTCCACTGGGATCTTCGCCTCCAGCGGTGGCAGACACGAGCCGACAGCCATCCTTTATCCCTTCATCCTTAAATTAGGTCAGATGCATTCCCCCTCTCTTCTCTTTCTTTTCCCTTCATCTATTTCAATTTTCACCCCTCGACACTCACAAACCACCACCATCTTCTCCACCTTCGACAAACCACCGGCGAGGTGCTTCTATCATTCCACACACCCATCCACCTCGCCAACCACCTCAAAAGCTCCACCATGACTCACTGATAATTTCCCCTATTTCCATTGACCGCCACACACTCCCATCACTTCCCCCGAACAAACCCATCTTCACAGCTACAGAGCGACCTAAGCACGCATGCCTAGACCGCCCCGCGCCACACCAACCACTGAGACACCTTCGCCATGCCACGGTGAAGCCTCCTGCGTGTTCTAATGAGGCCGCAAGGCCGTTTTACTTGAGTGCAAGTTTAGGTCGCAGCCGCCATTGGAGCAGACGTGAAGCTTGGTCGCAAGCTCAAACCAGGCAGCCTCACTCCAGGTTCCAGGTCCCAGGCGACGTGGATTTGTATCATGCACACTGTTAGCTAGGAGATTGGCTTGGGAGGGCTCTGCATCTTCAGTGATTGACCGCGACCCCTGCGGGCGCGCGCGAAGAAGCAGGTGGGACATTTAGTCCCACCTCGGTAACTTTAGAGCAGGTGGAGCGGTATACGATGAAAATGTGTCAGGGGCTTATCGCCTCCTGACATGGGGTGAGGTCCCATTCTCCCCACCAGGCCTCATCCGTGCCCCACGCTCCACGGACCTGGTATCCTGACCCGATAACCCGTGCACTCCTCGCGCACCACCCACGTCGGTGCGCTTGGTCCCAAGCACGCTAACCCGACCCATTTACCCAGGATATCTCTGGGAGAGCGAGCCTAAGAGAGAAAAGAGAGAGTTTGTGGGGGAGGGTAGGGGTAGGTTTTGCACTTGCAGGGAAAGAAGAAGAAAGAGGAAACTGAAGGAGAAGCTAAGGAAGGAGGAAGCCACAGGTGAAGCCCCAGAGAAGAAGGCTAAAGAGAAGGCATGGTTGAAGGAGAAGAAGGCTGAAGAAGGAGCTAAAGGGGCTAAAGGCATAAGAAAGTTGAAGAGGATCAGAGTTGCAGAAGAAGCTAAGGAAAGAAGGAAGAAGAAGAGCTGAAGGCCAGAGCATAGAGAAGAAGACAAAAGCCAAGGCAGGAAGGAACAAAAGAAAGAAGAAGAAGAAGAAGAAGAAAGAAGAGAAACCAAAGAGGAAGGAAAGAAGAACAAGCCAAAGAGAAGAAGCAAAAGAAGAAAAGTCAAACACTTTTAAGACGTCTAACTCTATAATCAGACATCCAATTCTTCCCAATTTCTCTTTTATGCTACATTTTATTATTCATAAACTCATGCTTGACATTCTGAATTATATTTTGAGTAGTCTTAGGTGTTCAAATTGCCTCTATTATTGAGATTAGTGCATGAACTCCATTTGCTCCCTGTATTCGACCTCGGACTTAAACTTCGAGTAATAAAATTTATTTGTTTTCAAAGCGATTTCAACTATACTACGATGCATTACTTTAAACCCGATTTCACTTCTGTAAATATTTTGGCGATGTTGCCGGGGAGCAACATGCAATTCATCACTAGTCTCTGCATTATTTTGATTATATTTGAACACTAACTTGCCCTATTTGTTTTGCTATGATTTTGCGAGGTATTCCATGAGGAGATTTCTCGTGCAAATCAACCACTCAAGGGCAAGTAACTTCTCTCTTCTTCCCTAATCCATCTCCTAATCCTGGGAAGACAAAAAGAAAGCAATCAATTAGGAATCAACTGCCTTCTTTTTATAGTAATTATTATTTTTGAGGCAAAATTTCCTAATATGCAAAAATTTTTTCAAATCTTATCGAAATTGAAGCGATTTCTTGATATCCTACCCCCAAAATTCCTGTGCCTATTAGAGATCACACTTAATTTCTAAATTTCCGTGGACTACACACTTCTTGTCTGAAGTCCAAAGAGAACTTCTGTGAAAATCAAAGAGGGCTGGAAATAGAACCAAATTAAGGTTTCTAGAGTAGGGTTTTGAAGTGCTAGTCCACACATGCTTACATAAAAGGAAACAAACCCACCCGCATCTGTGTGCCACCCACCCAAGCCCTTAATTGAAAAGATCTAATCAAGACAAATCTTAAAAATCAAGCTCTTAAGTTCACTTGAACCCTAAAAGAAAGGACCTAAAGCTCTCAAAGGACAAATAAGTGAAGTTGACCCCTTGGGTCAACCAACCTTGAAATTAGGTCACTTTTGCACTCAAAACATCTAAAGTTCAAGTGGAACCCTAAGCACCTTTGATCTTAATTAAAAGTGGTAGACTTAAGAGGTCAAGGTCCTCATTCTGGTCTACCTGGAATCTCAGTGACAAGAGAGGTCGGGTGGGGGAAACCCTGTAACCCGTAGGGATGCTCTACCGTGTAGGGGTCTTTGCGGGACTCTCCCTCTCTGGCTGCCCAGGTAATTCTCAAGTGGACGACCTTCTGATCCAGGGGTATCGTCCGCCCCGAACCTCCATAGTCATCTAAACATATTTGGGTGCCTTAATTGGGTCAAAAACACATACAGTCCCTCATCCTTTCACTTTAGAGCACACACATAGATTTTCAATGGGATTCTTTATCAGAACTAATCACTTCATTCTAAGACTTGAACTTTGATTCTACATCTTGATTCCACCATCTGATCCAAAATGTAGCCTGGTTACTTAGGATTACCATTCAAGAATTCTGAGTCACAAAGATCCATGAGAGATAGGATGATTGAGGATGCCCTTGAATTCTATAAAATTGAATACAAAACCTCAAAACCAGTAGAAGACATTCAGGTTAATATACCAACAACAACAACTTTCATCATAAACTATGCCCAAGTGTTATTGACAAAAGCTACAAAAGGATCAACCCGAGACATTCTCATAACAGGATACATTGAGATAGAAAAATTACATAACTTTGAATACCTTCAATGCATGATAAATCCTGTACTATGGGAACAACACCAAGATGATCTTGAAAAATGGGAAGAGATGATGAGATTATTGAAATAAGTTATCGATCAGAAATACCCGTACATGCCCCAAATAGATGATGAACCATCTTGGAATAGTATTGAGGATCAATCCAATTTCCCAAATTCTGGGTTTGAGGCACAAGGTTGTTGTAGATTCCCAACCCAGATAGAATACAACATGCCTGATCTTGAATCAGGTTGGGAAGTTCCAATTGCAGGAGAACATGATTTTGAGCCAGCCCTAGATCCTGGGTCACCAAACATAGAATTCTGAGACTCCTGCAATAATGAGATTAGAACTGAACCTCTTGAGGGTGTAAATCCCGTCCCTTATTCTGATAAGGTAACCCTCGAAGGTAATTCTGACCTAGATTCTAGTAATTCAACCCACATCCTCAGCCTAGAATCTGAATCTGAAACTTATTGGGAAGATTACAAGGCCCCATATGATGAAGATCATAGTTTCAAAGAAGAGTATGATTTTGGGCCTCTATTTGATGAATATCCCTCTCCAACATCCTTAGAGATTTAGATCAATTTTTCAGAAGTCACGCCAATTTACGATACAGAAACCGAGGAGTTGGAAGAGTGGGGTTTTGATTGGTTCTTTCCTACAAGCCTAGAACTTGAGCCTAGACCAGATAAGGATACCTTTTTAAGCTCAGAATTCACATATAGGCTAGACCCAAGTTAGGTTGCTGAGTCTACATCGTGTGATTTACTCTGTGGTGGAACTCCTAATCTTGAATCTCATTCAGAACTTGATTTTCGCAATATCTCCAACAATTTCGAATCTTACCATGATTTCGGAGAACCTCTATTTCCTGAATACAACGAACCAATCTACGACCTCAGCTCACATGATTCATTCTCCGACTCCAACTCTGAGGTCCCGGTTCCTGAGATCACTGATTTCAGTTCAGGTTCCAGTGAGATGGAATCATTTCTTTTCGATCCTTAGGAATCAAAACCAGAAAATGCGAAGAGTGACTGCAACCCAGAGTTCGAATCTTTTCTCGACTCAAATTTCCATCATCCTATAGACACTCTTCAAGCATTCACTTTTGGCTTTGAGAGCTACTATGAGGACTCTCTACATGAAACCACCTGTAACTCCTTTCTAGAAGAGCCCTCATACACAATTCTCATTGAAGCCACCTCTTTCGCTTATACAGAAAATATCCAAACCTGTTTTCAACCCTGACCCGCAATTGGACTCAATTTCTATTCTGATTCCCCTCTTACTGAGTCGATTGCAGATGATTTGACTCCACATCTATACCAGGTTTCGGACATTAATCAGACTGAAGACCATGCTCCACCATTCTCTAATCACCCCTATAGGGATTCCGCATCATCCATTGATTATTTTACGGATCCCTACTTTGACCAGGCTGATTCGACTCAGCCAAACCTCGAATTCACACTTCCACATCATTCCGAGCTCCATAGTATATGGTGGTCTCCGCATCTCTTGATCTACACTTATCAAACCACCAGATTGATTGGGTTTGGGCTGCATCATCAGCCTGTTGATCTGAACAAGCACTTGGTTGGACCAACCAGGCTCTTGATCAAGGTTCTTATTTTACAAAACTCCACTGATTTGACCACTCTCCATCTCATTTCCCACTCGGCTGAAGGCATTGAATTTAGCGCTTAACAGGAGGCAACCCATCATTCCAAAAACCCGAGATCCTTCTGATTATCTGTTTGTACTTCACGTCTATTGCACCCTGAGTTTGATTTTCTTAGAATAGTCAATCCCACCCTTGGTACACGTGCCAGAGCTTGAAATCGTCCGCAACAGTCATTCCCGACCCATTCGCCCACCCGATAAATCATGTTCTAAGTCCTTGAACCCAACTCCATTTCACACCCTCCGTTTACAATGAGGACATTGCAAAACTTAGGCATTAGGGGGTGGTAAAGTGCAAACATACAGAAATCAAGAAAAATCAGAAGGATTCTTACAAAAAAATTCACATATGCCAAAAATACCAAAAAATAGAAATTTGTGAAAAAGAACAAAAAATTGGAGTAGGGAAGAAAATTTTGAGGCCATATAAACGTGAGGAGGAAAAGAGCAAAATGTCAAAGGGAGCATAAAATGAAAAAGAAAAAAGAGATAGTCATTAGTAAGAGATTAAGGGATTAACCGAAGTTCTAAACCACATCAAGGAAAAGAGAAATGAAGGAAAAAGTGCTAATGAGACACAAAAGAGATTAGTAGGAACACTGATCTTAGGCCTCTTGGGCTAGACTCTTAGGCTTAAAAATTCAAGTATTCACTAAGATCTGGATAATCCTCAAGAGGTTAGAGAAAATGCGAAGCTTAAGTATTAGGTCTAAGGCTTAGGGAGTATTTGACCTTGTTGACTGACCTTTGGTTTGCGGGACTCTGTAACCTAAGCACCCCAACCCACACACAGTCTGGTTCAGTGTGCATAACTATCAAAATCACGCAAAAGCGTTTAAATGTTCTGAGAAAAGTCACCTAGATTAGGAGCAGCCGATCAACACAAGTTGATTTGGATGAGTTCCTGACGCTGAGAGGTGGGAAATTCCCCTCGAAGATGCGTAACAACATATCGTCTCCTCGGTGCTTATCTCCTAGGATATTTACATATCCTACTGGGGGCATGTAAGCACCCTGCTGGTTTAGATGCCATGGGCGACATTATCACGAAATGTCGATTGCCAGAGTCTGGATTTAGCTACAGAACGCCATGGGTGGGATTATCTCGAAATCTCGAAAGCCAGGGTTCTGGGGGTTGCCATGGGCGATGCTATCATGAATCATCTATTGCTAGGGGCCTTTGAGGATTGAGGATGGGGATAAGGAATCTGATACAGACCGTGTTGAGAAGCTAATCTGAAGTTAGAAATAAAAAGAAAAAGAGAGAGAAAACTCTCCAAACAAATAAATCCTCTGTCTCTCTCTTACAACAAAATGCACTGCAAACTTAACCAAGGCTAAAATATGTCTTAAGCACAGGTACTTTAACTGCAGAGTCCAACGAACCTTAGGATAGTTCCTACATGCCTTAAAAACCTTCACGGAGGACCGAGGCTAGAGCTAGTCAAGTTCGGGTCTTGGTCGGTACTTGAGTACCTTTAGGCCTACTGTCGGCATTCTAACCTAATCAAAAAGAAAAAGAAAAGGCACTCATCATAATATGTGAAAGGAACTCATGGTCTAGAACAGAAGTTAAAACCTTAAAATTTTGCTAAGGGACTAGCAAAAGCTAGGCATGGGGGTATGATGGGAACACCATCATGAGCCTTAACTATCTCATTTTGACCTAGAAAAGAGAACAAAAGCTCCTACATAACCAAATGAAGTGCCTAATTCAAGGAAGAACTAGTCTGAGAGAAAAGTAAGAAACAAAGGGTTAAACTATAATTTTATCATTGTAGTGCAACAATGGAATTTCTCAGGGGATAAACATAGGTCAAGAGGTCTTAACAAGATAAAAAGTAGGTTAATTCAAACAGAAAAGGGTTAATGTGAAATATGGGAATTAAATGACTTCTTGTAACCCTAAAACAGACCTACTTAATTTAACAAGGTTCTAGTCAGGATAAAATATAACTAAACCCTCTAAAATTCATGAAAAAATATCCTCTACAGTTTATAACATTCAATTTGACTTTTAGAACCTATTTTGACCTAAATAGGGGTCCTAGTCAAATGTTTGCCCTAAATTGGGTTTTTATGTAAATTACCTAGTTAAACGTGGTCAAACCTAAAATACAACTTCACCATTGGATTCCTTATGTCCAAATTAGGTTTATACCAAAATTTGGACCTAAGGGGAGTCCACCTTGACCTACTTTGCAAAACAGTCCAACCCAATTACATTTAGACCCCTAGCTTTTGAAAACTCTTGCAGACACCCCCTAGCTTCCTCGTCATTCTTTACAATTAGGTCCCTCTACCATTTCAACGAAGGAATCTTACTCCTACATGGATTCAAGGGAGGATATCTCCTTGATTCCTCAGAGACTCCCTCTCAAATTTGAAAGGGAGATTCTTTGAGGAATTCCCGATCATGTGAACCCAATCTCAAGCTCTGATTTCAACCCAATCTCTCATGCGAATGCATGAGAGATTTGGGTATGTCTTGACCTTCCAACTTCGGCGGATTGCCCGTGCTTGGAAGCTTGCCTTCCAAGCACAAGGCCCTCTACCTGCGACTATAAAAGACACCCCAGGTCCTCCCGTTCATCCCTAGCTTGGTTTGGCTGAAGACAATCCCTCAATTTCTTCTCTTCTCCTCCAGCCAAACACCCAGTGAGCTTTGGCGACCTATATCTCGTCCTCTCATCGCTCTGCCACAATACCGGTGGCAGAGTTGCCTCTGCCTCCATCGTCTACGTCATGGAATACCTGCACACGCGCCAACTACCCTCTCGTCATCACCGTCCCGCTCCACTGGGATCTTCGTCTCCGGTGGTGGCAGACACAAGCTGACTGCCATCCTTTATCCCTTCATCCTTAAATAAGGTCAGATACTTTCCCCCTTTCTTCTCTTTCTTTTCCCCTCATCTATTTCTATTTTCACCCCTCGACGATCATAGACCACCACCATCTTCTCCACCACCGGCGAGGTGCTTCCGTCATTCCACACACTCATTCACCTCACCAACCACCTCAAAAGCTCTGCCACGACTCACTGATCACTTCCCCTATTTCCATTAACCACTACACACTCTCATCACTTCCCCCGAACAAACCCATCTTCACAGCCACAGAGCGACCTAAGCACACACGCCTAGATCGCCCTACGCCACGCCAACCACTAAGACACCTTCGTCGTGCCACGACGAAGCCTCCTTTGTGTTCTAATGAGGCCGCAAGGTCGTTTTACTTGAGTGCAGGTTTAGGTCGCAGCCGCCATTAGAGCAGACGTGAAGCTTGCTCACAAGCTCAAACCAGGTAGCCTTGCTCCAGGTTCCAGGTCCCAGGCAACGCAGATTCGTATCATGCACACTGTCATCCAGGAGATTGGCTTTGGAGGGCTCTGCATCTTCAACGATTGAGCATGACCCCTACAGGAGCACGCGAGAAAGCAGGTGGGACATTTAGTCCCACCTCGGTAACTTAGAGCAGGTGGAGCGGTATAAGATGAAAATGTGTCAGGGGCATATCGCCTCCTGACACGGGGTGAGGTACCATTCTCCCCACCACGCCTCGTCCACGCCCCATGCTCCGCAGACCTGATATCCTGACCTGATAACCCGTGCACTCCTTGCACACCACCCATGTCTGTGCGCCTGGTCCCAGGTGCGCTGACCCGACCCGTTTACCCAAGATGGCTCTAGGAGAGCGAGCCTAAGTGAGAAAAGAGAGAGTTCGCGGGGGAGGGTAGGGATAGGTTTTGCACCTGCAGGGAAAGGAAGAAGAAAGAGGAAGCTAAAGGAGAAGCTAAGGAAGGAAGGAGGAAGCCACAAGTGAAGCCGCAGAGAAGAAGAAGGCTAAAGAGAAGGCTGATAACACCACGCAAGGGGGTAGTAATTAGGTTGAATATGGCCCATCTTTAGAATAAAAGGCACAACATAAAGTAGAATAGGAGCATTGCATGCATCAAGTACCAAGATTTCTTATAAACTACATTAATGGCCATTTGTGTAAAGCATGTGTCAAATCAGGCCCCAGATGAGAAATCGGACCACACGGATGGATTCAGAACGACGAACGGAGTCCAACGGACTCAAGATCGGCCAAATCCGACATCCGGAGCTCCCACAATGGGCCCAAGAAATTCTGACCGTTGATCTGGAGATCAACGACCCAGAAAGCGCCACGTCGCCCCGCCCCCACCGCTCGCACGCCCTCAAGCCAGCCAAGGACGAATCTCGGCCGTTGATCTTCGATCGAACGACCGAGATCCGCGCGCTCGCCCGCAGTCGCCGCGACAAAGCACGGGCGTGGCGCAACGGCTATCGCGCACGCCCGCATCGCAGCGACACACGTTCGAATCGCGCGAAGCGGAAATCAAGCGAGAGCGAAGGGCGCGGCAAAATTGGACCGCCCGATCAGCAGCGGGCTGCCAGGATCGCACCACGCGGCGCGATGACAGCTCCCGAGCGCCCACGCGTGCGCGCACGCCGGGCGGAAATGCGCGCGCGCACGCGCGCCCGAGGCGCGATCTAAGCGCGGGCGCAGGAGGATCTCAGCCGTCCAATCTTCGATCGGACGACTCTCGTTCAACGTCCACGGATACCGTATGGAGAGAGAGCGGGGCGGGCAGCTGACCGGCGGCAGGAGAGCTTCACCGACGTATCTGGAAGCGGTTTTAGCGACGTTCTGGATGTCGCTAAAGCACATTCTTCTTTTAGGAAGCCCTTAACTCTATTTAAACCCCCTTCTACCACCATTCAAGGCATACTCTCCCACTTGCAACTACTCCACTCCTCTCCTAGCTAGCTTTAGGCACTGTTGTAATCGTCGGAGACGACGAGCCACCGACGGAGCCTCCTCCACCGTCGTGGCTGCCTCGTCGCTCTCCACACTCTCTCTCTACCTCTCTCTCTCTCTCTCTTTTAAGCTTTCATTTACTTTTGTTGAAGCATGTATTTAATGTTGTAAACCATGAACTATGAATGCGTGTTTAATGAAATTATTTTCCGTTTAGTCGCCATTTTAATTTCTATTTAAAGTGCATGATCAAAACCAAGAGCTTTCTAACCCTAAACTCTCTCTATCTCTCGCTTTTCAAAACCGTCTCTTTCGCAAGCAAAACTCCGCCTTTTTCGTGACAAGTGGTAAACAAAATCCGATTTCCATGCCTCCCTGAGATCGACACTCAGACTCACCTCCGTTTACTTCTTTTAAAATGAACATATCAAGTGCAACTATAACGACACCTCTTAACACACACGCACGAGACCACGTCAAAGGCACGATTGAAGGAGAAGAAAGCTGAAGAAGGAGCTAAAGGGGATAAAGGAAGAAGAAAGCTGAAGTGGATCAGAGTTGCAAAAGAAGCTAAGGAAAGAAGGAAGAAGAAGAGCTAAAGGCTAGAGCATAGAGAAGAAGACAAAAGCCAAGGCAGGAAGGAACAGAAGAAAGAAGAAGAAGAAGAAAGAAGAGAAGCCAAAGAGGAAGGAAAGAAGAACAAGCCCAAGAGAAGAAGTAAAAGAAGAAGAAAAGTCAAACACTTTTAAGACGTCTAACTCTATAATCAGATGTCCAATTCTTCCCAATTTCAATTTTATGCTACATTTTATTATTCATAAATTCATGCTTGACATTCTGAATTATATTTTGAGTAGTCTTAAGTGTTCAAATTGCCTCTATTATTGAGATTAGTGCATGAACTCCATTTGCTTCCTGTGTTCGACCTCGGACTTAAACTTCGAGTAATAAAATTTATTTATTTTCAAAGCGATTTCAACTATACTACGACGCATTACTTTAAACCCGATTTTGCTTCTATAAACATCCACATCTATTGCATTTGAATCTATATGATCTTCCGTTAATTCTTGGTATGCTTCAGACTGTGCGTCAAAATGATCGAGCGTACTATTCTTATTGGTATAACCCATCCCCTTTGGCAATTATCGAGGACATAGGAAACTTGTGCTGCTTGACATGCCAATGTAAATGGTTCATCAGACTGAAGAATTTGACGATTAGGATTTAAACTCAAGAAATTGTATTTTTTGTCAATTTTGAAATAATGCCCTCTTTAAAAGCATCAAACTAATGACATTTAAATATAACAACTCTGCGATCATATCTGAAGCTGATCTCCATAATTTCTTTGATTTCACCATAGTATCCATCTAGACCGGTGGAAAGATCTAAATCAACAACTCCAGCCTGTTCTGTAACATTTCTATCATCAATTTCTTTTATTCTAAATCTGAACCCATTTATTACCAGAGTGGTAATGTGCATAATGTAATGGTGAATTGGCAATTACATCAAAATCCAGTACCCATCGTGAGTCCTTATCCTCTTTCAATTGATTAACTCGATCTTTAAACCAATCTAAGAAGCTAAATTCGGTTGTCCTTGAAAGAGGTAATCGTTCGAATTCCTCGTAAAATTGATCAATTTTAGGAATTTGTTTTAAAATATATAGATGTGTGTAACTCTGTCATTTTATAAATTAGTCTTGTACTCTATATGAAAAATAAACCTTCCTCTGATATCAGAAATTAACAAATATTCTTCATTACTATCATTGTATTCCCCCTCATAATTCCTTTGAAGTTTATTAAAGCGGTTGTCTGTTTCATTCATGTACATTGAGGTAGAATTTATACACTCCTTCATGAGATAGCCTTCTACAATTGATCCTTCCGACTTTGCCTTATTCAAAATATAATCTTTAAGCTTTTTCAAAAATCTCTCCACACGATACATCCATTTGAATTGTATAGGTCCACTGATTCTCGCTTCATTTGCAAGATGAAACGTGAGATGAACCATTACATCGAAGAAGGCTAGCGGAAGAATATGTTAATGACTATTTGTTTATCCCAATGATCGAACGTATCATTTTGTAGCATCTTCAAACAAACAGCTTTGAAAAATCTACTCATCTCTGTGAATGAATCAACAACTGGCTCTGGTAATATCCCCCATATCGCCAGTGGAAACATACTTGCATATAAACGTGGGAGTCATAACTTTTAAAGATAGATATCTTTTCTGTGCTTCATTCACACAACGAGAAAGCTGCGAGGGAAACCCATCCGACACCCGAATTTTCTTTAAGAAGGAGAACAGTCTACTCTTCTGGTCTTGATTCAAGCTATAAATAGCATGTGGGAAGTAGCCATCATCCTCATGAATATGCAGCTCCAGACGTATCCCTAAACTCTTCATGTCTTTTCTTGTTTTCACCATGTCCTTTGGATCCGGTCAGATTTAATACGTCTAAGACGTTATCCATCAAATTCTTTTCGATGTGCATAACATCTAAATTTTGACATATTATAAGATCTTTCTAGTATGGTAGATCCATAAAGAAAATGATTTTCTTTCGAAATCCAGAATTCTTTGAGGTCGTCTAATCTTGTTTGAATGATCGACCCAACCGTATCTCATATATTTCTTGTAACCTTTCCATTATAACCTGACCCGACAACCTGATAGAATCTATACTAAGTTTATTTTTTGTATTTTTCTTTGAATACCGGCATGTCCTGTCATCAAATTTACTCCTGAATTGTGACATTCGCCATCTATGTTCAATAGGTAGAAATTTGTGATATCCTAAGTAATAGAATTTCTTACTTTCTAGCAGTCGTAGGTGATGAGTGTCTTCCATACAAACTGAGCAAGCAAGCTTTCCTTTAGTACTCCAACCTGACAAATTTGCATACGCCAGGAAGTTGTTTATGGTCCATAACAATGCTACATGCATATTATAAAATTCATTCTTTTCTGCATCATACGTCTTCACGCCAGTGTAACACAACTATTTTAGTTAATCGATTAATGACTGGAGATAAACATCTATTGCATTTCCTGGTTGTTTTGGACCAGGGATTAATAGGGTCAGCATCATGAATGACAATCCCATACACAACTAGGGAGGTAAGTTATAACTGACCATCACCAATTCGAAGGGCAAGAATTTGGACACAATTTGACTCGGAGGAATTTTACCCTAGGGGTTAAAATACCTAATGTTGGCCTCGCGTGCATATATCTTCTTTAGAAAGTGTGTGTATCTAAAATAATACTCAGAATTACAAAGAAATTGACATAAACATAAGCAATCATCTAATAAGAGATAAAATTATTTTTATTGAATACTAAAAAGAAATGTACAAAAATGTTATTTACTCCTTGTTAAGATCGGCTCCTTTATTGAATACTCACATTGTTGTAATATGCACAATTTAGTTTTAACTACAAAAAATAGGCAGATAACAAATGAACCAATTCGATCTCACTGAGAAAGATATGTTCAAATCACAATTTAATGGAGATGATGTTCTACCAGTTAAATGCCTGCAAATGCAATCAACTACGAATGCAACAACTAAATGCACTAGAATATAAATCAAGATATCCAAATCAACAAGAAATTGTACATCCTAAATTCCTAATTAGAACATACAAGCTCCTAATATATCGTCAAGTTTTTCACACTATATGAGACTAAATCCAACAACCCAACATCATATATTTCCTCCATCAATTTCAAGTAGAAGCACTATATTAGCATAAAGCCCAACTCAATCCCTAAACCCTAGATCAACCCAATCACCCTAACCCTAGCCCAACTCAATCCCTAAACCCTACTCAACCCAACCACCTTAACCCTATACCCAACCCATTACCAAACCTAAACAACATATATTAAACCCAACCTGACACAAATCAATCATCATCCAACCCAAACCCCAACTGTAAGTTTTAACCATCCCAACCATAACCTAACCATCTTAAACCATCCCATCTCCATCCCAAACCTAACCATCATCCTACCCAAATCCTAACATAACCTAACCAAAGCCCAACCTAACCTTAAATCCCCAACCAACCAATACATTGAACATTAAAGAATTTTAAAAATTTTGACAAAGTTTCCCCTTAAATTTTATTTTTTGTCATAAACCTGCATATCAAAATAACACACATAATAAAAGTGGGCACACCCCACAATAACAATGCATCACACAAAAACATAAAGTGCATAAAAGTGGGCATACCCCACCATACATTTAAAAAAATGACAATATGTGGGCACACCCTACATCTAATATAGTCCTAAAATATCATAAAAATAAATTATAAAAAATAAAATTATACCTCCAATGTACTATAGCCTCTGAGCGTGACCGTCACCAACAATGTATAAATTTAATAGCGCACAATAAATTAAATAATAAACCATTATGTTATTAATAGCTTAAGTAATTAATTTGATATAAGGAAAGGAATATGAGAAGGGGATGAGGAGGAGAGTGGCAGTAGGAGGAGATAAGGAAGAGGGGGCCGGTGGAGGAGGATAAGGAGGGTGGCAGTAGAAAGGAGAGGAGGATGGGGGATGGCAGTTGGGAGGAGAAGGAGGAGGGGCAGGAGGTAGAGGAAGGGCAAGGAGGAGGAGGAGGAGAAAGGGAAGGGGCAATGAAGGAGGAGGGGAATGGGCAGGGGCAGTGGAGGAGGGGAGTGGGAGTTGGGAGGAGGAGGAGGGGAAGGCGTAGTAGCAGGAGGAGGAGGAGGGGGATAGTAGGGGCTGTCGAGGAGGAGGAGGGAGGGCAAGGGCCATCGAGGAGGAGGCAAGTAACCGACAGCATATCCCATTTTTCTATTAGTGTAGACAAGCACACCCTATGCATGCATAATTTTTTTTACTCAAATATTTTTACAATCTAATTTCTAAAACTATCGAAAGGTAGATTGTGAACACAATGTGAAGAATTGGTTTTTTCTTGAAGTTCGAGTAACATCATAAAGAGTTATGATTCTTGAGAATGAAGATAAGTAGATTAAATAGAGAATCAAAAGGACTAGATGCTATCAAATTGTATTAGTGGCTTTGGATCAGATTTGGCCTACTGTTTCAATTATATCTCTAGGTAGCACCTCTACTTTTTTGGCCTTCAAGGACTTCAAAGTTAGGTAAGGGTAGCAAACACCCGAATGGAGTTCGATGACTATCTTGGTCTCTACTTTGGACTTGTATTCTTCCTATGTCAATCTATAATTCATTTTTCTCATTTATTCTTATTCATAGAAAATCAAAATAGTCATACACATGCTAACTACTAAAGAAATGCATTTGTTTTGAATGCAATAGTGGAGCTTCGTAGTTGTATTTAGAGTGTTATAACACAAGTTCAAATGTGAAAATTGTTCGACTGTTTTACTAAAGTCATATGGGATTTAGTAAGGAAGGGTAGGGAGGAGGAGGAGGAGGAGGAAGGGAAGGGGCAATGGAGGAGGAGGAAGAGGAGGAGGGGGATGGTAGGTGGAGGGAGGGCAAGGGCCATCGAGGAGGAGGAGGAGGGCGGCAAGAAGGAGGTCGAGGAGGAGGAGGGGGTTAGGGAAGAGGAGGGGGTGGCAAGAGGGGGTTGGGGAGGAGGAGGAGGACGATCCCGTCAGAGAAGGAGGGCATCATGGAGGGGAAGGAGGATGACAAGATCGTCAGGGATGGTGAGGACGATGATGAGGAGATCGTTGGAGAAGGAGGAGGAGGGTGTCAGGGAAGAGGAGAAGTTACCTAAGGAGGAGGAGGAGGAGGGGCGGCGATGAGAGCTCCGGCAACGCTGTGGGAGGATGGTTTGGATTAGGTTTGGGGAAGATGAACAGTGAAGGAAGGTCGACCCGCACACGATAGATGAAGTAATCTATGCAGTCGATTCTATCAGAAATCGACGGCAAAGGATAACTTTAGTCCCTCCTCCATTGCGCCCAAATTTTGGCCACTAATTTTAACCTACTTTTCGCCGTCGCTTATTCCACTAACCGACGGCAGAAGTCATAAATCCCGCCCAAATTTTAGGCGCAAATTTTAACCGTTGCTTTTTAAATTAACTGACGGAAAAGGATAACTTCAATCACTCCTACATCACGCCTAAATTTTGGCTGCTAATTTTAACCTACTTTTCGCTATCGCTTCTTCCACTAATCAACGGTAGAAGTCACTAATCCCTCCTAAATTTTAGGCGCTAATTTTAACTGTCTTTTTACCGTCGCTTATTGCACTAACCGACGGAAAAAATATATTTGTCGTCGCTTAATCAACCGATAGAAAATATTAATGACCACCATGTGCCTAATCGCTTTTCTTCAACTAATGGTAGGTTGAGTACAGGCCTTCTTCGTCGCTTATTTGAATAAGTGAAGGTAAAAATATCTTTGCCGTCGATTTATAAAATCAACGACAAGTAATCAACGTCATATCCCATTTTTCTAGTAGTGTGTGTTTTTTCATTTAAGTATTACTTTTGTGTTTCGATTATATGTTATATCAATGACAGATACTTGTGCCAAACATTTGTTTGGGTGTTGTAGTGTATGTAGTTGAATAGGTCAATGATAGAGATACACGTACAAGATGTGAAGGGGTACCCACCTAACCATGCACCATCACCAGAAAAGGGCACTGCTCACATAGTGCAATCAATCAATTAGAGTTTTTTTTTCCTAAAAGGAGGAAGATTTGTTAGATGCCAACAACCTTACACAAAAAGTTAGGAAAGATCCAACTCCCTTGTAAATTACAGCACAAACAATGTCTCTCCAAATTATGAGCTGGCTGGACTACCATCCTAGAAAATTTAATGACAGAGTAACCTTCATGGTCATATAGGATGGAAGAATAGCATTGGATAACATACATAAAGGGGTGCCCACCTAACCATGCACCATCACCAGGAAAGGGCACCTACTCACATAATGCAATCAACCAATTAGAGTTTTTTTTTTTGCTGAAAGGGGAAAGATTTGTTAGCAGCCAACAACCTCACACGAAAAGTTAGGAAAGATCCAACTCCCTTGTAAATTACAGCATAGACAATGTCTCACTAGATTATGAGCTAGCTGGACTACCATCCTAGAAAATTTAATGACAAAGTAACCTTCATGCTCATATAGGATGGAAGAATAGCATTGGATAACATACATAATTTTCCACACTGGCTGCTGATAGGCATTAATTTAGTTAATTGGATTAATGGTATCAGAGATAACAACCACCTCTGGTAAACCAACATGTAAGGCCAATCCAAGAGCTTTTTGGATTGCCTAGGCTTTAGCCTCATCACTGCAAAGGGTGACACATTTAGAAGCTGAGGCCACAGAGAATATTACTATAAATGTCTTTAAGAATTGTCATAGCAACAGAAAACAATGAACCGACTACAATGTCAACAAGGATGATAAATTTGTTTTGTAAAAAGGTATCCTAATTTGATTGAGTCAGCACCATAATAGGATGCAAGGAGGAAGATCTCCCAAGTGTAGAAGAAGAATCCTGCTTTTGTAACTGATGCCTAGATTGATATATATCATCATAATAAAAATTAGCCATCATGAGCGCCCCTTTGATAACCAAAGAGGGGTCAAGAGATAATCCTACCATGACAACCTTACATCTGTGAAGCTAAAGGTTGTGAAGTATGTAAAAAAGTATATTTGCAAGAAAATTCATAGAATCAAAATGATCATTAAAGAAGAGAGCAAAATTCCACCAAGAGTCGCCAATACTTTCAACACTTGCCCCCCAAAAAATCATATGCCTCTCATGAAATAAAAACCACCAACTAGATGATCTCACTCTTCCACTTAATGTTTACAAAAGAGGCGATAAGTGTTCACAAGGAAAAATCGATGTTTAAAATAATCGCGTTGCAGTATAGTCGAAATCACTTTGAAAACAAATACAATTTTTATTACTCGAAAAAGATCCAAGGTCGAACACAGAAAGCTATATGAGATTTAGAAATCAAGATCGCAATTCAAACTGAAAGAAGTTGCAATAATATTAATAGCAATGTGCAAAAATATGGGAGTAAAATGGTGATTTAGATCACCAAATACTCCTACAATATCTCTAAGGAACTCAATGTATGTATATGCAATGAGAATTAAGATTTGTCGTCTGATTTGTAAATCAGACGACTTAAAGTTGTCTGATTCTTCCTGTCTTTGCTTTTTCTTTTTTCTACTTCAGCTCTGTTTGCTTTCTCTTTTTCTCCGCTTCAGCTGTGTTTGCTTTCTCTGTCTTCTCCTTTCCTCTTCAGCTTTTTCTTCAACCCTGCTTCTTCTTCTTTTCTTTCTCAGCTACGACCTCTCCAAGCCTTCTTCTTTTCCTTCTTTTTTCTTTGGCTTTCTTCTTCTTTGACTTCTGCTCTGGCCTCCTCTTCTTCTTCTTCTTCCTTCTGCCTTCAACCTTGCGAGCCTTCTCTTCTTCCTCAAAATTTGGCTAAGTGTCTGCCGAAGGTTCCTATAGCAAAACCCTCCCCCTACCCGCGCAACTCTCCTCTCTTTTTCTCTCTTAGGATCCGCTCTCCCAAAGCCACAGGTATCCGGGTTATCAGGTCGGGTGCGTACCTGGGTCCAGGCTCACTAGCGTGCGGTGGTGAGCAAGGAGTGCAAGTCGGTTTGGGCCAGGCCAGGTTCGCAGGTGAGGTGTCACGGACGAGATCGGGTAAAAGTGAGAGGGACCTCACCCCGTTGTAACTGAGGCGAACAGCTGATGGCACATTTTCAATTTATGTGGGTGCACGGCTTCAGAACTGCCCGATGTGGGACTATCCGCACACCCTTTCTTTGCGTGGCCGTAGTAGAGATCTCCTTAACAATTGCCTCAATGACTGAGGCTCACAACTGCAATTGAGGACCTGGGTGCATGCGCAAGAGACTTCTGCGCATCCTGAGACTTTAACCTGGGTGTGGCAGCACTTGGGGCAGCCTCAAGCAAGCTTCAAGCTTGCTCGCCAATGGCAGACTGGGTTTGATACCTCAAAACAACAAAGCAGCCTTCGGCCACATCAAAGCATTCAGGGAGCGTTGCCAGAGCACGGCGAATGTGCTGGGGGTGGTGGCGTGGAGCGAGAGTGACTGCGAGTGCGTAGCTAGGTCAAACTGTGTGCGTGTGAGTGGGTGTGTTCGGGGGTGCGTGTGAGTGAGTGGCGAGGTGAGTGAATAGAGGGGAAATGCTCAGTGAGGTGTGGTGATGCTCATGGGCTTGTCGGCGAGGGTTTCGGTTGCCTGTGGAGGTGAGATGGTCTCGCCGAAGGTGGTGGCCGGAGATGGAGGAGATGGAGGTGTGAAGGGGCATCAGTGGTCTGTTTTGGAAAGTAAAGATTGAGAAGAAAGTAAAGGGGATAGGAGACTTATCTAGGAAGTCAAGGGACAAAGGGGGACAGCGATGGCATCGGGTCTGGTGTGGTCGACGCCGAAGATGAAGGTGGCTCCGGTGAGGTGGGAACGGCGATGATGAAGAGGAATGGGTGTCTGCTGGTACGGCGAGACATGGAGAAGAACAAAGAGGAGGAATCCTCTATAGGTATAGCGGTCAGACGATGAGAAAGGGCAGAGGGGATCTCCGAACGTCGAGGAGCCTTTGGCTATGAGAGGGAGAGATGAATTGAGGGAATTCACGACTGAATTCGAGCGTGGAGAAGTCGAGAGGATCTAGGCTTCTTTAAATAGGGATCTGAGTGGCGGTTAGGGCTTAGGAAGCAAGCTTCCCAAGCTTGGAAGGTCGCCGGACTTGGGAGCTATTAAGATACCCAAATCTCTCATGTGTTTGTGTTTGTCGCGCTGAATCGGGTTTTAAAAGTATTGCGTTGTAGTACAGCCAAAATAACATTCAAAATAGATATAATTTTATTAATCGAAAAGATTTCCGAGGTCGAATACAAGGAGCAAATTGGTATTTAGAATCAAGATCACAATTTAAACTTGAAAGAAATTGCAATAGGAGTAGCATCAGAGTGCAAAAATATGGGAGTAAAATGGTGATGTAGATCACCAAATACTCCTACAATATCACCAAATGATTCAATATATAAATAAGCAATGGAGACTAGAATCTGTCGCCTGATTCCTTAATCAGATGACTTAAAGTGTTTGATCTCTTTTCTCCTCTTCTCTGTCTTCTCCTTCCTTCTTCTTCTTCTTTGGCTTCTATCTAACTTCCTTTGTCTTTGTCTTCACGATTCTTCTCTTTCTCTTTAGCTTTCAATATCTTCTTGCCTTTGCCTTTCTTCTGCCTTTGCTTCTCCTTCTTCCTTCTTCAGCTCTTGCCTTTGGCCTTCAACTTTGGCCTTCTTCTTCTTTAGCCTTCTACCTTCTCTGGCCTCCTCTTCCTTTCTTCTTCTTCTGGCTTCCTCTTCCTCTTCAGATTACGACTAAGTGTTGGTCGAAGGACCCTGTAGCAAAACCCACCCCTACCCGCACGTAGCTTTCCTCACTTTCTCTCTTAGGATACGCTATCCCAGAGCCACACAGATAGTCGGGTAATCGGGTCGGGTGCGCAACCGTGACCAGGCCCACCGACGTGCAGTAGTGGGTGAGGAGTGTAGTCGGGTCAAGTCAGGCTAGGTCTACAGGGCGTAATCGTCGATGAGATCGGGTCGGGTGAGTAGGACCTCACCTCGTGGATCTGAGGCGACAAGGCTACTGCACTTTTTCCTCTTATACAGGTGCGGGCGGTCTCTTACTTCAGAGTTGGGACTAAATGTGCCATCTTTTCCTCGCTCGCACCCGCAAAGTGAGCTTTGTAATTGCAGTAGGTGTGGAGTCTCTCGACTCCAATTGAAGGCCTGGGTACGTGCGTGATGGGCTTCCGCACACCTAGGACAGCAGCACCTGGGCTTGGTGGACCTGGAGCTACAGCAAGCTTGCTTCAAGCTCCACAACAATGGCGGAGCGGCGGCGAACCTGAAATCACAAGATCAGCCTTGCAACCATGTCAAAATGTTCAGAGAGGGTCACTGGAGCACGGCGAAGATGTTGGGGGTGTTGGCATGGCATGGCAGTGTCTGTGCGTGCATGCCTAGGGCACACTATGTGAGAATGTGTGGATGTGTTCGGGGGGTGGTTTGAGTGAGTGGCGTAGTGAGTGGAGTGAGGGGAAGTGTTCAGAGGAGTGAGGCGGAGCTCGTGGACTTGTCGGCGAGGGTTGGGATGGCCTGTGGAGGTGGAGCGACCTCACCGGAGTTGGTGGTCGGAGATGGCAGGGATGGAGGTGATGGAGATCGGCAGTGGTCGATTTTGGAGAATAAGGGATGGAGACGAAAATAGAGGGGAGAGGGAGCGTATCTGAGAGGTCAAGAGACGAAGGGGGCGAGAAGAGGAGTTGGGTCTGGTGTGGCCGATGTTGGAGATGAAAGTAGCTCCGGTGAGTGGAGATTGGCGAGGACGAAGAGAAGGAAACGCCTGCTGGTACGGCAAGGTGCGGGCAAAGTCAGGGAAGAAGAATCCACTACAGGTATGGCAGTCGGATGACTAGGAGGAGCAGGAAGGGTCACCGGATGTCGAGGAGTGTTATGACCCGGTTCCCGAATCCCTACAGGACTCGAGACCGGCTCAACTCGACTAATCCCAAGACCCAGTCATCCAACAAGAAATAACCGAAAAGCAGGAAAATAAACCACATTCACCATGCAATGTAACTAATAGTAAAAGGGTACAAGCAGTAAAGGAAGTAAAAGCTGCTAGTCAGTACATACCACCACAACAACAGGAAAGTAGAACAAAAGTACAGTAACAGGAATAGTAAACAACGTTTGAAACTCACTAGCAGAAAGAGAGTACAACAACAGTAAGAGAACTACTGATAGGCTCGACTAGGCCCAGCACCCTCTGCAACCGGTAACTTATGCTGCTCAACTCCTGGACCTGTAAAGGGTTATGAGAAAACTAAGTCAGCGAACGCTGAGCAGAGTGGTAACCAGAGTATCTAAAGCAGTAAAAGCTAACAAGTAAACTTATCTCTTCCAATTATTTTATTTTACAAGAAATTCCTTTTTACCCCATTGGTTTACTTTCAGATTTCTTTCTTGATCTTGCATGCTCCTTGTGGGAACGATCTTGATTGTAGTCATTTTTGAAGAGTAGAAGGCACATGTGGTGCTCTCCTGGCCAGGAGTGACCCCCGTGGTAGTCCTACACCCAGTCAACCACCCCAAGGTCACAGACAGATGTAGCGGTGACTACGACATGCGCGATAAGCACACGAGTAGCTACCCTGCACTGGCACGCGATCAGTCGTTTCCGCTAGCGGGTATGCCCAAGGTACAACACGAAACAGTATAGGGCCTAGCCCTCTCAGAAACAGGGGTCTCACCCCTCAGAAGCAAACAGGGGTCTTGCCCTTCCACAGTCTGCGCACCCTCATCTGACTACCCCAGTTTACCCAGTGGGCCTAACAAGTCGGTATAGGGTAGATAGCTGAACCCCGGGCCCCGTGGGGTGGCTAGCTCCCTCCCTACACTAGTTGCTCTCCCTAGTACCATGTACGCAAGGGCCAATAGAAGTTGGTGTAGAGTGGTCAATCCTAATCCTGGGTCTCAACCCAAGGGTGGCTAGCTCCACTCTACACTAAAAAGGGGACAGTCACTCTCCTTGGTACCACGTACTCAAGGGCAAGCACACTTCCCATCCACATTTCTAGGCCTTTCCATTCATCCACAGGAGCTCTACTCCTATCTCCCCGTAGGGTTCATGCTCATATTCACCATATTGTTCCATACCAGGTTTCATCATTCACAATTCCATTCGCGTATTATATACATGCAGCTCGTATTTCCACAATTTAACACATGCACAAGCGATATCACAGGTAACTGTTTAGTTATCTCAGGCATTCCATATTCTAACAGGCAGCTCGTATTTATTAACAGGTAGTTGCTAACAATTCAACTCATTCATTTATACATGCAATTTCAATCACGCAAGCAAATGGTTCAACCATTTCTCGTCCTAGGGTTCATGCAACATCCTAGGTTTCCAGTTATCTAATTTTCAGAGATGCATTCATATTTTATGAGTAAAATAGGGGGAAACCACTCTACCAGACAATACAGGAGTACTGGGGGCTCGAACTGCAGACCCACGTGCCTCTGCAAGCCCTAGACACGCAACAGATCGATGTCCTATACCAAGGAACACACCACAACGGAAGATTCAGAATAGTATATAAAGGTTTCTAATATGTAGAGGAATTCACAAGGAAACCACAGATACTTTGTTTGCGTAAAACGAATCCCGGTTGGACCCTAAACCGGTCAAAAATAAGTCTGTAGACCCAAATTAGACGTTTGGAAACAAGTCCAGATGTCTTAAAAGTCATCAGAAGCTCACCTTAAGTCCTGCGGTAACCTCAGACGTCCAGGACTCCTCGACCATCTGGACTCAGCTCCCAATGCCCGATCTGTCCTTTAGTCATCTGGTAAGTTGTCCAGACATCCGAAAAGCGTGGGAGGGCGTGCCCTGCACCTTCCCAAAGCTACTCCTACGCACGACAGAGTAGCACACCTCTTTTTAGCCAAGCAAAACACCTCTGCGGTGTGGCCTGCATGGCCGTAACTGTGAGGAACACGTACTTGCGCGAATACGCACTTTCAGACATCTGGTATCATTGCCAAACGTCCAGCCCATCATCTAGAAGGCACTCTGGATGTCTGATACTGGAAAAACTCTAGTATCAAACCACACTCCCGCTTCTCTCGCCGTGCTCCACCGTGGCTCCTCCTGCTCTGCTATAGCTCCAACCATTGCAGGAAGTCGGGGACGACACCCCGACGCTCTCCTCCTCCCGCACGTGCCGCGGTGGCTGTGCAACACTCCGGCGAGCCCCCACGAAGCTCGCAAGCTCAACCTTCTCCTCTTCACTCCTCCTCCTCGCTCTCACTCCCTCTCTCTTGTGTGCCTCACTCACGGAAGTGGAGTGGGAAGGAAGGTGGTGGTTGTGGAGTGGAGAGGAGAGGAAGGGGGCTTCTTATATAGGTGGGAGGGTTAGGGTTCAACGAGGGAAAAAGCGAAGAAGAGAAAGGTCTACGCACTGGCTGCGTGTAGAACCAACATCGCATATAGATTGTTCAATTTCCAGACGTCTGGGAAGGGGTCCAGACGTCTAGCCAAACGTCTGACTGACAATCCAGACATCTTAAAAGGCTCAAATCAGAACGGGTCTTTACATCATAACAAACTTAAAGGAATTTTTGTCCCCAAAACTTGAGCTAGCTAGGGTGCGAAAAAGGAATATAAAGAGCATAACGAACTTAAAGAGGACCGAAGTCAGTTCGAAAAGACGTGCCCTCAAAAAGCTCCAGGTACCGCTCTCGCATCGTCGCCTCAGGCTCCCAGGTAGCCTCCTCGTACTACTAGCTCCTCCACAAAACCTTCACCAGGGGTACCTGCTTCTGTCTCAAACTCCGGACAGCTCTGTCTAGTATCTGCACTGGTTTCTTAGGGTAGGTCAGGTCGTCATCCACCTCGACACTCTCGTGGCTCAGAACGTGACTGGGATCAGCGACGTACTTCCTGAGGTTGGACACGTGGAGCACGTCGTGCACACCAGAATGCTGGGAGGAAGGGCAAGCCGGTAAGCAATGGGTCCTACCCACTCCAGGACCTCAAAGGGCCCCACAAACCTCGGCGTAAGCTTCCCCTTCACCCCAAAATGCTGCAGGCCCTTCATGGGTGAAATGCGAAGAAAGACGTGATCCCCAACCTCGAACTGCACCTCTCTGCATTTTCGATTAGCATAACTCTTCTACCTGCTCCTGATAGTGCGGAGTCGTTTGTGGATCTGCTCTATCACCTTATGACTCTGCCAGATCAGTCTGGGGCCAACCTCCCACTTGGTCCCCACCTCAACCCAACTCAAGGGCACAGCACACCTACGTCTGTATAGAGCCTCATAAGGTGCCATGCCGATGCTCGAGTGATAACTGTTATTATATGCAAACTCTGCCACGGGTAAGTGCTCCTCCCAAGAGCCCCTCCAGTTTACAACACAGGCGCACAAAAGGTCCTCAAGTGTCTATATAGTGTGCTCTTACTATCCATCCGTCTGAGGGTGGTACGCGGTACTGAACCTCAACCGTGTCCTCAAAGCCTACTGAAACTCAGCCCAGAACTGGGAAGTAAAACGAGTATCCCAGTCGGATATAATCTCACGCGGAACTCCGTGCAGGCATACCGCATCACGAATGTACCTCTCTGCCAACTGCACTAGTCCCAAAGTGACTTGGATCAGTAGGAAACATGCCGTCTTCGTCAACCTGTCCACTATCACCCAGACTACGTCATGTCCTTGTAGGGTAATGGGTAGACCCACCACCAAGTCCATGGTGATGCTCACCCACTTCCACTCTGGTACAGGAAGTGGCTGCAACAGCCTTGTCAGCCTCTGGTGCTCAGCCTTCACCTACTAGCACACTAAATATTGTTGCACGAACTCACCCACATCCCGCTTCATCCCTCTCCACCAAAAGTCACGTCTAATGCAAAAAATCGCGTGATTTGTAAAAGCGGGTTTTTAATGTCGCTGTAACATGCGAATTCGCATACGCTTTTAAATTTATATTCCTAGATAGGGGAGTATCTAGGGTCGTCCAAGGAGGCGGGTTGCTTGCAAATCAACTCTCTTGCTTAGAAAATAAATCTCAACTTTCTTTTTGGTATTTTAAATATGTAATTTTTTTTTTTTGAAATGATGAGGGCAAAATGCGAATTGTGACGGGAAGTACTAACACCTATAATTACTTAGCTAAAACTTAAGAGATAGAAAATGTCCACTACCTAAGCTCACTCTAGGCAAGTGGAGGCCGAGAGTAATTAGGGAGTGGAAGTGCAACAAGTGTTAGAACAAAGGTAACAATTGCAATAAGAAATTAAAAAGAAGGCAATTCAATTAATCAGAATTTATGTTCTCTAGAAAGACAAGTAGAGGAATGCTTCTACTAGAAATGGAAAATATAAAAGGAATAAAAGAAACACAAATCCTCTTACAAAATCTGGTGAAGAAGGGAGTCTTCTTGCTCCAAGCCTAGCTGCTCCTTGGCTTGAAAAGAGGGTCTCCTTCTTCTCCTTCCTTGAAAGCTCCTCCAAGGTGGATGCTACCACCTTCAATGCTCTCCTCCAAGGGTGGGCGTGCACCACCCTCAAGCTTTCCTCCAAGGTGGCATGGACCACCTTCAAGACCTACTCCAAAGGTCTTCCTTGCTTGGCTCCTCCTTTGGCTAGCGTGGGCACAAGAGAGAAGGGAAAAGGGGAAGGCACCAAAGGGATAGAATATCCCCTTAATACTCTTCTTCTTCTCTCTTGGGCGTGGGCTCTAGGTAGAGTATGAGAGGAAATTTGCTAGCCAAGGATGGTTTGAATGGTGGTGGGTAGTGGTCTTTTTATAAGGTAGGATGAGGGGTTAAGGTGACTCTTGAAATGGAGGGCTAAGATGGGAGGATGGAGGTGGTTAGGTAATCCTAGGGTTAAGGATGGTTGGCACCACCTAAGGGGTGTAAGGGGGGTAGTTATGGGTGGCCAAGGGACACCTAAAAGTAGCGCCAACGATGGAGAGGTGCCATGGGTTGGCACCAACTTCTAGGCTTCTAGAAGGGGGGATTATGTGGATGGTGGAGATGGGTTTAAGGGAAGATGTGTGGTGGAGATGAAGGGGGTTTTTTGAGGGAAAAAGTGGTGCCAATAAGAAGGTAGTTAGGGTGGTTTTGGCGCCACTTTTTGGTGTCTTTTGGAGGTAGTGGGTAGGCTAGGTTGGCGCCAAGTAGGGTTAGCTTATGAGGAGCTTAGGTGGAGCTAGTTGGTGGAATTGTTAGGTAGGTTTTTAGGTGGTAAAAGCCAAGGGAGCTGGAGCATAGCTAAGCTATGCTAAGCTAAGCTAGCTTAGCTAATGGTGGAGTAGAGGAGGAGGCGTTGGAGCTAGGGTTTGGAGGGAGGAGCTGGATCTGAAGAATCTGGAGCTGAAGTGGAGCTGGCAGCTACTGAAGAGGTCAACATGGGGCTACTCTAGCTAGCTTAGCTTGCTAGTTCTTTGCTAGCTACTAAGCCAAGCTAAAGTGAGCTGGCTTCTGTTAAATGGAGCTGAGGTGAGCTAGGTTTGGTGCTCCCAGGGAGGATTGAGCTAGTTAAGACAGCTAAGGTAGCTTAGCTCAACCAAGTTGAGCTAGGCTGAGTCCCCAGGAGCTGGACTTGAGCTTTCTGAGCTGGGATGAGTTCTTCTTCAACTGGCTGGAGTTGAGTGGAGCTGGATGTAGCTGGATCTGAGCTGGGGTGAACTCCAGTCAACTCAGCTGAGCTAGCTAGAGCTCCTTGTGGACTAGTAGGAGCTGAGATGAGCTAGACTCAACTAGGTTGAACTAGATCTGAGCTGACCTAAGCTAGGGTAAGCTACTATGAGCTCTCTTGAGCTTCCATTCAATTGAGATTAGCTGAATGGAGCTGGGATGAGCTAACCCTAGTCCAAGTGAGCTAGGTTCCAGCTGAGGTGAGTTGGATCAAGCTGAGTTCTAGTTAGTCTGAGCTCCTCCTTCACCATTTGCCTTATTGAGTGCTAGGGTTTTTGGGACCTGTATATCTGTTCATCCCTAACACTCACAAAAATACATTAAAACAACAAAAGAAAATGCAATGCATGCCTAACCTAGTTAATGCCTAAATGCAGCCCAAAAACCCATTTGCAGAGCAAAACTCTAAGAGCTAGGTTTGTTTCAATGCATAAGAATGATGATAAAGTGTTGTTTATCAACGCCTCAGATCATAATACATCTTTGTGTTCCCGAGATGTATGGTGACCCTGGACCCATGCGCCTCCGTCAGGAGCTCTTTCAATAACTCCTCGTCCCTGGGAATGCATAAACGTCCCCTCATGCACAACACCTCGTTTGTAAAAGAGTAGTCCCCTGGACTCCCTGACAGCACTCTATCTCGCAACGACTGTAGGTATGGATCTGTCATTTGTCCTGTGATGATGTGGTCTATCAGCTCTCGTCTGTCGTATCACCGTCACTGCCCCACAATACCCCTGTGACTCTCGGGGTTGCCAACTGCCCAACTCCTCCATAAGTCTCCAACTCTGTTCCTGTAAACTGGCCAAGTGGGCGGGTGCCTTCCGGCTTAAGGAGTCAGCCACCACGTTGGCCTTCCCCAAATGGTAGGAGATGCTGTAGTCATAGTCCTTCAGGAGCTCTAACCAACATCTCTATCTCATGTTAAGCTCCTTCTGATCAAACAAGTACCTGAGGCTCTTATGATCCGTGAAAATCTCAAAGGTCTCACTGTAAAGGTAGTGCCTTCATGTCTTCAGCACAAAGACAACAGCTGCCAACTCTAAGTCATGGGTAGGGTAGCTATGCTCATGGGGCTTCAATTGCCATGAAGCGTAAGGGACAACGTGACCCCACTGCATGAGCACACCCCCTAACCCCTGCAACGAAGCATCTGTGTAGACCACAAAATCGCCACTACTATCTAGGATGGTAAGCACAGGAGCTGAAGTCAGTCTCTCCTTCAACTCCTGGAAACACGCCTCACAAGCGTTTTTCCAAGCAAAGGGCACGTCCTTCCGAGTCAACTGAGTCATAGCACGTGCAATCTGCGAGAATCCCCTAATAAACCGCCGGTAGTAGCCTGCCAGTCCCAAGAAGCTGCGTATCTATGTCACTGTACGTGGCCTCTCTCACCTAAGTACGGCCTCAACCTTGGCTAGATCCACAGCCAAACCATCCCTTGAGATCACATGGCCCAAGGAAGTCACCTACCTCAACCAAAACTCGCACTTGTTGTACTTGGCATACAGCCTGCGTCGTCTCAAAGTGTCCAGAATCATCCGTAGGTGTTGTCCGTGCTGTGCCTGATCCCACGAGTAAACCATCACGTCATCGATGAGTACCACCACAAACTGATCCAGATATGATCTGAAAACCCGGTTCATCAAATCCATAAAGGCAGCGGGGGCATTGGTCTGCCCAAACGACATGACCAAAAGCTTGTAGTGTCTGTACCGAGTGAGGAAAGCTATCTTGGAGATGTCGATCTCCCTGATCCTCAATTAGTGGTAGCCTGATCTCAGATCTATCTTAGAGAATACCGTGGCACCCCGTAACTGATCAAAAAGATCATCAATACTCGGTAGCAGATACTTGTTCTTGATGGTGACCATATTCAGCTGTCTGTAGTCAACACAAAGGTGCAGGGTACCGTCCTTCTTCTTCACAAACAACACAGGGGCTCCCCACGGGGACACACTGGGCCTCACAAAGCCCTTCTCCAATAGGTCCTGTAGCTGTGACTTGAGCTCTCGCAGCTCAAGTGGTGCCATCCGGTATAGTGCAGTAGAAATGGGGCTAGTCCCCGGTACTAGTGAGATCTCAAACTTAATCTCACGCTCGAGCAGTAGTCCTGGCAGCTCCTCTGGAAACATGTCGGGGTACTCACTAACCACCGGAATGCTCTGAAAGTCCACCACGGGGTTGGGCTCCACCACCACACAAGCTAGAAAACCCTCACACCCCTGGCTCAAAAGTCTCGCTACCCGAAGCGCAGATATGCACCTGAAAGCTCCATCCACCGACTGTCCATGAAACTCAAAGGAAGGCATCTCCGGTATGGAGAAGATGATCTTCCTCCTGAAATAGTCCACCAAGGCATGGTAAGCAGACAGCCAATCCATCCTAGAATCATGCCAAAATCCTCCATCGGTATCATAATCAGGTCAACGGGGAGGCTGTGTCCCCCAATACTGACCTCACAGTTTGTGTAGACCTCCTTAGCTACAAACAGCTGGCCACCTAGACCTTTGATCACAAACGGATCCTTTAACAACACGTAGTCCTGTCCGAAACTGACAGCAAAACTCACAGCAACAAAAGAGTGTGTGGCACCAGAATCAAAAAGCACGTAAACTAATCTGCTGGAAACGGTAACCATACCTGCCACCACTGAATCGGATGCCCTGGCATCTCTATGTGTCAGGGCGTTGATACACCCCTCAGCTCTCGGTGCAGAAGAAGCAGCCACACTCTTAGTCAGGCGAATAGCCGCTAGTCGATACCCTCCCCGTGATTGCTGCCCTCCCCCACGCACCTGGGGACCAAGACCACCTGCTCGACCTCCAGCGCTTGGTGCGGGGAGCATCTGCTGTGCTCTAGCCCTAGATGGGCAATCCCTCCTGATGTGGCCTAGCTGGCCACACTGGTAGTAGAGGGGGACTCGACTCCCTCCCTCCGTAGGTCCCTACTGACGGCTGGGCGAGGGTCCAATGCTGACAGCTAGCCCCTATCGGGGGCCCCAAAAGGCCACTGACGACCCTGCAAAATGAGATGGCTCTCCCACGGGTGCCACGTGCCTCCTCTCTCATTGGCCCTGAGAGTACTCTGGTTGGTAGGGCCTCTTCCGTCCACTGTCGATGTCTTGCGCAACCGGGTTGGTCTCCTCGTATGTCATGGCTACCTCCACCACTCTCGAGAAGGTGAGCAGCTTCAGGGGCTTGACATACCCCCGAATAGCAGGCCAGAGCCCCTCAGTGAACCTCCACAGGCACTCCTCCTCCGTAGCTACGACTGTTGCAGCAAAATGTGACAACTCCAGGAAGTGCGTGCGATACACGCTAACAGTCAACGTCCCCTGGCGGAGAGTGTGGAACTCCCACCTCCTCTAGTCCTGCCAAGTCTGCGAGAAGTACTGCTCACAGAAGAGGGTCACGAACTAGTCCCATGTCGGCTCTCCCCTCTTCTGGCCTCTGACTGCCCTCCACCACCTGTGTGCTGCACTCTCCAACTGGTACGTGGAAAAGGCCATGTAGCACTCTGCAGGGGGCGAAGGGTGTCAAACACCTTCTCTATTTGCTCCAGCCAGTCCTCTACCTCAGACGGGTCCTCATCCCCCTTGAAGGAGGGGGGCTTCAGCATCCGGAACTGTCCGAAAAGCTCGTGGTGCAGCTGTAGTGGGGGAACGGGCACGACTCTAGGCAAGGAGTGCCCGTGCTCAGAAGTGTCAAAGTGTGGTGGGGGCGGTGGAGGACCACCCCCTCCCCCTCCTGCTCGTCCAGTACTACATCGGTCTCTCAATCCCACAGAGGACTCCCCCTCCACGTCCTCAGGGAGAGGTGCCCGTGGAGGTGGGTGGAGCTCCTCCTGTACTATATCCCTGCTCAACTGAGTGAGGTCCTGGGCCTGAATGCCCGGGAGAAGTGGCGGGTCAACTAGCACCTTGGGCCCAGCACGTCCGCCCCTCAAACCTCATCCATGGCCACGTCTGCGGTCTGCCTTGAGAACTCCACAATGAGGCATCTCCTTCAAGGAGACGCGGAAGACAGAACAAAAGAAGTCAACTCTAACGGACTTCAGCGAAAGGAACTCAGAATAGATGTCAAGCGGGACGTTGTGGTGGTTACCCTAGTTACATGTACGTGAATTGGTTATTCTCAAGCTAGTTGGTTCATTTCTTGGAACGACCTTGCTTTGATACCATCTTGTTACGACCTAGTTCCCAAATCCCTACAAGATCCGAGACTGGCTCAACTCGACTAATCCCAAGACCCAGTCGTCCAACAAGAAATAATCGAAAAGCAGGAAAATAAATCACATTCACCATGCAATGTAACTAACAATAAAAGCGTACAAGCAATAAAGGAAGTAAAAGCTTCTAGTCAGTACATACCACCACAAAAATAGGAAAGTAGAACAAAAGTACAGTAATAGGAACAGTAAACAAAGTTTGAAACTCACTAGCAGAAAGAGAGTACAACAACAGTAAGAGAACTACTACCAGGCTCGACTGGGCCCAGCATCTTCTACAACCGATAACTCGGGTTGCTCAACTCCTAGACCTGTAAAGGGTTATGAGAAAACGGAGTCAGCGAATGCTAAGTAGAGTGGTAAGTGGTACGGATTTTACGTGGTTTGTAAAATACATCGTTGTAACGCGCAAAACCGATCAACTCTTAAATTTATAAACCTAGATAGTGGGGTATCTAAGGTCATCCAAGGAGGAAATATGTTTGCAAAATTCAGGTCTCTTGCTTGGAAATAGAAATCACCTTTCTTTTTAGTCTTTTCAACTATACCATTTTTTTTAGGGTTTTGAAATAACGAGAGAAAACACAAGTTGTTGGCGAAAGAATAAATAACAACTACGATTACTAAGCTAACACCTAAGTGACAAGTAATTCTTCTTGCTAAGCTCACTCTAGGCACGTGGAGGCCTAGAATAGTTAGGGAGAGGGAGTGAAGAGTGCTAGAATCACAGTAGTCAAAATGCAACTAAAAGAAATTTCAAAGAAGGAAACTAGATTAATGAGAAAGTGTTTTACAGAAAAACCTAGTAGATGAATGCTTCTACTACTAGAGAATTGCAATAAATAAAATAAACACAAATCCTATAGATAGATGGTGAAGAAGAGGGCTTCTTGCTCCAAGCTTGGTAGCTCCCGAGCTTGAAAAGAGTCCTCCAACTCCTTCCTTGCTATGCTCCTCTAAGATGATGTCCTCGAAGGTGGTAGCTACCACCTTTAATTCTCTTCCTCCAAGGGTGGATGTCCACCTTAGGTTCTTCTCCTTTTCCTGGTCGTCCTCCTTGAAGTGGAAAGCTCCTCCACCTTGGCGTGGCACAAGTTGAAGAAAGTGGGGAGAAGAAGGCACCAAAGGAGCTAGTGATGTGCCCCCTTAATCTTCTTCCCTACACCTTCTTCTTGGCCGTAGGTGTAATGGATGTATGCCCCAGACGTCTTTTAAGACGTCTGGGATAGTTTCAAGACGTCTGGAAATCCGTTATTTTCGACACCCGCGAGTCGCCTGCGCGCCTGAGCGCGCAGACCGCATATTCCCCCTTTTTCTCTCTGCGGCTGCAGGCGGCCTGCCACCTCCTCTCTCCTCTCCGCGCGGCGTTAAAAGGGGCGCGCCTCCCCTCCCGTCTCCACCGTCTCCTTCTTCTTCTCCTTCCTGTGCGCGAGAGCGAGCGGACGCGAGGGCGGCAGCGGCGGCCGCAGTGAGCGCGGAGGTGCGGCGTGCGAGGGCGGAGCTCTGCCGTGAGGGCGAGCTCGCCGGAGCGGCTTGGCCGGCTGGCAGAGGGCGCAGGGGGCGCGGAGCGACGCGGAGAGGGACCTGCTGCGGTCTGAGCAGCGACGTCGCGAGCGGAGGCCGAGCAGGGCCCTGATTCTGGAAAAATTTCCAGAATCAGACGTCTGGGTTGATAGCCAGACGGCAAGGTCGACGTCTGTAAGATCATACAGACGTCTGAAAGGTGAGTTTTCCGCCTTCTTCTTCCTTCTTGACGACTGACCGTACTGAGGAGGGGGGGTTGGCTGTGCGCAGGTTCGCTGATTAGCCATCTTTTGCGAATCAGACGTCTAGGAGTTGTACCAGACGGTTGGAGTGACCTACAGACGTCCGGAGTGACCATCGGACATCTGGGATCAAGGCAGACGTCCCCGCAGACTTCTGGACGTCTAGGAAACCACGCCGAACAGGTAATTCTCTGATCCACTTTTTAAGACGTCTGGAAGGAGTTCCAGACGTCTGATTTTGCACAGTATCGTCTTTTTCGACCCGTTTAGGGCCCGTTCGGGCTCCGTTTTCCGCGATTCTAGTTGCGTTCTCTTCAAAATTAATTCCTCTACTCATCTACAGTAGCTATACACTATTTTGAGACACTCCTTGTGTTTGATCCTTGTGACAGGATCTCGTTCAGTTGCAGTCTTGAGAGTCGCGGAGGCACGCGGGATTCCCGATCACGCCCCCATTACTCCCGTTGTACCTGGTAGAGTGGCTTAAGTTATTAATAAAATCTGTTAAAGTATGAAACCATAACTAGAATCTAGGACATTGCATGAATCCTAGGAATGAGAAATGTATGGAATGATAGCTCCTAGGTGATGCATGAATCCTAGGGCTGGAAAACTAGTTGTATGCTAGATCCTAGGATGTGGCATGAATCTTAGGATGGAAAAACTAGTGGAATGTATAATACTGCAGTCTTGGAAAAATGGAAAGGAATATAAAGCTGCCTGTAATTTGAATTAACAGCTGCCTGTTATGAATAAAGAAACATGTTTGAGATCATGGATTTTGAGAACGTGAATCTGGAAAGTGAAACATATGATGTTCTGAGATAAAGAGCTGGAACCCTACGGGGAATTAGGAGTGGAACTCCTGGAAAGAAAAAGGAATGGAATTGAGATGTAGTTTGTACTGTCTCTTGGGTACGCAGTACCAAGGGAAGTACCTGTACCTGTTTAGTGCAGAGTGGGGCCAGCCGCCCCAGGGACCCGGGGTTAGGATTGGCCGCTCTGTACCGACTTATTGGCCCTCGTGTACGTAGTACCGAGGAGAGCTAGTAGTGTTAGGAGAGTACTAGCTACCCCACGGGCCCCGGGGTTCTGCTAGCCTCCTTCACCGACTTGTTAGGCCCACTAGGGCAAACCAGGGTAGTCAGGCGAGGGTACGCAGACTGTGGAGGGGCAAGGCCCCGGTTTGGTTACTGTGGAGGGGTTGGACCCCTGTTACTGAGAGGGCTCTGCCCTGGTTCCGTGCTGTGCTTTGGGCGCACCCGTTAACGGAAACGACTGACCGCGTGTCAGTGCGGGCTAGCTACCTGTGCGTTTATCGCACGTGCCGTAGTCACCGTTACGTCTGTCAGTGACCTTGGGGTGGTTGACTGAGGGTAGGATCACCACGGGGGACTCTCCCGGCCAGGAGAGCACCACGTGCTACTTCTACTTTTGGAAAAGACTGCAATCAAGATCGTTCCCACGAGGACATTCGAGATCAAGTAAAGGACCTGAGAAATAAATGAAATAGTGAGAAAAATTGAAAGATGTGAATAAAGGAAGTAATAGAACATAACAGCTACTGTACACTCTACTGTTGCCTTTAGTTAGTTTGCCACTCTACTCAGCGTTTTGCTGACGTGTTACACTCGTTACCTTTTTCAGGACCAGGTGTTGAGCAGCCAGGGTCGGCGGCTGCAGAGGACGCTGGGCCGAGTAGGGTCCAGTAGAGTTACCACAGCCTTTTGTACCCCTTTTGTTTCTGTTCTAGTGAGTAGTTTTTGTTTCCGCTGTACCTTCTTTACCTACAGTTCTTGTTATATGATAAATGCTGTTTTACTGTTGTGGTGGTACCTACTGTAGTAGTTTCTTTCCTTACTGCTGTACTTTCTTACTGTTAGTTATATTCATGCTGAATGTGGTTTATTTTACTGTCTTTTGGTTACTTCCTCGTTGGACGACTAGGTCTTGGGATTAGTCGAGTCGGTCCGGTTCTCGTGTCGCGTAGGGACTCGGGAACCGGGTCGTTACAAGATGGTATCAGAGCAAGGTCGTCCCGAGAAGTGAATCAACTGACTGGAAAATAACCAATTCACATGTTTATAGCTAGAGTAGCCACCACAACATATCTCTTGACATGAGCTCTTAGAAGTTTTGTTAGGTACCGTCTGTTTTGACGTTTCCGTTTTGTTTCGCGTCTCCTTGCAGGAGATGCCTCGTCGCGGGACTGGCGAGACTGGCCGCGGGCGCGGCCGAGGGCGAGGTCGACGAGGTGGACGTGCTGTCGTTGACGTCTCGGTGGACCAGCCACCACTCCCTGGCATCCAGGCCCAGGACCTCGCCAGACTGATACGGGATATTGTACGAGAGGAGCTCCACCCACCGCCCCGAGCACCTCCTCCTGGGGTTGCAGAGGGGGAGTCCTCTGTGGGACCACGCGACGGACGCGGCGCTGGACACGAGGGAGGGGATGGGCCCCTGCCACCCCCACCTTCCTCCGACACTTCTGTACACGAGGCACCTTCGCCTGGGGGTGCACCAGCACCTCCCCTACAGCGCCACTTCGAGCTTTTCGGACAGTTCCGGAAGCTGAAGCCCCCCTCCTTCAAGGGGGATGAGGACCCGACCGAGGCAGAGGACTGGCTTGAGCAGCTGGAGAAGATCTTCGACACCCTTCGCCCCCCAGTGGAGTGCCGCGTGGCCTTTGCCATGTACCAGCTGGAGAGTGCGGCACACCGGTGGTGGAGGGCGGTCCGGGGACAGGAGAGGGACGAGCCGACGTGGGACCAGTTCGTCACCCTCTTCTGCGAGCAGTACTTTCCCCAAATGTGGCAGGACCAGAGGAGGCGGGAGTTCCACACTCTCTGCCAAGGGACGATGACCGTGAGCGCGTACCGCACGCGTTTCTTGGAGCTGTCCCGCTTTGCAGCGACAGCGGTAGCCACTGAGGAGGAGCGCCTTTGGAGGTTCACCGAGGGGCTCTGGCCTGCGATCCGGGGGTATGTCAAACCCCTGAAGCTGCCGACGTTTTCGAGGGTGGTAGAGGCAGCTATGACTTACGAGGAGACCAACCCGTCCGCGCGAGAGACCGACGGCGGGCGGAAGAGGCCCTTTCAGCCAGACTTCTCACAGGGCCGGCAAGAACGGAGACACGTGACATCCGCAGGAGAGCCGTCACGTTGTGCAGGGCCATCAGTGGCCTTTGGGGGCCCTCGACAGGGGCCAGTCGCCAGCACCGGACCCCCGCCTAGCCGACAGCAGGGACTCACTAAGGGTGGGAGTCGGGTTCCCCTCTGCTACCAGTGTGGCCAGCCGGGCCACGTCAGGAGGGACTGCCCATCTAGGGCAGGAGGTCAACAGATACTTCCCGTGCAGAGCACTGGAGGGCGTGCAGGAGGCCGCGGTTCCCAGGCACGAGGAGGAGGACAGCAGTCGCGAGGAGGGTACCGGCCAGCACCTACCCGTCCGACGCAGAGTGTGGCTGCTTCGTCCGCACCTAGAGCTGAGGGGCGTATCAACGCCCTAACACACAGGGACGCCAGAGCTTCGGGATCCGTGGTAGCAGGTATGGTTTCAGTTTCTAGCAGACTCGTTTACACGCTTTTCGATTCCGGTGCTACGCACTCGTTTGTCGCAGCCAGTTTTGCAGTTAGTTTGGACCAGGATTATACACTGTTAGAGAATCCGTTCGTAATCAGAGGTCCAAGTGGTCAGCTGTTTGTCTCTGAGGAGGTGTACACGGGTTGCGAGGTCAGCATCGGGGGACATAGCCTTCCAGTTGACCTGATTATGATACAGATGGAGGACTTTGGAGTGATTCTGGGGATGGATTGGCTGTCCGCTTACCACGCCTTGGTAGACTGTTTTGAGAGGAAGATTGTCTTCTCCATTCCGGAGCTGCCTTCTTTCGAGTTTTACGGGCAGCCAGTGGATGGAGGTTTCAGGTGCATTTCGGCACTTCGGGCGGCGAGACTTTTGAGCCAGGGGTGTGAGGGCTTCCTAGCTTGTGTGGTGGCAGAGCACAGCCCCGTGGCAGACTTCCAGAGCATCCCGGTGGTCAGAGAGTTCTCCGACGTGTTCCCAGACGAGTTACCAGGACTACCGCCCGAGCGTGAGATCGAGTTTGAGATCTCACTAGTACCAGGGACCAGCCCCATCTCCACCGCGCCATACAGAATGGCACCGCTTGAGCTGCGAGAGCTCAAGTCCCAGTTGCAGGACCTTTTGGAGAAAGGTTTCGTGAGGCCCAGTGCGTCTCCCTGGGGAGCCCCGGTACTGTTTGTGAAGAAGAAGGATGGGACCCTACGCCTTTGTGTGGACTACCGACAGCTGAATAGGGTCACCATCAAGAACAGATATCCGCTGCCGAGGATTGACGATTTGTTTGACCAGTTGCGGGGTGCCACGGTGTTTTCCAAGATCGACTTGAGGTCTGGATACCACCAGTTGAGGATCAGGGAGACCGACGTCTCCAAGACAGCTTTCCGCACCCGGTATGGACACTACGAGTTTTTGGTCATGCCGTTTGGGCTAACCAATGCCCCCGCTGCTTTGGTCATGGACCTGATGAACCGGGTGTTTAGACCGTACTTGGACCAGTTTGTGGTGGTTTTCATAGATGATGTACTCATCTATTCTAGAGATCGGACGCAGCACGGACAGCACTTGCGGATGGTTCTGGACACTCTGAGATGACGCAGGCTGTACGCCAAATACAGCAAGTGCGAGTTCTGGTTGAGGGAGGTGACCTTTTTGGGTCATGTGATCTCTGGAGACGGCCTGGCGGTGGACCCCGCCAAGGTCGAGGCAGTGCTCAGGTGGGAGAGACCGCGTTCAGTCACTGAGATTCGCAGTTTCCTGGGACTGGCAGGTTACTACAGACGGTTCATCAGAGGGTTTTCGCAGATTGCACGTCCTATGACACAGTTGACCCGGAAGGACGTGCCTTTCGCTTGGACAGACGCCTGTGAGGCGTGTTTTCTGGAGCTGAAGGAGAGGTTGACCTCGGCTCCCGTGCTCACCATCCCTGACAGTAGTGGCGGGTTCGTTGTGTACACGGACGCTTCCTTGCAGGGGTTAGGAGGTGTGCTCATACAGAGGGGTCATGTTGTCGCTTACGCTTCGCGGCAACTGAAGCCCCATGAGCATACCTACCCTACCCACGATCTAGAGTTGGCAGCTGTTGTCTTCGCGCTGAAGACATGGAGGCACTACTTGTACGGTGAGACCTTCGAGATTTTTACAGATCACAAGAGCCTCAGATATCTTTTTGACCAGAAGGAGCTCAACATGAGACAGAGACGTTGGTTGGAGCTCCTGAAGGACTACGACTGCAGCATCTCCTACCACCCGGGAAAGGCCAATGTGGTGGCTGACGCCTTGAGCCGTAAGGCGCCCGCACGCTTGGCCAGTCTACGGTTACAGAGTTGGAGCCTTTTGGAGGAGGTGGGCAGTTGGCGACCTCTAGAGTTACGAGGGTACTGTGGGGCAGTGACGGTGACACGGCAGACCAGGCCAGAGTTGATAGACCGCATCATCACGGGACAGATGGCCGATCCGTACTTGCAGTCTTTGCGCGACAGAGTACTATCAGGGGACCCAGGGGACTTCTCTTTCACAGACCAGGTGTTACGCTTGAGGGGACGGTTGTGCGTCCCCAGAGACGAGGAGCTGTTGAGAGAGCTCCTGACTGAGGCACACGGTTCCAGATTCACCATACATCCCGGAAACACGAAAATATACCATGACTTGAGACGCGAGTTTTGGTGGAGAGGGATGAAGCGGGATGTGGGTGAGTTCGTGCAGCAGTGCTTAGTGTGCCAGCAGGTGAAAGCTGAGCATCAGAGGCCTGCAGGGCCACTTCAGCCGCTTCCAGTGCCAGAGTGGAAGTGGGAGAGCATCACCATGGACTTGGTGGTGGGCTTACCTGTTACCCAGCGAGGACACGACGCAGTCTAGGTAATAGTGGATAGATTGACAAAGACGGCACGATTCTTGCCGATCCGAGTCACTTTGGGACCAGCACAGTTGGCAGAGAGGTATATCCGTGATGTGGTGCGACTACACGGAGTTCCGCAGGAGATCGTATCCGACCGGGATACCCGCTTTACGTCCCAGTTTTGGGCTGAGTTTCAGCAGGCTTTGGGGACGAGGTTGAGGTTTAGCACAGCTTACCACCCCCAGACGGACGGACAGTCGGAACGCACGATACAGACACTTGAGGACCTTTTGCGTGCCTGTGTACTAGACTGGAGGGGCTCTTGGGAGGAACACCTGCCCCTGGCGGAGTTTGCATACAACAACAGTTATCACTCGAGCATCGGCATGGCTCCCTACGAGGCTCTGTACGGACGGAAATGCACGGCACCCTTGAGTTGGGTTGAGGTGGGGACCAAGTGGGAGGTTGGCCCCAGGTTGATCCGGCAGAGTCAGGAGGTAGTCGAGCAGATCCACAGACGACTCCGCACTGTCAGGAGCAGATAGAAGAGCTACGCAGATCGCAGACGCAGAGAGGTGCAGTTCGAGGTTGGGGACCACGTCTTCCTTCGTGTTTCGCCCATGAAGGGCTTATAGCGGTTTGGGGTGAGAGGGAAGCTCGCGCCGAGGTTCGTGGGGCCCTTTGAGGTCCTGGAGCGGGTTGGACCCGTTGCTTACAGACTTGCCCTTCCCCCGCAGCTTTCTGGTGTGCACGACGTGTTCCACGTGTCCAACCTCAGGAAGTACGTAGCCGATCCCAGCCACGTACTGAGTCACGAGAGCGTCGAGGTGAGCGACGACCTGACCTACCCCGAGCGGCCAGTGTAGATCCTAGACCGAGCCGTCCGCAGGTTGAGACGAAAGCAAGTACCCCTGGTAAAGGTTTTGTGGAGGAGCCAGCGGTACGAGGAGGCTACCTGGGAGCCTGAGGCGGCAATGCGGGAGCGTTACCCGGAGCTTTTCGCGGGTACGTCTTTTCGGACCGGCTTCGGTCCTCTTTGAGTTTGTTATGGTTATTTGGACATCTTTTTCCCGCACCCTAGTTGGCGCAAGTTTCGGGGACGAAACTTCCTTTGAGTTTGTTATATTGTAACGGATGTATGCCCCAGACGTCTTTTAAGACGTCTGGGAGGTGGCT
This sequence comes from Thalassia testudinum, assembly GCA_037157565.1. NCBI lineage: Eukaryota > Viridiplantae > Streptophyta > Magnoliopsida > Alismatales > Hydrocharitaceae > Thalassia > Thalassia testudinum. The sequence goes on from JAZHRO010000002.1 coordinate 78,198,194, forward strand.
CAGACATCGGACAAGACGTCTGGGATCACAACCAGACGTCTGATAAGACGTCTGGGATAGTTTCAAGACGTCTGGAAATCCGTTATTTTCGACACCCGCGAGTCTCCTGCGCGCCTGAGCGCGCAGACCGCATATTCCCCCTTTTTCTCTCTGCGGCTGCAGGCGGCCTGCCACCTCCTCTCTCCTCTCCGCGCAGCGTTAAAAGGGGCGCACCTCCCCTCCCGTCTCCACCGTCTCCTTCTTCTTCTCCTTCCTGTGTGCGAGAGCGAGCGGACGCGAGGGCGGCAGCGGCGGCCGCAGTGAGCGCGGAGGTGCGGCGTGCGAGGGCGGAGCTCTGCCGTGAGGGCGAGCTCGCCGGAGCGGCTTGGCCGGCTGGCAGAGGGCGCAGGGGGCGCGGAGCGACGCGGAGAGGGACCTGCTGCGGTCTGAGCAGCAGACGCGCGAGGTTCGACGCGGGCGGCGTCGCGAGCGGAGGCCGTGCAGGGCCCTGATTCTGGAAAAATTTCCAGAATCAGACGTCTGGGTTGATAGCCAGACGGCAAGGTCGACGTCTGTAAGATCATACAGACGTCTGAAAGGTGAGTTTTCCGCCTTCTTCTTCCTTCTTGACGAATGACCGTACTGAGGAGGGGGGGGTTGGCTGTGCGCAGGTTCGCTGATTAGCCATCTTTTGCGAATCAGACGTCTAGGAGTTGTACCAGACGGCTGGAGTGACCTACAGACGTCCGGAGTGACCATCGGACATCTGGGATCAAGGCAGACGTCCCCGCAGACTTCTGGACGTCTAGGAAACCACGCCGAACAGGTAATTCTCTGATCCACTTTTTAAGACGTCTGGAAGGAGTTCCAGACGTCTGATTTTGCACAGTATCGTCTTTTTCGACCCGTTTAGGGCCCGTTCGGGCTCCGTTTTCCGCGATTCTAGTTGCGTTCTCTTCAAAATTAATTCCTCTACTCATCTACAGTAGCTATACACTATTTTGAGACACTCCTTGTGTTTGATCCTTGTGACAGGATCTCGTTCAGTTGCAGTCTTGAGAGTCGCGGAGGCACGCGGGATTCCCGATCACGCCCCCATTACTCCCGTTGTACCTGGTAGAGTGGCTTAAGTTATTAATAAAATCTGTTAAAGTATGAAACCATAACTAGAATCTAGGACATTGCATGAATCCTAGGAATGAGAAATGTATGGAATGATAGCTCCTAGGTGATGCATGAATCCTAGGGCTGGAAAACTAGTTGTATGCTAGATCCTAGGATGTGGCATGAATCTTAGGATAGAAAAACTAGTGGAATGTATAATACTGCAGTCTTGGAAAAATGGAAAGGAATATAAAGCTGCCTGTAATTTGAATTAACAGCTGCCTGTTATGAATAAAGAAACATGTTTGAGATCATGGATTTTGAGAACGTGAATCTGGAAAGTGAAACATATGATGTTCTGAGATAAAGAGCTGGAACCCTACGGGGAATTAGGAGTGGAACTCCTGGAAAGAAAAAGGAATGGAATTGAGATGTAGTTTGTACTGTCTCTTGGGTACGCAGTACCAAGGGAAGTACCTGTACCTGTTTAGTGCAGAGTGGGGCCAGCCGCCCCAGGGACCCGGGGTTAGGATTGGCCGCTCTGTACCGACTTGTTGGCCCTCGTGTACGTAGTACCGAGGAGAGCTAGTAGTGTTAGGAGAGTACTAGCTACCCCACGGGCCCCGGGGTTCTGCTAGCCTCCTTCACCGACTTGTTAGGCCCACTAGGGCAAACCAGGGTAGTCAGGCGAGGGTGCGCGGACTGTGGAGGGGCAAGGCCCCGGTTTGGTTACTGTGGAGGGGTTGGACCCCTGTTACCGAGAGGGCTCTGCCCTGGTTCCGTGCTGTGCTTTGGGCGCACCCGTTAACGGAAACGACTGACCGCGTGCCAGTGCGGGCTAGCTACCTGTGCATTTATCGCGCGTGCCGTAGTCACCGTTACGTCTGTCAGTGACCTTGGGGTGGTTGACTGAGGGTAGGATCACCACGGGGGACTCTCCCGGCCAGGAGAGCACCACGTGCTACTTCTACTTTTGGAAAAGACTGCAATCAAGATCGTTCCCACGAGGACATTCAAGATCAAGTAAAGGACCTGAGAAATAAATGAAATAGTGAGAAAAATTGAAAGATGTGAATAAAGGAAGTAATAGAACATAACAGCTACTGTACACTCTACTGTTGCCTTTAGTTAGTTTGCCACTCTACTCAGCGTTTTGCTGACGTGTTACACTCGTTACCTTTTTCAGGACCAGGTGTTGAGCAGCCAGGGTCGGCGGCTGCAGAGGACGCTGGGCCGAGTAGGGTCCAGTAGAGTTACCACAACCTTTTGTACCCCTTTTGTTTCTGTTCTAGTGAGTAGTTTTTGTTTCCGCTGTACCTTCTTTACCTGCAGTTCTTGTTATATGATAAATGCTGTTTTACTGTTGTGGTGGTACCTACTGTAGTAGTTTCTTTCCTTACTGCTGTACTTTCTTACTGTTAGTTATATTCATGCTGAATGTGGTTTATTTTACTGTCTTTTGGTTACTTCCTCGTTGGACGACTAGGTCTTGGAATTAGTCGAGTCGGTCCGGTTCTCGTGTCTCGTAGGGACTCGGGAACCGGGTCGTTACAGTAGGTGTAGGTAGGTATAGGTAGAAAAGTACACTAATGGAGGATGCTCTAAAATGGTGGTAGGTGGTGGGTTTATATAGAGTAGGAAGGGGGCTAAGGTGACTCTTGAAATGGAGGGCTAATATGGGAAGATGGAGGTGGTTGGGGATCCTATGGCTAAGGGAAATTGGCGCCAACCCAAGGGATGCCTAGGGGGTGGTTATGGGTGGTGGCACCCCCTAAAGTTGGCACCAAAATGGCTTCTAGAAGGGGGGCTTAGGTGGTGCCAAGTAGGGTTCTAGAAGGAGGGGTAGGTGGATGGCTAGGATGGGTTGTAGGGTTAAGTGTATGGTGGATATGGGGGTGGATGTTGGTGCCAAAAAGGGGGGTAGTTAGGGTTAGGTTTTGGCACCAAAATTGGTGCCTTTTTGTGGTGATGATGGGGTGAAGAGGTGGCTAGGAGGTGGTGCCAACTTGGAGTAGGATAGCTAGCTTAGGTTGGGCTTAAGTTGGTGGAGCTAGCTAGGGTTGAGTTGAAGGTGGTGGATGGCCAAGGAGCTGGTTGCTAGCTAAACTAAGCTAAGATAAGCTAGCTTAGCTAGCTATGGAGTAGAGGAGGAGGTATTGGAGCTAGGGTTTGAAGAGAGGAGCTGAGGAGGAGAAGTCTGGAGCTGGAACTGGAGCTGGCAGCTACTGAAGAGGCTGGCTTGAAGCTACTCTAGCTGGCTTAGCTTGCTAGTTCTTTGCTAGCTGCTAAGCCAAGCTAAAGTGAGCTGGCTTCTACTATAATGAGATGAGGTGAGTTGAGTCTGGTTCTCCCAGGGAGGATCAAGCTGGTTGAGGTAGCTAAGGTAGCTTAGCTCAATTGAGTTGAGCTAAGCTGAGTCCCCGGGAGCTGGACTTGAGCTTCTTGAGCTGGAATGAAGTTATCTTCAGCTGGCTGGAGTTGAGTGGAGCTGGATGTAGCTGAATCTGAGCTGGGGTGAACTCGAGTCAACTCAGCTGAGCTAGCTAAAGCTCCCTGTGGACTAGTGGGAGCTAAAATGAGCTAGACTCAACTAGGTTGAGCTGGATATGAGCTGACTTGAGCTAGGGTGAGCTAAGATGAACTCTCTTGAGCTGCCATTTAGCTAAGATTAGCTGAATGGAGCTGGGATGAGCTAACCCTAATTCAAGTGAGCTAGATTCCAGCTGTAGTGAGCTGGATCAAGCTGAGTTCCAGCTAGTCTGAGCTCCTCCTTCACCATTTGCCTTCTTGAGTGTTAGGGTTTTAGGGATCTGTATATCTATTCATCCCTAACACTCACATAAACATATTAAAAACACAATAAAAAATACAATGCATGCCTAACCTAATTTATGCCTAAATGCAGCCCAAAACCCCATTTGCGGAGCAAAACTCTAGGAGCTAGGTTTGCTTTAATGCATAAGAATGATGATAAGCTGTTGTTTATCAGTAACCAAACTATCTAAAGCAGTAAAAGCTAACAAGTAAACTTATCTCTTCCAATTATTTTATTTTACAAGAAATTCATTTTTACCCCATTGGTTTACTTTCAGATTTCTTTCTTGATCTCGCGTGTTCCTCGTGGGAACATTCTTGATTGTAGTCTTTTTCGAAGAGTAGAAGGTACACATGGTGCTCTCCTGGACGGGAGAGTCCCCCGTGGTAGTCCTACACCCAGTTAACCACCCCAAGGTCATAAACAGACGTAGCGGTGACTACAACACGCGCAATAAGCACACGGGTAGCTACCCCGCAATGGCACACGGTCAGTCGTTTCCGCTAGCGGGTATGCCCAAGGTACAGCACAAAACAGTATAGGGCCTAACCCTCTCAGAAACAGGGGTCTCACCCCTCAGAACCAAACAGGGGTCTCGCCCCTCCACAGTCCGCGCACCCCCGTCTGACTACCCCGGTTTGCCCAGTGGGCTAACAAGTCGGTGTAGGGTGGCTAGCTGAACCCCAGGCCTCGTGGGGTGGCTAGCTCCCTCCCTACACTAGTAGCTCTCCCCGGTATCGTGTACGCGAGGGCCAACAGAAGTCGGTGTAGAGTACCCAATCCTAACCCCGGGTCCCAACCCAAGGGCGGCTAGCTCTGCTCTACACTAAAAAGGGGATAGTCTCTCTCCTTGGTACCACGTACTCAAGGGCCAGCACACTTCCCATCCACATTTCCAGGCCTTTCCATTCATCCACAGGAGCTCTACTTCTATCTCCCCGTAGGGTTCATGCTCATATTCACCATATTATTCCATACCAGGTTTCACCATTCACAATTCCATTTGCGTATTATATACATACAGCTCGTATTTCCATAATTTAACACATGCACAAGCGATATCACAGGTAACTGTTTAGTTATCTCAGGCATTCCATATTCTAACAGGTAGCTCATATTTATTAACTGGCAGTTGCTAACAATTCAGCTCATTCATTTATACATGCAATTTCAATCATGCAAGCAAACGACTCAACCATTTCTCATCCTAGGGTTCATGCAACATCCTAGGTTTCCAGTTATCTAATTTTCAGAGATGCATTCATATTTTATAAGTAAAACAGGGGGAAACCACTCTACCAGACAATTTGAGAGTAGTAGGGGCTCGAACTGTAGACCCACGTGCCTCTGTGAGCCCCAGACACGCAACAAATAGAAGTCCTATACCAAGGAACACACCACAATGGAAGATTCAGAACAATATATAAAGGTTTCTAATATGTAGAGGAATTCACAAGGAAGCCACAGATACTTCGTTTGCGTAAAACGGATCCCGATCAAACCTTAAACGGGTTAAAAACAAGTCTGCAAACTCAAATCAAACGTCAGCTTCTTAAAAGTCATCAGAAGCTCACCTCAATTCCTGCGATAACCTTAGATGTCCAGGACTCCTCCTTGACCATCTGGACTCAGCCCTCAACGTCCAACCTATCCTCTGGTCGTCTGGTAAGTTGTCTAGACATCCGAAAAACGTGGGAGGGTGTGCCTCGCACCTTCCCAAAGCTGCTCCTACGCACGACAGAGCAGCACACCTCTTTCTAGCCAAGCAAAATGCCTCTACAGTGCGACCTACATGGCCGTAACCACGAGGAAGACGTACCTGCACGAATACCCACTTTTAGACATCCGGTGTCGTCGCCAGACGTCCAGCCCATCGTCCAGAAGGCACTCCGGACGTCTGATACTGGAAAAACTCCAGTATCAGATGATTAGCCTATATTTACGGGCTATTTAAGTATCTAAATATTTAGACATTAAGTTAATTTTAACATTTAGATAGCATACATTAGGATGTAAACAAATTAATTCATATTTTTAGCTTAAGTGCATAATTCATGAATTTAGAATTGACCTAGGGTTGCATACATTTAATTAGTTAATTAATTAGGTGCACTATTTTAATTAACATAGAAGTTAAGGAGTTATGTATAAATAATCCTAATTATTTTATTATTTTATTCTTCTTCTCCTTTGCAGGTAACTCCTCCATTTCCACCTCCTCCTCCTGCTCATCACATTGATTCTACGATGTTTTGAATTTCAAATCCTTGTAGTCATGGCTACAAAAGAGAAGGAAGAGCTGTCGTTGAGGGGGAGGTCTCCACCCCTTTGTTCCTCACTGTGTTCAGAGAACATTGCTTCTCTTCCATCCATACCACCGGCCTCCCACCACGACAGTGCGACTCCATCACCGTGGGCATGTAAGGTGACAGCCCACACCACCAAGAGTCCCTACAAATTCCTCCTGCCTCACGCCATCACCCACGCCCACACCTCATTCTCAGCACCCACGCTTCAACACCTACCTCCAGTGCACCCTGCCAAGCGCGCTTGCCACCACTCCATCAGACTCCACCACGCGCCTTCACCAGCAACTCCAACCCACGCATCAGCACCTGCACCACTGTGCGCCCTTACTTCATCTCCAGCACACCCTACCAAGCTCCCCAGCCACCACACGCCCTCACCTCATCCAGCGCACATGCCAGCACCTGCACACCCTCGCCCGTGTGCCAGCAGCCCCCCCCCGCTCCATCAGACCATGCTCGCGCCTTCTCGCCTCCACCAGAACCTCCAACGCCCTCGCCAAGCGCACTTGCCCACCGCACGCTCTCACCCCAGCTCCCACGCCTTACGCCATCAGACCACGCCCGTGCCTTCACCTCTAATGCCCCCAAGCCCGCACTCCAGCGCCTCCCTACAACACCTGCAGCCGGTGCCAACAGAACCCACCGCACGTGCCTTTGCACCCACAGAGTGTCGCTACTCCAAGCGCCCACACCCCGCGCGTCCTTGCAACGCCTGCAGTGCCCGTGTGCGCTGCCCTCCTTGCGCTTGCAGCACGCACGGCCAGCAACAGCCTCCTCCACCGCCACCACTTCTTTCCTCTGACAGGCCAACTCCGGCCGTCTCGCAACTTGCCACCACCACCGTTGCGGAGCCCTCACTCCGGCCAATCTACGTCCAGAAGAGTTCTTCGAACAATCCTCTCTCCATGCACGAGGAGGAGAGAGGTAGAATCCTCTGTTAATGGTGGAATTAATAATTACATTTCATGCCATTACCATGAAAATGAATTTTGATTTATGATTATTTTATTATGGTGAAATTGTGACTTCATACTCATGCTTTCTTATAATTGCGTAGCTTTTGTTATTCACATCTTTTGACATTGGTTTTGGATTAAGATGTGCACAAACTCTCTCTAATGCATGTCAATTGGAAATTACATAGATTCATCACATATTTATTGAATATTTCAGTGAGGAAAAATTACACATATACCCTTACATTTTCGAGTTATTGTATATCTTCTTTTCGTCGCATTTCATGTCAGATTTGATTTTGGATTTCGCACTTGATTGAACGAATACGAGAAAAAAAAATATTCATGATTTTATTGCATCATTGCCTCCCTGTGGACACGACCCGCTCTTCTGTGAATGGTTTAATTTTTATTTTAACTATTTTGTTAAGCAGTTTTCCACCTCTTTGATCCTACAACGACAAATCACCTTAATACATTATTTGAAAGTGAAAACTGACTTATCAAATGGCACCGTTACCAGGGAGGCAATAGACCCAATAATTTCACCTGATTTTTATTTCTGATTATTTCTCATTGCACAGTGATCTGACCATTTATTATTTTTTCTGTGTGAGGAATTTGAGAGAGGAATTTGAGCGAGGAAATTGAGAGAGGTGGCAGGCACATCTGGGAGAAGACATCGACCTTGAGTGACACCTACATGTGGGGAAGATGAAGGAGACCTAGATCCATCCTCCACAGGAGATTCTCCGTGTCATAAGTTTTAATTCTATTTTCTTGCCCTTGTAGTAATTGGGCCTGATTTTTGGGAGCTTGTTCCCTTTTCTTTAGATTTAGGTTTTTAATTTATTTTGTGGATTGTTTACCCTTAATTTGCTTGTGCATAAGTAGCTAAAAAAAAAACTAAGAAAAAAAAAACACAAGCTACCTACTAGAAGCTGCCTGCCCTTAGGTCGAATCATTTAGGACTGAATGAGCAGCATCTAGATCTAATTCTTGTCTTGTATATTGCATGAAGAATGCTGGAATCAGGTATGCATTGCTAACTCCGCATTTCTACTTGTCATGCAAATACATTTGGATTAATTTCAAGACCAACTAATTTGTATTGAAGTGATCTAACAAGTGGTCACATATATTCTAGAAAAAAGACTAATAAAAGGAGGGACATTTAAAAATCAAGGACTTGATTTTCAAACGTGGCATGCGATTCAAAATTCAAAATCTTTTTGCGGTGTATGCACACTTATATCTTTTGCACCACGACACGCATTTAGGCACTCCTAAGTCTTGAAACTACTAGGACAAGAGCCCTCCTACCGTTGGATTCTGAAGTGTTCGGAACTTAAGATCAAAGGTTTGTAAATCCAAAGAGGGGGATACCCTGTCACGGATTTTTGGGGGTAGTTGAGAAGCACCGCGAAAGCACAGCTTCAAAGGATGGCTTAGGCCTACTTGCATTCCTTGATCTTCCATCTTTGGATTTACTCTACCATTTGAGATTTAGGGAAGAACACCTAAGCTCCAACTAGGTCTTTTTAGGCATTTCGAAGGTTGACAATAGGCATGTAATTGATTGGGCAACTTGCTTTGTCACCTACAGTTTGAACTAAAGTCAAAAGCCTAAATTTGTAAAGACCGGACAAGTCCTTTTGAATTGTGTTTGTAGTGCATGCTTGGTAGGCGTTCTCTTAGGAGACAACTTGTGTTTGATCCTAAACCTAAAAGAATCTTAAGAAGAAACCTTCCAAGGGTAGAAATGGCTGGTCAAAGGAGCATTAAGGAATATTTCATTCCAACCAATCAAGCTTGCCCTACACTACATAGACCTGAAGGGGACAATCCTTATGAGATCAAAAGCAGTAACATATCCTTGCTACCCTCCTTTTATGGCACTGCTAGGGAAGACCCTTACAGGCATATAGAGGAATTCACTGAGGTCTGTTTTATGGTGAAGCTGCAGGGCGTTACTAATGAAGCTCAAATGCGGACCCTCTTTCCCTTCTCCCTTAAGGACAAAGCCAAGTATTGGTATCACACCCTTGATGATATTAGCACTTGGGATGCTCTGAAGAAGGAGTTTTTGAAGAAGTATTTCCCTATGAGCAAAACCAATCACTTTAGGAGGGAAATTATGAGTTTTATTCAAAAGGATGGGGAAGCTTTCCATGATGCGTGGGAGCACTTTAATGACTTGCTGAGACTTTTCCCACATCACTCGGTGCCTAAGTGGCAATTGGTTGAAAGGTTCTACACTGGACTTAATGATTCGCATAGGCAAACTGTGGATGGTGCCTGTGTAGGAACCTTTCTATCTAAGACTGAGGATGAAGCTTGGAACCTTTTTGATACTTTGAGTGAGAATTCTATTCACTTGAATTCTACCTACATGGATAGAAAACCCACTCTCATGCAAAGAAAGTTGGAGGCGAATGAGGCAAGGGACACCCAGAATTTAGCCTATTAGATTCGATTATTGAATCAAAACATGGAAAGGCTTATGTCGAACCCAAGTCAATTCGTAGCTAACACCTCCACATCCTAAGCTTCCAAATGCTCAATTTGCCAAGGCAATACACACACCACTGTGGATTGCCACTTGGCCTCCCAATTCCCTGAGCTTGTACAAGCGGATCTAAATGCCACCCAAGGGTTCCATCCTAGACCTCGTAATGATCCTTTTTCCAACACTTATAATGAGGGATGGAGGAACCACCCAAACTTTTCATGGAGACAAGGAAATGTCTCAAATTCAGGGAATTATAAACCACAATCCTTTCAAAACCATCAAATGAACCAACCTCAAACATTTGCCCAACCTAAGACCTCTGAGATGGATGAATTGAAGGTAATGTTGAAAACTATGCAAGAAAGTCAAAGTGCCATCATCCAATCTCATGACAAGGCCATACATGAGATGAAATCACAAATAGGATACCTTGTTGAGGCTGTTAGACAGAGGGAAACTGGGAAGCTCCCCAGTGCTGCTGAGGAGAATCCTAAAGGAAAAGGGATTGTCTTTAGGGAGCATGCTCAGGTGGTGACTATTGTGAGGAGTGGGAAAGAAATTTCCAAACCCGATGCTCCTATAGTCTCATCCCCTAAAAAACCATCCACCCCGACTTTCACCCCCACCGGAGAAGACTTGCCCAAATCTTCTCCGCTTGAAATCACCTCACCGGAAGAAGTTGCCCCCGTTCCACCCCTTACTCGACATGACAACCCTTCCACCCAGAGATTGAGAGTGCCCCTTCCATAGCGCTTTTCCACCTCTAGGCAAACTTCTGTTGGCTCATCTGGAGCCAAAGATAAGACGAATGAGATCATGGAAACTTTCAAGCAAGTGCAGATTAACCTGCCTTAGCTTGAAGCTATCAAGCATATTCTGTCTTATGCCCACTTCTTAAAGGACCTGTGCACGAAAAAGCGGCAATCTAGGAAATAGGTCCAATCAAAAGTTGTCCTGCCTGATTCTATTAGCTCAATTGTTCAACATGGCACACCCCCGAAACTTAAGGACCCAGGAGCCCCGTACATCTCAGTGGTTATTGGTGACTTACAGATTGATGAGGCTCTACTTGATCTGGGTGCGGGGGTGAACATCCTTCCGAGCTACGTGTATGAACAACTTGGGGGAGGTAATCTGAAGCCTAGCCCTGTAATCCTTCAAGTTGTTGATCGATCACTTAAGACACTGCAGGGAATTTTGGAAGATGTTCTCGTAAGAGTGGAGGATTTCTTCCTTCCCATTGACTTCTTAGTTTTGGACACTGACCCTACCAACAAGCCAACCAAACCCTCCATCATTTTGGGCTGCCCCTTCCTTGCAACTTCGCATGCTTCAATCAATTGCAATACTGGGGCATTGAAAATGGGCTTTGGGAACAGGAATATCTGGCTTAATGTGTTTGATGCTTACAAACAAGCCAGACTTGAGGATTGTTCTCAAGTTGAAGTGATAGATGACCTGATTGAAGAGGCAACCCCTACAATGTTATGTGATGACCCCCTTCAGCATGTTATGCTAAATGAGCATTCCCATCTCTTGGAGGAATGTGAAGGGGATATAGTAGAACTTGAGGAGTTGCTGGGTGTTTCTGCTAAGTCTCTTCCCCCATCATCTCTGCCTAAGGTAGATTTGCTACCTGAGATGGGGACATCTATTATGAAACCCTCAACCATACAAGCCCCCGACCTTGAGTTGAAACCCCTCCTTGAAACTCTTAAGTACGTCTTCCTCGGTGCCAATGATACGCTCCTCATTATCATTTCAGCTATGCTATCTAAGGCACAGGAGGGAGCCCTGATTGAATGCTTGTCTAGGCACAAGGAAGCTATTGCTTAGATCATTGCTGACATTAAGGGTATAGACTCTACACTCTGCATGCACCACATTTATACTGATGATTCCATTAATCCATTGAGGGACATGCAGAGACGTCTGAACCCTAATATGAGGGAGGTGGTTAAAAAGGAAATTCTGAAGTGGTTGAACGCTGGTATCATATATCCCATTGCAGATAGTAAATGGGTAAGTCCTATTCATGTGGTGCTAAAGAAGGCAGGCTTTACTGTGGAATTCAACGACCAAGGTGAACAAGTTGTCACTAGTCCCTCAACTAGATGGAGGGTCTGTATTGATTACCACAGGCTGAACACTGCTACCCAGAAGGATCACTTTCCCTTGTCTTTTATTGATCAAATTCTTGAGAAATTGGCAGGGAATAAGTACTATTACTTTCTCGATGGATATTCTGGGTACAACCAGGTTGCAGTCTTCCCTGATGACCAGGAGAAGACGACATTCATGAGTCCTTACAGTACTTTTGCATTCAGGCGTATGCCGTTTGGATTATGTAATGCCCCTGCAACCTTCTAGCAGTGTATGATGTCTATTTTTTCGAACATGATTGACAAGTGTGTTGAAGTGTTTATGGATGACTTCTCCATTTATGGCTCGTCTTTCGACCAGTGTCTCCTGTACCTAGAGAATGTGTTGAAGCGATGTAAGGAGACTGGTTTAGTCCTTAGCTGGGAGAAAAGTCATTTCATGGTACAGAAAGGAATTGTACTTGGGCATGTTGTGTCTGAGTGAGGTTTGGAAGTAGATAAAGCCAAGATTGATTCTATCTCCAAACTCCCATTTCCCATGAATGTCAAACAGATTAGATCCTTTCTATGCCATGCCAGCTTTTATAGGTGCTTTATTAAAAATTTTAGTAAAATTTCTTGGTCACTTTGTGACTTGTTGGTGAAGGAATCTTCTTTCAATTTTGATTCAAAGTGTGTCGAGGCATTTCAAACTCTGAAGTGGGCCTTGATCTCTGTGCCTATTCTCCGAGCTCCTGATTGGACACTCCCATTTGAGCTGATGTGTGATGCTTCGGATTATGCAGTGGGAGCAATCCTTGGACAAAGGGTTGAGGGAAGACCTCATGTGCTGCATTATGCTAGCAAGACTTTAACCGAACCGTAGCAAAACTACACCATCACTGAAAAAGAATTACTTGCTGTAGTTTTTGCTCTGGAGAAGTTTAGGTCTTATCTGCTTGGGTCTAAGGTGATTATTTTCACTGATCATGCAGCAATGAAACATCTCATTGCTAAGAAAGATTCTAAGACACGTTTGATTAGGTGGATCCTACTCCTTCAAGAATTTGACTTGGAGATACGTGAAAAGAAAGGAGTAGAAAATGTTGTGGCTAACCACCTGTCTCGCCTTCCACTTAATGACTCTTTCCGGAGACATCCGCGAGACATTTCTCGATGAAACCCTAATGGCGATAGCACCAACTTTACCTTGGTATGCTAATACCGTAAATTACTTGGTCACTAGAGAAACTCCTGGGTCTTGGGATGAGCAGAAAAGAAAGAGATTCATTTCTCAAGAAATATATTTTCATTGGGAAGAGCCTGAATTATTTAGATTTGGACAAGACCAAGTATTGAGACGTTGTGTACCTAAAGAGGAACAATAAAGTGTGCTGAGTTTTTACCATGAACTTCATTGTGGAGGACACTTTGGTGCTAAGAAAACTGCTTTTAAGGTTCTTCAGTCTGATTTTTGGTGGCCTTCGTTATTTAAGGATTCTCATAATTTTGTTAAGGCCTGTATTAGATGTCAACTGATTGGAACGATTGGGAAGAGGAATGAAATGCCTCAACACCCTATTCAATCTGTTGAAATCTTTGATGTGTGGGGAATTGACTTTATGGGCCCCTTCCCTTCATCCCATGGTTATGAATATATCTTGGTGGCAGTTGATTATGTCTCTAAATGGATAGAGGCCATTCCTACGCGCACAAATGACCACTTTGTCGTTTTGAAATTTGTGAAGGCCAATATCATATCTCGTTTTAGCTACCCCAAGACCATTATAAGTGATGGGGGACCTCATTTCCGAAACCACTACTTCAATCGGCTAATCAGGAGTCTGGGAGTGACTCACAAGGTTGCTACCCCTTACCATCCTCAGACAAGTGGCCAAGTTGAAGTGTCAAGTAGGGAGATAAAAAATATTTTAGAAAAGATCGTTAGACCTGATAGGAAAGACTAGTCCCAAAAGCTTGATGATGCTTTGTGGGTGTATAGAACAACCTATAAGACCCCTTTGGGTACTTCTCCCTTTCAGATTGTGTATGGGAAAAGCTGCCATTTACCTGTTGAGTTGGAACATAGGGCACTTTGGGCTATTCGAAGTGTTAACATGGATTTAGAGAAGGTAGGTAAGGCACGACTTCTGGAATTAAGTGAACTTGAGGAGCTGAGGAATGATGCTTATGACACCTCTCAAGCTTATAAGGAAAGAACTAAGGTCTTGCATGATAAGTATATACTTCGAAAGACCTTTGAGCCCAACTAACAAGTCTGACTTTTCAATTCCAGACTTAAGCTTTTTCCTGGGAAGTTAAAATCTTGTTGGGATGGGCCTTACATAATCACTAAACTGTTTCCGCATGGAGCTGTGGAGATTAAAAGCCCTTCCTCTTCAGCAAGTCCCTTTATCATCAACGGTCAACAGTTAAAACCATACATCACTTTGGATGGCCATCTGGTTGACGAGGTCACTCTTAAGGAGCCTTAGCTCCTACCATTCTCCACCTCAGGTAATATTTTCCTTTAACTATTTTTGTTTCCAATGAGGACATTGTTTGAACCAAGAATGGGGGAGAGGACCTGAGGCATTTGTTTATAGCATGTCTACATTTTGCATTCATTCATGCATATTGCATTTAAAAAAAAATAAAAATAAAAAATATAATAAAAATAAAAAGTTTTAAGCTTAACTGGCTAGGCCCTGCATTCTTAAGCAAATCAGAACTCTAGGTGAGACTAAGTTGATTCTAGGGTCGAACTTTAGAAGCTAAGTGAGCTACTAGATTTAGACCTTTAGGGTCCTTTGTGGACTTAAAAGCTTAAGTAGGAGTTAAGTTGCGGACCATTCCTCAAGAGGTTGAGGAAGGAAAGCTAGGGATTGAGTTAAAAGGTGGGGTAGTACCTGAAGTCTTATTCTATCTTTTGGTTTACGGGTCCTTGTAACCCAAGCATCCAAATTTCACACACTTGGTCTTGTGTAAGTAAGTGATCAACTTAATTCCTTTCTTAAAAGAGATTTGGTTCTCTTAGTTTTGACTTAGGAGAGGCTTAAAAACATAATTTGATTGGAAGAGTTCCTGCCGCAGGAAAGGTGGAGTATATCTCACCTTGAGGATGCGATGATAACATACTACCTCCTCGGTGCTTGTCTCTTAGGATATCCATCCTACTGGGGGCATATAAGCGCATTGTGCGGTTCAAGTACCATGGGCAGCCCTATCTCGAAGTGCCGATAGCCACAGGCCTGAATTCACTTAAGAAATCCATGGGCGATACTATCTCGAAGCATCAATTTCCAGGAGTTCTTGGGGTTGCTATGGGCAGTGCTATCTCGAAGCATCGAAAGCCAGGCACCCTTCGAGGTACGGTGATGGGGATAATGAATCCGACACAGACCGTGTTGATAGCTAATCTGAGGTTAGACTTAGAGGAATCAAACAAAATATATATATATTATTCAAAAAAAAAATTTAGGTTGGCAATCATACTAACCTTAAATAACTCAGACTAATGCACATGCACGAATGCTTTAATCTCAAGGTTCAATAAACCTAGGGTAGAGTTAGAAATCAGGGAAACTTGTGCCTACAACTCGTCTTTAGCTGACCTAGTCTGTAACTTAGCAACTACTTGGGAACCTTAGGTCTAAAGTCTGAACTTAATATGGTTCTAAAGGAAGACCGATTGGGTTGGCTAGTTTACTTGGAGTGCTAGGTTTTGCTTGGATTTGCTATGGACTAGCAAAAACTAGGCATGGGGGTATTTGATTAGCCTATATTTGCGGGCTATTTAAGTATCTAAATATTTAGACATTAAGTTAATTTTAACATTTAGATATCATACATTAGGATGTAACTAAATTAATTCATATTTTTAGCCTAAGTGCACAATTCATGCATTTAGAATTACCCTAGGGTTGCATACATTTAATTAGTTAATTAATTAGGTGCACTATTTTAATTAACATAGAAGTTAAGGAGTTATATATAAATAACCCTAATTATTTTATTCTTTTATTCTTCTTCTCCTTTGCAGGTAACTCCTCCGTCTCTGCCTCCTCCTGCACATCACATTGATTCTATGATGTTTTGAATTTCAAATCCTTGTAGTCGTGGCTACAAAAGAGAAGGAAGAGTTGCCGTTGAGGGGGAAGTCTCCACCCCTTTGTTCCTCACTGTGTTCAGAGAACATTGCTTCTCTTCCATCCATACCACTGGCCTCCCACCGCGACAATGTGACTCCATCACCGTGGGCGTGTGGGGTGACAGCCCACACCACCAAGAGTCCCTGCAAATTTCTCCTACCTCACGCCATCACCCACGCCCGCACCTTCATTCTCAGCACCCACGCTTCAACACCTACCTCCAGCGCACCCTGCCAACTGCACCTGCCACCTCTCCATCAGACTCCACCATGCGCCTTCACCAGACCATGCTCCAGCATACCCTGCCAAGCGCCCTAGCCACCACGCGCCCTCACCTCAGCCAGCGCACATGCCAGCACCTGCACACCCTCGCCCATGCTCCAGCAGCCCTCCCCCCCCCCTCTCCATCAGACCACGCCCGCGCCTCCTCACCTCCACCAGAACCTCCAACGCCCTCGCCAAGCGCACCTACCCACCGCACGCTCTCACCCCAGCGCCCATGCCTCACGCCATCAGACCACGCCCGCGCCTTCACCTCCAATGCCCCCGCGCCCGCACTCCAGCACCTCCCTGTAGCACCTGCAGCCAACGCCAACAGAACCCACCGTGCATGCCTTTGCACCCACAGAGCACCGCTGCTCCATGTGCCCACACCCCGCGTGCGCTTGCAGTGCCCGTGCGCGCTGCCCTCCTTGCGCCTACAACACGCACAGCCAGCAGCAGTCTCCTCCACTACCACCACTTCTTTCCTCCAGTAGGCCAACTCCGGCCGTCTCGCAACTTGCCACCACCACCATTGTGGAGCCCTCGCTCCAGGCAATCTACGTCCAGAAGAGTTCTTCGAACAATCCTCTCTCCCATGCTCGAGGAGGAGAGAGGTAGAATCCTCTGTTAATGGTGGAATTAATAATTACATTTCATGCCATTACCATGAAAATGAATTTTGATTTATGATTATTTTATTGTGGTGAGATTGTGACTTCATACTCATGCTTTCTTATAATTGCGTAGCTTTTGTTATTCACATCTTTTGACATTGGTTTTGGATTAAGATGTGCACAAACTCTCTCTAATGTATGTCAATTGAAAATTACATAGATTCATCACATATTTATTGAATATTTCAGTGAGGAAAAATTACACATATACCCTTACATTTTCGAGTTATTGTGTATCTTCTTTTCATCACATTTCATGTCAGATTTGATTTTGGATTTCGCACTTAATTGAATGAATACGAGAAAAAAATATATTCATGATTTTATTGCATCATTGCCTCCCTGTGGACACGACCCACTCTTCTATGAGTGGTTTAATTTTTATTTTAATTATTTTGTTTAGTGGTTTTCCACCACTTTGATCCCACAATGACAAATCATCTTAATACATTATTCGAAAGCGAAAATCGACTTATCATCAGACCACGCTCTTGCTTCTCTCGCCGCACTCTGCCGTGGCTCCTCTTGCTCTGCTGTAGCTCTGACCGCTGCAGGAAGTCGGGGACAATGCCCTGATGCTCTCCTACTCCCGCACACGCCATGATGGCCGTGCAACACTCCAGCAAGCCCCCACGAAGCTCGCGAGCTCAACCTTCTTCTTGTCTTCACTCCCTCTCCTCCACGTCGCACTCGCTCCCTCTCTCTCGTGCACCCACTTACGGAAGTGGAGTAGGAAGGAAGGTGGTGGTGGTGGAGTGGAGAGGAGAGGAAGGGGGCTTCTTATATAGGCGGGAGGGTTAGGGTTCGATGGGGGAAAAAGCGAAGAAGAGAGAGAAGGGAATGGTCTACACACTGGCTGCGTGTAGAACCAACATTGCGTACAGATTTTTCAATTTCCAGACGTCTGGGAAGGGGTCCAGACGTCTGACTGATAATCCAGACATCTTAAAAGGCTCAAATCAAAAAGGGTCTTTATAAGGAGCCTACGGCCGTGAAGGGAAGAGAGGAATTAGGGGTGTTCGCGGTCAGATTTAAGCATGAGGAGATCAGAGAGGTCTGGGCTCCTTTAAATAGAGCTCTGAAGGTCGGTTAGGGCTTGGGAAGCAAGCTTCCCAAACAAGGAAAGCTCGTTGGCGATGGAAATCGTTGAGATACCCACATCTCTCATGCGTTCACATGAGAGATTGGGAGGGAATCAGAACTCAAATAAGGGTTCAGACGAGAGAGAATTTCTCAAAGGATCTCCCTTCCAATTTTGGAGTAGATCCTCCAAGAAATCAAGGAGATTTGCCCTGTCAAAGTTCATCGGAGTAGGTTTCCTCCGCTATAATGGCGAAGGGACCTAATTGCAAAAATGATGAAGAAGATATGGGGCTTTTTGTAAGGGTTTTTGAAAGATATGGGTAGAAATGTAATCAGGCTGAACCATTTTGCAACCTAAGTCAAGACAAACTCATCTTGGGTCCAAATTTTGGTACAAGCCTAATTTGAACCTAAGGAATCCAATGGTGAAGTTGGATTTTGGGTTTAACCACGTTTGACTAGGGAATTTATGCAAAAACCCAATTTAGGGCAAAAATCTGTCTAGGACCCCTTTCTAGGTCAAGATGGCTTCTAATGGCCAAATTGAAGGTTCTAAACCCTAGAGAATATTTTTCTATGATTTTTACAGGGTTTAAGTGAATTTTATCCTGACCAGAACCCTGGTTAATCAAGTGGTTCTATTTTAGGGTTTCAAGAAGTCATTTAATTCACAAAACTCACACAAACTCTTTTCTGTCTAATCCAACCCACTTATTATCCTATTAAG
This sequence comes from Thalassia testudinum, assembly GCA_037157565.1. Lineage (NCBI taxonomy): Eukaryota > Viridiplantae > Streptophyta > Magnoliopsida > Alismatales > Hydrocharitaceae > Thalassia > Thalassia testudinum. The sequence continues at coordinate 78,216,849 of JAZHRO010000002.1, forward strand.
GCCATTTGACCTTTGTTTAGCCCTTGAGAAAACCCATTGTTGTATTGCATTGCTAAAATTACAATTTTACCCCTAGTTTCTTATTTTTCTCTCAGAAAAGTTATGTAGTGAATTATGACCTTTAGTTGGTTATGTAGGAGTATTTATTCTCTTCATTGGGTCAAAATGAACTAGTTAGGGCTCATGATAGTATTTCCATCAGTTCACATGAGAGATTGGGAGGGAATCAATGCACATAGATGGGTTCAAACTGGAGAAAATTTCTCAGAGGATCTCCCTTCCAATTTTGGAAGAGATTCTACAAGCAATCAAGGAGATATTCCCTGTCAAAGGTCGCCGGAGTAGGGTTCCTCCGTAATAATGGCGGAGGGACCTAATTGTGAAGACGACGAAGAAGCTAGGGGGCTGAATGGAAGGGTTTTTGAAAGTTAAGGGTAGAAATGTAATCATACAAGACCTTTTTCCAAACTTAAGTCAAGTCCAACTCATCTTAGGTCCAAATTTTGGTACCAACCTAATTTGGACCTAAGGAATCCAATTGTGAAGTTGGATTTTGGTTTTGACCATATTTGACTGGGTAATTTATGCAAAAGACTAAATTAGGGGAAATATCTATCTGAGACTCTACTTTAGGTCAAAATAGGTTCTGATGACCAATTTGAAGGTACTAAACCCTAGAGAATATTTTTCCATGATATTTAGAGGGTTTAGGTAAATTTTATCCTGACCAGAACCTTGGTTAATTAAGTGAGTCTATTTTTAGGGTTTCAAAAGTCATTTAATTCTCAGAACACACGCAAACCCATTTCTATCTGATCTAACCCACTTATTATCTTATTAGGACCATTTGACCTTTATTCAGCCCTTAAGAACACCCGTGGTTGTACTGCATTGGTAAAATTGCAGTTTTAACCCTAGTTTCTTATTTTTCCCTCAAAATGATTATGCAATGAATTATGACCTTCAGTTGGTTATGTAGGAGCATTTATTGACTCAATTGGGTCAAAATGAGCTATTTAGGGCTCATGATGGTGTTCCCATCGGTAAGCTTCCAGAAAAGATACTTTCCTGGAAAGGGGAGCTCGAAGAGGTAAAGCTCGAACTAAAGCCTTCCATAGGAAAATTTTAGTTTTTGGAGAAAGACCCTCCAATGCCCATAGTTTCCTACATCTGGAAATGTCTCTTTCCTCAACAATTCCATCCCTACCATACTCCTTTATCAGTGTGGGATAGGCTGAATAAACAGAGAAAATTCCTTTTAGGTGAAGCATCCGGATGAGTATTGCCCCTATGAATTGGTATTAATAGAATTGCATGAGCCAATTCTGGTGAGAAATTATTGCATCTTGCGTCAACATCCTAGCTACTTGCATCCTCAACAAAAAGCTAAAAAATCTAATTCATCTCCAAATTAGAGTAATTCTCTAGATAAATAGGTCCTCCCCAATCCTTTAACAAGTGGTTGCTCCAATAATTGACATTATCAAACCTTTCAATCAGCTACAAAGTATGCTTATGCAGCATCTTCTTAATTTCATCCAAATCTTTCATAAAGTTGGAGTCAAATTGCCTTGGATTAATTCCCAAAAAGATTGAGCATCAAAAAATTGATGCCCTATGATAACCATTACCCTTGATGATACATATACTTCCTAATCTAAGCAAAATGCAAGTGGGCAAACAATTGATGGACTTCTCAGACTCATGAGCTGAATAGCGCAACTTGCAATCCCACACTTCATTGGAACACAGATCCAAGACTTTCAAAAATAAGTTCTTTTTTTATCTCAAGAGAGCATTGAAATCAAGTAAAGGAACCATTTTCTTTGTCTCCTTTGTCATCTTTTATGTCAAGTCTACATCTCATCTAGATGTCCTACCATAACTATGAACTTGTTCAATTATGAGAGCATACTTCATGCTAAAGCATCACAAAAGCATGTAAAACTGATTACTAAAAAAAATCTTGATCAAAGTTGAAAAGCCCATGATAAGGGAAGAAATTGACCCTCACAAAATAGGTCCAAGAGGCAACAATCCCATTTTGTTCGGCCCAAGCCTAAGAGGCTCACAAATAAATTAGCCTAGATGACCCATGATATGATCCTACTAAGGATCTAGTAAGAAGTTTTGGTGGGTTCGCTCGTCAAGACCACAACCGATGAAAACCATTGGCAAATGCCCAAGGATCCGCTAAGATGGCCTGGCAAGACCTTAGGAGGGTGTCCAACAGAGGCCCAAGTTGGAGGCATCTGATAAAACTTTGACAGTGAGTAGTCACTTGCCTAAGTATGAGCCACCAGAAGGCAATATAATGCTTACAACAAATGCAATCTTCAGAACAAGATCCTTCAAGATTTCCACATCAAACTAGATAAGACATGTTTCATTGACAAGCACTTAAAAAGGAAATGGAATGACATGCCCCAAAATCAAGATCGTTATGGGATCCTCTAATAACTATGGGATTGTATTCTTAATCAGAATCCTAATTGAATGAGGAATCATTGTGTATTATAAATATGGGGTCTCAAGCATTGTATTAAGCATTCTTCCTACATTATTCACTATTAACCACTGTTAGTGAGTCATTTAAGATTAGATCTCATCCCTAGATGTACACCCATCGAGATGGAACTAGATATTTCTTTTAGTTTCCTCCATCTTATTCTATTAGAGAGTTTACTTTTCGATCAGCACAAAAATCACAGTCACGAAAATACAAAAGCACATGTAGAAACTAGTTCTTTTGTGTTCATTTCATTATAGGAGTAAGGGAATTGTATCTTCCAACCATGATAAAACACCACAATGGGTAGTGTCTCATATAATAAGTCTTGACACCAAAAGATTTTCTTCTTCTCAACAAGGTGACAAGTACCATTTTTGTTGAGAAACCTAATATAACTCCAAATTATAAGCTCATTCACATCCTCCTCACTACTATGGTTACAATGAGTATCCTCTTACTTTGAATGGAGAAATGCATACCCCTCTAGAGGAAGAGAGATTCATGTCCAAAGATAGAGGAGAGGACACCTCAATTGGTGGTTTTGAGAGTAGAAACTAGGATTAAAGTTTCTTTAGTTCCTTTCAAGATATCTGTAGGGGAACCACAAATTCCTAATACAATAGTCAATCTCAAATCTCTATCTAAATGTTAAAATTAAATCTTCATTTAGTAATGCATCATTTATTCTATTTTAGCAAACCATATAATCCCATATAATGTGTACACTAGTCAAAAGATTTTCTTTTCATCATAGCATTGAAGAATAGATATCTTAGTCTCCAATTAACCTTAAGTAATCTTAGAAAATTATGAATCAAGCACCACGATAGAGTTATGTAAGCCTTAAGATTCATTCTATTTTCTTCCCTGCTAAATTTACACACAATTAAAGTCTCTTATAGTTTTGGGATGAGAATGAAAACTAGCATAATTTTGGGAAGTTTTATCCTTATGTATAAGTCTAATCAAGATCCTACAACCTCATGTAAAAATCATCTTTCCAAGTATACCCAAAATAAGCTTGTTCCTCTTATTCACCAAAGGAACTTTAATAATCTCTTTGAGATATTATGCTACTCCTATCCTCTTACATGCACACCAACTTTCTAATATTTGTATGTTGATAAGTACTATAGATAATAGTCTATTAAATGTGTGCACTTGAGTATATATAGCAACTTAGGAATATCTCAAGTCAAAAAAATACATGTTCTTCATGACAACAAAAAAGATGGTCTTATCATAGCTCATTCTTAACCCAACTTGTGTGACAATTCTAAATCTCCATTTACAAACATCAATTAGGTGGCAATCTCTAAAGAAGATTGCTATCTCTTCTCTAACTAGAAAAAAATATGTAAATATCGTTGGTGGACTTTTGATATGCTATTAAATCCTCTAAACCATTTAAACCATAGAATCTACACACATGGAGTATATTTGATTTAGCCAAGTACATTACCTTATTGGCACTTGTTGAACTTTTTTACGAAGCTACGCTAACGTGTTCGGTTTTGGAAAACCCGTCGTTGTAGTTCGAAAGCGAAGGATTCGAGTTCAACAAATAAAATTTATATCGAAATTAAAATTCCGGGTCGAACACAGGGAGGCGAACGTTTGATTTAAAAACTTCGCGTTTCTTTTTATTTTGTCACAAAGAAATTCAATTTAAACTATCTAAGTATCTACAACAAATAAAAGAGAGAGAGGGAGTAAGAGAGAGAGAAGGAATACTATACATGGAAATCAAAATGAGATGTAGAATAGACAAGGAATTTATCATAAAAGAGTTCTTTCGTTACAACTAGAAAACATAAAACAATTACTCTAGAAAGCATTAAAAGAATGGAGGGAGAAATGTCCTCCTCGACGATCGCTCGGAGGACGAATAGACTACTCTAGAAAGCAGTAAATCTATACTAGAAAGCAGTAAAAAGAATAGGGAGAGAGAATCCTCCTCGACGGTCGCTTGGAGGACGAGCCGGACGGGACGACGCCTGGACGAAGGAGAACGAAGCAGGACGAAGGAGGACGAAGCAGAAGAATGGGAACGAAGCAGCACGCCGTCGTCGTCGCGGGATCCACTTCCGAAGGGGGACGAAAATTTGGACTTTATCTCGCGAGAAGCATCCCGGGTGTGGGACAAGCTTCTCTTGAGCTTTGGAGAGGTAGAGAGGAGAAGGAAGGGATGAAAATTTCGTATGGAGGGGGTCTCCTTTTATAGTTGCAAGGAGTGGGGGCAAAATGGACATTACATCTTCAAAATAATAAATAAGGGGTCTTTAGTGACGGATAAAACCGTCGCTAAAGCCCCGCCGTCGCCGTCGCCGCCGCGCCCGCTCGGCTGGCCACGCGCGTAACGCATACGCACGTCGCTTGATTTTCAGCCGTTCGATCGCGAGATCGGACGGCTTAGAACGCGTCCGCGCCCGCTGCGTAGCGCACCGCCCGCGTGTGATCGCGCGTTCACCAGAGCGTCCAATTGCGCGTCAGCGCTATCGGGCGCGCGCGGCCGTTGGATCTTCATCTGACGCTCGTGCGCGCCCGCTCGCCCACACCTTCCACCCCCTCACCGCGGCTCGAACCCGGGACCTCCGCTTCGCCCGCAGCTGCGTCGCCGCTGCGCTACGCGGGCGAAATGGTCGCGCGGACGTTTTTAAGCGCGAGCGACCGCAGCCGTTGGATCGAGATCCAACGGCGGAGAGGAGACGGTGCACGGTCTTCACCAGACGCATGCGGCCGATTGGGCGGCTGAGATGGCGCCACGTGGCGCCATCTTAGCCGTCCATCTTCTGGAAGTTGTAGATGGTGCCACGGATGTCGGATTGACTCGATTTTTGTGTCGTTGGGCTGCGATCGTCGATCCGAATTCATCCGTGTGGTCGGATTTGCCATCTGAAGTGCGGATTTACACCATCCTGGCCCTTGATCTTCTAGGGTTCCCCGGTCTCTATCTGATGCTACGGATGCCTGATTAGGGCGATCTTGGAGTCGTTGAACTCCAATCGTCGCCCTGATCATATCCATATGGTTGGATCTTTGATCCGAGGCCCCGATAAAATTTTTGCCCTGTCCAAGCACATAAAAGGAGACAATTAACCTCCATTTTATTCAAACTACTCTAAATGCAAGATGATGCATGTAATGCAATATTTATATCATGAAATGCAATCCTATGCTTAAGAACATACATAAATAGACATTTTAAGTAGTGTAAATGTGTTTACATCATACCCCCATGCCTATCTTTTGCTAGTCCCTAGCAAAAACTATATGCTATTTATAAAAGAATTAGGTTAGATTATTTGGACCTGAGTTATTTTCAATCATTAAGAAATTGTCTACTTAAGAACTGAACTTTTAAAGACACAACAGTGCCCGATATCAGCCAAAATGCAGACCGCCTCAAGCCTCGCCTTATTCAAAGAAAAATTTCTTTTTCTGTTTTTACTCTCTTTTTTTTTTTTTTTTTTTTTGAATTTTCAAATTTTAGGGTTTAAGAGTGGCTTTCTACGGCCATTCAACTCACCCAAGATTTGATGAGAACCCTAAGTTTTAAGCATCTTATTGTGATTGTGATAGACTCGTTGACCGGCAATTAGAACGGACTTCGGATTTCTACGCCTCTAGGGGACCGCAAAAATAATTCTGCCTAAAGGTGTATCTTTACAACCGGTAGCTTTCTCCCTACTTTTATTTTTTTAACGGGGTCAACACAAGGGTGAATCCAGTGTATATCTCCCCGGTTTATTCTACTTCTCCGCTTCTTCCTAACTGTTTTGGGAATTTTTAGTGCGTTTTCTGAGCTGGGTTCTGGATAACCGGTCGATGAGCTGTTACCACCGACAACTTGCCAGCCATACTCGTGCGGCGAAGTGTGGCTTATTTCTTTTTGTTCTTTTCTCCTTTTTGATTTTTTTTTTTTTTTAAGTAGGTGGCTTCCCTGGTCTAAGATTTACCTAAAGGCAGCAAAAAGAGAAAGGTCCAGTGACTGGGCTCTGGACAACCTACCTATGGGCTGTTACCCACGATAACTTGCCAGCCATATCACCCTAGAAGGTTCATTAGCTACCCAATTTCCGTTAAAATCACCAAACAACGAGTCAGTGCAAAGAAAGTGTGTAGATGCTTAAAACTCAAAATTCCCTTAAATCAGAGGGCGAGTTGACAAGTCGTGTACTTATCACCCAAACTTATTTATTCCAATTATAATAAAATTCAGGTTGGCGAGAACTCGAAAAATAAATCCACATTTTAGTGGATACATAGGCTGATTAAGTCCAAAGACCTGAAGGGTCTTTGTGTTCAAACCATAATATAGTATTTCTTAAGATCGAAAATTTTCTTAAACCCAAATTCTTTTTCCTAATTTTGATTTTTTTTTTTTTAATAAAACAAATCTACGGAGCTGACGAATGAATTCAAAGATAAATATCCACCCCCCCATGCCTATCTAATGCAATGTCCTCATTGTATTAAAAAGACATAAAACAGAGTGGAAAAGCGTAGAAAGCACCTGAATTGCGTGGATATCGGGTCCGCTCCGAGATGAAAATGAAAAAGAACTGTATATGTGCTGAGTTTAGTGCCTTCAGCTAGGCACACTATACAAAGAAAAGAAATGAAGAATTCAGAAGTGCAGGTCAAAATTAGACTAAACAGAAGAATCCTCCGACCTGTCAACAGAGGTCCACAGATGTGGACCAGATTGTGGTGCAGACCCACACCCCATAATCGAGAATATCTTAGGTTCTGGATAAAAATTACCCAAAACCTAAAGTCAGAATGCAAGCGGGGTCGGGCCTGCGATTTGTGAGGATGCAACCCAAGGCCAAAATGTCGGGTTACAGAGAATTGAAGCTCAAAAGGATAATCGTTAAATGTGTGCTTGAGTTTGACATCCTCGAAACAACTGTCGTAAGGGTTCTGATTTGATGGTTTCAGCTTAAAAGGAACCCTTCGACTCAATCTTCCATATCCTCCAAAATTAACTTCCCAAATTAGAACTTCCCCGCTCCTATCCTCCTCATTAAGTGTATCAAATTCCAAGACCTCTTGTATATTCATCACCCCGTCTGAAATCTCCAAGTCTAGATGATGTGGCAAAATCAAAATTGACTTGGGTCTAATTATCTCAGAATTAGAATCATCAATAAGCTCAACAGGGTGTAACTGATAATCAGGGCATTGAATTAATTCCTCCAGAAAATGCGATTCTGGATCCGTATCGTGTGCCCTAATAAGATCAGTTTCCTCAGTTATTGGGCTATCAAATGATCTATCAGATTCCTCAGGCCCAATCGTCTCACAAAAATCGTGATCTGAAAACTCGTGTGAGACTTCGCAACTTGAATCTTCACCATCAAAGAAATCAGGATCCGTATCAATGTATGTCCCAAAATCAGTTGTCACTTTGTGTTCCCAGGAGACATACATTTTCTCGTAACCTGGCTCAGGGATCTCAGGTGAAGAAATCAGATCCTCCTTAATTGGTTGCTTTAATTCAATCTGGTCAGCCTCGTAACACATGTTCCCCCCAACAGGTGCCTGAGCGGGTTCTGTCATTGGCTTTCCTGAAGAGGGTTCATCCTGGGAATCATCCCAAGATTGAATCAAAGCAACCACGAATCTCATCCTCAATTTTGCTAATTTCCCGAGTAGAAACTCACCCGGGTTCTTATCATTAACATCCTGGAGCCAATCCAACAAAGACTTGTTTAAATCATCAATCATTTCAATCAGGGGCTCCAATCTCTCAATGCAAGGTATTGGCTGAACTTCTAAAGATTGTATGATATTTCTCAAGTTAGCCAGAACCTTATCTTGAACCTGATTAACCTGAACCAAATGAGTTGGTTTAGGATTGGGCGGGTTTGACATCAATGTAGAGGAATTAACGAATTGAGATTCGTTATATCCATCCTGATAATAGGTCATTTCAGATTGTTCAAAAGATGGAGATGACCTAAAGGCAGTGAAATCAGAGGATGGGTAAGGATCAGTGTATCCTTCTTGATTGTAGATCACATTAGGTTGTTCATGAAAGGAGGACGATCTATAATCGATGCAACTCTGAGAAGGATAGAATTGAGAATCAAAGTATTCAGGGTTAGACCCTAAACACGGAGGTCCGGAATTGTATCCCCAATCCGAATTATCCCAACTAACTGATGGTCGATTACAATACGAGTTGGGATAATCGTCATGTTGAGGATAATTTACAACAGGAGTGAAAGAGCGGGAATGCGTGAAATATGTGGAAGGATTCATGAGACACGAGAGGAAGAAAGGTACCCTGCAATACAAACAATCAAACCTGTCCTTAAATGGGTTAGCCTACAGACCTACAGACTCCCAAAACCCGTCTTGAGATAAAGGAACGATTTGATCTACTTCTGTCTGTTCAATCCAACCAGTTAGAAGGAGGGACTGGGGAGAAGGTTCTTCCTTCGGCTTGCGCCTCCGATTCCTAGTGTACCCCCCAGCCGCGATCGTTTGACTCTGCTCCCCTAGCTAGACATCAGATTGAACAGTAGAAACAGACTAATCAAAAATAATCTCGTTCTGAGTTCTGAAGAGCGAGTCCAATCCTTAAGGCCAAGTCTACTCTATTTTAGGGCTAGGTTTGAATGTGCTTTGGAATGTGATGGGCCCTTTAAATGGGTTGTGCCCTTAATGATTGATTGCTTTGTGTGTGCGTGCACAACCAGTGGTTTTCAAGCAAGATTATTTTTGATGTGGTGAATTTTAAGGTTCAAATCTTGCTTAGTAGCTTTTAGGATTCATCTTTAGGTGTTTTCAATCAAGTTTCATTGGCACACCAGGTTTTGCAAGCACAGGTGAAGATATTTTCCTTTAAAGTTTAAAAAGAATGTGGAGTGCCTGGTAGATCCCTAAGAGTTGAACCTAATTGACAGCTACTTGATGAGTTGATTTTATTTGAAGTGGTGCGGCCCAAACAACTCAAACAACTGGCCTGATGCACCACCTAATTAGGCACACAAATGATTACCCAATCTGCTTTCTACTCGATTATGTGTTTGGATGTGTGTACCGGCTCCTAAGATTGGTTTACCGGTTGAGTTAGAAAATCAGATGAGGTTGTGTACCTCTGTGAGATTTTTTTTTTTTTTTTCTTTTTTTTAATGTGGGGGTTGGAGTGAGTATGGATGTCAAACAATCTAACCTTAGAGTTTATAAGAACACCTAGGTTGATTGATGTTTAAATTATTATGTGATGAAATAAAATCTAATGGGTGGGAGGTGGGGGATAACTTACAAAACCTTCCACAGCACTTTACTCCGATCTACCGCTTTTTCCTGTCTCGAAAGAGTACCTGCAATTACAATAAGAAAGGAGAAAAGTGAGGTAAATGATTTGTAAGTTACAAAACGCGAAGAGAAATCAAAGAGCGTTGCCTCCCCGGCAACGGCGCCAAAATGTTGAACTTTTTTACGAAGCTACGCTAACGTGTTCGGTTTTGGAAAACCCGTCGTTGTAGTTCGAAAGCGAAGGATTCGAGTTCAACAAATAAAATTTATACCGAAATTAAAATTCCGGGTCGAACTCAGGGAGGCTACGTTGATCTATATTCGCAATTATGTTTTTTTTAGGATTTTTGATAAACAAGGCGAAATAATTACAATGGAGCTATCAAACTGAGAGAGAGAGAGAGAAAGAGAGAGAGAAAGAGAACATGCATTCAATATTTCAATTGTTTATACAAGCAAACGAAATGAAAGTTACACTAGAAAGCGGGAAATCAATTACACTATAAAGCAGGAAAATTCTACACTAGAAAAGTTGTAAATAAGAATGGGAGAGAGAAGTTATCCTCCTCGACGGTCGCTTGGAGGACGAGCCGGATGGGACGACGCCTGGACGAAGGAGAACGAAGCGGGACGAAGGAGGACGAAGCAGAAGAACGGGAACGAAGCAGCACGCCGTCGTCGTCGCGGGATCCACTTCCGAAGGGGGACGAAAATTTGGACTTTATCTCGCGAGAAGCATCCCGGGTGTGGGACAAGCTTCTCTTGAGCTTTGGAGAGGTAGAGAGGAGAAGGAAGGGATGAAAATTTCGTATGGAGGGGGTCTCCTTTTATAGTTGCAAGGAGTGGGGGCAAAATGGACATTACATCTTCAAAATAATAAATAAGGGGTTTTTAGTGACGGATAAAACCGTCGCTAAAGCCCCGCCGTCGCCGTTGCCGCCGCGCCCACGCGCGCCCGCTCGGCTGGCCGCGCGCGTAACGCATACGCACGTCGCTTGATTTTCAGCCGTCCGATCGCGAGATCGGACGGCTTAGAACGCGTCCGCGCCCGCTGCGTAGCGCACCGCCCGCGTGTGATCACGCGTTCACCAGAGCGTCCAATTGCGCGTCGGCGCTATCGGGCGCGCGCGGCCGTTGGATCTTCATCTGACGCTCGTGCGCGCCCGCTTGCCCGCGCCTTCCACCCCCTCACCGCAGCTCGAACTCGCGACCTCCGCTTCGCCCGCAGCTGCGTCGCCGCTGCGCTACGCGGGCGAAATGGTCGCGCAGACGTTTTTAAGCGCGAGCGACCGCAGCCGTTGGATCGAGATCCAACGGCGGAGAGGAGACGGTGCGCGGTCTTCACCAGACGCATGCGGCCGATTGGGCGGCTGAGATGGCGCCACGTGGCACCATCTTAGCCGTCCATCTTCTGGAAGTTGTAGATGGTGCCACGGATGTCGGATTGACTCGATTTTTGTGTCGTTGGGCTGCGATCGTCGATCCGAATTCATCCGTGTGGTCGGATTTGCCATCTGAAGTGCGGATTTACACCATCCTGGCCCTTGATCTTCTAGGGTTCCCCGGTCTCTATCTGATGCTACGGATGCCTGATTAGGGCGATCTTGGAGTCGTTGAACTCCAATCGTCGCCCTGATCATATCCATACGGTTGGATCTTTGATCCGAGGCCCCGATAAAAGTTTTTCCCTGTCCAAGCACATAAAAGGAGACAATTAACCTCCATTTTATTCAAACTACTCTAAATGCAAGATGATGCATGTAATGCAATATTTATATCATGAAATGCAATCCTATGCTTAAGAACATACATAAATAGACATTTTAAGTAGTGTAAATGTGTTTACATCAGCACTTTTTGAGTTATAAGTAAAGAGGATGTTATTTTTTATTTTTCATATGTTTGAGGGATACCCGTGTAGTTCACCCAAGCCTCTTCTCTATAAAAGAGAACCTAGGGTTTACTTAGAGAATAGAACACTTTGTTTATTTCATTCACATGATATCAGAGTAGTGGTACTAGGTTAGTGTTCTGATATCCCACCAAATATCTGCCTTATGAGATGATTGAATCACTGATGTTAGGCTGATTCAATGAGAGAGATCGAATGCAACAAGAACAACGATCTGGGGGATCAAGTCCACAATGTCACCATCCCTTACGTGATCACTAACAACACTAGCAGCGTCACTAGCGAGGGCTTTGACACCTATAGCACCATCGCATGGGGCTCTGGGCGATCATTGATGGTTGTGGAGTCTGGTGATCGTGCCAAAGTCATGTTGGTCCATGCGATGAGCCTTCTCTCACACCTGGCATCCTTGTTGATGAGTTTGCTTTTGCCCTTGTTGAAGAGAGTTTTGCTTCTTGGAATGATGAGCCTCTTCTAATGTGAGAAGCGTGTAGTTGGCCTTAAGATAGGGTCATTTTCAAGCCTACAAGGGCTCATGTGGCCAGGCAAAGGTGACTTCAAAAAGTAGAAGAAAGTTGAAGGTGCTTTAGTGATAGATTCTGTAGGCTCCATGAATCTTACCAAGGATAGGGAATGCTAAGTGGATCCCACATCCTCGCATGGGATCAAGAACATGAAGGTAGTGATGGTAACACCATCATCCTTCATAACTAGTTTAATTTGTTTAAGTTCTAAGGTTAAATTCATCTTATTAACTAACAAAAGGGTATAACTTAATGAAACAAACTAGGAGGAATGACATGCAAACCAGGTAATTCTGCTGTTTTAATAGATCAATACAAATGCATATTAACTAAAGGGTAAACCTACACTAAATTGAAGGTCAATTGAGCTCAAATTCCCAATAAGTACTCCTGCATTGACTGGTTTAGGATTTTTATTAAGATTAAAGGCTAAATCTCGAATAAAAACCCTAATTTCAGCCTCACTTAAATTAACAGGGTTCTAACAAAAATAAATATAATCTAAACCTTCTAAAAATCATTGAAAAATATTCCATAAGGTTTAGATCAATCAATTTGACAATCGGAACTCGTGTTGACCTAAAATAGAGATCTAGGCCGGTTTTGATACATTTTGGGATTTTGTGTAAATTGACCATGCAAACGATATCAAAACCCAAAATTGAAGTCACCATTAAATTTCTCATGTCCAAATTAGGTTACCATAAAAATCTGGGCTCATTCCGACTTCATCTTGGCCCCTAAAAATCCAATCTCTTGCAAAAAGCTCCCAACTCTTCATCTTCATGAAATGCCCCTACCAGTAGCAGCAGTGAGCTCTCCTTTAGCTGCGACTTCAGCTGCGGATTATGATCGATCCACGTAGCAGAATCTCACCAAAATTGGTGAGATGATACACCTATCATTCCCGTACATCCTCGTGCATTTCTAGCTCATTTCGCCAACTAAGGAAGCCGCGACCCTCGGCCGAAGTTGTCGCCAGAGCATAATTTTGTCACGCCATCTTGGCCTTGATTGGGCCACAATCTCACTCATTCGCCGTGGATGAGCTCCTTTAAAGCAAGGCCATGCCCTTAGGAATTGATTCATCGAGTTTTAGCGTGTGTTCACCCCTTCCTTCTTCCTTCTCGAACACACCATTAGCGAAACCTTGGATCTTCTCTGTCAACCCTTCTTCGCCGCTCCTCGCCGCCAACCAAGGCCACAAATCACTCCCTCACTTCATCGTCATGCTTCCTGTCAAAGAAGTAGGGTTCTCCAACCTCTTTGTCGCTTTAACTCCATCGCTGTCCTTCCTTCCTCATGTCCAGTGTGCTTGCCAGTGAGCATCTCCCCTTTCCTCATCCACGATTTGGTAATCTCCCTTCTCCTCCCCTTTTAGAGTAGTTTAGAGACTCTAGAACCAGGCTTAAACCCCCAACACCTCTATTCCCTCCTCATCTTCCTCATGGACAGCGGGTTGGCCAGCGTAACTCTGGTAATGCCCTCTACCTCTCTTTCCACGCCACCTCACTAATCGCCAACCACCTCAACACCTCTACCATGCCACCACAAGAAGAACGCCTCAATCATTTTGAGGGATTGCTCGCCGGACACCTCCATCCGACTCCTGGTTGCAGGACTCCAAGGACCTATTTGCAGCAATGAATATTTTGGTTTACACTTTGATTTAAATGAACTCCTCTTGAATAATCTTGCTCAAACATTAGTGAAAGCAATTATTTAGGAACGTTCACTAATATTTGATTAATTACTTCACGTGTTGAGTGATTGACATCTATATGTCTAAATTGAAGTATTCAAAATGTGTTTACATCTTTGAACTAGATCAGATAATAAGAAAATCAAATCCACTCGACCTGGTTCCTGGATTTAAAATTTTAGATAGTGGTATTTGTGAATTTCTTTGCTCCTAGTGAACGACCTCGGATTACTCCAATAATTTGAGAAATATAAATTTTAAGTGTTGACACACTTTAATCTACTGTACTATGACGCATTCCATTTTGAAATACGATAGAAGCAAGTAAACAAGTAACCCATGGTGCTACCTCCCCATTTACAGTAGTCAGAGATGTTCACATCTCTTCTAGATTGATTATTTGAGAAGTTCATTGTGCCCCAGAGTTACTAATGAACTTGTTATCGGTAAGAAAGATTTGTAAGGATCTTGGATGCAAGGTGATATTCGACGAGGAGCACTACTATTTCCAGGACAAATAGACAGGTGAACTCATTAGTGGAGGCATACAGAGAGAGGGCCTATACTACTTAAACATGTCTTTGTTGTTTGCTGGGATCATATCGATTGCCAATGACCCATGGTTGCGGCATAGGAGACTTAGACACTCGTCAATCAAGAAGATGTAACAGATGTACCTCTATTTACCTGAATCCCAGATGCTAGAATGCGAGGATTGTGAACTTGGGAAACACCATAGGTGCAGCTTTCTACAATGACGGGATGGAGTGAGTGTTACCTGATAGCGATTTTACGCGGTTTGTTAAAATACGTCGTTGTAATGCGTAAATCCGCTTTCGCTCTTAAATTTATAATCCTAGAGAGGGAAGTATCTAGGGTCATCCAAGGAGGCAATATGGTTGCAAAATTGATTCTCTTGCTTGGAATATATCTCAACTTTCTTTTTGGTAATTTTCAATATACCATTTTTTTTTGTTTTTGAACTAAGGTAACATGCGAACTGATGGCGGGAAAAGTGTTTACACTTCCAATTAAGTAAACTACTCTAAAGTGGCAAGTAGAGCCTCTCCCTAAGCTCACTCTACGCAAGTGGAGGCTTAGAATAATTAGGGAGAGGAAGTGAAGAATGCTGAAAATAAGCAAATAGAAATGCAAACAAGATATGCGAAGAAGGCAACTAGATAATTGATAAAGTGTTTAACAAAAATGCCTAGTAGAGGAATGCTTATACTACTAGATAATTGAAATAAAGAAAGAAAACACAAATCCTCTAAATAGATGGTGAAGAAGAGGGCTTCTTGCTCCAAGGTTGGTGGCTCCCAAGCTTGAAAAGAATCCTTCAACTCCTTCCTTGCAGTACTCCGCCAAAGTGATGACCTCCAAGGCAAGCCCTAAGGGGGCGTGCCCTAAGTTTCTCTCCAAGGGTGGACGTCCACCCTAAGCTTTTCTCCTTTGCCTGGCCGTCCTCCTTGAAGTGGGAGAGTCCTCTTCCTTGGCGTGGCTTAAGTTGAAGAGAGTGGGGAGAAGAAGGCACCAAAAGGGCTGGTGATGTGCCCCTTTAATCTCCTTCTCTACTCCTTCTTCTTGGCCGTAGGTATAGGTGGATGTAGGTAGAAAATACACTAAGGGAGGATGCTCAAAAATGGTGGTAGGTGGTGGCTTTTTATAGAATAGGAGGGGGGCTAAGGTGCCCCTTGAAATGGAGGGCTAGGATGGAAGGATGAGGGTGGTTGGTGATCCTATGGCTAGGATGAGTTGGCGCCAACCCAAGGGGTGTTAAAGGGGGTGGTTATGGTGGTGTTGGTGTCTTTTGGTGGTGGAGAGACACCACCATGTTGGCGCCAACATGGGGTCTTCTAGAAGGGGGGTTAGGTGGATGGTGGAGATGGGTTCAAGGGAGATTGTGTGGTGGAGATGAGGGGAGATTTTGGAGGGAAAAGTGGCGCCACTAAGGGGTGGTTATGGGTAGTTTTTGGCGCCACTTTTAGGTGTCTTTTGGAGGTGGTGGGTAGGTTAGGTTGGTGCCAAGTAGGTTAGCTCATGTGGAGCTTAGGTGGAGCTAGTTGGGTAGAGTTGGTAGGTGGGTTTTTGGGGTAGTACAAGCCAAGGAAGTTGGAGCATAGCTAAGATAAGCTAAGCTAAGCTAGCTTAGCTAATGGAGGAGTAGAGGAGGTGTTGGAGCTAGGGTTTGGAGGAGGGAGCTGAGGAGAAGAAGTCTGGAGCTGGAGCTGGAGCTGGCTGCTGCTGAAGAGGCTGGCATGGGGCTACTCTAGCTGGCTTAGCTTGCTAGTTCTTTGCTAGTTGCTAAGCCAAGCTAAAGTGAGCTAGCTTCTACCAAAATGAGCTAAGGTGAGCTGGGTCTGGTGCTCCCGGGGAGAATCAAGCTGGTTGAGGCAGCTAAGGTAGCTTAGCTCAACTGAGTTGAGCTAAGCTGAGTCCCTGTGAGCTGGACTTGAGCTTCCTGAGCTGGGATGAATTCTTCTTCAGCTGGTTGGAGCTGAGTGGAGCTGGATGTAGCTGGATCTGAGCTGGGGTGAACTCCTGTCAACTTAGCCGAGCTAACTAGAGCTCCCTGTGAACTAGTGGGAGCTGAGATGAGCTAGACTCAGCTAAGTTGAGCTGGATCTGAGCTGACTTGAGCTAGGGTGAGCTAAGGTGAACTCTCTTGAGCTGCCATCCAGCTGAGATTAGCTGAATGGAGCTGGGATGAGCTAACCCTAGTTCAAGTAAGCTAGGTTCCAGCTGCGGTGAGCTAGATCAAGCTGAGGTGAGCTGGATCAAGCTGAGGTGAGCTGGATTAGGCTGAGTTCCAGCTAGTCTGGGCTTCTCCTTCACCATTTTCCTTCTTGAGTGCTAGGGTTTTAGGGATCTGTGCATCTGTACATCCCTAACACTCACAAAAACTCATTAAAATGACAATAAAAAATGCAATGCATGCCTATCCTAATTTATGCCTAAATGCAGCCCAAAAACCCGTTTGCGGAGTGAAATCCTAAGAGCTAGGTTAGTTTCAAAGCATAAAAATGATGATAAACTGGCGTTTATCACACCCCCATGCTTATCTTTTGCTAGACTCTTAGCAAAACATTAATTTTTTTGGAAAATGGAATTTTTGGGAAATCTAATTTTTTTTTTTACTTTTGAGGAGAAAAAGAGATTAAGGTACCTTGGTAAATTAAGACACAGGAGATACGGGATTTGTTGAAGATAAACATCAGGATTTGTTTTTGGATCCAACCATTAGATAGAACGGGATCAATATATCCTCAGAAAATTCACAAATTAACCCCTTGTTAATTCAGATGACTTGAAATGTTTATTTTTAGGATTTTTCTGGCTCGTGAATCTGATTCGCAACTTGCAAATTCCTTTAAAACCTTGTGTCTGTGCTTGTGAAAAGCCAACCTTTATAAGGACGTGTTATTATTATTATTATTTTTTTTTTTCTCTCCCCCATGCTTATTTTTAGCTTAGTCTTACAACAGATGTGTCGGTATCATCATTCGCGTTACCATTCCTCGAGGGGGCTCTGGCGCCAGTACTTCGGGATAGCACTGTCCATGACACCACCCAGGAGCTCACAACCCCAAAACACGATGCGGTGACAAGGGGCGCTCCAAACAAACTCAAGCTCTTGCTCCGATGCTATAGGTAGAGCACCGTCCAAGACACTTGAGCTGCTGAAATGCGCTTTAATGCTCCGTCTAAAGATATGAAATATAGATATAGAGCAGCGCCGAGGTGGTAACATGTTGACATCGTGTCCTCAAAGAAGGTTTTTTCCTTCTTCTCGACGGTGGGAACTCAAACCAATGATCTGCTTCAGACTTTTACTAAATCCAAACAAGGGAGTTTTTTCAAATTTTTAGTTATTTTTAAGTGTTGGCTTGTGTGTGAAAATTGACACAAGAAGTTTCTCAAGAACCGTAGGTTTTTGAATCAAAAACTAAGTCAAATACTTTCCATATTACCAAATAGGATCAAGTCACCTGAACTATCATGAGTTCAGGTGGAATTTTAGAGAAGGATATCTGATCTAGTCTAAAATAGACCCTGGAATTCTAATGATCAGATCCATATCCTCATCCTTAGTTTGTTAAAGATTAAATCCCATTGTACCAGAAGTGAATTTTTCGACCTTAGTCCTGATTTCAAAATTTTTCCTCAAAAAGTTTTCAACATTTTTTTTTTTTTGGGTATGCAAGCAGGAAATAAATTAAAGAAAATTGCATGGTTTTAGGTTTTAAACATCCTAAATCGATCGTAAAAATTTAAAAACACCCCCCCATGCTCAAGATATGCCATGTCCTCATGCATTAGGAGGGAAAAGGAATTACCTTAGTGAAGAACGGTCGGGTTTAGGATGAATAAAACCTGGAAAAAGAAGAAAAAGGAAAAGCAAGAAAAAAAAATGATGGGTTACCTCCCATCCAGTGCTATCTTTTACGCCATTCAGCCGGGCATGAAGGTATGCACAGAAGACGGAAAATCATGTAAATAATTGGACACTTGGATGCCCGCAAAAAAGGTGTCTTCGTCTAGATCCCTAGAAAATTGATTAGAAATAATATTGGGATCAAAGTGAGATGGAAATTGATAAGTGTGGCCCGAGTCTGGCCATGATTTTAATTCAGGTTGGGTGCCAAACTCGGGCGGGGTTGGTGGCAGGTCCGTAAGAAAGGGGTCGGGGAAGGAATGGTGAGTTAGTGTGGAAAAATTAGGTGCGTGAATAGTGGGTGGGTTAGGGGGGGTATCAGGAACAAATTTGGAGTCAAGACAAGTTTCCGGATCACAGATCTCGCCGACCACTGAGTCTGAATCAGAGTCCTCAAAAAAACTGTGGTCGGTAAGGGTATCTATTAACATTGTCTCCTCCACCATATTAGAAATTTCAGTATCTGAGTCCTCAAAGAAGTTATCATCATGGAATCTCCTGGAGGATTTAAAAATATCTAAGGTGATAGTTTGGCCTGCACAGTTGATATCCATTTTGCCTGTGTGGCAATTGATATTTGCCTTTGCAGTAGCCAAAAAGGGACGTCCAAGGATTATCGGGGAGTCCAGTAATGATTCGGGTGCCTCAATGTCAAGAACCAGAAAGTCTGCAGGGAAGACACAATTCTGGACCTTGACTAATACATCCTCGACAATCCCACGAGGTTTGATTGTAGATCGGTCGGCTAATTGCAGGGTAACCTCGACGGGTTTTAATTCACCGATCTGAAATTCTTCGAATAAACTTGTGGGAATAATATTTACAGAGGCACCAAGATCAAGGAGGGCGCGATTAAATGTAGTGTCATCAATAATTACAGAAATTAAAGGCGCCCCCGGATCTTTCATCTTAGGAGGCAGCTTACTCTGTATGACAGAGCTTACTGTCTCCGAAAGATGCACCTGTCCTAGATTTTTGGCCTGCCTTTTAGGAGTACAAATCTCCTTTAAAAATTTAGCATAGGCAGGTATATATTTAATGGCATCTAGGAGAGGGATATTGATATGAACTTGCCCAAATAGCTCCATGAGTTCTTCTGTAGTGGGCTCAGATTTCTTTCTTTTGTTGGTGGTAGGGTAGAGAGCTTGTGGGAAAGGGATAGGAATCTTGTCTTGAGATTTTTGTTGTTCTTTTTCTTCCTGATGGGGAGGTGGGGAGTCAACTTGCACATGTATGTTACCAGGTTCGTGCGAAGGCTCGGGGTCAGTGGTGGTTTTCCCACTCCTCAATGTAACTGCATGTGCAGTCGGATTATTATTTGGAGGAGGTGGGGGGCGAAATCAAACGGTCCTTCCAAGTGCGGATTTTGAGACCGTCGCCCGTGCATAAAATGGAAGAACGGGGAGGGGAGGAGAAGAGAAAGAGATGAGAGAAAGTGTGCAATTCAAACAAACAAAAACTAGACCTAACTTAATTGTGACTCCCTAATAATAACCTAAGACTTGGTCTATATAGGAAATAAGTAGTCAATAGTGAATACCCGTTCTATCAACAAATCTAGCCAAGTTGCTTAAGGGGAGGTTTGGGCCCAAACGTTTCCCAGGGAAAACCCCAGGTGCTTGTACAAACCCGCGCCTGGTCGTTTGACACGGCCCCTCAGCCTGAACACTAGATATAGATGACAGAATTGGTACTAACTAAAGAAAACTTAAGACCTAAATAGCAAGCCTAAGTTGATAAAGCCTTAGGGGTCAAGTTGCTACAAATTTTAATTAGGTCTAGGATTCTATAGTGCACACGGAATGTGGAGGGCGTTTATTGGGTTGTTGCCCTGTTATTTGATTTTTTTGTGTGTGTGCAGGAATTGGAGAGTGGCTCCAATGAAAATCAAGTTGTCACACAATTTTTTTTATATATTTTTGTCTTTTAGGATGTGATTTAATTAAATGAATTTTAGGGTTTTTCTCTTTAAGTTTTCAAACAAGTTTGAAAGTTCACAATCAAAGGAAAGACAAGTTGTATGTGTGATTGTATATTTCCTTTTAATTGAGTCTCTAAAGAGAAAGAAGAAACCCTAAACCAATTATCCCTGAGACAGAAATTTAACTACCAATGAATTATTTTTAGCTTTCAGAATTAAGTAGTGGTCCAAACAAGTCAAACAACACCACTACTTTGAAGAAAATAAAACAAGGATTCCAGAAAAGATTTTTGTAAGATTTTAGGAATTTTTTTGATAATAGTTTTGAATTTTTAATTGTACTGGTGTCAAAGTCCAGAAATAATACTCGTGGGTATTATAGACTTTTCAGTATTACCACCAACCTCAGAAAATTTTTATGATTTTATATGATATGTAAAATTTCACAGGGATTCCAACAAGATAAATTTTACAAAAATTGGATGAGTATAAAAATTCTGAAAATTCGCGGACAGTAGCAAAACAGGAAGATTAGAGGGTGTGACCCCTCTGTAATCCACGAATTTTTAAAAATTAAATACAAATCCAATTGATCTGAAATTTGGAACAGATGTTCCAAACTTAATTGGGAATCACTCTATGAAATTTTATGATTTTAGGAGGCCTGTGGTGTTAGGAATCGATTTTTCAAGTCTGGACAGAAATCTAGACTCGAAAAATAGAACACCAATACTTGCAATGGAATAGTGCTAAAGAAGCATACAAGCAAACAATGATTTTAAAATGCACCACTCCACTTAATTTAAGTGTTTAGGGTCCTGAAAGCCAAGTTTAATATATTTTTGGTAGTTTTAATTAATTATGTGACTAGAAAGAGGAACCAACCTGAATTTTCGCGGGAAGAAAAGGATCTTTAAGCTCTCGCTTCCAGATTCCCGCTTTCCCGCTGTAGTTCCTGCACACACAAAAGAAAGAAAGAGAAGGGGATGAGATCCACTTCAAGCAAGAGAAAATGAGTTAATGCAAAGCCGTGCCTCCCCGGCAACGGCGCCAAAAAGTGATAGCGATTTTACGCGGTTTGTTAAAATACGTCGTTGTAACGCGTAAATCCGCTTTCGCTCTTAAATTTATAATCCTAGATAGGGAAGTATCTAGGGTCGTCCAAGGAGGCAATATGGTTGCAAAATTGATTCTCTTGCTTGGAATATATCTCAACTTTCTTTTTGGTAATTTTCAATATACCATTTTTTTTTTGTTTTTGAACTAAGGCAACATGCGAACTGATGGCGGGAAAAGTGTTTACACTTCCAATTAAGTAAACTACTCTAAAGTGGCAAGTAGAGCCTCTCCCTAAGCTCACTCTACGCAAGTGGAGGCCTAGAATAATTAGGGAGAGGAAGTGAAGAATGCTGAAAATAAGCAAATAGAAATGCAAACAAGATATGCGAAGAAGGCAACTAGATAATTGATAAAGTGTTTAACAAAAATGCCTAGTAGAGGAATGCTTATACTACTAGATAATTGAAATAAAGAAAGAAAACACAAATCCTCTAAATAGATGGTGAAGAAGAGGGCTTCTTGCTCCAAGGTTGGTGGCTCCCAAGCTTGAAAAGAATCCTTCAACTCCTTCCTTGCAGTACTCCGCCAAAGTGATGACCTCCAAGGCAAGCCCTAAGGGGGCGTGCCCTAAGTTTCTCTCCAAGGGTGGACGTCCACCCTAAGCTTTTCTCCTTTTCCTGGCCGTCCTCCTTGAAGTGGGAGAGTCCTCTTCCTTGGCGTGGCTTAAGTTGAAGAGAGTGGGGAGAAGAAGGCACCAAAAGGGCTGGTGATGTGCCCCTTTAATCTCCTTCTCTACTCCTTCTTCTTGGCCGTAGGTATAGGTGGATGTAGGTAGAAAATACACTAAGGGAGGATGCTCAAAAATGGTGGTAGGTGGTGGCTTTTTATAGAATAGGAGGGGGGCTAAGGTGCCCCTTGAAATGGAGGGCTAGGATGGAAGGATGAGGGTGGTTGGTGATCCTATGGCTAGGATGAGTTGGCGCTAACCCAAGGGGTGTTAAAGGGGGTGGTTATGGTGGTGTTGGTGTCTTTTGGTGGTGGAGAGACACCACCATGTTGGCGCCAACATGGGGTCTTCTAGAAGGGGGGTTAGGTGGATGGTGGAGATGGGTTCAAGGGAGATTGTGTGGTGGAGATGAGGGGAGATTTTGGAGGGAAAAGTGGCGCCACTAAGGGGTGGTTATGGGTAGTTTTTGGCGCCACTTTTAGGTGTCTTTTGGAGGTGGTGGGTAGGTTAGGTTGGTGCCAAGTAGGTTAGCTCATGTGGAGCTTAGGTGGAGCTAGTTGGGTAGAGTTGGTAGGTGGGTTTTTGGGGTAGTACAAGCCAAGGAAGTTGGAGCATAGCTAAGATAAGCTAAGCTAAGCTAGCTTAGCTAATGGAGGAGTAGAGGAGAAGGTGTTGGAGCTAGGGTTTGGAGGAGGGAGCTGAGGAGAAGAAGTCTGGAGCTGGAGCTGGAGCTGGCTGCTGCTGAAGAGGCTGGCATGGGGCTACTCTAGCTAGCTTAGCTTGCTAGTTCTTTGCTAGTTTCTAAGCCAAGCTAAAGTGAGCTAGCTTCTACCAAAATGAGCTAAGGTGAGCTGGGTCTGGTGCTCCCGGGGAGAATCAAGCTGGTTGAGGCAGCTAAGGTAGCTTAGCTCAACTGAGTTGAGCTAAGCTGAGTCCCTGTGAGCTGGACTTGAGCTTCCTGAGCTGGGATGAATTCTTCTTCAGCTGGTTGGAGCTGAGTGGAGCTGGATGTAGCTGGATCTGAGCTGGGGTGAACTCCTGTCAACTTAGCCGAGCTAACTAGAGCTCCCTGTGAACTAGTGGGAGCTGAGATGAGCTAGACTCAGCTAAGTTGAGCTGGATCTGAGCTGACTTGAGCTAGGGTGAGCTAAGGTGAACTCTCTTGAGCTGCCATCCAGCTGAGATTAGCTGAATGGAGTTGGGATGAGCTAACCCTAGTTCAAGTAAGCTAGGTTCCAGCTGCGGTGAGCTAGATCAAGCTGAGGTGAGCTGGATCAAGCTGAGGTGAGCTGGATTAGGCTGAGTTCCAGCTAGTCTGGGCTTCTCCTTCACCATTTGCCTTCTTGAGTGCTAGGGTTTTAGGGATCTGTGCATCTGTACATCCCTAACACTCACAAAAACTCATTAAAATGACAATAAAAAATGCAATGCATGCCTATCCTAATTTATGCCTAAATGCAGCCCAAAAACCCGTTTGCGGAGTAAAATCCTGAGCTAGGTTAGTTTTAAAGCATAAAAATAATGATAAACTGGCGTTTATCATTACCCCATTCATGCTTATGCACTGTGATGTATGGGGGCCATCCAGAGTAATGACACTTGGTGGGCATCGATGCTATGTAGTCTTTATGGATGATCATAACATGAGTGTATTTTATGAAGACACGTTCAGAGATTCCCCAGATTGTGCAGAGCTTCATTTTAGAGGTGCAAACTCAGTATGGTACTACTGTTAGGGTTTTTCATATTGAAAATGCCCTGGAGTTCATGTAGAAAGAGTTGCAAAGGTTCTTTAGCACTCATGGGATCATTCAGCGAATGTCTTGTGGTCACACATAGCAGCAAAATGGTGTGGAAAAGTGCAAGTTGAGACATTTCCTAGATATTACTTGGACTGCAATGTGCCACATGAAGAGTCCCAACCAATTCTAGGGAGATGTAGTGCTTACTATAGGATGGATTCCATACTAGATCTTGTATCGGTACTGTGATAGGTCATTTGCTTTGCGGCTCTAGATTTTTAGGTGTATTTGCTTTGTTCAAACCCATGGCAATCAAGACAAGTTTGCTCCTCAGGCTGTACAGAGGTGATGGGATAGTAGATAGGTACAAGGCCAAGCTGGTAGCCAAGGTTTTACACAGACATATGGGATAGATAATCTTGAGACCTTCTCACCAGTAGCTCGTATCTCATCTATCAAGATCATTATTTCCATTGCAGTTAATAGAGGATGACCACTCCACCAATTAGATATAAAGAATGCCTTTCTGTACTGTAATCTGGCAAAAGAAGTCTACATGCAACAACCAACAGTATATCATTTTCAGGGGGAGCTTATTTTTCATTTGCGGTAGGCAATCTATGGCCTGAAGCAAAGCACGAGAGTGTGGTTTGACATACTCAGTATTGAGATTCAAACGATTAGTTTCTAGGGATCTTCCTCATATTAGGAAGACTATTCAACGTGAGGAGTCTTGCCAAGTTGTTATTCTTGCAGTCTATGTGGATGATATCGATCCTGACAGGTGATGATGAGGATGGTATCAGTGAGACAAAGACATCTCTACAAACCACTTTTGTGACTAAGGATCTGGGCGACCTCCGCTACTTTCTGGGGATCGAAGCAATTTAGTAGGAGCCAGGCCCATCACTCTCCCAAAGGCACTATACCATGAAAATTCTAGAGGAGGCTAGATTGCTTGGGTCCAAACCATCAGATATTCCCATTGAGTCTTAGCACCCCCATGTCTCTAAAGAGGATGGTCCAGTCTATGAGGATGTCATCAAATACCATGGTATGGTGGGATGTCTGTTGTATCTAACATCACACAACCTGATATTAGTTTTGTAGTAAGCAAGGCTAGCCAACACATACAAAGTCCTCATTATAACCACTAGCATGAGGTATGTCTCATCTTAAGATACCTCAAGGGGAGTTCTGGTCAAGGGTTGTTTTATAGAGAAATTGGGATTTTGGATGTGATAGCATATTCAGATGTAGATTATGCAGGGTCGATTAATGATAGACGATCCACATCAGGATTTGCAATCTATGTTGGGGGTAATCTAGTTTCTTAACGGAGCAAGAAACAAAATATGATCACTCGTTCCAATGTATAGGTAGAGTACAGAGCTATGGCACAAGTGGCCTGTGAGATCATATGGATTGTACACTTCCTTGAAGTGTAGGTTAATATGCCCATTTCCTTGTATTATGATAACAAGTTAGCCACTTACATTGCCTCCAATTTGGTCTTCCATGAGAGGACCAAGCACATTGAGGTAGACTACCATTTTGTGTGGAATGCTATACTTGAAGAAAAGATCAGTACCCTTATGTTTCCTCAGAGCTTCAATTTGCAAACATCTTGACCAAGCCTTTGAAGAAGAAAAGACATGGCTTTCTTTACAACAAGTTGGGTCTTAGAGATATCTATGCCCCAACTCGAGGGGAAGTGTTGAGTTATAAGACAAGAGAGGATATTATTTTTTATTTGTCATATGTTTGAGGGATATCCCTATAATTCACCTAGGCCTCTTCTCTCTAAAAGAGGCCCTAGGGTTTCTTTGGAAAATGGATCATTTTGTTCATTTCATTCACAGTACTAAGCGAGGCATTTAATCATGCAATAAGTCAAATGAAATTTTATTCAAATGTATCAATCAAATACAACTTATTATATACTTGGATGGTTTGTCAAAGGCACAAACTCTAGCATTTACATTATTCAATTCAAGCCTTTTCTCATACCTACCTAGCATGGCAACTAATAGAAAGGTGTCCACTTTAGACCAATTCAATCCTCCTTTTAGACAAGAGCACCTTGGAATATCGAGATGGATCTCCTTGATCATATTCACTCCTACATACATATGCTTTTACACCAGGCACAATATTCACAAAGCATCTTTAACATCAAAGGTAATCTGAAAATGAAAGATTGATTTTCATGAGAATCTTTCCAATTTCATAATATGGAGTAAGTTAGCCAAACTATGCCTATTTAGAAATTCGAATTAGCTTCTTTTGAAAAGAGGAACAAACATCCTTTTCAAGGGATTAGAGCCATTACCTCCCACCACAATTAGCCAAAGGTCATTTAGGTGACATTGCTGTTAATAACTGAATACCCTTGATAAAGCAAGGATAATAACAATGTTTCAGCTACTTTCTGATAAGCCAATGTACTCAAAGCAACCTAAAACACGGCTTAGGACCAAAGACCTAGACTTCAACCCATTGGCACCCCCATTTTTGGCTACTTTTTAAGACCTTTTTATATGATTTCGTTCTACAACCAAGTTTTTTTGAGAAAAAACATAAAGCATGTAAGGCACACAAGCATGCGAAGCTGTGTTCTTTTTAAAATAAAATTAAAATATCGACGTACGCTATAGTTTCAATATAATTTTAAACGACTTTCTACAAAGTCTTGGATATAAATATTACTAAATGATTTTTACATAGATGTCACTGAAATCTTCGAATCTTGTCATTCAATTCTCATTATTACTTTAAATGTCATCAGAAAAGTGATGTCATTTTCATAATTATCACTTATTTAGTTAACACCATTAACTTTAACGATGTTGGACCTAAAGTAATGAAATTTTATTTTTATACCGTCAAACCTTTTTTAAATTAAAGAAATTTTACATAAATGCAACTAAAACCTTTGAAAATTACTTTATTATCATCCACCTCTTAATATTATTTTAAATGTCATTAAAAAAGTGATGTCATTTTCGTAATTACCATTCCTTTAGTTAGCATCGTTAACTTTAATGCTATTAGACCTATAAGTAATGAAAGTTTATTTTTTTTACCTTCCAAACTTATTTTCTTTCTATTTCTTATCTTCCATTCCTTCTTCCTCCACCCTACTCCACCCCCTCCTCCTCCCTTCACCTCCATATCCTCCTGTTGTAGTGGAAAATCCCCGGCAATGACGCCAAAATGTTGAAGCGAAAAATCCCTAGCAATGGTGTCAAAATGTTGTAGCGAAAATCATCGCAAGCGGATGTTGAGTTTTGAAAACCCGTCGTTGTAATGCGATTTGCGAGAAAAACCATCAACAAATAAATTTAATCGAAACTTGAAAAGAATTCCAGGTCGAACACAGGGAGGCGAACGTTTGATTAAAAATCGCGTTTGTTTTATTTATCACGAAGCAGATTAGCTGGTTGAATTGAATCTAAACTAGCTATCTACTTAAAAAATAAATAATAGAAGAAAGAGAGAGAATATTATCATAGAGCAATGTTAATTACAACTACTTGTTACACTAGAAAGTAGGAAATCTACATTAGAAAGCGGAAAATCTACACTAGAAAGCAGTAAAAGAAGGTGGAGAGAACTTATCCTCCTCGACGGCTGCTTGGAGGACGAGCCACAAAGACAAAACGCCCAGACGAAGGTGGTGAGATGCGGGACGAAGGAAAACAATGAGAGACGACAGTGAACGAGGTAGGATGATGTCATAGTGGGATCCGCTTCCCAAATGGTGGTGAGAGGACCACCGCGGGATGCTCCACAAAGGGGATGAGAAGGTGGAAACTTTGTATTTTTAACTTTAATGGAGCATCTCGGGTTTGGGACAAACTCTTAAAGCTTTAGCGGGGGTGAGAGAAGAGAGGAAGGGATGAAGAAAGTGTGGGGGTCATAGGGCATATATAGGTGTAGATTGAAGGGGGAAAATAGGTCATAACACTTTAGAACATTAAATCAGGGGTCTTTAGTGATGGATAAAACCGTCACTAAAGCCCAAATCGTAGGCGACGTACACGCGCGCCCATGCCTTCTCTCCTTTCACCTGCCTCAATGCCATCGCACGTTTGCGTGCTCTCAGCCGTCCAATCACAAGATCAGATGGCTTAAAAGCCATCGCGCCTACGCCTTCGTCGTGCGCCCGCACGTGAGATTGGGCATGAACTTGGTCGTCCAATCATGCATGCTCCCGATTGGTTGATCTGGGCCGTTCATAGCTGATCGCGTGGTCAAGATAGTGCTCATCCATTCGAGGAGAGGCGCGACGCGAGCGGCTCGAACTCGCGCTCCTTACGCGGGTAGTGTCTTAACCACTGCGCTATGTAGTGGTTTGAGGCACGTAGATATCTTTGTGCACGGTTGATCTCGACCGTTGGATCTTCATCCAACGGTCGAGATCAAGCGTTGATGATTGCTTGGAGTAGTGGAGTAGGAAGCCTTGGCGAGCATTGGGCAGCTGAGATGGCGTCACGTGGCACCATCTTGGCCGTCCATCTTCTGTGAGTTGTAGATGGTGCTACGGATGTCGGATTGGAATAATTTTTGCGCCATTGGGATGTGATTGTCGATCTGAACCCATCCATGCGGTCGAATTTGTCATCTAAAGTTCTGATTTGCACCATCTAGCCCCTTGACCTTTGATCTTTCTCGAACTGCATCTGATGCTACGAAAGTTCAATCAGGGCAATCTTGGAGTCGTTAAACTTCAATCGTCGCCCTAATCAGATCCGTACGGTTGGATCTTCAATCTGAGGTCTCGATTAAATGTCGCCTTGTTACCTGACCAAAAAAAGAAAAATTAACCTAAACTTTATACAACCTAACCTAAATGCAAAACGATGCATGTTATGCAATATTTATAATGTATGATGCAACTATATGGCTAAGAACGTGTAAAAATAGACGTTTTATGTGATATAAACGTGTTTACATCACCTCCTGCTCCTCGTCGTCCTCACCTCCACCACCCTCCACTTGCTCTCTCCTCCCCGCTACAAACCACCAGCACGAGGGTGGTGGTTGTGATGGTTGTGTGAAGCGAGGAGGGAGGATGGGGAGGATGGCAATGGTGGTTGGTGGTGGTGTGCAATGGGGAGGAGGGAGGAGGGGGAGTTGCGATGGTAGGTATAGTGATCATGTGTAGTAGGGATCAAGGCAGTGTGCAATGAAGAGGGAGGGGGAGAGGGAGGGTGACGATGGTGAGTGGTGGTGGTGTGTAATGAGGAGGGGGAGTAGGGGGAGGGTAGCAGTGGTGGTGTACAACAGCGAGGGAGGGAGTAGGCGGACGGTGGTAGTGGGTGGTGGAGGTGAAGAGGAGGAGAAGGATAGGGAGGTGGTCGAGGGAGGAGGAAGGTGGAGTTAGGAGGAGGAAGAATATATTTTTATTACTTTTAGGTGTTACGACCCGGTTCCTGGATCCCTACAGGACCCGAGACCGCCTCGCCTCGACTAATCCCAAAACCTAGTCGTCTAATGAGAAATAACCAAAAGCAGGAAAATAAACCACATTCACACATGAAATATAACTAAGCAGAAGGAAAATGAAACAGTAAAGGAAAGTAGAACAACAATCTCAAAGTATAGTACATGCCACCACAACAACAACAGGAAACAGAAAGTAACGAGAACAGTAATTTAAAGTCCAGTGCTCACAACTACAACAGAAACAAAGAACTGGAAAGAAAACTACTACAGCTGGGCTTGGCTGGACCAGATCCCTCTGCAGTCGAAAACTTAGGCTGCTCAACTCTTGGTCCTGAACAGGGTTACGAAAAGACGGAGTCAGCGAATGTTGAGTAGAATGGTGTTTACATTATTTATGTGCAAGTAAAGTGTAAAGACCCGTGCTGTTTGAGCCTTTTAAGACATCTAGACTGTGGGTCAGACGTCTCAAAATAAAAAATCTTTGGGTACGAGCTCACGTCTGCACGCGTGCTGCGCACAGATAGTACCTTCTCATTTTTCCTCCTTCTTCTCTCTCTTCCCCCTCCTCCAAGAAAACCCTAAACCCGATCTATAAAACCCCTCCTCCACCCTCGTTCTCCTCACTTCTCAGCCACCTTCCTCTCTTCTTCCTAGAGCGAGTGAGAGTGCGAGAGCAGCGTAGAGGAGGAGCGACGTGAGAAGGAGAGGAGGAGTGGCGTGAGAAGGAGAGGAGGAGTGGCGTGAGGAGAGGAGGAGGTGAGCTTGCGAGCTCGCGTAGCAGCTCACCGATGAGCACACGGCTGGAGCGGCACGTATGCGAGGCGGAGGAGTGCGTCGGGGAGGTCCTCCCAAACACTGCTGCAACCGGAGCTGCAGGCGAGGGGGAGCGGCACAAGAGCAAGGGAAGCAGGTTCTGGTTTTGGGTTTTTCCCAGAATCAAACGTCTGGAGTGACCTCCAGACGACGATGCAGACGTCTGGAGGTGGTTCCAAACGTCTGAGGAGAGGGCTTCGTGAAGGTATGCCCTCTTTACGGATACGGCCATGCAGGCCACTCCGCCAATTCCCTGTTGCATGCTCGCTTTGAGAAATCTACTGGTGGCGTGTAGGATTTGCTTCGGGAAGGCGCGGGACATGCCCTCCTACGCATTTCAGATGTCTGGGAGACGTACCAGACAACGGGAATCACTTCCAGACGTCCGGGAGGTGGTCGGATGTCTGGAGCTGGGTCTAGATGATCCAGAAGAGTTCCTGGATATCTGAGGATTGGCGCAGAGACTTAGGTACGTTGCTGGACTCTTTTAAGACATCTAGAAGTTGTTTTAGATGTTTGATTTGAGACAAAAACCCTATTTTTGACCCGTTTAGGGTCTATTGAGTTTCATTTTACGCAATTAAGATACTGTTGTGTTCCTTGTAAGTTCCTCTACTTGTTAGAAGGCTTTCCATACTGTTCTGATAGTTTCCTTCTGATTGTTCCTTATCATAGGACTTCATTCCGTTGCGGGTTTGGGGCTTGCTGTGGCACGTGAGCCTACCGTTCAAGCCCCCAATACTCCTAGGTTTACTGGTAGAGTGGCTTCCCCCTAAATTAATTATAACCTAAATGCATGTGTGGAATGAATGATTAGAACCTAGGATATAGCATGAATCCTAAGACGAGAAACACTTGAAATGTCTGTAATAGATGATTGAATTACAGTCTTGAATGAGTAGATAGAATGATAACAATTGCCTGTAAATAAATAACAGCTGCTTGTGAAATGTAAAGTACTTGTGCTAGCAAACTATTTCATGTAAATTCCTGTTGTATACGTTAAATGACATAATACGAGCTGCATGTATATAAATTTAGAATGGTAACGTAAATGATGGAAATAAGAGCTACCTGTGTATAACCTGTGTATGGAAATGTAAACAATAGCAATACAAGCTGCATATGTATAACCTGAGAATGGAAATAGAAATAATGAAACCTGGTATGGCTTGGCCTAAGGAATATGAGCATGAACCCTACGGGGAATTAGGAGTAGAGCTCCTGGAAATAAATGGAATGGATCTGGAAATGTGAGTGGGGAAGTGAGCTGGCCCTTGAGTACGGAGTACCAAGGAGAGCGACTGTCCTTCTGTTTAGTGTAAAGCGAAGCTAGCCGCCCTTGGGTTGGGACCCAGGGTTAGGATTGGCCACTCTGTATAGACTTCTTACCCTCGCATACACAGTACCGGGGGGAGCTACTAGTGTAGGGAGAGAGCTAGCCACCCCACGGGGCTCGGGGTTCAACTAGCCGCCCTACACTGACTTGTTAGGTCCACTGGGCAAACCAAGGTAGTCAGGCGAGGGTGCGCGGACTGTGGAGGGGCGAGACCCCTGTTTGGTTCTTAGGGGCTAGACCCCTATTACTTAGAGGGCTAGGCCCTATACTGGTTCCGTGCAGTACTTTAGGCTCACCCGCTAACGGAAACGACTGACCGCGTGCCAGTGCGGGGTAGCTACTCGTGCACTTATCACACATGCCATAGTCATCGTTACGTCTATCCATGACCTTGGGGTGGTTGACTGGGTGTAGGATCACCACGGGGGACTCTCATGGCCATGAGAGCACCACGTGTGCCTTCTACTCTTTGGAAAAGGCTGCAATCAAGATCATTCCCACGAGGAACATTTGAGATCAAGAAAGAGACCTGATAACTAAACCAAGTGGTGGGAAAGAATAATTAGTTAAAGAAAGTAAACGGAAAAACAACAGCTACCTTTTCACTTTTACTGCTTTAGTTAGTTGGTTGCTACTCTACTCAGCGTTCGCTGACTTTGTGTACTCATAACCCTTTTTAGGTCCAGGTGTTAAGCAGCTAGAGCCTACAGCTGCAGAGGGTGCTGGGCCCAGTAGAGCCTAGTAGTTGTAGCTTCTTGTTGTACCTCTTTCTGTTGTAGTGAGTTCAGACTCTTGCACCTTTACGTTTGTACTCTTACATTCTGTACTTTATATTCTTGTACCTGGTTACTCTTTTGCTGTTATGGTGGTATGTACTATTGTAGTTTTTACTTCTTTACTACTATACCTTCTTACTGTTAGTTGCTTAGCATAGTGAATGTGGTTTACTTTTCTACTTTTTGGTTACTTTCTCGTTGGATGACTGGGTCTTGGGATCAGTCGAGTCAGTCTGGTCTCGTGTCCAGTAGGGATTCGGAAATTGGGTCGTAAAAAGATGGTATCAGAGCAAGGTCATCCTGAGAAGTGAACCAACTATCTTGAGAATAACCAATTCACGTGCTTGTAACTAGAGTAACCACTACAACGTACCTTTTGACATATGTTCTGAGGTTCTTTTGCTGAATGTCCGTTGAAATTGACGTCTTCCTGTTCTATTATTCGCGTCTTCTTGCAAGAGATGCCTCGACGTGGGATCATTGAGGTGGGCCGCGGACGCGGTCGTGGACGAGGTTGGAGGGGCGGACGTGTTGAGCCCAACATTTTTGTGGACCGGCCACTTCTTCCGGGCATTCAGGCCTAGGACCTCGCCCAGCTGATACGGGAGATTGTACGAGAGGAGCTCCACCAGCCTCTACGGGCGCCTCTCCCTGGGGACGTGGAGGGGGAGTCCTTTGTGAGACCACGAGACAGACGCAGTGCTAGACGTGGGGGAGGGGGTGGTCCTCCACCGCCCCCACTGCACTCTGACACTTCCGAGCACGAGCCCTCCCTGCCTGGAGGCATGCCCGTTTCCCCACTTCAGTGACATTACGAGCTTTTTGGACAGTTCCGGAAGCTGAAGCCCCCTCCTTCAAGGGGGATGATGATCTGACTAAGGAGGACTAGTTAGAGCAGATCGAGAAAGTGTTCGACACCCTTCACCCCCTGCAGAGTGTCGCATGGCCTTTGCCATGTACCAGCTGGAGAGCGCGGCACACAGGTGGTGGAGGGTGGTTAGAGGTCAGGAGGGGGCAGAGTCGATGTGGGACTGGTTTGTCACCCTCTTCTGCGAGCAGTACTTCCCGCAGATGTGGCAGGATCAGAGAAGGCGGGAGTTCCACACTCTCCACCAGGGGACGATGACTGTAAGAGCATATCGTACGCATTTTCTAGAGCTATCTCGTTTTGCTGCGACAGCTGTGGCTACTGAGGAGGAGTGCCTGTGGAGGTTCACCGAGGGGCTCTGGCCTGCTATTCGGGGGTATGTCAAACCCCTGAAGCTGCATACGTTCTCAAGAGTGTGGAGGCAGCTATGACATATGAGGAGACCAACCCGGCTGCACGTGACACTGACAGCGGATGGAAGAGGCCCTACCAGCCAGACTACTCACAGGGTCGGTGAGAGAGGAGGCACTCGACGCCCGCAGGAGAGCTGTCACGCTTTGCGAGGCCGTCAGTGGCCTTTGGGGGTCCCCGACAGGGGCCAGCTGCCAGCACTGGACCCCCGCCCAGCCGTCAGCAGGGACCTACTGAGGGTGGGAGTCAAGTTCCCCTTTGTTACTAGTGTGGTCAGCCAGGCCACATCAGGAGGGACTACCCGTCTAGGGCTAGAGGTCAGCAGATGCTCCCCGCACCGAGCGCTGGAGGACGAGCAGGAGGCCGTAGTTCCCAGGCGCATAGGGGAGGATAACAGTCGAGGGGAGGGTACTGGCCAACGGTTACCCGTCCGACGCAGAGTGTGGCTGCTTCTTCCGCACCGAGAGCTAAGGGGCGTATCAAAGCCCTGACGCACAGAGACGCCAGAGCTTCAGGTTCAGTGGTGGCAGGTACGGTTACAATTTCTGACAGACTTATTTACACACTTTTTGATTCCTGCACCACGCACTCGTTTGTTGCTGCTAGTTTTGCTGTCAGTTTGGGACAGGATTGTGTGTTGTTAGAGGATCCTTTTGTGATCAGAGGCTCGGGTGATCAGCTGTTTGTAGCTGAGGAGGTTTACACAGGTTGTGAGGTCAGTGTTGGGGGACACAGCCTCCTCGCTGATCTAATTGTGATACCGATGGAGGACTTTGGTGTGGTTCTGGGGATGGACTGGTTGTCCGCTTACCACGCTTTGGTGGACTGTTCTGAGAGGAAGATCGTCTTCTCCATACTGGAGATGCCTTCTTTTGAGTTTCACGGACAGCCGGTGGATAGAGGCTTCAGGTGCATTTCTGCAATTCGGGCGACAAGACTTTTAGGCCAGGGGTGTGAGGGCTTTCTGGCTTGTGTAGTGGCAAAGCCTAACCCCGTGGCAGACTTTCAGAGTATCTCGGTGGTCAGAGAGTACCTCGACGTGTTTCCAGAGGAGCTGCCAGGACTATCGACCGAGCGTGAGATTGAGTTCGAGATCTCACTGGTATCGAGGACCAGCCCCATTTCTACAGCGCCTTATAGGATGGCACCACTTGAGCTGCGAGAGCTCAAGTCCCAGTTGTAGGACCTTCTGGAGAAGGGCTTTGTGAGGCCCAGTGCGTCTCCATGGGGAGCCCCGGTATTATTTGTGAAGAAGAAGGATGGTACCCTATGCCTTTGTGTAAACTACAGACAACTGAGTAGGGTCACCATCAAGAACAGATATCCGCTACCGAGGATTGATGATTTGTTTGACCAGTTGCGAGGTGCCACGGTTTTCTCCAAGATAGACTTGAGGTCTAGCTACCACCAGTTGAGGATCAAGGAGACCGACGTCTCCAAGACAGCTTTCCGCACCCAGTACGGACACTACGAGTTTTTGGTCATGACGTTTGGGCTGACCAACGCCCCCGCTGCTTTCATGGATTTGATGAATTGGGTGTTCAGACCGTATCTGGATCAGTTTGTGATAGTATTTATCGATGATGTGCTCATCTACTCGCGGGATCATGCGCAGCACAGACAACACTTGCAGATGGTTTTGGACACATTGAGACTACGTAGGTTGTATGCCAAATACAACAAGTGCGAGTTCTGGTTGAGGCAGGTGACCTTCTTAGGTCATGTGATTTCAGGGGATGGCTTGGCTGTAGACCCAACCAAGGTAGAGGCAGTGCTCAGGTGGGAGAGACCACATACAATGACAGAGATCTGCAGTTTCTTGGGACTGGCAAGCTACTACCGATGGTTTATCAAGGGTTTCTCGCAGATTGCACGTCCTACGACACAGTTGACCTAGAAGGACGTGCCCTTTTCTTGGACAGATGCTTGTGAGGCATGTTTTCAGGAGTTGAAGGAGAGGCTGACTTCGGCTCCGTGCTTACCATCCCAGACAACAGTGGCAGTTTCGTTGTGTACACGGATGCTTCTTTGCAGGGGTTAGGAGGTGTGCTCATGCAGTGGGGTCACGTTGTCACTTATGCTTCGCAGCAACTGAAGCCCCATGAGCATAGCTACCTACCCACGACCTAGAGCTGGTAGCTGTCATCTTCGCGCTAAAGACATGGAGGCACTACCTGTACGGTGAGACTTTTGAGATATTCACAGATCATAAGAGTCTCAGGTATTTGTTTGATCAGAAGGAGCTTAACATGAGACAGAGACGTTAGTTGGAGCTCTTGAAGGACTATGACTGCAACATCTCCTACCATCCAAAAAAGGCCAACATGGTGGCTGACGCCTTAAGTCGGAAGGCGCCTGCCCACTTGGCTAGTTTATCGGCACAGAGTTGGAGACTCATGGAGGAGATGGGCAGTTGGTGACCCTTAGAGTTACTGGGGCACTGTGGGGCAGTGACTGTGACACGGCAGATGAGACCAGAGCTGATAGACCGCATCATCACAGGACAAATGACAGACTCATACCTGCATTCGTTGCGTGATAGAGTACTATCAGGGGACCCTGGAGACTTCTCCTTTACTGACGAGGTACTGCACATGAGGGGACGTTTGTACGTTCCTAGGGACGAGGAGTTGTTAAGAGAGCTCCTGACTGAGGCACACAGTTCCAGGTTCACCATACATCTCGAGAACACGAAGATGTATCATAATCTGAGACGTGACTTTTGGTGGAGGGGGATGAAGCAGGATGTAGGTGAGTTCGTGCAGTAGTGTTTGGTGTGCCAGCAGGTGAAGGCCAAGCATCAAAGGCCTGCAGGGCCATTGCAGCCACTTCCAATGCCAGAGTGGAAGTGGGAGAGCATCACCATGGACTTGGTTGTGGGCTTGCCCATTACCCAGCGAGGACACGACGCAGTCTGGGTGATTGTAGACAGATTGACGAAGACGACACGTTTCTTGCCGATCCGAGTCACCTTGAGACCAGCGCAGTTAGCAAAGAGGAATATTCGTGATGTGGTACGCCTGCATGGAGTTTCGCATGAGATTGTATCTGACCGGGATACCCATTTTACGTCCAAGTTTTGGGCTAAGTTTCAGCAGGCTTTGGGGACACGGTTGAGGTTCAGCACGGCATACCACCCCTAGACGGACAGATAGTCAGAGCGCACGATACAGATGCTTGAGGACCTTTTGCTTGCCTGTGTACTAGACTGGAGGGGCTCTTGGGAGGAGCACTTGCCCCTGGCAGAGTTTGCATATAATAACAGTTATCACTCAAGCATCGGCATGGCACCCTATGAGGCTCTGTACGGACGGAGGTATACTGCGCTCTTGAGTTGGGTTGAGGTGAGGACCAACTGGGAGGTTGGCCCCGGGCTGATCCAGCAGAGTCAGGAGGTGGTTGAGCAGATTTACAGACAACTTCACATTGTCAGGAGCAGACAGAAGAGTTATGCCGATCGGAAGCGCAGAGAGGTGCAGTTAGAGGTTGGGGATCACGTCTTTCTACGTGTTTCGCCCATGAAGGGCCTGCAGCATTTTGGGGCGAAAGGGAAGCTCGCATCGAGGTTTGTGGGGCCCTTTGAGGTCCTGGAGCGGGTAGGACTCGTTGCTTACAGGCTTGCCCTTCCTCCCCAGCTTTCTGGTGTGCACGATGTGTTCCACGTGTTCAACCTTAGGAAGTACGTCACCGATCCTAGTCACGTTCTGAGCCATGAGAGTGTCGAGGTGGGTGACGACCTAACCTACCTTGAGCGACAAATGCAGATACCAGACAGAGTTGTCCAGAGTTTGAGACGGAAGTAGGTATCCCTGGTGAAGGTCTTGTGGAGGAGCCAGAGGTACGAGAAGGCTACTTGGGAGCCTGAAGTGGCAATGCGAGAGTGGTACCTAGAGCTTTTTGAGGGTACGTCTTTTCAAACCAGCCTCGGTCCTCTTTAAGTTTGTTATGCGTATGTTGTTCTTTTTCCGCACCCTAGCTAGCTCAAGTTTCAGGGACGAAACTTCCTTTAAGTTTGTTATGATGTTAAGACTCATGCTGTTTGAGCCTTTTAAGACATCTGAACTGTGGGTCAGACGTCTGGTTAGATGTCTGGACACCTTCCCAGACGTCTGGAAATTGAAAATCTTTAGGTACGAGCTCGCGTCACGCACGTGCTACGCGTAGACAGTACCTTCCTGTTTCTCCTCCTTCTCTCTCTTCCCTCGCCTCCAAGCAAACTCTAAACTCGATCTATAAAACCCCTCCACCCTCGTTCTCCTCACTTCTCAGCCACCTTCCACTCTTCTTCCCAGAGCGAGCGAGAGCGCAAGAGCTGCATAGAGGAGGAGCGACGTGAGGAGAGGAGGTGAGCTTGCGAACTCGCGTGGGAGCTCACCGGTGAGCACACGGCCGAAGCGGCACGTGCGCGAGGTGGAGTGCGTCGGGGAGGTCCTCCCCGACACTACTGCAGCCAAAGCTGCAAGCGAGGGGGTGCGGCGCGGCCACGCACGACGCAGGAGCAACGAAAGCAAGTTCTGGTTCTAGGTTTTTCGTAGAATCAAATGTCTGGAGTGACCTCCAGACGACGATGCAGACGTCTGGAGGTGGTTTTAGACGTCTGAGGAGAGGGCTTCACGAAGGTACGTCCTCTTTGCGGATACGGCCATGCAGGCCGCTCCGCCGATTCCCTGTTGCATGCCCGTTTTGAGAGATCTGCTGGTGGCGTGCAGGATTCACTTCGGGAAGGTGCGGGACATGCCCTCCCACGCATTTCAGGTGTCTGGGTGACGTACCAGGCGACGGGAAGCACTTCCAGATGTCCGGAGAGGTGGTCGGATGTCTGGAGCTGGGTCTAGACGATCCAGAAGAGTTCCTGGATATCTGAGGATTGGCGCAGAGACTTAGGTACGTTGCTGGACTCTTTTAAGACATCTAGAAGTTGTTTTAGACGTTTTTTTGAGACAGAAACCCTATTTTTGACCTGTTTAGGGTCTGTTGAGTTTCGTTTTACGCAATTAAGATACTGTTGTGTTCCTTGTAAGTTTCTCTACTTGTTAGAAGGCTTTCCATACTATTCTGATAGTTTCCTTCTGATTGTTCCTTGTCATAGGACTTCATTCCGTTGCGGGTTTGGGGCTTGCTGTGGCACGTGAGCCTACCGTTCAAGCCCCCAATACTCCTAGGTTTACTGGTAGAGTGGCTTCCCCCTAAATTAATTATAACCTAAATGCATGTGTGGAATGAATGATTAGAACCTAGGATATGGCATGAATCCTAAGACGAGAAACAATTGAAATGTCTGTAATAGATGATTGAATTGCAGTCTTGAATAAGTAGATAGGATGATAACAATTGCCTGTAAATAAATAACAGCTACCTGTGAAATGTAAAGTACTTGTGCTAGCAAACTGTTGCATGTAAATTCCTGTTGTATACGTTAAATGACATAATACGAGCTGCATGTATACAAATTGAGAATGGTAATGTGAATGATGGAAATACGAGCTACCTGTGTATGGAAATGTAAACGATAGCAATACGAGCTGCATATGTATAACCTGAGAATGGAAATAGAAATAGTGAAACCTGGTATGGCTTGGCCTGAGGAATATGAGCATGAATTCTATGGGGAATTAGGAGTAGGGCTCTTGAAAATAAATGGAATGGATCTGGAAATGTGAGTGGGGAAGTGAGCTGGACCTTGAGTAAGGAGTACCAAGGAGAGCGACTGTCCCCCTGTTTAGTGCAGAGCGGAGCTAGCCGCCCTTGGGTTGGAACCCAGGGTTAGGATTGGCCACTCTGTACCGACTTCTTGGCCCTCGTGTACACAGTACCGAGGAGAGCTACTAGTGTAGGGAGAGAGCTAGCCACCCCACGGGGCCTGGGGTTCAGCTAGCCGCCCTACACCGACTTGTTAGGCCCACTGGGCAAACCAGGGTAGTCAGGCGAGGGTTCACGGACTGTGGAGGAGCGAGACCCCTGTTTGGTTTTTAGGGGCTAAACCCCTACTACTGAGAGGGCTAGGCCCTATATGGTTCCGTGCTGTACTTTGGGCTCACCCGCTAATGGAAACAACTGACCGCGTGCTAGTGCGGGGTAGCTACCCGTGCACTTATTGTGCGTGCCATAGTCATCGTTACATCTGTCTGTGACCTTGGGGTGGTTGACTGGGTGTAGGATCACCACAGGGGACTCTCCCGGCCAGGAGAGCACCACGTGTGACTTCTACTCTTCAGAAAAGACTGCAATCAAGATCATTCCCACGAGGAACATTCGAGATCAAGAAAGAGACTTGATAACTAAACCAAGTGGTGGGAAAGAATAATTAGTTAAAGAAAGTAAATGGAAAAACAACATCTACCTTTTCCCTTTTACTGCTTTAGTTAGTTGGTTGCCACTCTACTCAGCGTTCGCTGACTTTATGTACTCATAACCCTTTTTAGGTCCAGGTGTTGAGCAGCCAGAGCCTACGGCTGCAGAGGGTGTTCGGCCTAGTAGAGCCCAGTAGTTGTAGCTTTTTGTTTTACCTCTTTCTGTTGTAGTGAGTTTAGACTCTTGCACCTTTACATTTGTACTCTTACATTCTGTACTTTATATTCTTGTACCTGGTTACTTTTCTACTATTGTGGTGATATGTACTGTAGTAGTTTTTACTTTACTGCTGTACATTTTTACTGTTAGTTGCTTAGCATAGTGAATGTGGTTTACTTTCCTACTTTTTGGTTACTTTTTCATTGGACAACTGGGTCATGGGATCAGTCGAGTCGGCTTGGTCTCGTGTCCTGTAGGGATTTGGGAACCGGGTCGTAACAACAAGTAGGTTTTATTCTCATTTCTATTTATCTCATTTATGTGTTTCTGGTTCATTTATTTCTCAAAGTATCCAAGTATTTCTTGATCTTACTTATTCCTCATGGGAACAATCTTGATTGCAGTCTTTTCCATGGAGTAGAAGGTACACATGGTGCTCTCCTGGTCGGGAGAAGCCCCTGTGGTAGTCCTACACCCAATCAACCACCCTGATGTCACTATCGAGACGTAGCGGTGACTATGGCATGCATGATAATTGCATAGGTAGCTATTTCGCACTGGCACGTAGTCAGTCGTTTCCGCTAGTGGGTACGCCCAAAGTACAGCACGGAATAGTATAGGGCCTTGCCCTCTCAGAGCAGGGGTCACGCCCCTCAGAACCAAGCAGGGGTCTCGCCCCTCCACAGTCCACGTACCCTCGTTCGACTAACCCGATTTGCCCAGCGGGCCTAACAAAGTTGGTGTAGGGTGGCCAGCTTAACCCCAGGCCCCGTGGGGTGGCTAGCTTCCTCCCTACACTAGTAGCTCACCTCGATACCACGTACGCGATGGCCAACAGGAGTCGGTGTAGAGTGTCCAGTCCTACCCTGGGTCTCAACCCAAGAGGTGGCTGACTCCCCCTCTACACTAAAAGGGACAGTTGCTCTCCTTGGTACCGTGTACACAAGGGCCAGCTCACTTCCCGTCTATATTCCAGATTTCCTTTCATTCACAGGAGTTCTCTTAATTCCTCGTAGGGTTCATGCTCATATTCATCTCATTTATCCATATTCAGAGCTCATGTTTTATAACTCGTTCTTCATCCATATACAGGCAGCTCGTGTTTTCACAATTTAATTCTCAATCATTACATGCAACTTGTGG
This sequence comes from Thalassia testudinum, assembly GCA_037157565.1. Taxonomy (NCBI): domain Eukaryota; kingdom Viridiplantae; phylum Streptophyta; class Magnoliopsida; order Alismatales; family Hydrocharitaceae; genus Thalassia; species Thalassia testudinum. The sequence goes on from JAZHRO010000002.1 coordinate 78,257,966, forward strand.
TTTTTTCGTTCACTTTCTCATTCACATACAGGCAACTCGTATTCTAACATGCATCTCATAATTACACTAATACCATTTGCTAGCAATTTATTTTAAACATGCATTAAGTAAACAGTATAGCTCAAAACAGGCTCATACATTTCTGCCTTAGGGTTCATTCCACATCCTAGAGTTCAATCCGATTATTCTAAACAAATACATTCTTATTTAATATTAACAATTGAATTAAACCACTCTACCGGGTATCATGGGAGGAATGGGGGCCTGTGCTGCAGATCTCGTCGTCTCCGCGGGCCCCGAATACTCCACCGGCTGGTAACCTGTACCGGTGACCAATTTACATCAGGCAAGGTCAAAACCGTAGATACTCAACACGAACACATAGAGAAACTCGGGTGGAACACAGCGGTACTTCATTTATGGAAAACCGATTCTGTTTGGGCCCTAAACGGACCAAAAACACGGTTACTGCCCAAAATCAGATATCTGGGACTAGTCCCAAACATCTTAGAAGACGTTAGATCTCACCTTGTGTTTCTTGCGGTATTCTCAGACGTCTGGATCCCTTTGCAACCATCTAGAGGTAGCTCCAGACGTCTCACCCTCCTTCCAGTCGTCTGAAAGGACCGTCGGACGTCTATGATGCAGTCAGACGTCCAAAATCACCTTGAAGTGCGCACCCTGCTCCTTCCCGACACCCTACGCCTGCGTGTAGAGCACATACTCCATTTTTAACCCAACACCTCTTGCGCTACGATCTGCATGGCGGAAAGTAGCGCATGAAGGTACGTACCTCGGGATATTATGCTTCCAAACGTCCGGCTTCAACTCCAGACGTCCCGGTGCCATGCCAGTCGTCTGGACGATACCCCAGATGTCTGATACTGGAAAACTTCTAGTACTAGAACCTCCTCCGTGACGCTTCTCTCCTCGCAACTCCGCCTGCAACGCATCGCAGCAGTTGCACCCGAGCCCTTGCTCCCCACGTGCACGCCCGCCACTGGCCGTGCAAGCTCTGCCGAGCTCCCGAAGGTCCTCCGACCTTCACGCTTTCTTCCTTCCTCTTTCCCTCACTCACCCTCTCGTCCTCCCTCGCTCGCCCCCTCTCTCGTCACTCTCGTCCTCCCTTGCCACGGCTGCAAGAGGGAGACGTTGGAGGTGGTGGTGGTGGCTGGAGAGTGTGAGAGGGTGAGAAGAAGAGAAGGGGGTTTATACAGGATGGGTTTATGGTTTAAGGGGGTGAGGGTGAGAGGGAGAGAGGCTTCTGCGTGTTGTTCACGTGCATAGCGCAAAGTGATGTACAAAAATTCTCACTTTCAGATGTCCGGGCATATGTCCAGACGTCTGGACAGACGTCTGATTGAAACTCCAGTTGTCTTATTCGACTAAAAAGGCAACGAGTCATTTCATTAGGTCTAACACTGTTAAAGTTAATAGTGCCAACTAATGAAGTGACAATTACAAAAATGACATGACTTTTCCAATGCATTTAAAGCAATATTGGGAAGTGGATGACAATAAACAAATTTTCAAAGATTTCAGTGGCAATTATATCAAAATTCCTTTAATTTAAAAAAGTGCTGAATGTATGAAAATAAATTTTCATTAGTTTTAGGTTCAAGACTGTTAAAGTTAACCGTGTTAACTAACAAGTGACAATTATGAAAATGACATTATTTTTCCTATGTCATTTAAATCAATATTGACAAGTAGATGATAAAAAAATAATATTTAAAAATTTCAATGCATCTATGTACGTAAAATCACTATTACTAATACCGTAAGAAAGAAATTCTAGAGTTTTGCAATTGTAAATATAATGATTTGGATCTAGAACCAAGTTTAATTAAGAAAAATTGTTATTGATAATTTGTTATCATGTAAGATCAAAAGTATCTATCTAAAAAATATTTAAATTTAAGTTATCAAGTAATAATTCTCAATCATTTATATCCTATTAATAATTTTTCTAAATTTCTTATATGAGATTATTTTTGAGAATACTGCAATAAAAATTAGATATCTTTACAAGTTGGATTGATTTACTTATCTTGTCTTTTAACCTTAAACTCAAAGTATGTATGTATATCGATATGCATATAAATAAAATGTCTACACTCTTACATATATACATAAATGAATGTGTAATTATGATTATTTCATTGAATCTATATATATAAAAAGGGATAACTTTTCGCAAGCGTCTCAACAAAAGTAGTTATCAAATATGAAAAAGAAGAATCCCTCACAGAAAAGAATGAGCACGAATACAAAAGTGCATAGGATAGTGCATTTTATAATACATGATAATAAAAAAAATCAAAGATGATGTTTAATTAACTCTAATATCATGTTAATAAATTAATGAAAAAAATTAATAAAAATAATATTAACGTCTTTTTAATTAAATATCATTTAAAAAAATTAAATATAAATATTAAAAAAAATCAATTTCGAAACGTAGTACCAAACGTCACTTCTCATCATCCCACGCCCTAAATGTAAAAACTATCCGTTTCCCTCCCTTAACCACTTCCTTGATCCCTCCCGCGACAACCACTACCCCCCCCACCACCCCCCGCCCCTCCCCTCCCCTCCTCGCCTCATCCACTTCCTCATCCACGTCGTCGCCAGCATCCTCGCTCTCTTCCGCCTCGCTTGCGCTCGCCCTCCTTTGCCTCGTTGATGGGCTCGCCCTTCTCCGCCTCGTCGTCGTGCTCGGTCCCCTCCGCCTCGTCGGCCTCCTCATCCGCGTCATCGTCGACGCGCTTGGCCTACATCACGTTGCCCTACTGCCTCTCCGGCCACCGGCCACTTCCACCACCCTCCTCAAAGGTGAGCTCTCTCAACCATTCTCTCTGATGACCCTCAACCCTTCTCTCTGATGACCCTCTGTCATCCTCCCTTCCTCCCTCAGCCGTGATCCCCACCAACGCCCCACCATCCTCCTCCCCTCCCTCAGCCGCCCCCTCGACGTCGCCACACCACCCTCCTCCCCTAACTTAACTGCCACCACCACCTCCTCCATCCCCCTCCCCTTCCTCCGATGGTGCCCCACCACCCTCCTCATTGATGTCATTGAGATGTTGAGCTTTCATTTGAGATCCGAGATGTATTTGTCGGTGGCAGCAGTAGCTGCTGAGCATTTTTTTGATGAAGTTCACATGGTTTTGATCGGAGATTTTAAATGTGTTTTTGATGAGCTTATGCTTACATTGATTTTGTTGGGAGAGATCTTTTATAGATCTATCTTCCAGACTCATTGGAGTAAATAAAAGCATCAAGATAGCCTGATTGGTCATCTAACAGAAATAGCTGCTGAGCATTATTGGATTGAATGAAGGATGTTTGAATCAAGGGTTTGAAATGATTTTTTGAAGGATTGAATGATTACAATGATTTTTCTGGAGAGATCTTGCATAGATCCATCTCCTACAACGTCTAAGCAGCTCTTGAAAATTTAGATAATAGATCTAATCTCCTTTGACAGTAGCAGCCACTTTAAGAACTGCCAGAGCTGTTGAGTGTTTGATCCACGAATTGGTGTAGTTCCTGAGCTTGTTTCAAGTGTCAATGAGGTTTCTTAGATCGTCTAATTATAGAACTGTATTTTAAAGCATGTATTGATTTTATCTTGCCTTGAAATAGATTGAAGAGCATGTAATCTCTGTTAGAATTTCTCTGTCAGCAATTATGACGACTGCTAACTGTCAGACTGAGTTTTGATGGTAATTCCAATGCTAAATCATCTTCATGTGTTTGATTTTGATGAAATTCAATTTCTGGAAGCTTAACCTGTTTGAATCTTTATTTTAAAAATTTTTGTAGAATTTTTAGGGCTTAGATTCATTTTCTAACCTTTAATTGGCCCACTTTCATGCTTTAATACAATAATTAGGGTGTTAATTAGATAATTTGTGTAAATAAATAAATAAAAAGTGTAGTGAGTAGGATTATAGTATATTAAACATGTTTAAACCCTTAGATCCAAGTTTCCATGTGTTTAGATTTGAGAAAATGCCAGCGAAAGCTTGGACATTCTCTTAAGTTAGAAATAAAAGAAAAAGAAAATAAAAAATAAATCTAATACTATGGAGTCGTAGAAGGATTGGCCATATTTCAGATTCCTGTTACAGGGAGCAGATTTCTCAAAGGACAAAGTGCAACCCTAATGCTTCCTAGATGTTCTTAGTCCTAGATTACAATCTACCAATAATCAACTATTGTTATCTGATGCCCTTCTTAAGCTTGAAACAATGTATAGCCGCCTCTAGAAGTTCTAGGTAGACAATGCTCAATCTTACTCAATCATCAACTATGGTGCAGGAGTCTTCTATACTTGTTGTGACCTCTAGATGTGAAGGTCATTTTGGATGGTGTAGTCACAGTTGTGCTGGTGGTAAAGATAGTGATCATGCTTACTAATTGTGTTAATCCATATCATTGACAAGCAAATTTTTTATTTTTCATTCCTTTCAACTAATTCTGTGCTAATCCAAACAAGGGATAAAAATATCCAAACATTGCCGTGGAGAAGGTGAAGAAGAATTCTCTTGAAGAAAAAAATCAAAACCATTTCATACTTATCATGTGAGACAAAATCCATAGGTATTTCACATGATTTGGAGGTAAGGTAACATGAAAAACACTCAAGCAAATCCAATTTCAATTACTTATCGATCGTACCTTATGTAATTACTAAAACCTGTAAGTCAGTGTATAGTGGAAAAAGAAATGATAACTCCACTTATTTCTTACCAACATATGGAAACTTAACTACTTGGACTGATTAATCAACCAACAATGCTTCGAGTCCAGGAAACTACACAAAGTTATGGATGGACCAGATCAAAAGCATTTTTTAATGAAGAAAATTGTATTCAATTTTGTTGTTTATTTATTTTGACTAGGGCTAGGACTCTTGCATCTTTGCAATGTATAACATTTTGTGATACATTAGTTTCAAAATCTTGCCTCATCTATACCTCTAAGAAGAAATGTCTAATTGAGAATATGCTTCTTTGTCAAGCTTTAGAACAATAACTTTAGGCCTTGTTTGATAGAGGTTTAAAGTTTAAGACTGTGTAAAGTTTAGGAAGTTTTAAGGAAGAATAAGTGGATGGGTAAGAGGAGGGTTAGAGTATGTGATAGGCCAAGGGATTTTAATGGCACACTATCAGTTGACGATAGGCCAAGGGAAAGAAGGGACACCAATTTTAATGGCTTATGTGGAGTTAAGGTGCATCTACTTGTTATGTCTTGTATACAGAACTATGTAGTTAATAACTTGCAGGGAAATAAAAAATTAATCTATTTTGAAACCGCTAAGTTGGATGCTAATATCTTAATAAACCCTTCCTCATGGGCCGGCAAAAGTATTGAAGGGGATGCATAATTAAGTCTAGCGTCACTATCTACGTTAATAAATTAATGTAACCAAAATAATAAAAATAAAATGAACTTCACTTAAATTGATGTCTTTTTAATTAAACATCATTTTAAAAAAATTAAATGCAAACATTAAGAAAAAAACATCATCAAACATTCCCTCCATCGTTTCCCTTTCCGACCCAGTGACCTCTATACGAAAATATATAGCTCGCACCCTCCATTCATACAAAAATAACTTGTGACCTCCATCTTTTTGGTTGGTGAATGAGTTGTTGAGCTTGGGAGTGGCATCACATCCATGATCCATTTTGTTATACCTAGAAACTTAGAACACAAGGCTCAAATGCTTGGAGCATAAAACTGTTCCCAAGGATTGGACTATAAAGAGTACTACTATCGAGAAAAAACCACAACCAGGGGTAACCTTAAGATCTCAGTCTTCTCCATCTTATTATGGATGATAGATAATTAAATAGATCATCCTATCAAAAAGAGGAGATGCAATAAGGAAAAAAAAATAGTATCTAAGGTATATGTGCAAGCATATGGAGAGTAGAGCCTGTGTTAAGAGGCCTATAAAATATAGTTATAATGGGTTGCCAGATTTCAACATTATGTGGAGCTTTAGTTCTGCTTCGGTTTCAAATGTAGAGATGGGTCAGAAAATCTCAGCTATGGCCTTCCACCTACCTTATGATGAGTTTCTTGCATTACACTGGTTTTGTTAATACCAGTTCTGAGGGGTGTTAGCAAAACAGATGTTAAATTTGTAACTTCTTCACACCCAAACTTTACTCCTTAGAAACTGGTGTTAACACCAATTTCAATAAACATCTCAAGGGTTAACACCATAGCTTAACACCAGTTTCCTAACCCGCCAAGTAAACTAACCCTTAAAGATTAATTTTCAATATGCATGGCAATGTAGAGATCAAATGCAGGAGTAAAAAAAAGAAAAAAGCTCTGAAAATACTTGAATTATTTTTTGATTTAATGGAGAAATGAGTTAAAACTAAATGTTATTCAATTACACATTGGGTATCTTGCTAGTAGGGTGGTAAGAATGTTAAACACTACAAGATTCCTTGCGTAAAGAATGGACAGGGCAGTAAACAGCAGTGCCTAGACACAAGCACAGTGTACTTTACAACTGATGAGCATCTTGTCATGAATGCCATCAAGCAAATGAAAACATGTGATACCCAGTGTACGGATAACAAGTAAAAATCCAACAAAGGATATGACATCAAAATACCCCAAAATGACTCAAGCATAAAATTTGTATGAACTCTTGCTACATTGATGTTAAGCTTGTCAGAAATACCTCTCTTGCTATATTGATGTTAAGCTTGTCAGAAATACCTCTTTCTCACGGGTGCAATATATAGTGGAGTAAAAAGGACCTGCCACTTGTTATTCATGATGAATTTAGTAGACATGGGTCAGGGGAGCCAAGGTCTGACAAACCCATCTAGCTGTTTATTACACGTCACAACTTTTTTGTGAGGGGACTTCTGGTAGCTGAGAGCTGGGACTAGAAAATTTGACCCAGAGTGGATGAGATTGGGTTTGGAATTGGCCAAGAAGTCTTATGTGCTTCAAGAGACCACTTGTTAGAAACGACAACTTTGACACTCGAAAGATCTTTATTTAGGACATCATGGTAGGGTAGAAAGAAGAAACGTGGCTTATTGAAATAAACATTGTACATCATTAATCTTATTAGGCTTCACTAAACCATGATTACAATTAACACAAACCTGATTTCTTGTATTGCAAAACATATAAAGTATTCAGAATCTTCTTAGTCGTCGATTACGAACTTTTAACATCTTGATCTTTTAGCTGTTTCTTTGCATGCTTGGATTGTGGAATCTCATCAGATCATTCTGTTCTTTTAGATTAACTTCTCATGTCCTACTGATTGTAGATGGGAGCATATCTCGGTGATCTTACTTGGTTTTCCTTCTTTTTTGTTGGATGAGAGTTGAAATTAGTCAAATTTGAGTTCCTTGATTTATCTTCTTTCTTGAAATATCTTCTTCCTTCTAATCTCCATTCTTTCTCAACCCACATGGTTTTGGCATGTATTTTTTTATTTATCATCCTCCTTTGTTGGTTATGCGGCCACCAAGTTTCATTTGTGTGACGGCCATATTTCATAAATTCTTGTAGTATACACTTTGCAATCAACTTTATCCTAGAATCATCATTGAAACTTTATATCCATGTTTTTAAGGTTTTTGTTTCCCACTGTTCTATCCAAATTAGAAAATCCATGCACAACCAAAGATAGATCATGATGGAAAGCTAAGAATCCATGCATCTAACCTTATATTTGGTTGAAAGAGTTCAAGTTTATTAGAAACCCTAGGTCTCTTTATATAGAGAGAGACCAGAGGGCTAAAAGTACATGAATATCCTTGAGGGATAAGGGCTATTATAGCCACACAATAAGACGGAACAAGATAAGCTAAAAATACACCAACACTGCCCCTCAAGTTTGAGCATAGATATCAATCATGCTCAACTTGGACATACAGGTATCAAATGAAGATTTGGCCAAGGATTTGGTGAAAATATCTGTCGTTTGCTCCTCAGATGCATCAGAGGTGGTGTATAGTAGTCCCTTTTGAATAATGTCCCTGGTAAATTGACAGTCAACCTCGACATGCTTCGTCCTCTCGTAAAATGCAGGGTTATTAGCAATGAAGGTGGTTACTCTATTATCACACCTCATCTCCATGGGACTAGAAAACTGCATTTGTAAATCAACAAGGATCTGATCCACATTATCTCAGCAGTTGTCTGAGCCATAGCTCTGTACTTAGACTCGACACTGGACCTCGCAACTGTACTTTATTTCTTGCTCCTCCATGTGATCAAGTTCTCTGCTAAGGTGTAAAACCCAGTAGTGGATTTACGATCCACATGACATCCCACATAGTCTGCATCTGAGTATCTAACCAATGTCATAGAAGATCTCTTGGAGAAGAAAAGACCTTTCCTAGGAGCCTTCTTGATATATCTAAGTACTATCAATGTCGTATCCCAATGCTGACGTGTTGGCCTAGCCATAAACTGATTCAGTCTGCCAACCGCAAAGGAGATATCTGGTCTTGTGATAGTGAGATACAATAGCTTGCCCATAAGCTATCTATACTATCTACCATCCACCACCTGTGCATCCTCATCATACAGTAGCATCTTGGGGTCCATAGGAATATTGGCCTCATTAGCCCCAAGCATACCAACCTCTTGCAGAATATCTAAGCATACCTCCTCTGTGACAAGACCACACCCTTCTTACTGCGAGCAACCTCCATTCCAAGGAAATACCGTAGGCCCCCAAGTTCTTCATAACAAACTGCTCTGCAAGGAGACGCTTGATCTCAGTAATGCCCTGCTCATTATTGCCTGTGATAATCAAATCATCATCATAAACCAAGAGTATCATAGTATATCGCGAAGTCCTCCTGACAAAGAGTGAAAAATCAGCTGTTGACCTCCCGAAGCCAGCTGCCTCAACAACTTGTGATAATCTTTGAAACCAAGCTCTGGGACTTTGTTTTAGGCCATATATAGCCTTCTGTAACCAGCATACACGCTTCTCTTGTCTCTCAAAGCCAGGTGGTTGCTGCATTTAGATTTCCTCTTGGAGATCACCATAAGGAAGACATTCTTGACATCTAGCTGATACAAAGGCCAATCCAGCTAAACTGCCACTGCAATCAAGACCCAAACCATGGGAAGCTTGGCGACTGGTGAGAATGTGTCAAAGAAGTCAACCCCATAGGTCTGGGTGAACCCCTTTGTCACGAGACGGGCTTTGTACTGAGCAACACCACCATCAGGGTTAAACTTCACAGTAAATAGTCACTAGTGGCCAACAACTGCAGCATCATCAGGAAGTGGGGTTAGCTCCCAAATCCCACAACCTCAAAGAGCGACCATCTCATCCTCCATGGCTGCTCGCCATTTTAGATCAAGCATGACTTCACAGTAAGTGGCTGGAATCTGCGTAGTAGCTAAGGCTTGTGTAAATCTAGCAAATTTAAGAGATAAACTGTCAGTAGCAAGTGCCCTTACCATAGAATAAGTGGTGCAGGTCCGTGGTTGTTTTCGAATCACTATCGGAATATCAAGATTATTTCCTGGCACATCATATGTCATGTCCCTGTGACTATTACATGACAAAGATGCGGCAGTGTCTAAAGGACTCACTTGAGAAGTCGATGGTGAAGGCGAGGGTGGGGGTCCCTGATAGGTAGTATGGGGGCGAATATATGTCTGGAGTGGCTCTGTCAGGTGTGGAAAGGGATGCGTAGCAGGTGGTAGTGGTGATGTAGTAGGGACAAAAATCTCAGGGAAGCTCCCAAAGTGAATAGGTGTATACGGCATAGGTGCCATATCATCCTCAGGAGGCATTTTAGCAGCTATCATAGAAAAGAAAGGTACAACCTCATAAAAAGTAACATTCGTAGAAATAAAATGTCGAGAGGTAAGCGAATTAAAACAACGATATTCCTTTTGTATGCAGGCATATCATAGAAAAACACATTTAACTGCTCTTGGAGCAAGTTTATCCCAACCTGGTCCCAACAAATGGACAAAGACAACGCAATCAAAAGTCTGAGGGGTGACATGAAACAGAGGACGATCAGAATACATGACCTGAAGAGGAATCCGTTCATATAACGCAGCATTGGACATACCAAGTTGGTTGAAAGAGTTCAAGTTTATTAGAAATTCTAGGTCTTTTTATATAGAGAGAGACCAGAGGGTTAAAAGTATATGAATGTCTCTAAGGGATAAGGACTATTATAACCACACAATAAGATGGAATAAGATAAATTAAAAATACATCAACACTCATCATCACAATGGCAGCTAAAGTATGCAACTAACCGCAATAAGTTTGAGAAAGGCTGGACATGGGTTCGAGATATGAATATCAAATAAAAAGCAAACTTAAAAAAAAAATTCTATCAAAAGAGCAAAATGATCCTTTTAGCATCATTGCAAATGTTGACAGGTATATCCATTCCTTCCCAAAAATTTAAGGAAAAAATAAATCAACAGTATGATCCATTTATGGGATAATACCAGATATCGCTCTTTTGATCCTCCACGGATCACATCTGAAACGCCTACATTCTTCTTTGAGCATCTGGAGCAGCGAGCATCAGTCATCTATTACATAATAAGAAAAGCAAAAGACAAAAAGGCTCTGTTCTAGACACAAAAGGTATATAAATGGCAACCCAAAGGAATCATAAAAGCGTTATCTGACCTACATATGTTTTGACCGAGCAGGCTCCTTAGGTTTCTCCTGTTTAACCTGGCCCTTTGGATTTTTAGCCATCCCAATATCAAGAAAATAACACTGGTATCCATAGAGTCTTCATAACATACTTTCATGGAGATAGTAGAAGGCCCTTTGGATTTTTAGCCTCTTTTTTTTTAATTAGATTTTTAGGCACTTCAATACCAAGAAAATAACACAATTTCTCAAGATCATTCACAAGATATACCTTCTAAAAAGGCCTTGACTTCATTGGTTCCTACATTTCTTGTGAAACCCAACATCTCTGGGGATGCGCGTTGTTGCACCAGTTGAGCAAGCAAGCAATTCATATTGCCCAGCATCCTAATGATGGTGTTTGTACTTGCATTGACACCTAGCCTACACAAACTTTGCAATCAGAACATCTGTACCGAAGACATATGTAAAGGCAAATGCATTTACAATACATGCACATGACCCTCATTTTGCATTGAAACCCCATGCCTGCAGGCATAATAGTGGTTTCACCTGAATCTATGGATGTAAGGCAAGCACCTACCATAGTGCAAGCTTAGCTCCACATTACTGCTACAGGTAGTGCCTGCACCTGAATGTGTGCCTGCACCACTGCCACCAATGATGACACCTACAATGCACCATAGGTTGCTACACTAATGGCTCATGCTATCGCTTGCTTCCGATGCATCGTTGCCGCTTATAGATCTTAATGAATGAGAGCATCTGAAGAAGGGGAAAATCTATTCAGTAGAGAAAAAATGCGAGGATCAAGGTGGGAACCAATGTTAGCCTAGGACCACTACTCTGCCTGCAAAGGAACATCAAGATGGCATTCATAAGGGTCTGATGATCCTCCTCCATGCTCTCCTAGCTTATGAATATTTCTAGGGAGTCGATGCCAGTAGGGCAAGAAAAATGTGTATTAAGCTTGACATGTATAAAGTGTAGGGTCATTGTTAGCAGGTGGTTCTCACTAATTCAAATGTTGAAAATGTGCAGGTCCGAAATCTAAGGAGATTTTTCCAAAAATGGAAGGTGCTAATTTTAGTATAGAGGCGCTAGCTGTGGATAGCACGGGAATTGAGGCTGGGTGCCTTTCTCCATGCGGTGGACAGGTGGTTGGTTACCAGACCCATGTGAGGTCCGGTTGGAGTGAGAATTCTAAACTGACTTCACCGCTTTTTTTGGAGTCTTTGAGTGCTGGCCCTGTTGCTCCACATTTGGTTTCATTGCAGAGCATGGAGGCTGAGGAGTTGCAGTCTGATGGTGCACAGCAGGAGACTAACGCTGCTGCAGATCCGTTGGAGCACAATGCAGTTGCTGTTCCAATGGTTGAATGGGTGCCGCCTGATCTGGCAGGGTCTCATGTGGCTGTTCTGGGTCCAGACAACCTTCCAGATGCAACTATTCCTGCCAAAGATGATGCTGTGCAGTCCCTAAGTCCTACTGCTGTAGAGGGGGTAATGGGGCCATCCATGAGTGCAGCCAGAACTCCACGAGTGTGCAGAGGATTGGTTCAGATACTGGACAGACTTCTAGACGCTCTGTTCAGTACAGGGCTTCCACTTCGAGACAAGAGAAGAGTTTCAGGATTAAGATACAAGCGTAAGTTCTCTTTCAGAAAGAAGAACGGGCCTCGTGATAGTCAGTCTTTGGGAAAATCACTGAAACTTGGTGAAGATTATGTTGCAAGGGTGCTCAATGTCAAGAAGATCTCTCGTCAGGGGGAGAGCATGAGGAAGTCTAATGATTAAGATACTCTCGTGGAATGTTCGGCATCTCTGGGATAGCACGCAAAGATCTTTTTTGAGAAGATACTTGGAGGATAGGAACTCAACATGGAAGCTGGATAACTCTAGCAATGGGGGGATATTAAACCTGTAAAGATAATGCAAAGAAAGGATGACAATTATGCTCTTGTTGCATGGCAAATGGATAAGTGGGGGGGTAATGACAATGACTTTTGGCCAGTGATTCTTGAAATGTTGGTGAAACCATCCTTTTTTGTCTTTTTCCTTCTTTTTTCTCTTTTTAAACGTGATTTTTGATGCACGGGAAGGCTTATGAGATAAGGAATAGTTAAACAGTTAGACTGTGAGCTGATAAGCAGTGATTGGAGTGCTAGAGTCCAAGCCTAAGTCTTTCCTCTTTTTGGAAAATGTAAGCAATGGCTACTCTGTAAATAACTATCTAGAAAACTTTGATTGCCTTTGGTCTCAAAACGTAACGTAAACCTCATTTAAGTTGCCTCTAACTTGCTTATTGTACACTTTGAGATCCAAAAATACATGAATGATTGTGTGAAGAATTTCAAATAGAAGGTTGATACAGATTAATGCGGGCCCAAAAGAATGCTAATTAATGGATCTATTAGGAAAATGTTAATTAACGTAGAAGGAGAGGGGAATGACAAATTATTGACTCCACCTACTAAAGGGAGGGACTAATGTAAGTTCATATGGCAAGATGAACTTGTTAGATGATGGATCTCTTGGTGATCCACATCGGGTATTGAGCATAAGAACTTGATATGGTCCTCATACGTTGTATCGAAGATAAGCCCAAGATTTAGTGTAGCGCTTGGGTCAACAGCACCACTTCCATAATCAAATGGTATTGCATGCACCAGAGTAGTACTTGCTTCCGAGTCCAAATATTGTTGGGCTAGAAGAGGTCCACCTCCACAATCCAGTGTCGTGCATGTAGTCATCAAGGCTGACTTAATGGCAACTAGACTCCATCTAGGATGCTTCTGCTTTAGCAGAGCAGCAATGCCAACAATATGAGGAGATGCCATATTGGTTCCAGATGCCATTGCAAATCCCTCACCTGCATAGTTTGCATCATCTGTTCCATTGGGACAGAATTCACCATTGGAGTGCTGGCAAGGACATGATAGAATTTCATACCAGGGGAAGCATTTTCTACCATAAGAATAAAGCCTGCTACTCCAAGTTTTCTTGCTGTCTCAGAAACCTTCTTGATTGATGCATTGCTAGAAATAAAATTGAAAGAATACCTACAAAGGATTATTCTTCCAACCACTTTGTCTTTTTAACAACCTAGGCCTTTGACAATTTGAAGGACTGTATTGTGCAATAGATGAACTAATCAAAGCATCATTTGCAACAACTAAGCTATAAGTTGTGTTCCCATGGGTAGCAGGTGACAACTCAAGCCTAGATAAAATTTTTCCATTCCCAAGAACCAAATGATTCTTGTATCAACAATCATCAAATGCAGCATCTACAGATGTTATCAAGGGGTTGTATGAAACTAATGTTTATCTGAAAGAAATTAAATAGATGGAACGACTAGAAAACGATCCTCTCTTCAGAAATTTATCCTGAAACACATAGACTATCTAACTCCTCAATCCCGTAATATAAATTGCAAATATCAAGCTCATAAATATCATCAGCACATCTTATTGAAAATATAGAACAACCGTCCTCTTGTCAAAAGGAGATCACACACTACTCTCATAACCAGCATATCTTTTTTATTTTAAATTATTTAATGGATTATTAAGTTTGTTTTAAATAATGTAAATATGTAAGGTATCATCTTAGATGTAAAATGCATAGACATTAGTAGTTTAACTTTACAACTATTATTTTTTGTTATATATTTTGTCTACAGTTATGGCATTCATGATATCTCTATTGGCAATGACAATGATATGTATGGTTGGTGGTCCCTTTCCCTTCTCGAAAAATAAGGGGAAAAGAGGTAAAAAGGGACATATTAACTCCCAATAGCATTCGCCTCAAGTTGTAGCAAATATGATGGATCATGTGTCTCAAACTTAGGAAGTAGGTAATTTTAAATTTATATTTATTAGCTGTAAATGAAACAAGACAATTGCATTATTTTTTAATTGTGTAATGTTTTTTTGCACAGGAACATCACCCATGATTCCAACTCATTACGGAGGTCTTACAAGACCATTTCCTTCAGAGAAGAGGACTTCAGCAATGAGTCAAAATATGTTTGACACGAGCAGAGTTACTTGAGTTGTAAGTACATTGAATACTACTCCACTAGTTACCCCCCGAAAAACAAGAGGCTGCAACAAATATACTTGATAATGTCTTGCAAACTCAAGAACTAGGTAATTTGAAACTTATATTAACTTAAAATGTAATAAGATAGCTTTATTAATTTTTAATCGTTTGCTTTTTTCCAATAGGGCTACCAGTCGTGGCTTCAACTCATTGTAGAGGTCCCAGTAGGCTATTAAATTTAGAGAATGGGACTTTAGCGATGAATCAAAAGATGCCGATCAATATCGACAAAAGCGTAGAAGGTTTAACTATAAGAGAGCAAGCTACGAATCTTGCCTCTATTTCTAGTGTCGTCGCAAGGCACAATACCCTGTATGTCTTTGATGCTAAGAAGATGGCTTCATCTGATATTCAAATATGTTTAGATCGTATTCAGGTAATGTGCATAATAATGTATCAATTTTATTTCAAATGTTTAATGTATAACTTTTATTTCTAATTCAATAGTTCATTTTCTTGTAGAGTGGTCAACGTGATTTAGATCGTGATAAGGTTAATTAGGTTATGTCAGGAGTTAAAAGGAAATGAGAAATCATAGATATAAGGTAAGGAAGGCCTGTCGTTTAAAAGGAAATGATGTCAAGCCTCCTGAGTGGACTAATGCAGAATGGGAGAAACCAACGATAGATTAGAATGATCCTATGTATTTGGTAATATCATCTAGTAAAAAGCATCATAAATAAATATTTTCACTTTTCATACTTTATATATATATATATATATATATATATATATATAATGACTTCTTTTTTTTATTTTTAGGAAAAGTGTGCAAAGAATACAGAAACTCGGAGAAATGCTGTGAAACATCTACGTAGAAGTAGGTTGATATCTTTCCAAGTGTAGAGAACTGAGTTAGTTTATATTTCTATATTTTATATTGATCATATAAATGATTCAAATAAGGGTATAGAAAATAATATTTATATTTTCTTGCAGGGTACGCAACACTTAAATGGTGTAGAGTGTTAGAGGATATTACTTTTTTGCGAGACCCACTTTTGACCTATTCCAATGAGTTCGGTTAATCCAGACCCGATTACAAGATTGGTTGGTAAATGGTCTAGTGAAACAGTCAAGGCAAATTATATAAGTATTATTAATTTATAGAAACAAATGTAATTATATGTTTGTGTATGTTATAACTGTTATTTTTTTGATATTCCTAATGTGAGATGGTATGAGTACGTGATGAGGTCATTCAAAATGGCCAACTTGTAGATGAGAATGATATTTGCAATAACATATTAAAAATTAAACACCAATCAGATTATAAAGCCTATTCACACTCCTCAAGGAAGTAAAACAAGGCATTAGTTGGAAGATACATTTCATGAAACCCAGTTGCAATCGAGGATGATTGAAGGGGAACGTAAAAAGGATGCAGAGGAGAGCAAAAGATAAGTAGAGGAATATAAAAGACAAGTATATGCATATAAAAGGGAAGTAGAAGAACATAGAAGATTTATGGAGGAAATGAAGAAAAAGTTTGAATCAATCATTAATTTCTCTGATTCACTTGATTTGGATTCAGGTAATTACTAATTATAACCATTGATTTAGATAATTACATTATTAACTTGATAATTTTGTTGTAAACAACGTTATTTGCAACACAATCTCAGCGGCATCAGAAGAAGGGATTTGTAGGTTCAGACGATGAAACAGAAGAGTTGTGAATGTAATAGTTTTAAGTTAGGTTAGTAGTGTTAGATTAAGAAAATGTTTGGTATTAAATAAATATATTTATGGTGGTCTTATATAGTGTTATTTTTTGCAGTAATAATTTTTTTTGTTTAGTAAGTTTTTTTTATGTAAAAAGATGATTTTAATATCTTTTTCAAATTTTGAGTGACAAAAATATTAGATGTGATTTTATTAAGAAATGTATTTTTTTTTTCAAGTGCTGTGATTATAGTTGTAAACATATTTATTAAATATAAATAGTATTAATGGAAAATGAAGGATATTTTATAGGTTCTAAGATGATGCTTAAGTTTCTTTAAAACAAGTTAAAGTAACATTTAAGTATTATAGTAAAGCATATTATGAGCTATTTAAATATCATTTGAAATAATATAAATTAACATTCAAATGTCACAGTAATTGTACATTTTTAACATCCTTAAACTAAGGTCACATTTTAACATCATTAAAAAAGATATAAAATGATGTTTAAATATTTTCAAAAGTTACCTAAGGTAACATTTAAACGTTAATATAGAATACATAAGAGATGTTTAAACATTGTTAAAAGTTAAATAAGGTGATATTTAAACGTTGGTGATAAACATCATATTATAATGATGTTTAAATGTCAATAAAAGGGATATAACATAATGTTTAAATGCCTTCAAAAGATATGTAAGGTAATATTTAAACATCAGTATAAAATATATAAGAGGATATTTAAACGTTGTTAAAAATTACATAAGGTGATACTTAAGTTTCGGTGAAAATTAACTAAAATGACGCTTAAACACCATAATATGAAAACTAAGTTGACGTTTTAATGTCACTAAAAGGAATATAACATGACGTTTAAATGTCTTCAAAAATTACCTAAGGTAACATTTAAACGTTAATATAAAATACATAAGAAGACATTTAAGCATTGTTAAAAGTTATATAAAATGACATTTAAACGTATTTAAAAGCAATCTAAAGTAACGTTTAAACATCACAGTATGATACATAGGGAGATATTTAAACATCGTTAAAGATTTTGTAGAAACTTAAGGAAAAGTTAAAGCGACGTTTAAACGTCTTCAAAATTACTTAATGTGACGTTTAAATATTATCTTATGTAAGATATGGTGACGTTTAAATATTTTCGTAGTTATTTTTTGGTGACGTTTTAATGTCGTTGAAAGATATCTAAGATGACGTTTGCATTAGTTCAGTTACATTGTAAGACTTTTAAGAGATTTAAATGTCACCTTAGGTGTTATAGGCGACGTTTATGTAACATCAGTAGAATTCTTTTAGGTGATGTTTGATTTTTAACGTCGATATAGGCCTAAGACGACACACCTAAGGAGATATTTATGGTGACATTTTTTTAGCGTCTACAAAAACTTATAGCGACGTTTATTTCACTTATGGTGATGTTAAATAACCATTACCTTAAGTCTTTTTTGTTGTAAGGATGTACATCTCCCGTTTAATAAATATTGATATATTTTAATTTTTAATCGGTTGAAAATTAAAATACATTAGTTGAGAATGAAAATACTCTAGTGTGTTTTAATTTTCAATCAGTTTTGACCTATGCAAAGTGATTTTTCACCTATGAAAAGTAAGTTTTCACCTTTAGATTTAGGATTTAGTCTGTAGTGTTCCTTAAACCCTAAATCTTAAATTCTAAATTCTAAACCCAAATGTGAAAAATTACTTTCCATGTGAAAAATCATTTTTCATAAGTAAAATCACTTTCCACAAGTCATAAACCCTAAATCCCTAAATCCTAAACCTAAAACCCATAAGTGAAAACTACTTTTCACTTTTAAAGTGAGAACTCATTTTTCACTGATTGAAAGCTAAAATACACCGGTGTATTTCATTTTCAATTAGTGTACTTTAATTTTCAATCGATATACATGTTTTAGTGGAAAACCAAAGCACACCGATTGAAAATAAAAATACATAAGTGTATTTTGTTGAGCGGAAGACATGTATTGTAATGTACATTTCTTTTTTTTCTTTTTTGATAAAAAGAATTACGTCTAATATATATTTTAATTTTTAGTCAATAATCCCACTCTGTCTTACCTATTACCAATTTCAAGTCGCAAAAAAGTTAAAAAATGCTACATGCAATGCGTTATGTACATGTTATGTAACATTAGGTGGGGTTTTGTCCGCGTCCTTATCCACTCAGGTCCCACCTTTGCTTCCCATATATAAGGTGCTTCTCTCTCTATTTTTCATTCGCGCTTCTTTGCCATTCAAGTTCTCTTCTTCATTTCCAAAAGTGGTTGTGCGATTCTTTTTCCTTCACTCTTCATCTTCTCTTTGTAAGATCATCTATAAATCTTGATTTTTTTTTTTTTATGAATGTATTTTTTATATGGATTGTGTGTTCTTTAGTGTTTACTATATGGATCTCAACCTTCCATATGGTTTAGGTTCTACTGATGATGCTTTTAATCAATTCGAGCACGAACCATCAATTGCTCCTTCTTCATAAGATCTTCATCGTCATCTTGTTGTTGTAGAAGATCCTGTAGTTTCATCATCCTCTGGTGTTAACGATGAAGTTATTAGAGGTGCTGGTAGAGGTGATGGTTAGTTCTCCTAATTTCTTCTTGCATTGTGATTTCCAATTTCTCTCCTGCGTTGTGATTTCCATTGGTGGAATTACATTATTTTTAGAAGTTGCAATAGGATAGCGATCAAGCTCAACCGATTGATAATGGAAATGAATCGGTTGATTATGGAGAGAGATCAAGCTCAACCGATTGATAATAGAAATCAACCGGTTGATTATGGAGAGAGATAAAGCTCCGATTGATAATGAGAATCAACTGGTGTATTCCTACATGTTTTCAACCAGTTGATTCCAATTATCAACTGATTGCTTTTCTTACATGACTTTTGTCTTATGTTTTGTTATTTTTTATGTGTTAATGTAGATCGAAATATTGAAGTTAGTATGTAATTCAACTCTTTTGAAGCTCTTATTGATTATTTTCAAGATTTTACTCATTGAATTCGTTTTGAGTATTCAATAAAGAACACAAGTTATGCTAAAGATGATAAGACTTTGTTGCGTAGAGGTAAAGTTGTGTTCAGGTGGTGGTGCACCAAGTAAAAAATCATCCAATCCTTATTATTCCAAGAGGTTGACATCTAAGATTGGATGTGAGGCTTATATACGATTTAGGTATTGCAGCGGATTAAGGAAATTTGTTGTTTCATTCTCAAATGACCATAATCATGAGTTTTATGAGCATGAAATGATGAAGTATCTTTAATCTACTAAAAGCATTCCTTTAGGAAGGAAGTGTCGTATGATGCACAATGATCAAGTTGATATTTATTTGTCAAATTCGATTTCTTCTTTTGCATTTGAAGATAGGAGATTTTAGACTTGATCTTTGCTACTCAAGATGCAAGGAATGTACTTCGTAGAACAAGAAATTTAAAGCTTGGATTTGGTGATGCTGGGGTCGTTTAATGTTATTTTACTAAAATGCAATCAAGTAATAGTAACTTCTTTTATTCAATAGATTTTAATGATGATGGATGCATTTGAAACATGTTTTGGTTTGATTTTAGTAGCTGATTGTCTTACAAGTTCTTTGGTGATGTCATTTCATTTAACACGACATATTTGACTAATTGTTATGATATGCCCTTTACTCCATTTGTTGGTGTAAACAACTAAGGATATACTATTTTGTTTGGCTGTGCTTTACTTGGAGATGAGACTACGGAGAATTTCAAATGATTGTTTTCGACTTTCTTATCATGAATGTGGGGTATACAACCAAAGGGTATCATTACAGATCAATGCCAAGCAATTATTAATGTTGTTTCAGCTATTTTTCCTAGTACTCGACATTGTTTGTGTATATGGCATATTAAAGATAAATTTCCTCAAAAGTTTCCTAAGGATCAAGTTACTAGGGATGCTTTTAAGGAAGTTGTTCATAATTCAAGGTGTAAAGAAGAGTTTGAAGATAGGTGAACTGCTATTATTAAAGATAGAAATTTGGAGGATAATAGATAGCTTTCTGACTTGTATGAGATTCGACATGTGTGGATCCCATGCTTTTTCAATGATGTGTTTTGGGCTGGCATGTTAAGCACTCAAAGAAACAAGAGTATAAATTCATTCTTTGATGGGTATGTTAATTCAAAAACCACCTTGAAGAAATTCATAAGGTAGTGGGAGCTTGGGCTTCAAGCCAAATTAGAGAAGATTCGGAAGGCTAACTTTTATTCATAGTTCAAGTCTCCTGCTTTGTATTCAAAGTTTCCTATGGAGGCTCCAGTTAGGGATGCATATATAGTGACAAAGTTCTTTCAATTTTAGGAGTTGCAAAATGTTATTTATTTGAAGAAAATCTTATCATTTGGTCATGGAATTGAAGATAGCCATTCAGTTGTGGTTGAGGAGTTTAGTTCTCGTAGTTCTTTATCTGTTTTTGTGATATTTAAGTAGGGCTCGAGATCAGTGTCATGTGTGTGCTCTATGTTCGAGATCGAAGGCATTCTTCGCAGGCATTGTGTATTTATTTTGATTGATTTTGGTCTATATTATTGAGTGTTGGAGAAAAGATGGCAAGCTTCCTTCTTTTAAGTAGTTTAAAGGTTTCGTATCACTCGATTATCCTACGGATAAATATGAAGACATATGCTTAGGGATTCTCAAGTTTGCTGATGTTGGTGCAATATCATCTTTGAATCACAAGATTTTCTTGAAGGTTCTTAATGATGCATTCAAGCAGCTAGTGTCATTGACTAGGGTTGATTTGGAGGTATAATTGGTTATTTCATTTTTTTATTTTTGTCATACATGTTTTATTTTTTAGGATGTTTTGAATTGTCAGAATATTCGTGATCCCAAGTAAGTAAGGTGTCCTAGTAGACCTTGTAGAAAGAGATTTAAGAAATCATATGAGGTGTCACTTGTGAAGAGGAGGAAGTTCATAGAAGGTGGTGCATCAATATCGAGATCTAATCTTTTATCTTAATTTGTAGATTTTTTTATTGTATTCATGCATGTACAAATATTTTTTTTTAAAAAAATTATGTTTTATCAATGCATTGGCTTTTCATGTAAGAGATGTTTCAAATTTGATTATATGAGGTTTGTTTCATTTTACACCGGAGTATTCCTGTATCGATTGATTTTTATTTTAGATCTATCATTTTGTGTTTTAACAACAATCAATCGGTGTGTTCTCATATTCCACCAGTTGATTCTAATTTTATATATATTCCTTTGTGTTTTAACTTCATTCCACCAATTGAAAATAATAATCAACATGTGTCTTTCTTATTTTGAACCTATTTCAAACATTAATTAACCAGTGTATTCTTGTATTCCACTGTTGATTCTCATTTTAGGATATTTTAGCGCTATCTCATATTCCACCAGTTGAAAATAAAAGTCAACTGGCATATTCTCGTATTGCCTTTGCATTTTAGCTTCATTCCACTCGTTGAAAATGACAAATAGCCGATGTATTTCTGATTTTGAACTTATTCTAAACATTAATCAATCAGTGTGTATTCTCATATTCCAACGGTTAATTCTCATTTTAGG
Source organism: Thalassia testudinum (assembly GCA_037157565.1). Lineage (NCBI taxonomy): Eukaryota > Viridiplantae > Streptophyta > Magnoliopsida > Alismatales > Hydrocharitaceae > Thalassia > Thalassia testudinum. The sequence goes on from JAZHRO010000002.1 coordinate 78,280,005, forward strand.
GTATTTTAGTGCTATCCCAAATTCCACCGGTTGAAAATGAAAGCCAACTAGTGTATTCTCGTATTCCACCGATTGATTCTCATTTTATATCTATCCTATTGTGTTTTAACTTCATTTCAATGGTTGAAAAGGATAATCAACCGGTGTATTTCTTACATATATGATACAAAGAAAGAAATGCAATGAAAAATATACTTACAAGCATTTGAGCATGTATGTGTGCCGTTTCAGGGTAGTAATGAATTGAACTATCATATTACGTCATCTTCTTTGCATTTATGTTGATGATCGCAAGCGTCCAATGCGATACATCCCTTGTGTTTACATGTATTTCTATCTGTTTACATCTTTGAAAGAATTCTCCCTCATTATCTATAAAGGCATTTACTTATGTATTATTATTACAACTTACATACACAAAAAAAATTGTGCTTAGGACCAATGTCTCTTTTATTTCCCTTTTTGTACAATACTATCTTTGGCAACTTGTATAATGGCATTTATCATCTACAATTGATGTAATTTAGAATGTTAATGAGTCATTTTCTTGTAATTGAATGCTTTAGAAAATATTTTCTATACTTACTTGGTTATCTGTGAAGTCGCTTGTGATTAGAACATCTTGCATCGACTTCCTTTCTACAAAGTAGTTGCCCATTCTCCATAGCACATCAAACTTTTCTTTCCTTACCTCTGTCACTTTAACCATGATCAATTTCACTGAAGTTATAAGGCATTTCAGTGTCTTTTTGTCCAAGTTTATTATTTTCCTATATGTCCTTTGCTTTGGTTTTTGTGTTTATTTCTTTGGAGGCCTATTTTCTTGTTTCTTTTCTCATTTTGGAATGGCGCTCCTCCTTGTCTTTTCTTCTTCTTTCTTTCCTTCGTCATCTTGTATTGGATTTACAATCCAATCATCCTGCGTTTACAAATTTGGGTTATCTCAATTTAATTACCATACAACTAAATTAGATAAAACTTCTACTTACTATCATTCTTAGAGTATCTTCTAGTACACGGAGGTCCTCATTTAAATCTATACGAGTAGCATCCACATGCTATTAATGTAAAAAATTGTCAAATTAATGTTAATATATCGATTGAAAACAAAAATCCATTGATTGAAAATTACTTCTGGCGCATATTATGTAAGGAACCCACCAATTGAAATTGAAAAATAATAGGAATTCATTGGTTGAAAATAAAAATCCACCAGCTGAAAATTACTCCTGAAGCATATGATGTAAGGAATCCACCAGTTGAAGTTTAAAAATAATAGAAATCCACTAGGTGAAAACTGGTTGGTTGAAAATTACTCCTGATGCATATTATGCAAGGAATCTACAGATTGAAATTGAAAAATGAAGCTATTCAAAGTGGAAATACATTGGTTAATCAATTGGTTGAAAATTGAATATAGAATGTACCCGATCATTTTAATGTTGCAACTCCTACTCACAGTGCACCTCCTCCCCTTGGTTGACCTCCTCTTCTTTATGCTTATCCTTCTATTTGTGGACCTCCTCTCAGTGGATCCGATGCTCCTCTTGGTGTTGTTCTTCTTTATGTTTTTCTTCTTCATTAAGGTGCTCTTCTTTGTGTAGTTGCTCCTCTCCTTTGAGTGGCTTTTCTTCTCCTCAAGTCTCCTCCTAAAATGGAATATATCAGTGGAAAGCATTTGAAAGATTTGTAACAATTGGAAGGGAGAGAATCAACCAGTTGGAAATTATTCATATATATTAAAAAGGAGAGAATTAACCGGTTGAAACGACAATACATCGATTGAAAATGTAAATACATCGATTGAAAATGATTCATATATATTAGAAAGAAGAGAATCAACCAGTTGAAAATGTAAATATACCAGTTGAAAATGATTTATATATATATTATAAAGGAGAAAATCAACTAGTTGAAAATATAACTACATCGTTGAAAACGATTCATATATATTAGAAAGGAGAGAATCAATCGGTTGAAATTAAGGATTCAACCGGTTGACTTAAGGAAGTTTTAAATTAATATAAACTAATTTATTAACCTCCTTGTGTTTTTCTTCTCCCCTACTTGGTTGTCTTCTTGGGTTGTTTGAGGTTGTCTGAGGGATGCATTGATGCTTCCTTGGAGTTATTGTATTTCTTCATTTTTCTATCTCAACAACCTTCTCAACATCTCATTGTTTCAATTCACCATCTTAAAATCATATTTCAATTTCATGAGATAAATTTTTTTGATCGATATCATGTCATATCTTTCTTCTTTCTCCTCTTTCTTCCTTCTTTTTGGTGGGGGTACCTCTAAGCTTCCTTGACTTTCCTTTATTTTTCTCTTTGTTCTTTACCAAATGGTTCCTCTCCTAGAAACCTTCTTGTTGCTTTCACTAATTGTAGGCTAATTTCTTTGGCTTGGGTTGTGAATGCTTTGTCGTAGTTGTATCTTTCAACCACTTTTTGCACCTCCTCATTTGTGGGCTCTTTGACATTGAATATTTCTGTTGCCCATAGTGTTAATAGTATGGTGCATCCTTTTATGTGTTGGGCTTATTCTCTATTGTTTGCATCCTTCAGCCCTTCATGTAGAAAGTCATTTACAACCTCAGCCCAATTGTAGGAGTTTATTGACTCCAGATCCTGTACGATATCAAATAGAGATGTAATGATCGCTTGTTCTCCATATGCTAGTAGGAACAATCCAATTGTTATAAGGACTAGCAATTTGGTTTCCTTTTCAATTTGATTCCTTCATCCCTCAGTGCTTTCTTCTTTCTTTTCCTTTCCCTTCTCCTTTGACTTGTTGAATTCTTGTAATTTCTCTACTATATGTCTAATCTTTGGCTTTAGTGTTTTGAAGTTTTCACTCCGGATGCTAGGTCTGTCATTGAGATTCTTTTTTTCATCAATTAATATCAGTTTCCTTGATTCGTTAGGCTAATCATTTTCTCTATCTGATTAGCATGTTTAAGTTTTAATTCTCCAAGTTCAAACTCCTTTGTCTCAGCATTGTATGTAGTTACAAGCTAACCATATAATTCCTTGTTTGTCACGACTCGATCCCATATCCCTATAGAACTCGAGATCGACTAGTCTGGACTAATCCCAAGACCCAGTCGTCCAATAAGAAATAACCAAAAGTAGAAAATATTCCACAACCATACATGCAATGTAACTAGGCAGAAAATAAATAAGTAAACAGTAAAGGAAACAGAACGAAATATCTCACAATATTACATGCCATCACAACTACAACAGCGGAAAGTAAACAGAAACAGTAATACATTCTAGAGTATTCATTACAACAATAGAAGCTCAGAAACAAAGAAAGGGAACAATAGCTAAGGCTAGGCTCGACTAGGCCCAACTCCCTCTGCAGCCGGTGGTGTTGGCTGCTCAACTCCTTGACCTGAATAAGGTTATAAAATACATAGTCAGCTAATGCTGAGTAGAGTGATGGTTAAGCCATTTATATGCAATTAATATAAGACAAGCAACTAATTAATTATTCAATTCCATTTAGCTCAACTAAGTAGTTCTGATTTGTTTATTTTCTGAAGAATTCGGTCATTTCTTGATCTTGATTGTCCCTTAAGGGAACGATCTTGATTGCAGTATTTCCCATGATGTAAGATGTACACGTGGTGCTCTCCTGGCCGGGAGAGTCCCCCGTGGTAGTCTTACACCTAGTCAACCACTTTGAGGTCTCAGTCGCGACGTAGCGGTGACTACAGCACGTGTGATAAGAGTACAGATAGCTACCCCGCACTGGCAAACGGTTAGTCGTTTCCGCTAGCAGGTACGCCTAAAAGTACGGCATGGAACAGCACAGGACCTTGCCTTCTCAGAACAAGAGTCTTGCCCCTTCACAATCTGCGTACCATCGTCCGACTATCCCGATTTGCCTAGTGGGCCTAACAAGAGTCGATGTAGGGTGGCTAGTCCTAACCCCCGGTCCCGTGAGGCGACTAGCTCCCTCCCTACACTAAGTAGCTCACCTCGGTACCACGTACGTGAGGCCAAGCCAGAGTCGAAGTAGAGTGGCTAAACCCACCCCGGGTCTCAACCTAAGGGGAGACAAGCTCCCCTCTACTTTAAGTAGCTCACCTCGGTACCATGTAGGTGAGGCCAAGTAAGAGTCGATGTAGAGTGGCCAAACCCACCCTGGGTCTAAACCCAAAGGGCGGTAAGCTCCCCTCTACTCTAAAGGGATAGTTGTTCTCCTTGGTACTGTGTACACAAGGGCCAGCTCAGTTCTCGTTTACATACAAGGTTTGTTCCGTATACAGGAGTTCTCCTAATTCCCCATAGGATTCATGCTTGTATTCCTTTCATTCCATTTCTGAACATTCAGATCTTACTATTTACATCTTGGGTTTCATTTTCATAACAGGTAGCTCGTGTTTTAATAACCGACAAAGCATCACATCAAGTATTTATACACTTGCTAACAATTAGGGTTTAACAAGCATCTCAAAGTAAACAGTGTAGTGACGACGACCTTGACGACTTTTGTTATAGAAATAGCGTTGTAGTACAGCTAGTTATTGCCATCATTACAGATATATTTTTTTACTCGGAAAATAAAAGAGTTCCCAAGGTCGAACTCAGGGAGCAAGTTGTATTCTAGAAGTACAAATTCTTATTACAAAAATAAAGAGAGAGAGATGAAAATTTGGCTTCTCCTTTCTCTTCTTTCTTCCTTTTTGTCTTCTCTTCTCTTCCTCTCGTGCTCTTCTTCTTCTTCTGTTCTTCAGATCTTCTTCTTCTTTCTTGTCTTTCCTCTTCTTTGTCGCGGTCCTGCTTCTTCTTTTCTTCTTCTTCCTTGCCTTTCAGACGTCGTCTGAATTTGCAATCAGACGACTTAAACCGCTGCTGCTACAGTGTCTTCCTCAGCTTCCTTCTTCTTCTGCTTTGTGTTCTCTTCTTTTTCTTCCGCAGTCCTTCTTCACCTGTGCCTGCACACTTCACGGTTTACACGTCAGAGGGCAAAACCTACTCTACCCTCCCCCCCGCGTCTCTCTCTCTTAGTATTCACTCTTCGGAAGGCTCTCCCAGAGCAACCGGGTAATCGGGTACGCGGGTCGCGCCCGGGTCCAGGCCCACCGGCGTGCGGTGGTGGGCGAGGAGTGCCAGTCAAGTCGGGTCGGGTCGGCCGGATCTGCGTGATGAGCTCGCGGACGGGCTGGGTGAAGCGGTGTGAGGGACCTCACCCTGTGTGCTGAGGCGATAAGCCTACATCACTTTTTCAATTTATATCGACGCGCCGCTTCAGAGCCTTCCGAGGTGGGACTAAATGTCCCACCCCAATTTGGCGCCTGCAGCTGAGAAAGCTGCAGGCAGTTGCGGCTTTTGCGGAGCTTTCTCCCCAGCTACGAGCCTGGGCAGGTGCGCGAGGGCTGCCTTGTGTCCTGGGGAGTCTGACCTGGGCGAAGCGAGGCTGCAGCTGCAGGCGGAAGCAGCTCCTTCTGCACAGCAATGACGGCGGAGGACGGGTGACCTGTTCACAGCAAAACGGCCTCTCGGCCTAATCAGAAGGTGCCGGGAGCTTCGCCAGAGTGCGGCGAAGCTCGTGCGGGTGGTGGCGAGGCGTGGGGCGACGTGCAAGGGCTGCCCTAGGTCGGACTGTGGCTGGGGGAATGGGTTTGTTCGGGGGGTCTGCAGGTGGCGAGTGGCCGGAAATGGAGGGGCGGAAGAGGATCAGGGTGAGGAGGCGGAGGTTCTGTGAGGGTTGGCGAGTGGCGGGAAATGGAGGGCCGGAAGAGGATCAGGGTGAGGAGGCGGAGGTTCTGTGAGGGTCGGTGAGTCATGTGAGGTGGTGGAATGACGGGAGCGAGTCGCCGGAGGATGGCCGAAGGCGGAGAAGGTGAGGGTGATTAGGTACGGTCGAGGGTTAATTAGATAAAAATAGCAGGGGGAAAAGAGAGAGAGGAGGCAGGGAAGTAGTTCTAACCTAGTTGTAGAGACGAAGGGGACGAAGAGGCTGCCGGCTCGTACCTACCGGAGCTGGAGAAGAAATGCCCAGTGGGGGAGGACGGCGGTGACGACGGGGCTGAAGCAGCGCGTGCCGGTATTGCGCGACGCGGAGGAGAATCAGGAAGAAGTCTCTGCTGCTAGTATTGCGGCAGAGCGAAGAGAAGGAGGAGGAACCGCCGGAGCTGGTGGGCGTCTGCCGGAGTGGGAAGAGAGGAAAGTTGTGGGGGTTTTCTCCATCAGAACCGAGCTGGGAAGAACGGCGGAGCGACGGGGGTATTTATAGGGGCAGAATCAGAGAGGAGGGCGGAGGGAGACGACGTGTCTCCCTCGCCAGAGGACGCCGGAGGAAGGAGACCCATACCGTCTGTGCGTTCGCACGGGCGGTATGGGCGGTCGCAGCACTCAGGGGGGTGCTCCTGCGGTGGCTGACGACGCAGGGCACCCCCATTTGACTTGGTAGGCCCCCTCCCTTACCCTGCGCGGCGCCATGCTCCGCGCAAGGTCGCCGGAGCATGGTGCTGCTCAGGTTTTGTAGGAGGGACCTAAACGCAAAGAACGAAGGAGAGTTAGGGGCCAAAATGTGAGGGTTCAAAAGTTGAGGGCCAGAAAGTAAATGCATGAGGACCAAAGTGTAAAGTTGGTCAAGAAGGTTTCTTCTTAGGCTCGAGTTTTTATACATGACTAATTAGGACCTAAGGATTCTGATGGTGAATTTTATTTCTAGATTAAACGTTGTTTGACCGATCAATTTACGTAAAAACCCAAATTAAGTTGTTAATTGGGCATGGTTCTCAATGTAGGTCAAAATGGGTTCCTAAGGTCAAATTGAAGGTTCTAACCTCTAGAGATTATTTTTCTATGAATTTTAGAGGATTTATTCTATTTTTACTTTGCCTCGAACCTCGTGTATTTAAGTGGGTTTATTTTTAGGGTTACAGGATGTCATTTAATTCTTCGAAGTTGCTGTAGCCCTTGTTGAGTCATTTCATCCCACTTTTCTTCTTATTATGTTGTTTTGACCTATGTTTGGACTCTGAGTTACCCTGTTTTCAGATTGGATTGGTGAAATTGCATTTTTACCCCTCAGTTTATGTTTTCTTTGCAAACTCAGAATCTCTCTGAGTCAAGCCTTTCTAAGGTTATGTAGGAGCTTTTAGTCTCTGTATTAGGTCAAAATGAGCTAGTTATGGCTTATGATGAGGTTCTCATCATGTAGCTCAAGCAATATTTATTTGTTTCTTCCTTAGGGTTCATTTCATATCCTAGGGTTCAATCAAGTTTTTCAAAACATGCACTTTATTTATTTAAATCTTAATATTAAAGTAAACCACTCTACCGGAATTCACGGGAGGAATGAGGGCTAGAACTGTAGGTCATGTCGTCTCCGCAGGTCCCGAACACGTTACAGGCTGGTGACCTCAGACGAGTTCAAAATAGTATATAATTGATATTAACACATAGAGAAACTCGAGCGAAAAACAATGGTACTTCGTTTGCGAAAATCTGACTTCATTTGGGCCTTAAACGGGTCAAAAACGTGCATACTATCTAAAATCAGATGTTTGGGACTAGACCCAGACGTCTTAAACGACCTCAGAACCTCACCTTGCTTCTCTGCGTTGCTGGTGGATGTTTGGAACCCTTTTACAGTCATCCTGGGTCTTTCTAGACATCTGTCGATGCATCCAGACGTCTGATGCATCTATCAGACGTCTATGGAGATGTCTAGACATCCTAAAGTACCTCGAAGAGCATGTTTGTGCGCCTTTCCAAGACCTGTACTTGCGCATACGTTTGCAGGTTTAAAACCACGACAGCGCAACGTTGCGTACGTAACTTATGCGCATGCATGCGCGCTCAAGATGCTTACCTCGGCACTTTGCGAGTTTTCAGACGTCCAGCTTCAGCTCCGGATGTCCGCTGCCACTCTAGATGTCTAGCAGATGCTTCAGATGTCTGATACTGGAAAAATCTAGTACGCAAAACCTCCTCGCGCGGTCTTTCTTCTCGCGGGCCTCCGCCTGCAGTGACTGCAGTGACGACCTCAACAGTTGCAGGAGGTCGAGAAGCTCTTCTCCACGAGCTCGTCCTCCTTGTGCGCATCCTCGTCTCCTCCCGCACGAGCTCCTCTGAGCTCCCGTGGCTCCTCCCCTCGCAACTCCGGGTGCTCGCTGCTGCACCCGCAGTGAGGGCGCTCCTTGCATGCGAGCTCTCCTGCTGGAGCTCCTCCAGCCATGCACTCTCGAGCTCCCCGAGCTCTCTTCTCCCCCACGCCATCGCTCTCCCTCTCTCCCTCGTTCTCCCTCTCTTCCGCTCTTGCACGCTCCGCCCTTCTCCTTACTCTTTGTGGCTGCAAGGGGACGGGAAGGGGATGGTGGCTTGTCGGCAGCAAGGGAAGGAGATAGAGGTGGAGGTGGTGGTGTAAAGGGTATGGAGTTGGAGAGGGTCGTGGGGTTTAAATAGATGGGGGTTAAGGTTTGGAGAGGAGGAAGTGTGTGTGTGTGTGTGTGCGTGAGTGTGTGTGGTGTGGAAGGAAAGAGAGAGAAAGTTGCGGAGCCTACCCCGCTAAAACTCTCCTATTCCTATAAAGCCCACACACTCAACTCAAAGTGTCAAAAATTTTGTTTATGCCCCCAACTTTCTGGAAAATCTCGAACAGTCCTTGGAAAGGGTCATTTCATTGTCCTTTAGCTGTGGGTAGAGTTTTTCCTTATTAACAATTTGAGCAAATGTTGTCTTCTGTAACTCCTCTTTTACATCTTCTTTCATCAGCTTTAGTGCTTTTTTGATGTATAGCAAGTGATTGCATAGCAAAAATATACCAGTAAATATGTCATCTTGTGTTATTTCCTAGCACTGCCATTGCATCTTATGTAGCCCTGTTTGCATTTGTAAATATACACCTGCATGCATTTATAAAGAGGGGAAGAGAGTAAGAATAATTGGCCACCCAATCCACTTTTATTATTAACATTTTCCTTAAGTGTGGCATTGCAATTTCACCATTTTTCATTTTTATTTTCCTTTTTCTTTCGTGCGGCTGTAGGGCATGGTGCCTGCACCTCTCCTCATGTTAAGACCCGTGTCATTAAGTTTTTTTTTTAAGACGTCCGTACTTTAGGTCAGACGTCTGGTAAGATGTCTGGACTAAGGGTCAAACGTCTGGACTCATTCCCAGACGTCTGAAAATCAAAATTTTCGTGTACGTCGTCGCGTCTGCGCGTGTGCTGCGCGCAGACAGTACGCGACCCTCATTTTCTTATCCTTCTCTTTCGTCTCGCCTGATGCAAACCCTAACCCCACACCTTATATAACCCCCCTCCTCTCCCTCACACCACCCCACTTCCAACCACCCTTCTTCCTCCAGCGAGAGCAGTGAGCAGCGAGCGTGAGCGGTGTGGGAAGAGAGCAGGAGCAGCGAGGGGAAGAGAGGACAGCAAGCACGCGAGCTCGCGTGGGAGCTCGCTGGTGAGCTCACGGTTGGTCGGCACGTGCGTAAGGCAGAGGAGCGCATTGGGGAAGTCCTCCCTGACACTGCTGTAGCCGGAGCAGCAGGCGAGAGGGCGCGGCACGGCCACGCACGGTGCGAGAGGGCGGAGGCAGGTTCTGGTTCTGGGTTTTTCCTAGAATCAGATGTCTGGAGAGACATCCAGACGACGTAGCCGACATCTAGAGGAGGTTCCAAATGACTGAGAGGTAAGCTTCGTGAACGTACCTCTCCTTTGCGGATACGGCCATGCAGGCCGTTCCACCGAGGTGCTGTTTCATGCCTTATTGAGAAGATTTAGCTTGATTTGCGCAGAGGTTGCTTCAGGAAGGCGTGGGACACGCCCTCCCACGCAGTTCGGACGTCTGGGCAAGGCACTAGACGACGAAAAGCATTTCCAGACGTCCGGAGAGGTTGTCGGACGTCTGGAACTGGGTCCAGATGGTTTAGTAGAGTTCCTGGATGTCTGAGGAGTAGCGCGGGACTGAGGTATGGCTCTGGACTCTTTTAAGACGTCTGGAAGGTGTTCCAGATATTTGATTTAAGGTAGAATCACTGTTTTTGACCCGTTAGGGTCCGTTTGAGGTCCGATTTCTGCAATTGAGATACTGATGTTTCCCGTATGTTTTCCTCTACTTGTTGGAATACTTTCTATACTGTTCTGAGTATTCTCCTGTGATTGATCCTTGTGATAGGGCCTTGTTCCGTTGCGGGTTCGGGGCTTGCTGAGGCATGTGAGCCTACCGATCAAGCCCCCATTACTCCTGGGTTTACTAGTAGAGTGGCTTCCTCTTAATTTAATTACAACCTAATTGCATGTGTGGAATGAATGATTAGAACCTAGGATATGGTATGAATCCTAGGATTAGAAATACTGGATTGTCTGTATTGAATGAATGGATTGCAGTCTTGAATGAGTAGATTGAATGATTACAATTTCCTATAAATGAATAACAGTTGCCTGCGAAATATATAGTATTTGTGTTGGTTAACTGTTGAATGTAACCTTTCTGTCATACCCATAAAATGACGTAATATGAGCTGCATGTATATAATTTGGAATTGGAAAGGTGAATGTTGGAAACACGAGCTATCTGTGAATAAACTGAATATGAAATAGAGTTACAAATTGCATGTGTATAACCTGAGAATGGAAATAGAAATGATGAAACTTGGTATGGCTTGGCCTGAGAAATATGAGCATGAACCCTACGGGGAATTAGGAGTAGAGCTCCTGGAAATAAATGGAATGGATTTGGAAATGTGAGTGGGGAAGTGAGCTGGCCCTTGAGTACGGAGTACCAAGGAGAGCGACTGTCCTCCTGTTTAGTGTAAAGCGAAGCTAGCCGCCCTTGGGTTGGGACCCAGGGTTAGGATTGACCACTCTGTATCGACTTCTTACCCTCGCATACACAGTACCGGGGAGAGCTACTAGTGTAGGGAGAGAGCTAGCCACCCCATAGGGCCCAGGGTTCAGCTAGTCACCCTACACCGACTTGTTAGGCCCACTGGGCAAACCAGGATAGTTAAGCGAGAGTGTGCGGACTGTGGAGGGGCGAGACCCCTGTTTGGTTCTTAGGGGCTAGACCCCTGTTACTGAGAGGGCTATGTCCTATACTAGTTCCGTGCTGTGCTTTGGGCGCACCCACTAATGGAAATGACTGACCGCGTGCCAGTGCGGGGTAGCTACCCGTGCGTTTATCGCACGTGCCGTAGTCACTATTACGTCTGTCAGTGACTTTGGGGTGGTTGACTGGGTGTTGGACCACCACGGGAGACCCTCCCGGCCAGGAGAGCACCACATGTGACTTCTACTCTTTGGAAAAGACTGCAATCAAGATCATTCCCACGAAGAACATTCGAAATCAAGAAATAGACCTGATAATTAAATTAAGTGGTGAAAGAAAGAATAATTAGTTAAAGGAATAAGGAAATTGGAAACAACAGCTACCTGTCCACATTTACTGCTTTAGTAGTTGGTTGCCACTCTACTCAGTGTTCGCTGACGTTTTGTACTCGTAACCCTTTTCAGGTCCAGGTGTTGAGCAGCCAGAGCCTACGGCTGCAGAGAGTGCTGGACCCAGTAGAGCCCAGTAGTTGTAGCTCTTTTTGTACTCGTTTGTAGTAGTGAGTAGCTTCTTGTACCTTTATATTCTGTACTCTTTCGTTCTACACTTTATATGCCTATACCCGTTTACCTTACTACTGTTGTGGTGGTGTGTACTGTAATAGTTTTACTCCTTTACTGCTGTACTTTTGTTACTGTTAGTTGCTTAGCATAGTGAATTTGGTTTACTTTACTGCTTTTTGGTTACTTTCTCGTTGGACGACTAGGTCTTGGGATCAGTCGAGTTGGTTCGGTCTCGTGTCTTGTAGGGATTCAGGAACCGGGTCGTAACACCTCGCCACTCCTTCCAGCAGCATGGCTTGAGGCGTGCCCTCCCTCTTTAAGACACCATGCACCCCCCTTGCTGCGTGTGGCATCCACCTTCAGACCACCCACACCCTTAGTCAACAGTTGGCCAACCTCCTTCCCTCTCCCTCTCCATACACAGTTCCTCTTCTCACAAGTTGAGAAGAGGCACACCGTGCGTAGGAGAAAGCTCATAGTGGTCTCAGACCACCACTGTGAGTTCCACCACCACCCAGCTCTTTCGTGAGCAGGTGGACATGGTGGCTTCTTATTTCGTTTCTTTTTATTTCGTCTCCTTTGCCATTAGTATAGAGCTCTAAGCTCTTAAGCTCTTCACCCACGCACTGCCTGCAGCTCCAGTCGGTCACCGCATGCCTGAGTAGACCGCGCACGACCTCTTCCCACGCGTGCAGGTGCTCCACAGCGTCGGGCGTATGCAAAACCCCCTCCAGCCGGTTGCCAGACCGCACGCGCACTGTAGTGCACGGTCTGTGCGACACTGTAGCCACCGACAAGTTTCTCCTTAGCCGGTGGTGCAGCGCTCTCTCTCCTCGCCCGCACCTGCTCCAGCTGGTCACTACGTCTTTGCCCGCAGCGCTATGCGCTACGCCTTACACGCCATCGCAGCAGTGCGCTGCGCTTCACTTGGCCGCGTGCGCGCACATGCCTCAACTCCTGCGCCTGCGCACCTCTGCGCCTTTAAACGTCGGCCCAGTGCGGCAGATGACTTAACTGCTGCCCCCATCCTCCAGTGCACACACATACACACTGATACACACACAGACACTCATGCACTCACGCATACACACACACATATATATCCACTCACATACTCTCACCCTTACGTATATTTACATATACATAAATATATATACATGTTTATATATATATAAATAGATATACATATATATTTATATATATATACATATACATCTATATATACGTATATAGTTATAGATATATATATATATATATTTATAAATACATATATATACTTATATATATATCCACTTACCCACATTCCTCTATACACAGTCACCTCACAAACACCACCCATATTCCCGTGTACTCGCCCCTCCACCGCACATTATATCGTGAGAATATTCTCATCAGTTGCTAATATTTCCCGATATCCACGCAAAGCAAGTGCCTCCACCCTCACTCACACACATCCACCCCACACTTCACGCGGCACTTAGTCTTGTTGGTTACGTCTTACTAGACGTGGACCAACTTAACACCGTGCTACATCCATTCACATTTCCATCTTCACCCCTATCTATATAACTATACATATTCTATATCTACTATATATACATATATAGAGATATACCAAGCTAAGTATTTCTTTTCATTGCATTATACTTCAATTTGTCTTTTCTTCCTGCTATTAAAAAAAAGACTAAAAAAGTATAAAATAGAAAAGATAAAGCTTGATTTGCAGGCACACGGTCTCGCATGTGGCGAGATAGGACTCATTGTATTTTGGCATATAGCCAAGGACCTATTTGAGGGTGTGCCTCAAGAACAAGATTATCAGAAAAAGAAAAATCTAAAAATCAAGAAAACCAAAAACCTAATAAGTGCAAGGAAGAGATACGTTTTTGGAAAGGCGTAGAAACTTCACAATTCTCCTAATCCCCGCCTCCCTGAGATCGACCCTGGGCCTAAAAGTGATCAAGCTAAAATCAACTAGGTTAGGTAAATTTTTTTTTTTTTTAAACTGGTGTAGACTCGATTTAGGTTAACTCACTATACTCACTTTGACATTAATATCACCATTTTAATAAAGCCTATTTGATTACACATCACGCTTTTCTGGCGCCATTGCTGGGGAAGCGCTATTTGGAGTAAGTCTCTACTCTCTTTGATTTTCTCTTCTTCCACCTTTCCTTTCACGGGTGTTTTTGTTTGTTTTTGTGCAAGTGTACCTGTTGCAAGGAGGAAACATGCAGAGGAGGTCGGAGACGTAAGCAAATCCAAGGCAGACACAACAATGTGAAGTCATCGACGCCGCATTAGAACTTTGCCCACGTTGCTGAGGAGGTAGGTGTGCCCTCTTAGTAACTTAGGTCATCTTGTCACTCTAAAAAAAGAACCTAAAAACACTTCTTAGGAATTTCTTGGGGCAAGTGGACTAAAACCACCTGTTGATTGTTTGCTATCACCCCCACTACCCCTTGATTTCACGCAAACTTCGCATAGCGAAAATCCAAGAATCTGGATTCTTGGATCTTTCATTGTGTGAAGTTTTCTTTGAGGCAAGATAAAAATTGAATGATTGCCATCCTTCCTTGCTTCATTTATTCGCATTTCAGGATCACATTTTTGGTGGGGAGACTTAAAATTGAGTTGATTCCAACCCCATCACGACTCTTCATTTGCCTTAGATTCGATCCCAAATCTATCAACCCCAACATTTTCATTTTTTTTACATCGTTTGGTGGTTGAGCCTTGTGTGGATTATCATTTTGGTGATTGGGAGCACTTGAATTAAAGTATTTTTGCTCCCTTTCACATTGAATTAAAATAGACTCGTGCATCCACACTTAGAAATTTCCATCTAGGGAAGCCCAGTGCATTTAGCATACATTAACTAATTCACATTGAAGAAGGGTTTGTTGGGCATAAAGAACTTGTGTTTTCTCGAAACTCGGAGATTGGTTGAATCGGTAATTTAGTCGAATCCTAAAATCTATACTACTTAAGGCTGAAATTTTAAAAACCATTCACCATCTAAAACTCTAATTTGAGGAGATTTTCCCATTGCATGCTTGATTTACACACTTTTAAAATCAACTCACTTGGGCATTACCTTTATACAACCCCCTTCACATTCCTGGAGCACTTGATCCTAAGCCTCTAAATTAAAACTGGTAGCAACTTGACCCCTATTAAAGATTGGAGGTCTAACTGCCTACGTGTAGTGCTTACGTGCTGGTGTGGGTTCCTACGTACTATCGGGTGTCTAAGACTAGGGCAAACGGCCTTTTAATATGGCCCGGTGGTTCCGCGGTACTCTCATTTGGTTCCGTAGGTAGTGATAGTAGGTAACTTAGATCTTTAGGTCTAAGGACACATTGTAGAAGTTAGGAAATTGATTACTTTGATTTGTCATCAAGTGTATCCCTATGGCGTTGTTTCTCTCATCCCCTTTTCCTTTCTTATCTTCCCAATTCTTCCTGCGATAGTGCATGTTTGGGAGGAGGTCACAAAACCCTGAATTGTTTGAATTGTCTGATAATTCTAGAAGGATAGAAATTGAATCGTCGTCCTCCTCCACAAATATGGCTGCACACCCACCCCCAAATCCCAAGGGAGGAAACCGCCCCCCTCAAATCCCACCAGGTGGTGGTGGAGCCGTAAACCCCATAACCCACCTCTAAGCCCAAATGGAATTGTATAATGAGCAGATTGAAGCCATTAGGGAAACCATGGAGGAAATGTAAAACCCTTCCGAATTGGAGGAGCCTAGGTCTCTTAGCTCTTATCAAAATCCTGCTGCTACAGAGACCATTGGGCAAATTCGGGTCCCCATGGGCGGGGACGATTTTGAATTAAAACCTAATGTCATTGGCCTAATTAACTTTCACTTCCACGGTCTTGCAAGTAAAGATCATTTTCTCCATTTGGAAGACTTAACCCAATTAGCTGAAACTGTTAAACCAAGAAACATTGGGTTATCAATTGTCCTCTTGAAAGTGTTCCTGTTTTCGTTGCGGGATAAAGCGTCGCAATGGTTGTGCACCCTTGGGAGAACCATCCATTCTTGGGAAGAGATGCGAATAGCATTTCTCAAGAAATTCTTCCCAATCGGGCGAACCAATACACTTTGTCGGGCTATAACTTCTTTCATGCAACAAAACGACGAGTAGTTTCATGAGGCTTGAGAAAGGTATAATGACCTCCTTCGGAAATGTCCACACCATGGTATGCCTAAGTGGCATGTAGCCCAGATCTTCTATTATGGGCTAAATGAAACTTTGAAGCAGATTGCAGACGCTTCCTGCGGAGGAAATTTTATGAATAAATACGAGAATTGAGCATTTGAATTATTTGAGAACATGAGTGAAAACTCAATGAACAATGCCTCCATTGTCACCTTTAATTGTACCAGCATGCCCCGCAATGTTCACGAAGTTGACATAGGACCCTCTTATTCATCCACAGATCTTAACTTAATTGCACAAAAATTTAATGAAGTCTCCGTTGTGCACAAGAAGCTAGACGAACTTCTGGCCAATCCCGCCTGCTCTATGGCAAACACCTCCACCCCATCACTCCGTCACAACCTTAATCTGTTAAATACCGGGCTGATTTCCAAGAATCCTGTGAGACCATCCTTACCGAGTATCGCGCCAAGTGATTCGGTAAGTAATGTGGACCTGGCTTCTGCAAGCCAATATTTTGACATGGAGAACCAAGCCTCCGTGTGCTCAGATACATATATGCAGGCAGACTCGTCTTCTAGCTTAGAAGACGTTTGTGCCCTGGGGAACAACCCGTTCTCTGCTACTTATAACCCTGGGTGGAGAAATCATCTTAACTTCGCATGGTCCAACAACCCGCCGCGCCAAAACCTCGCGGGTGGGCCAATGCGACCGTCTGCACCCGTCATCCCAAGGGCTCAGTCTAATCCTATGGCAAATCCACCATCGGGTCCTTGCATACCTCAAACAGAACACGCATCAAGTTCTCTTGATAAATTGATGCGAATGACGACGAAAATGTCCAAGCGCCATGAAGAAAACATGACCTCTCTTCAGCACCAATTGACGCAGCAGAATGCTGAGATCAGTCAACTACGCATGACGACTCGATCTTAGGGCACTCTTCGAGCCCAACCTGTTCCTAACCCACGAAATGTTGTACCTCGTGGTCCGCAACCACAGGTACGACCTTCTCAGGGGTAGGTTCATCAGATTCTGCAAGCTCCGAGCATTCCACTGGGATTCCACGCTAATCCCACAGCAGCACATCACCCTTATGTCCCTATTGCGAACCCTCCTCCGCCCTATGATCCCACTGGATCCGCGACATCCAATGCGATTACTACAAGGAGTGGTAAGCAAACCGTCGATCCGCCTCGACCTAATCTTGGCCCATCTTCCTCACCGCCCTCTCATTTGGAATGTGCACTGCATTCTCGTGAGGACAATACATCCAAACTGATGCCAGAATCGGTCCCATTCCCTGCGGCTCTACTGAGGGAGCCAAAAGGCAAGAAAAAGGATACGTAGGCCTTTGATAACCTGAGTAATTTATTCAGGGATGTTGAGATCCAAGTACTCCTGTTGGAGGCTATCGACCATATACCAATTGTCTCCCGATTCTTCAAAGACTACACTACACGTAGGTGACAGTCAAAGAAAACAAAAATTCCGGTGGTCCTTTGACCTCATGCGAGTTGTGCTGTACTATCAAATCTACCACCGAAGCAGAAAGATCCGGGCACACCGCTTATTACATGTAGCATCCAAGGCTGCAATTTTAACCGTGCTCTACTTAATCTAGAATCTTCCATCAATCTTATACCAACCATCATGCTCGAGAAATTTGCCTTAGGAAATCTGAAACCCACCCCTGTCACATTGCAGTTGGCAGATCGTTCTGTCAAAATACCGAAGGGTGTGGTGGAAGACGTGGTGTTATGGTCAACAGTCTCTGTTTTCCTATTGACTTTCTTATTTTGGATATGGAAGTTCCTAGCTCACTTCTGATTGTTCGATCATCCTTGGTCGACCTTTCTTGGCCACAGCCCGCGCCCATATCGACTGTGAGTCGGGTTGCATTGAGATCACCGTTGGCTCTGAGAAGCTCAAGCTAAACATCTTCAAGGCCGCTAAGAATTTTGATTGCAATTGCATTGAGAATGACACGTCTGACTAGGACATGGCCTTCAGCGCGTGTATCGAACTAATATGGACCTATTTTGACTGCTGTGGATTACCCCTAAACACAGACCATTGCATGCCGAACATACTGTGACGTTTCCCTTTCCCTCCCCTTACCCTTACATTCTCCTGACCAGGCTTCTGATGAGGTTTTCTCTGCTTCCCACACCTCGTGGTTTGAGTCATATCCGGGCTACTCACCTCCGGTCCACCCCCTTGAAGATCGGATTGCCCTTTCTCTCTCGCCAAATCAGGTGGACATACGACTCCACACTGGGACCTTGAGCCCACATGCTGATCACTGGGGCTATCCCTTTTTGGATCCATCAATCCAAGATGTCCCTCTTCTTGGCCAATCTGAGGGCTAACTTCTTCCTCCTGCCCTTCTTTCTTTTGATCCGCTTGGGACACTCTCGTCCCAAGAAATACCAGATCTTTCGCCATTCACTCCCGAGTTGAAAGAGCTACCTGACAAACTTAAATATGTTTTCTTGGGACTAAATGAAACTCTCCTCGTAACTATTAGTTCAAAATTGACCAGGGAGCAAGAGTGCAAGCTAACAAAGGTCCTTATGGAACACAAGGCAGCCATCGGATAGTCCTTATCTGACTTAACTGGCATTAGCCCCTCCTACTGCACTCACCGTATATATACGGAGGAGGAAACTCGACCTTCCCACGAGATGTAGCGACGTCTCAACCCTAACATGCGGGAGGTCGTTAGAAAGGAAATCATTAAGTGGCTTGATGCGGGTATAATCTACCCGATCAACGATAGCCCTTGGGTGAACCCGATTCATGTCGTTCCCAAAAAGGCGAGAGTTACCATCCATGTCAATGATAGGGGCGAATCCATCCCTACACGCACTCCTACATCTTGGAGAGTGTGTGTAGATTATAGGAAACTGAATGCTGCAACAAAGAAAGATCACTTTCCGCTACCTTTTATTGACCAAATCCTGGAGCATTTAGCAGGAAATAAAATTTTCTGTTTCCTGGATGGATTCTTTGGATATAACCAGGTGGCTATTGACCCTTGGGACCAAGAAAAGACCACCTTCACCTGCCCCTTTGGCACCTTCGCATTTAGAAGAATGCCATTCGGACTTTGTAATGCGCCAGCAACTTTCCAGAGATGTATGCTGGCGATATTTCATGATATGGTGGGTGACTTTCTTGAGGTCTTCATGGATGACTTTTCGGTCTTCGGACCTTCATTTGATGATTGTCTTGCCAACCTGACCTGTATCCTTTGGAGATGTATTGATGTGAACCTCGTGCTTTCTTGGGAGAAAAGTCATTTTATGGTACACGAGGGAATTATTCTCGGTCACATCATCTCCGATAGGGGTATTGAGGTTGACAGAGCTAAGCTTGATGTGATTGCTAATTTACCTGTACCTAGCTCTGTCGAACAAATCCGCTCCTTCTTAGGACACGTCGGTTTCTATAGGAGATTCATCAAAGACTTCTCTAAGATTTCTAGACCTTTAACTCATCTCCAATCGACCGACATACCCTTTGATATGGGTCCTGACTATATGCAAGCATTCACACAACTGCGTGAGGCTGTCACCAAGGCCCCGGTTCTCCAGCCACCTAATTGGTCCCTCGACTTTGAAATCATGTGTGACGCTTCCGACCTTGCAGTCGGAGCCATCGTAGGACAAAGACGCGATAGACACCCCTTTATGGTGTACTACGCCAGTAAGACGTTGGACGAAGCCCAACGTAATTATACGACTATTGAGGAAGAACTACCGGTAGTCATCTTCGGGCTGGAGAAATTCCGATCTTACCTTCTGGGCTCGCATGTTATTATATTCATTGATCACGCAGCTATTCATCATCTCATGCACAAAAAGGATGCTAAGCCTAGACTGATACATTGGATCCTTTTACTCCAAGAATTTGACCTTGAGATTCGTGATAAGGCCGAAGCCCAGAATGTGGTTGCTGATCATCTCTCAAGACTGGACCTCGACCACATTGGACTTACCCTGCCGATTAATGAGGTTTTTCTCGATGAGCACCTACTGGCAATTAAT
The DNA here is from genome assembly GCA_037157565.1 of Thalassia testudinum. NCBI lineage: Eukaryota > Viridiplantae > Streptophyta > Magnoliopsida > Alismatales > Hydrocharitaceae > Thalassia > Thalassia testudinum. Next base: position 78,299,813 of record JAZHRO010000002.1, read on the forward strand.
GTGGCAAGTGGACCTTGGTATGCCGACATTGCCAATTACCTTACTTCTAGCTCTCTTCCACGTGGCTGGCCCAAGAACCAATGCGAGCGTCTCATCGCAAAAGCAAAGTATTATTTCTGGGATAATCCACTACTTTTTCGAGTAGGTGCTGATTAGATCATCCGCCGCTGTATTCCTGACAACGAATTCCCCAGTGTGCTATCCTTCTGTCACGATCAGGCCTGCGAAGGCCATTTCTTTGGGAGGAAAACTGCAGCCAAGGTGTTGCAGTGCGGTTTCTTTTGGCCCTCCCTTCACCAGGATGCACAAAATTATGCTAAATATTGCACTAGGTGCCAATCGTTAGGGTCAATGTCACGTCGTGACATGATGCCCTTACAACCCATCCTGGTTGCTGAAATCTTTGACATTTGGGGAATTGATTTCGTGGGTCCCTTTCCTCCTTCCAACGGCTTTGAGTACATCCTCGTTGCTGTTGATTATGTTTCGAAATGGATCAAGGCTATTCCCACGCGCCATGCTGACCATGTCATATCTACTCGATTTGTTAAAGATCACATTTTTGCACTCTTTGTGATCCTTCGAGCCATTATCTCTGATGGAGGAAGTCATTTTACCTATGCTTCTTTTCGGGCACTTCTGAGGAAATATGGAGTCCACCATCGTATCGCATTTCCGTATCATCCTCAAACAAACGGCCAGGCTGAGGTGTCAAACCGGCAAATCAAGCAAATTCTCCAGAAAATGGTTTGGCCTGACTGTAAGGATTGGTCTAACAAGCTGATTGACGTACTTTGGGCGTATCGGACCACCTTCAAGGCTCCCCTTGGTATGTCTCCTTATAGAATTGTTTATGGGAAGCCTTGTCATTTGCTCGTTGAGTTGGAGCACCGCGCTTATTGGGCGGTTTGCCAATGTAACCTCGACCTAGACCTGTGTGGTCGAGAAAGAAAACTCCAACTCCAGGAGCTGGAAGAACTCTGCTGTGAAGCTTATGATTCTGCCTTAATTGTCAAACAATGCATTAAGGCCTTTCATGACAGTCGAATTCGGCGGAAGGAATTTGAGCCATCTTAGCAAGTTTGGCTTTACAATGCTCGGCTCAAATTCTTTCTAGGGAAATTGAAGTCCAAATGGACTGGTCCCTACTTGGTCTCGATACCATTTCCCAACGGGGCCGTCTAAATTAAAGATCCCAAATCTGAGCATAAATTTACAGTCAATGGGCAGCGGTTAAAACCCTATCTTACTCACGAACCTTCCCCCGTTGGTGAAACTGTTACCCTGCTGGAGGGTAATTAACTTCATGCCTCACTCTGAGTCCAGTTGGGGACGTTAAATTCAACGCTCGTTGGGAGGCACCCTAGCAATACTCCACTATCGCCTACACTTCACTTCACTTTGCACTTCTTCACTTTTCACTTCACCACCCACCATCCACCCCACCCTACCACCTTGCTGTATACCTCGCACCTAAGCTCTTGTACCATGATCCTTTGACCTTGCTTTACCCTGCATGCATATGAGGACATAGCAGCATTTGGCATGGGGGGGTGAATAGGCATTCATAAGATCTGGGTATTATATGAGTATCATGCAACTTCTACATCCATTATACATATCCATCTATAAATATGAACATAGCCTAATTCAAAAAAAAAAAGAAAAAGGTATTTAGCGATGATCTAAAAGCAGAAATAAAAAAAATACAATAAGTGTTTATGGATATTCGACCACTGTTTTGAAGACTTTCTAGGTCACAGAAGCTTGATTCGCTCAGGCTTGGCTTAATTTACTTAAGCATTGATAAGATGGATCAAAATCTCTCCTAATCAAGAACGTATTCTTGTTCCTGAGTCACTAGTACAGGATTTGTTGGTTTGCCTCTATTTGAGAGCCTAAGTAATCTTGGTTTACACTACACATATCAAGAACGACTAGGTGAACATAAGATTCAACCCTAGTGTTCATTAGGGAAGGTGGAGTCCTTACCTGTGCACGTAGGTAGACTTTTTATCCCAGTCTTTAGCCTTGTGTTTAGGAGAAACCTTTTCCACCAAAAAAAAAATACTCACCCACCAAATAAGTGAGCTCCTCCAAATAAAGTTGTAGGAGATATACTGACACCTGCTTAGAAAAAAAAAACTTACAAATAAGTCAATATATTCTCCAAATATCTCAGGACACGTTACAAATACCCTATTCTACTATAAATTCTTTGAGCCACAAAAACAATAACAGTAGGGTTGAGTTATTCCATCATCTTTTTGAGGGTTAATCCGAAGACATGAGCTGAAGCTGGGATCAACCTGTACTTAAAAATTTGTGAAACCTGGGCTTGAGCCTTAATATTCATCTAGTCGGTCTTGATCCTTCATTATGTACAAATCATAATCTCTTAGCTCTCGAGCATGGCAAAACCCTCGGAGTCCTGGAAATCGTACTTAAGGATTAAATATCAAGAGTCCTGGTTAGTCGAGAGATGGTCTATATCATATAAGACTTGATGTACTGGTAGTCTTCTCTGCAATTGGTTCTTACAATATCCAATGGATAAACACATTCATGTCGCTTCAGAAAAAAGCTTCAGCTTAAGATCATTTCTAAACACAATACAAAATGTTTTGCTAGGGACTAGCAAAAGATAGCCATGGGGGTATGATTGCACAGCAAAAATACACCAGTAAATATGTCATCTTGTGTTATTTCCTAGCACTGCCATTACATCTTATGTAGCCCTACTTGCATTTGTAAATATACACCTGCATGCATTTATAAAGAGGGGAAGAGAGTAAGAATAATTGGCCATCCAATCCACTTCTATTATTAACATTTTCCTTAAGTGTGGCATTGCAATTTTACCATTTTTCATTTTTATTTTTCTTTTTCTTTCGTGCGACTGCAGGGCATGGTGCCCGCACCTCTCCTCGCCACTCCTATTAGCAGCATGGCATGAGGCGTGCCCTCCCTCTTTAAGACATCATGCACCCCCCCTGCTACGGGCGGCATCTACCTTCAGACAACCCACACCCTCATTCAACAGTTGTCCAACCTGCTTCCCTCTCCCTCTCCGTACACAGTTGCTCTTCTCACAAGTTGAGAAGAGGCACACTGTGCGCAGGAGAAAGCTCACAGTGGTCTCAGGCCACCACTGTGAGTTCCACCACTGCCCAGCCCTTTCGTGCTGATTCCAATTAGAAATGGGAATATGGAAATGGACCGAGCAAATAACAAATCGAAATCCAATAGCAATCGGACAGGTAACAAGAAATGAACCATAGGAAACGGCCTTTTTTTTCCGGTTTGACAAAAACCACCATAATATCGTACATCTTTCCTGCTACGGTTTTAGATCATATATACATCCATATTGGGATCTATTCTATATGATGATTCTATTTCTTGAATTATGCATGAATTGGGATAAGCTTCACAAAAGAAACAAACTATTTCGAAAGCTAGTCAATGATGACCCTCCATAGATTCACCTATATAAGCTGGGTGTGGTGGCTTCTCATTTCGTTTCTTTTTATTTCGTCTCCTCCACCATTAGTATAGAGCTCCAAGCTCTCAAGCTCTGAAGCTCCAACTCACCCATGCACTTCTTGCAGCTCCAGCTGGTCATCGCGCACCCGAGCAGACTGCACACGACCTCTTCCCGCACGCGCAGGCGCTCCACAGCGTCGGGCATACGCAAAACCCGCTCCAGCCGGTCGCCAGACCGCGCGCGCACTGTAGCGCACTATAGTGCGCGGTCTGTGTGACATTGTAGCCACCGGCAAGTTTCTCACTTAGCCGGTGGCATGGCGCTCTCTCTCCTCACCCACGCCTGCACCCGCTCCAGTCGGTCACCGCGTCCTCGCCCGCAACGCTGTGCACTGCACTCCGCAGCGCGCTGTGCCTCACACGCCCGCGCAACAGTGCGCTGCGCTTCACTCGGCCACGCGCGCGCACCTCTACGCCTTCAGACGTCAGCCCAGCGCGGCAGACGACTTAACTACTGCCCCCCTCCTTCAACGCACACACATACACACTGATACACACACAGACACTCATGCACTCACGCACGCACGCACACACACACACACATATATATATGTATATATCCACTCACATACTCTCACCCTTACGTATATTTACATATACATAAATATATATACATGTTTATATATATATATAGTTATAGATATATATATATATACATATATATACTTATATATATATCCACTTACCCACATTCCTCTATACACGCAGTCACCTCACAAACACCACCCATATTCCCATGCACTCGCCCCTCCACCGCGCATCATATCGCAGGAATATTCGCACCAGTTGCTGATATTCCTCGATATCCGCACAAAGCAAGTGCCTCCACCCTCACTCACACACATCCATTCCACACTTCACGTGACACTTAGTCTTGTTGGTTACGTCTTACTAGACGTAGACTAACTTGACACCGTGCTACATCTCATTCACATTTCCATCTTCACCCCTATCTATATATCATCTATATAACTATACATATTCTATATCTACTATATATACATATATAGAGATATATCAAGCTAAGTATTTCTTTTGACTGCATTATACTTCAATTTGTCTTTTCTTCATGCTACTAAAAAAAAAGACTAAAAAAGTATAAAATAGAAAAGATAAATCTTGATTTGTAGGCACACGGTCTCGCATGTGGCGAGATAGGACTCGTTGTATTTTGGCATATAGCCAAAGACCTATTTGAGGGTGTGCCTCAAGAACAAGATTATTAGAAAAAGAAAATTCTAAAAATCAAGAAAACCAAAAACATAATAAGTGCAAGGAAGATATACCTTTTAGGAAAGGCGTAGAAACTTCGCAATTCTCCTAATCCCCACCTCCCTGAGATCGACCCTGAGCCTAAAAGTGATCAAGCTAAAATCAAGTAGGCTAGGTAAAAAAAAATTATTTTTGAAACTGGTGTAGACTCGATTTAGGTTAACTCACTATACTCACTTCGACATTAATATCACCATTTTAATAAAGCCTATTCGAGTACGCATCAGCAAGGTACACTTGTGATCAATTATCCTACGAAAGGAGAGTAGGTGTGTTAAATTGAGAGAATCAACCGGTTGATTCTTATTTTCAATCGATGGATTCTCGCTTTCAACCGATTGAATTTTACTTTCATTGATTCTTGATTTAGATTGTGCAATCAAAGAGTTTCTTTTTAATTGTTTCAACCGGTTGATTGTTACTTTTAACTAGTTGATTCTACTTTAAAGTATTAGCTTTACAGATTTTAGGATTTCTCCTCCAACGATGTATTCAAACTTCCAATCTACTAAACATAAGCCCAACTTATTTTATTATTTTTTTTCCACCAATGGAATCACGCTTGCAACCTACTAAACATAAGCCAGGTTATTTTATTAAGTTTTTCTAGGAATCCACCGATGGATCCAAGCTTCCAACCTATTAAATGTAAGCATAACTTATTTTATTAATTTTTTCAAGGAATCCATCGATGGATTCTCATTTTTCACTTGTGGATTCAAGCTTCCAACCTATTAAACCTAAGGTTATTTCATTAATTTTTTCTAGGAATCCACGGGTGGAATCTCATTTTCCATCAATGAATTCAAGCTTCCAACTTATTAAACCTAAGCCCAACTTATTTTATTGATTTTGTCGAGGAATCCACTAGTGGATTCTGATTTTCCATCGATGGATTCAAGCTTCCAACCTATTAAACCTAAGCTTAGGTTATTTTATTAAATTTTTCTAGGAATCCACTGGTGGATTCTCATTTCCACTTGTAGAATCACACTTCCAACCTACTAATCATAAGCTCAACTTATTTTATTAATTTTTTCGATGAATCACCGGTGGATATTCTTATTTTCCATCGATAAACTTATGCTTCCAACCTACTAAATGTAAGCCTCTCTTTTTTATTAATTTTTTTAAGGAATTCACCATTAGATTCTCATTTTCCATCAGTAGATTCATGCTTCCAACCACTGTAATTTCTTAATACATTGGTTGATAATTTAACAAGAGGTTTGGAGATGCGTACCTTGTTGATGTAATCATTCTCTCCATCTTCTTGATTCTATTGTCTCCCTCTATTGCTACCTTCAAGAAACTTTTGGAAGTCATTGGCGGTGTCGTTTGTTGCTAGTGCTTCGAAGGAGGCGATCGGACAGAGTCGAAGGGTGGGAGGGGAGAGCATGACAATTTCTTTTCGAAATGAGTATATGCGTTATCATGTTTTTAATGTTTAATAAGTTTCAAAGTCCATGCGCACGTTCAAGGCACATGTTGCATGTTGTATTACATAGTATATTTTTTTACTTGCATCCTTTCAAGTCAAACCTCCTTGATCACGGGGAGAAAGATAATTGAGATAGAGATATATATAATAATCAAAATTTTTTTCTCTTAATAAGCATATTAATTAGGATTTATGCATAGAGTCCACATGCATATGATCAATCTCACGGAAGGCAATAGCAAGTCTTAAGTACTATTTATTTGTAGGGATTTTTTTGAAAGATTGTAAATTATGTATGTGAGATTGTGAGGTAATCCTAAAATGTGATGATTTTGTATTTACATTTTTAGGTAAAGTCAAGAGATTTGAAGAATTAATTTTTTATTTAGTTAGTTAAAATATTTATTGATAGGATAGTATAGAGAGAGTTAAATCTCACATAAGATGAAATAGTTGAATTACCGCGCCCCCCCCCCCCCCCGAAATCAACTTGAGTTTATGATATAAAGCTGAGTTGTTTCAACGGTGAATTTTCCTATCCCAGCAAACAAATCAATCAAATGCTTTTAAGCTATGATCACACATTTTGGGTTAGATGGTGACGCCGCAGGAGATAAGCATTGTATGTACATGATGCTGACAACGAACACAGTCTGTCAGCGTAATTAATGAGATGAATTTATATGGCTCGGCTTAGATTTTGAAAAGAAAACGGCCTGCAATTATGACGCACAATGTGTATAACACGAGCAAAAATGGAACAAACAGCTATAGCACTCCGATTGGACTTCGACAACTTATTGGAATCGAGAATTCAAGTGCGCCGTAAATCCAATGAGCACAACAATTTGACATCCACATCCGATAGGATTGTACATCACCGAAAGAAAAAGATTTTTTTATATTCATTATTTTAAACGTTCCAATAATTGTGATATTATCTAGATATTTTATTAAATAAATGTCAAATTATATCTATAATGACGTGTATCTTTTTTGAGATGTTTGATCTCAAACATTTAGGTTGTTTGATTCAAACGTCATGTTAGATCTGTTTGGAACTCTGTTTCATATTTTTTAAAGTTATCTTAACGAAAATTCTTTTGCAGATTAATCAAATTTCATGAGATATCTCGTAGAAAATAGGTTTTCGACGATAAAGGTATTTATCGACGATGATTTGAGGTGATTGACGCAGGGTCATTGGTTGATGAAGATCAATCAAGCTTCCTTTTTATTGTTATTCTTTTCTTTTTTAGACTGTACAAGCCTCCTAATAAAATGATTATTTCAGTGTAAAGATAAATATTAGGAATCCTATTTAATTTAAATTTTGTTTTCTAAAATCAAAATACGGATAGAGTAAACCTCAAATAAACCAAAGTGCATATCAAAGTCAAAACATTAAAATCTTAAAAGGTATTTGTTACAAGTTCTAGTACTAAATCCTACTACTTGGTATCGGCATTTGTATGTCACAGGTTGAGGATTATCAACTCAAATTGTGATCAACAAGTAATGATAATACTTAGTACAGGTACATGATGCTTACAATTTTTAAATTAACTTTTTATAATCTTAAATATGTATCAAAAAAGTATCGGTATTCATCTTTAACATTGGTACCTATAGGTCACAGATCGATTCTAAAATCTTTCGTGAATTCAACATGTTAGGAAGAAGTACTAGTACTCAGGCATGAGTATCGATACCTATTAGTAGTTGGTAGTTAACAGTAAGCATTGAGTACTGGTACCCATGCCTTCTGTTCACTAGTTACAGTTTCAAATATTGAACCTGCAAGCAGCTAGTATCAGTACCCAACTCTTAGTACTAATACCAATTATCCGATGAGCCAAATCTAAATAGCTTATTTGCTTTAACTAACATTCAAAATGATTTAATTGATCCCCAATGGTTAAGGAGTGTAGGTGTTACGTCCTGGTTCCCGAATCCTTACAGGACCCGAGACTGGTTCACCTCGACTAATCCCAAGACCCAGTCATCCAATAAGAAATAATCGAAAAGTAGGAAAATCAATCACATTCACATATGTAATGTAACTAAACAGTAAAAACGTACAGGCAGTAAAGGAAAGTAATAGTTATGAATTCAGTACATACCACTACAACAACAGAAAAAACAGAATGAAAGCAACAGTAATAGAAACAGTAGCAAAGTATGAAACTCACTATAGCAGTAAAGGGAGTACAACAGAAGTAGTGAAAACTACGGTTGGATTCGACTGGACCCAGCACCTTCCGCAACCCGTAGCTCGGGCTACTCAACTCCTGGACCTAAACAGTGTCATGAAAAAGACAGAGTCAGCGAACGCTGAGTAGAGTGGTAACTATACTACCTAAAGCAGTAAAAGTAGCAGGTATATTTATTTTTTCGAGTTATTTTATTTTACAAGTAATTCCTTTTCACCCCATTTGGCTAACATTCGGATTTTTTTCTTGATCTTGCATGTTCCTCGTGGCAACGATCTTGATTGCAGTCTTTTCCGAAGAGTAGAAGGTACATGTGGTGCTCTCCTGGCCGGGAGAGTCCCCCGTGGTAGTCCTACATCTAGTCAACCACCCCGAGGTCACTAACAAACGTAGCGGTGACTACGGTACGCGCGATAAGTGCACGAGTAACTGCCCTGCACTGACACACGGTTAGTTGTTTCCGCTAGCGAGTATACCCAAAGTACAGTACGGAACAGTATAAGGCTTAGCCCTCTCAGAAATAGGGGTGTAGCCCTTCAGAACCAAATAGGGGTCTCGCCCCTACACAATCTGCGTACCCTCGTCTAACTACCCCAGTTTGCCCAGAGGGCCTAACAAGTCGGTGTAGGGTGGCTAGCTGAATCCCGGGCCCCGTGGGGTGGCTAGCTCCCTCCCTATGTTAGTAGCTCGCCTTGATACCGTGTATGTGAGGGTCAACAGAAGTTGGTGTAGAGTGGTCAATCCTAACGCCGGGTCCCAACCCAAGGGCGACTAGCTCCGCTCTACACTAAAAGGGGATAGCCGCTCTCCTTGGTACCACGTACTTAAGGACCAGCACACTTCCCGTCTACATTCCAGAATTTTCCATCTAACCACAGGAGCTCTACTCCTAGCTCTCCATAGGGTTCATTCTCATGTTCACCATATTATTCCAATGCAGGTTTCATCATTCACAATTCAGTTCATGTTTATACACAGGCAGCTTGTATTTCAATAATTTAATACATGTAACAAGTGATATCATAGGTAACTGTTTAGTTATCTTAGGCAGCTCATATTCTAACAGATAGCTCATACTTATTTACAGGCAGTTGCTAACAATTTAGCACATTCATATATATACAATTACAATTACGCAGAATAATTGGTTCAACCATTTCTCTGTCCTAGGGTTCATGCCACATCCTAGGTTTCCAGTTTACTAGTTTTCATAGATGCATTCATACTTAATAACTATAACAGGGGTGGACCACTCTACCAGACAATCTGGGAGTACTGGGGGCTCGAACCCAGACTCAGGTGCCTCTGCGAGCCCTCGACACATAGTAGATCGAAGTCCTATACCAAGGAACACATCACAACAGAAGGTTCAGAACAATGTATAAAGGTTTCTAATACGTAGAGAAACTTACAAGGAAACCACAGATACTTTGTTTGCGTAAAATGGATCCCGATCGGATCCCAAACGGGTCAAAAACGTATCTGCAGACCCAAATCAGACATCTGGAAACGAGTCCAGACGTCTTAAAAGTCACAAAGACTCACCTCAAGCTCCTGTAGTGACCTCAGACGTCCAGGACTCCCCCTGCGACCGTCTAAAAATAGTTCCAGATGTCTTACCAGTCCTCCGGTCGTCTGGAAACGCCTCCGGTCATCTGATGAGCTGTCCAGACGTCTGAAAGTGCGTGGAAAGGCATTCCGTGCACCTTCCCAAGGATGCTCCTGCGCATGACAGAGCAGCAACCCACTTTAGCCTAAACCAAATCGCCTACGGTGCGGCCTGCATGGCTGTAACTGCGAAGAAGATGTACCTTCGCGATACAGATGCTTTCAGACGTCTGGTGTTGACGCCAGATGTCCAGCTGGTCGTTCAGAAGACACTCCGGATGTCTGATACTGGAAAAATTCCAGTATCAGACCATGTTCCTGTGCTTCTCGCCGCGCTCCACCACGTCTCCCCTCACTCCGCCGCAGCTCCAACTGCTACAGGTGGTCGAGGACGACTTTCCAACGCCCTCCTCCTCCCGCACGCGCCATGGTGGCCGTGCGAGCTTTCAACGAGCTTCCACAAAGCTCTCGACTCGGCCTCCTCCTCCTTCTCACGCACCCTCCTCCTCCTCGCTCTCACGCTGTCTCTCTCGCTCACCCTCGCTCACGGCAGTGGAAGTGGGGTGAGGTGGTAGTGGTGGAGTGGAGAGGAGAGGAAGGGGGTGGCCCTTTATAAGGCCGCGACTAGGGTTCTGCAGGGGGAGGGAGGAGGAAAGAGAAAGAGAGAAAAGAGTTCTATGCGCCACCCGCGTGTAAAACGCAGAAGGCGTATAAAAATTTAACTTCCAGATGTCTGGACAGACGTCTGACTGATACTTCAGATGTCTTAAAAGGCTAAAAATAGGACGGATCTTTATAGTAGGGCCATGGTTCTAAACCTATAAATAGACCCCTTAGGGTCCCTTTTCTCTACACAACAACACTCCACAAGCCACTGCTTCCAGAGAAGCCTTCTGCTCTTAATTTCTAGCTAAAAACAAGTATCTTGTTGCTTGAGATATATTACCAAAAATTCTTTTACTTTTTGCAACAAGTCTTTAAGCATATAAGCTTGTGTAATCACGGGTTAGTGTATCGATTTCTTAGCTCCCGTTTGATATTTTATCCTAATTACATTTGTTGGGAGACTTAGGATTATAGTTGTAAGCTTTTCTTTTCTTTAGCTTACACCTACATTTATGTTGTTATTTTAATTGTTGTAATTTGGTTGATGTAACTCATTAATTACCTTTTGCTATAATAAATTGATTTCCTTTTATTTGAGTGAATTGAGTTAAAAATCCTAAGTCTATAGATTTAAGTAGTGAAATGACTAAGTGAGAGGAATCACTATATATCTCGTGCATCTTTTTGTGATTTGAAAATTGTGTAATTTTTTTTTCTCTCATAGTATTCATCCCTCCCTTGCAGTGTGCTTGTATTGTTAAGATCCTACAAGATCTATCGTTACATACCCTTTCGAGATGTTTGGCGTAAACGTCATTAAAGGATGTCATGATAAATCTAATTAGACATAGGTATAAAAATATAAAAGTTGATGTATTTTGTAATATAAGGAGCCGAGGACAATAAAAAAACAAATTTAAAAGTGGAGACCACACCATGTCTCCTTTTGATGAAAAAAAGTAATGCAAAGTACTACCATGTGACAAAGTCCCTAATCAATTTTGAATAGATTGCACCTATCCAAAATCACTCTAAAACCATTTTGCAGTGATAAATAATATGATTGTACCAATTTATTTTAGTTCAAAGTGGCTTGCAGCGGTGCAAAATGAGACTTCATCTATGTAAAATGAGATTACATATGTGTATTTTGATTCAAAGTGATGATAACTTTTTCTAATAAGGTGGGATCCATTATGTAATAGAATTTACTTTTTTCTTTTTCACATTAAATACCGTTCGCACGTTTGTCCGTTGCAAAATGTGTCCCGTTATATTTTTATCTGTACATTTTGGCAATCTAATTTAACATTTATTTTGATTAAACAGCAAGATAGTACCAAAACTTTTTACCTAATTCAAGAATTAAACCTAAATCTGATTCTTAGATTATGAACTCAAAATAATTTGCCTTCTTTAAAGAAAAACCAGGTCTTCAACAATGGCTTTCGTTTGGACTCGGATCGTTAATCGACGTACGCAAATGGACCTGAAGGTGGATTCCACTGGAGAAATATTAATGGCCTTAGTAGCCCGATGGCTAATCTCAATTCCATTGAAATACTCCCGATTTCATTAAAATGCTTGCCATTCACGCCTCCCGCTCTTTGGTTGAATATAGGCCATCGTTCCTCTATCTCTCATGCAAGTAACCTGCACCTCGGAAGTCTTGGAACTTTTTTCTATGTCCATGTGTGTTAAATAAGGAGTTTTCACCTTTAACTTCCTCTTTGTCCTCTCATCAAAGCAAATTAAAATTAAATTAACCTCACATTGGGCTTAATTCGATTAGAGCTTGCTGGCAGTCTCCAGGATTGCCAGGAAGCTTACAAATAAGTAGAGCTCAATTGAATTTGCTTGACCTGTTCTGGTCGTAGGTAATCTTAAAGATTAAAGAGAAGAGGTTTTTACATGAGCGCCCCTGTATTATATATACTTCTAAGTTCTCCAAATTTACATGGATTCTCCTAAAATCACGCCTCCCTTGCACAAGTTGCCTTTGGGTTAACTTTCATTAGTTGTGTAAAGTTTAACATCCATTAGCTATTGGAAAATGATCATTTTACCCTTAAAAGTTATGTGCTTTAAAGTTGAAAGCAATCTACATTTTTTGCTGCAAGCCACTAAAACAAGGAAAGAAATGACTTTTGAAGGATTGGAGTTACACTAAATCCCTTCCCATAATGACTTGAAATCTAGACTCCCAAGCCATTTCAGAGTCGAGCACAGTGAAACAAATCTGTTGACACTTGTCAATCACAAATTGGGTTAGCGTAACCTAAGAAATTAGGAAACATGTGTTTTGGTCAAACTTCAGTCAACACTCAAGTAAAACTTGCTTGGAAGATGTCAAATATGATACCTTTGGATTCAACTCATCACAAGCTTTTCAGTAGTCCTATTTTGCAAAAACCTAAGTTACATGGAAAACACGTAAAATGGGGAGGTAGGTACTTATATGTTTCTCTAACCCTAACCTCAATCTTAAGTGCCAATGAAAACCATGCTTAGAGCTTCCCACCATGATCCCGTGTTGAGTGCCTTGAAACTTGCGAGAAATCACAAGAAAGAAAGCAGAGAGGAGAGAGAAAGATAGCCTCCCTTTCTTTCTCATCACTTGCATAGGAGAAGAAAAGGCTACATACAACTTGACAAGAAATGGCACAATAGCAGAGGTTGGTGCGCGAACAACAGATGGTGAAGAGGGGGCAACAATGCATGCTCATGCGCAATCACTCACATGAGCAAGGGAAGGAATCACCCATGTCATTGGACACATACGAGCATCGACAGGTAAGATCATGGCCAAGGGTGATACACAATTGTTTGAGTGTCCCAATCAAAGCCTACCAAGTGGCAGGATGGCTTAGGGTGGCTTGCAAAATCGGTTTAAGTGAACTAGTCAATTAAGAGGCTTGGTTAGGATGATCCAACACCCCCTTGTCGTATTTTGGTTAGTTTGAGGACTTCTGGTGGTCAAATCTCGACGATACATATACCCTCAAAATCATATTTTCATAAACTACAAATAATCCCAAAATTCATGTTGACATTGATACTTGCCATTAAAACCCAGAAAAGTCATTTAATGTTTGTTGGTCCCATAATGTGATATGCCTGATCTAGGATCATTACCCCTCAGCACATGCAAGTCATGAGGGGGTATAGACATTGTTCGAGAACCTTTGACCTAACATACAGAGTCGCTGTGACATCCTGACAACCTTAGGTAGGGTAGTCTCCGCTATCCTATGTGAGAGTTGCATACGTATAGGTGGTGATTCACCTTATGCCTCATTATGCGCATGTCTACCTTATGCTTGCTGAGTTTTGGACTCCATACCTATTATTTTCATGCATGACTAAGTTGGGTATTTGTATACTTGGTTAACACTTGATGTTTGGCTAAGCATGACCTAATATGTGATTATTGGTTAATAATGAGTAAAAACTTGAAATGCTATTTGTAAGTGTAAAGATTTAACAAATTAGTGTTAGATCCAGACATGCAAAATCAATTTTATGCCTAATATAAATGAATCAATAGTTAAGCAGATTGATTTGATCAACACGGGAATTAATGTATGAATGAAGATAAAAAGTAGCAATGATAAATGTGGAATGAGAACTATAACAACAATATCTTCTAGCTATGAACAAGTGAACTTGTGATCTTACACTGAAAGTACTAATCCAAGATTGTAAATTCTGATGAGTGTAGTCAATTGATTAATCTCGTGCCTACAAATTAAGGCCCCAACCTATTGCGTTACATGTAGAGGTTCGAGACAATTCTAAGGAGTAAGCTAACCTCCTTACAACTCTTCATTTTAGTTGTTTAGTCAACCAGGTAACAAAGTAGCATGGATACGTGTGTTTGACATGAGATTATTTTGATACCACTTTCTGTATCCTATAGTGAAGAGCATTAGCCGTATGCCAATACAGAGTAGTGGCCCACATGCATAACATATGAGTTCGTATTCACCACTTCACTTAAGTTGAGATGCTAAAGCGATTAACTAAGCTATAGAATAGATGCAAGAAATTCTCCTAGCTAAGAGAGTGACTCGTATCAATCTTGCCACCCAAGATATCACAATGATATCTCCTTGTGCCTTTCAAGGAAATGAACATGAGTTATTAATGATAAAAAAATGAGGAGACATACAACTGACAACTGAGTAATGAATGAATAAAGAGAATAGTTACATCAAAGTAGCCACATCTCTTCTCTCTTTTTATACCTTCATTAGGTTTTACTTCGCGTACCATTGTGCTACTCTGCTAAGCTTTTACTAAGGTTTACCTGTGAACTTCATACTCAGGTTTTGGCAAGCAGCAACCAGGTTTTGTAGCTGCAAGCGGAGATAGTGTTGATCCATTGTTGGTTCATAAGGATTACTTCACTTACTCTAGTTCTTTCCTTTCCATTTTTTATTTAATGTTGTTTACTTTGAGACTTGTATATTTTATTCTCATTAATGGCATAGATTATCTTTTATGAACTCTACTACTCAGACCTTTATTTTAGTTTTAGCTTCATTTCTCTCCCTTATGTTTGAATGTGTGTGATATTCGGTGTGCATGTGTGGGTTTTGTTGTTGTATGTTAGACGACTATAGATCTTAACTATGGAAAATTGATTTGTATTCCTACTAGGATAGGGGTTTGGGTTGTAACAATTCAAGTCCCTCATTACATGAGGTAGCTAATACATGGATAATATTAGCATCCCTAACTACCTTTTAGAGATGCAAGTTGAGTGGCACAGATCAAATGTTTGTACATCTAGCTTAGCTTTTGTTTGTCTTGAATCATGCTTGCAGCATTGAAATGATCATTTAGATGATGCGAGCTCACCCTTCAGCAAGAACTTTAAATGTCAGGCACTAGGAACATAAGTATTCCCCCTTCACGCTATTAGGAATGCAGGCACTTTCGCAAAAGAAAGATGTCAAGCACCTTTGCAAGCAAGTACAAAAAGCTAAGATAAAAACATTAATCATGGATGAAGTTAGTGCATAACATAGATTGCTCACGCCACCCCAATTCCTCCTTATCCTTCGACTTCCAAAATAACCCCATATGCTAGTCAAGGCTGCAAAAAGAAGTTTAGTTAGCTAATTAATCGTATGCGGTCATTAACTAAGTTGCATATCAATATGCAAGTATATATTCATTCAAGATGATTAATCGGTTGATTATATGATTATTCAACTAATTGAATATTGTATGTTGTTTTTTTACTTTTTTTTTTAAAAGAAAAATCTTGTGAAGGCTTTTTACTTTGATAAGGTATGTTTCCCTTTGTTAAATATGGCAAGTTGGATTTTTCCTTTTATCATATTTTTCTTTCTCTTTTCAATTCATATTATTTTTTGCCCTTAAATGCCACTAATAAAAACGTTGGTTATCATGTGCTTGCCACTACATTCACTATTTTTAATTACATGCCACCAAAAAAGTTGCATCATTTTAACAATTGCCACTCTGTTGCTTGGCTCCATTAAATTTGATGAGGTTGGACCTAAAAGTAAGTAAAATTTATCTTTTTACCCCAAATTTTATTTTTCTTTTCCCCCTCCTTCCTTCACCTCCCCCAACTACTTCCTCCACCACCAACAACCACTTCTTCCACATGCCCTCAATGTTGATATCAAAGATCAGGTAGCCCCTCCCTCTCACATGCATCTCTCACTGCCATCTCCCCTTCCCCCAATCTCCTCCTCTTCATGTTTCCACGACAACCACCATCCATAACCCTAGCCTAACCAACTTCCTCATCTCCTCCTATGGGTTCCCCTTTAAGTTCTTAAGATCTTCTCCATTGCAAAGCTCCATTGACTTTGATCCCCCATCTCCACAAGTGTCTCTCCCATTCCTCCACCCTCCTCTCCTCCAACTCTGTTGACCCCAAGCTCCTTTCCCTCCGCAACCTCATCTCTAGCCTCAACCTTCCTTGCTTCATTTCCCCCATTCCCAACTACGTCGTTTACCTCAGTCTTGTCCCTAAGATCTGACCTTGAAAGCACTCCTTAGTTGCATGGACCACTCCCTTGTAACCATCCACCGAAATTAGTGGCTTCTCAACTTCAAGACTAACCTCATGATCTTGCCCAACATAGCCCTCCACGAGCACAGCATCCAAGGATGTGAACTCAGCATCCCAGGGTGCAACTTATTATCATGGAGGTACCTATGACCATGAAGACCAAGTAGCTACAAGTATCAAGAAGCTCGACATCCACAATATGAACAACAGTGCCCTAATGTTGTAGTGCGATTGTCCTCAACCTCCCCCCTCCTCCTTCCTCCCATGCCTATCCATCCTTAACCTCCCTTATTGGTGGTAAGGTCTGTAGTGGTGGTGTTGAGGGTGATGGGGGTCGAAAGTGAGGTTAAAGGGACATTGTTGTGGTGGTAGCTGTTGCAATGGGTGGTGGTGGTGATGATTGGTGAAGGTATAGTAAGAAAAGAAAAGGAAGGGGAAGAAGGAAAGGAAGAGGAGGTTGGTTGACAGTGGTCAATGGTAGAGGAAGTGGTTGGAGGAGGTGAAGGAAAGAAGGGTGAGGGGGAAGTGGAAGAAGGAGAGAAAAGAAAAATAAAATTTGGGGTAAAATCATAAAATTTACTTACCTTGAGGTATGATCCCATCAAACTCAACAAAGCTAACTAACGGAGTGACATTTGTGAAAATGATGTGACTTTTTTATGGCATTTAATTAAAAACATGAAATGTAGAGGCAAGCACGTAATAAGCAACATTTCTAATGGCATCTATGTAAACTTACCTTTTTTAAAAAAATGATGATGCTCATCCTAGATATGGAAGATAAATAGCCCGAAAAACTATCCATCCAAGTAAGCTAGGACTCAAACTAAGAACATATCGTTTCCAATAAGGTGGTATGAGCATGCTAACCAGCTAAGCTATCCAACAGGGTCAAAAAAAATTACCTTTTTTATTTCAACACTTATTCTCAAATTTTCATGTCTTACTCTTTCCTAGTTCTGTTCTATTTTAATCTCATTTATTTGTTAACTTGTTGATTAAGTTGTCCATATTGATTATGGTGTTTGATAGTTGTTTGTCTTTTAATTTTTTTCTTTTAATGATGGTTGTGCTTCATTTGTTGATAACATTAATTTTGGTGATTGTTGGCATGTTGTTTCAACTTCCAACATATGGATTATAATATGTTGGGTGTTGATTTACTTTAAGGAATTTAGATCCTTATTTTTTGTTTATTGACAAAATGTGCAAGTCAAAATTATAATATTAATACAAATGTGCATAATTTTAATAAATAAATCAATATATGCATAAGTGTATATATAATTATTTTTAAATTTTTTAAATATTAAAAAATAATTAGCCAATTAATTTCTCACATACCATATACTCCTTAGTTAGTGACCTTACCAACTAAGTATCGACTACCATTTTCTACACCCTTGCTACCAGTGGCTCTACAATACCCTCCCCTGCCCCAACTCAGACCTCTACCTCTTCCCCTTGCCCCCCCCCCCCCCCCCCCTCCATAGACATCCTTTGCCCTTCCTCAAGCCCCAACTTGCCATCAAGTCCACCAAGCATTCTTTTGTCATCGTCATCACCCTCAACTACAACTACCGTAAGATCTCTCTCTTGCCTCTCCTACTCCAAACTCGGCTTCTACTTTGCCTCCTCCTAGGTTGGTAAGCACTATCCTTGCCACCATGAACTTGATGACCCCAAGGACAACAACAAAGACGATGCTCCCTCCACCTTAGCTTCCTCCTCTAATTTGACGATCTTTCCCAAGGAGGATAGTGGTGCAGAGACAGAGACGATAGCATCAATGATGATGAGCAAGTTGGCCATTACAAAGAGCAGGTGGAGACAACATTGCAATGGCAACAAGAATGAGGAGGTGCAAGTGAGTGATTTGACAATGGCATGTAGAGTACATCTCCCAATGAAGCTTATGCAGCCTATGCTAAGGATCCTCAAGCAATGCCTCCTTGGCTTGTCCAACATGCGAGGTGAGGAGTGTCACCTCAAAGGATGATGATTGCCAATAGTGGATGGGGTGGGTTAGGGTTTTCATGCTTCACTCCTCTACTTCTATCCTTTGCTCTAGGAAGGGTAATGGTGGGAGGCTAGTGACAGAGCAATGAGGGAGCCAGCAGCAATGCAACGAGGGAGGCATTGACCATGGGAGGAGCGTGTGATGATTGATGGAAAAGGTTTGAGGCTTCAATTAATTGGGATTGTGGGAGAAAAGGGGGCATTAAGTGAGAGAAAATGGCAGGAGGTGGGGGAAGGTATTGCTGCAATGCCTCAAGACGTGTAGGGAATTAATGGATGGTGAAGATTTTTCCTACATTGCTAAAAGACACATCTACCAGTGAAGTTAACTAAAGGCCATGATACCACAATTAAGTCCATATTGACCTTGGTTAAGTTGATAACTACGCACTAATGACAGGGCATATCTACAAACAGAGATAAGATTTTAGAAGTATTTATATATTATCTTAGGGATATTCATCTAATATCAATAGAATTAAGGGCATTTATGTAAAAACACCTTAAAAGAAAAGGTCGACAATATTAAATGAATAAATATTCAAAGGTTCAACATGTTAAATGAGGATGTTAAATAAAAAAATGAAGAATGGTTGACAAGTATGATGCATCACTCAAATTCCTAAAGCCTAGTTAACTCACAGAACATGCCTAGTCCAATCAATGTTCAAGGTCAGGTGAATGAGATTGGCTTTCTACCTCCTAAAGCATGATAAGCAAGAGAGACAACTATAAAGTGTAGGATTTGCAAAAAACCTGGATTTGGTAAGCCCAGAGAACTCTTAATGGGATAAAATTTATAGTGTCAAGAACGATGCAAGCTTGGAACGTGTGAAAAAATAGTCCAACAAGGACTGTTTCACGTTGAACGAGGAGAGAGAAAGCAACAACAGCAGCCATCGACTGCTGTAGGCTAGTGATCGACGGTGGTGGTGGCTGACGACTATTGGAAGAGAGGGAGAGGAGTTGAAGATTGTAGGAAATATTGTTGCATTAACTTAAAGAAAATTACAATAGGAAATATTGTTGCATTAACTTGCTGCCATGTAGCACTACCACGTGGCCTGACTAGCTACCACATGGCACACTTTATTCCCAACACTCCCCCTCAAGTTGAGGTCGGGAGGACAATAACTTGTTGAACTTGATGATGATGTTGCTACAATGTTCTTCTTTGAAGAGTTGAAGATGATCTTCGTGCCTCTTCTTCTACGCTCGAGAGTTGAGTTCTTCATTTGGGTGTTCCTTGATGCATTAGAGACTTTCACGTGCCTCCTCGAAGAGTATGGTGCCTTACTCGTGAGCCGGAAAAGACCCTCGACTTTTCTTCAAATCAAGGTCACTAAAAGAAAGTGGAGAAGTTGATGCAGTCTTTCTGAAGAGACTACACTATGCCTCTTCTTCTCACTCGAGTCGAAGTCGATGCGACAACCACTGGTCCCAACGCACCCTCATAGTCAATGTTCCTTTGACACTCCTTTGATATTCTTGAAGTGTTTGACGCTCTTTGTTCCGATAGAACTTCCTCTTTTGAAGAGTAAAAAATCAAATACAAAAACACCATACAAATTGAAATACCTTTTCGATAAATCTCCTCCTCAAACTTCTTTTTCTTGGTTGCATGAGCAATCATCTTACCTTATCCTAATAATGTGGCTTCAGTGGCGGTGGTGGTGTCTATTATCTTCTTCAATATACAATCCTCCTCCGCATAAGGCGTTGGATTTGATGAGAAAGAATTGTCGGAGATGAGGACCACATGTGTGGCTTAGAAAACACGCATGTTGAGAAGTCTAAACCATAAACTCTGATACCATATCAAGAATGGCACAAGCTTGGAACGTAGACACTCCTAGTGGTATGAAAGAACAATCTAACAAAGACTGTTCCACATTAAACAGGGAGAGAGAAACCAACAGTAGCAGCCACCAGCTGTTGTGGGCTGGTGGTCGGTGGTGATGGTGGCTAACGACTATTGGAAGAGAGGGAAATGAGTTGAAGAATGTAGGAAATATTGTTGCATTAACTCAAAAGGAAATTACAATAGAAAGGTTCCTTTTTACAAAGAGACCATATCCTTCACAATAAGAAATAAACTAATCAAATCTTATCTCCTAAACAAGAAAGAACAAATCCCAAATAAAACAAATCATCTAAAAAAACTTTCCTAAAAATAAGTTAACAAATAAACAAAACTTATAACTGAAGGAAAGACCAACACTAACCTCCTAGGACTCCAAAATCGACACCCAAGAGTACCCCTGACCTACTGCCACGTGGCCTAACTAGCTACCACATAGCACATTTTATTCCAAGCATATAGCAACCCTGGTATTTATTTAGAATGGGAGTTTACACATTGAAACACAAGAATTGCAACACAAGGCTCTCTTTAATTCATCATTGGTCATGAGCATCACACTCGATTCAATAAGAGCAAAGATTGAAAAATAACCATGAAGCATGCGTCATAAGGAGGTTGAGGTTTTAGTCCAGTAAGTTGAACCACCTCAAGCCTTAGGTTGGTGGTTCTACCCTAAAGATAGTAATGCCCTCAACCTCCTATAAGAGAAGAGCCATCTCTTGATACTAGGGTGCCATCCCTTGGAGAGGAGATGGTGGTCAAAGGAGGCCTCAAATCGATCTAAAATCGAGTTGAGGAAAAGAAAGAAAAAGATATACTTTAAATTAAACTTTAGTTAAGGAGTGAGTGCTACCCTAGTTAGGTAACACGAGTGAGACTATTAGCATGCCTGAGCATGTATCCTTCAACTAGCATGCCTCAGCATGCGTCAACAGGAGGGTGAGGGTCATAGGGAAAGGGAACCACCAAACCAAAGGTTTGAAGTGGTTCTACCATAAAAACATACATACTCCATCACCCTCCTATCAGTCAATAACCATCTTTACCGATGAAGAAAAACTGCACAAATAAACAAATGCATCAATCACATGTACCAGTGGTATTCCGATACCGACAATCACAATTTACACACCAAAACAAACCTAGAGATTAAGCTTTAATTTAAAGGACGCAGGTTAGAAAACATAAAAGTTGACACAAAAGTTGACACCCAATAACATAAACATGATCCCAACCTACATCCCTTCTTTTATACAAAAAAAGTGCTACATATAATGGGATCTACCACTGTTGAAATCAACAATAAATTACTTTGGTACGTATGCAAATCACTCAAATCACCTTCGACATCACTTTATACTAGTGTAAAATTACTATGCATAGGTGAAATCTTATTTTACACCTTCAAAATAATTTTACATAGGTAGAAAATAAGATTACACTAGTACTATCATACTTTGAACTACTTTGCACCAGTGTAATCTTATTTTACACGGATGCAAAGTAAAATTGCACCAACGCCAATTAAATTCCAAGTATTTCTTCATGTATGACAAGTGATTTTACACTTGAAATATGATTTTTTATCTTAAGATTTAGGATTTAATCTTTAGTGTTTAGGATTTAACATTAAACTTTAAACCTAAAGCCTAAGATGAAAAATCACCTTTCAATTGAAAAATTATTTTTCATACGTGAAATCACTTTCCATAATCCTAAACCCTAAACTCATATGCCAAAACCACTTTGGACAAGTAAGTTACCTTTAGAATAATTTATCACAGATACAAAATTAGATTATACCGATGCAAAATAATTTATTATCAATGTAAAATTATTTATTACCTATATATTTTAAATTAAAATGGTATGATAATTTTTTTGAATGTAGTGAAAATCACTATATAACAAACCTTATGTTCTTTTATTTCTTTACATTAATATCAATTAAGTGAATCTACATTCTCAATATTATGTAAAATACGAAAATAACACCTTACGTCACTTTATAAGTAGAATCTACGTTTTTCTACTTTTTGGCTAATTTGAATATGTCAGTGTCTCGCTAGACAAATATGGATAAAGAAAAGAAAGGGTTAAAGAAAACAGAGGGAAAACAATACTGACGCCACCCATGCAGAAGAAGGAAAAAGGAAACTCTCCTTTCAGGATGCATCGGATTAAGATTGTCTACTTGCGTAGGAAAAACTGCTCATAATTAAATTCTAATCTTTCAATGGTCTCAATCTTGCCTCGTATCCACCTCCCAGACATTTCACCAAGTCATATGGCATGCAAGTTCCTAAAATTTTATCCCATGGAGAAGAATGGCTGAGAATAGTTGTATTTGAGACCTTGCGGTTGGTGGTGGACATCATGGTAGGCAGTGTTGTTCTGGAATAAAATGTGAAAGATGTTTCCGGGTATCCACAGCCTACAATGATCATCGACAGTTTTGATTGTTGCAAAACAGAAAAAGAACACCATTGTCCTGGCTGTCATTCCTGAGATCAGGAAGGAGATGCCACCACCAAATGTATCGAGAAGAAGGCCCACAAGTGGGTGGCTGTAAAGGGCTCCAATTGCATAGGGGACGATCAGTTTATGATGTTGAGAGTGGATATGGCGGTAAAGGAACTTGTTTAGGTGCATATACCGATGCACAAAGTATTGCCATGTGTCCATTACAAGCATGGCCACCAATATCTGGATAAGTTGAACACCAATTGATTGTTGAACAATAATTTCAGAACAGAATTTTGAAGACACCTGAAAATTTAACAGGTAAAATTTGTTAGCAATAAGCCTGCAGCATTTCATAGAGAGACCAAAAGTGGGAACATGTCAAACAGATCCAAGTAAGAAATGACAAAAGGAAATCAAGAAGAATGAGTAGAAAATTAACTAATCAATTCCTGGCAATTCTCTACATGGATGCGCCTCTGCTCTTTGTTTGGGTCCATGGTTTCTAAAATGCATGCACCAGTCCACAGAGTTGGTTTTAAAAGGATTGCTGCTGCTCATCTCCTAACAAAGTGTTCTGCACCTTCCATTCCGATGAGCTTCTTGAGCACGTAAGTTGACAGTGTAGTTTAGTTTTTGAGCAAACAGTATATTTTACATAACAAACTTAGAATAATATACATCAATGGTATCATTTAATTCTCTAAACAGTATTGCTTTTATTTTGAAAGTTTAAGGATGTCTTTAGGCTCCCAAACAAGGCCTTGCAACATACAGTTTACAATGGCAATTGCAAATCAGAAAGGAGCCTCGGTTGAAAATCTAATATGGAGTGTACGCTTAGGCACATGGCATACCAAGTACACAAAAATTAAAACATAAAAGACGTGTCATGTATTTTAAGTCTTGTAAAATTGATTGATGAGGCCTTGATTGTTTTACATTGATGAGTTACACCAGGGGAAAGAAAAAGACTAGGTTAATGAGAATAAGTATAAGAAGACCACCCTCAACTACTTGTAACTTGTAAGCTCCGCAAGTTCTGCTAATCTTGAAGTGCAAGGTATAAACAGTAAGCCTATAGTTGATGCAACTACCAAGACTCTCTTTACCTACCTTTACGAAGTCTAGAAATTAGGTATTTGACATAACATAAGTAAACCCATTATGTATGGTCAAGGAATCCTTCATATTTGAATGTCACCACAGCCATTCATAAAGTTGTCTTTAATGCATGCTGAAGCACAAAGCTGACAAAGAAAATATGAAGCCAACACAAGAAGCTTTAAGGTTCTGAGCAGCCAACAAATGGGATCTAGTTGACATTTGCAGGGCTACCCATAAAATTGGATCTCATTATCTAAATGATTTTTATTAACTGGATATAAGATCGATTATTTGAGAGACATAACAACAGTTTATTGCAAATGGATTGGAAAAATATATGATATTGCGAAATGATTCACTCAGAATTATGGCATCAATCTGATGGGAGTACTTTTGCCATCAATTCCATTGTCTTGGAAGACTACTTAGTTTGATGGGATAAAACCTTCCTGCATGATGGGCTTCAAGGAGAAGCATTCGTGCACCTGTCTTTAGTTTTGGAAGGATCATTTCTTTTGCAGATTAAGAGAATTATGGACAGAAATGATTCCAACAACCATGATTGCAATGGAATAATAATTGAGCCTCTGCAACTAATCTGGTAAGCAGCACACAAAACTGGTTGGGTTCCTCTAGAATGGTACTTGTTATATAGCAACTATAAAACACCAAAAGCATGACACAAGTTTTAGCAAGTTCCACCAGTAACAGCAGTGTTTCCAGAACTATTAATATTTAGTGGTACAACAAGCTTCTGAGTTTACGATCACTCTGAATGCCTCTCCTAGCCTAAAAGTTCTCAACCTCCTTATATGCTACGCAGTCGGGAATATACTCAAGAAATGAAAAATAAACTCCTTGACCCCTGATCTAATGACTCACTGGCTCATGGGTTGAGTAACACGGTTGTTACAGGGAACATGGACTATCAAGAAGCCTCATTGTAAGTTCATGGGAGCGATTGTAATGGTCATCGTCTCACATGCCGATCTCTCTACAGCATTGTCACCTAGCCCAACATGAGGGGAGGCGATATCTCTATGGTAGGATGACAAAACCTCCAAGAAGAGAATCTAAAGCACCAAATCAGTGAGAGATCATACCATAATGATCAATATACGTGGCAACACCCTACAAGGGCAAGAACGAGCCGGAAACCATGTGTCCAACAATCAAGGTACATTCGTTTCATTATGACTCTACACAGGCAAAGGTTATGTTATTACTGGTGATGGCACTATTCACCCAGTCACGTACATTGGAGATATTGTCATTTGCATTCAACTTGGCTATCTCCACCTTATTGGTACACTTTATGTCCCAACTATGAAATACTGACTTTTGTCTGTTTCTCATCTTATTGATGCTTATAGCCTGTTTACTTGAAGGAGCGTGGATCCAATACAGCCCTCATTGATGGACATCGGAAGGGTCACCTTTAGATAGTTCGGGACATAGCTTCATCAAAAGAGTCGCCTAAATCTTATTCTCTTTTCATAGTTCTCATCCAAATAAAGCTATTTCTGCTACTTTTCAGCAACAGCATAATCGCCTTGGTCATTGCAGTTTTGAGTCTCTCACAAGGTTTTGAATATTGATATCCATATCGTATCAACAAGTCAAAAAATGGATATATCGCTAATATCAGTGAATTTTGGGAAAATCACTCAGAAAGGCATAAAATATCACAAAATTTCAATGTTAACAATTTTATGAATAATATATCATGAAAGGATGCCTAAAAAATGTGTATATATAATATATCAGGGATATATCACCGATATCGATGATTTTTTTACATGTGTGTGCGCGTGCGTGTGTGAGGGCGTGTGTGTGTGAGCCACTGATTGGTTGGTTGACTCGGGTGTTTCTCGACATAGATTTGATGATGCCAAACAATTCTTTAGGCTAAAATTAGTTCCATTTGGTAGAACCATATTAGTTGTTAATGTGAGGTATTCACCCATTATAGGTCAAGGAAAGATACAAGATGCACCTCACAGTATGATTGGAGTGTGTTTGTTGTCGATTTCCTTTTGAGTCTAATGCTATTAGTAGAATTACGTAGTTTAATTGCAATAGATTCCATCAGGATGCTTAAAAAAATCTATATATCACTGATATCGATGATTTCATCATAAAAAAACGTATATATCACCGATATCGATGATTTTTTACGTGTATGTGCGTGCGTGTGTGGGGGTGTGTGTGTGTGACAGCAGGTTAGCAAGCCTCTCGCTCACCTCCCGCCTACCACCCAGACTGCTTTAGTAAACCTCCTACCCATTCCAATTTCAAACCTCCCGCCAAAACCCAAGCACCAACACATCTCATATCGCCGATATCTCAGCGATATCGCCCGATATCGATGATATATCACCGATATCCAAAAAAAATGATTCTTCAGGAGTATCGATACCACCTAACCTCATCAATAGCGATATATGAGCGATATATCGCCGATATATCGCGATATTTAAAACCATGGTCTCTCAATAAAATTGTTGCTTTTAAATTAATCCATGTATTAGATTCTTGCAACAAAAATTTTGTTTGCTCTTGTTGCCAATGTGGAAAACATAAGCATCAACCCTTTTATGTCTCTTCTTCAACCACTCGTGTCAAACTTTTCCAGAATGATGTTTGGGGACCAGTTCCTTGTGCTTCCCTTTCTCCTTCCGCTACTATGTTATTTTCACATATGATTTCTCCAAATATACTTTGATTTATTTTTTGAAAGAGAAATCTAATTTTTACGACACGTTTATTAGTTTAAAAACTTCTGTTGAAAATCATTTTGAGTGCAAAATCAAATGTCCCTGTGGTGACAATGGAGGTGAATACATGTCAAATGCTTTTCAAAGTACCAGATTAATGATGGCATTGTTCATCAAAGAAGTCCTAGAACAATAGAATAGTGTAGCAAAATGAAAACACAAGCATATTTGTGAAGTTGTGAATAGTGTTTTAAATGCCGTCGGCACGACTATTTTTTGAAGCAAGTCATGCTGACATGACGAAGGTATCGATATACAATACACACACACAAACCCACGCACGACCGCAGCCACACGCACAGCGCACGCAATTTTGGGCCCTGATATGTTGCTTTTTTGACTTGTCGAAATCTTGGGTATGGTGAGATGAAACTCTTATTGTTACACAATTAGCATTTGATTTTTTTGAAATTGATATCATTTTGGTTACTTCTATTATCGACGTGCCCTCGGCATGCCCATTGAAAAATGGATATTTCCACGATGTGCCCTCGGCATGCCCACGAAATACACACTTAGAATTTCATTGGCACGGCGTTGAAATTGGCATTTCGAACCTTGGTTGTGAACTGCACTTAGTATGCTACATAACACAAGGGTTCCAAAATACTGACAACCAGAAGCGTTTCATACTTCAGTATACTTGATCAATAGAATCCCTTCGCAAGTCCTTAAGTGGAAGACACCTCATGAAATTGTATATAATCAACTTCTTGACTATTCTTAGCTTCATACTTTTGGAAGTATTATGTTTGTTCATGTGGACATGAACTTCAATGATAAGTTGGATCCTAAAGCTATTAAGTGCATCTTTATTGGATATAATGAACAAGTGAAAGGCTACAACTGTTTCAACTCGGTCACATAGAAATTCTATACTTCCAGCCATGTTACTTTTGATGAAGATACCATCACTCATAACGGCCCATCCACCACCCTGGCAACGACCACCCTAGTTAACCAAGGCAGAAACCACTAAAGAGAGTAGCAACTCAGCCTATTTCTACACTTGATATTATTGCACCAGCTCAGACACTTCCTACACCAGAGATTACTACACCTACTGATGTTTCTCCTTCACTTGACACTACTAGAATAGGTCAATCTGACGCAAGATGCCTACAAAATGCCCTCACAAGGGAAACTATGGCACCTCTCACAGTGACAGATCCTCCCAATGCTACTCCCATACACTCTTACAATCTTCACCCCAAGAAGAATGTTGGGACAAAGTACCCCTTAGCTGACTATGTTAATTACAATGCCTTCATCAAGGACTTTTAGCAACTCATTGCTAATTCATCTACTATTAAGGAACCAAAGAGCTATATAGAAGCCCTTACAAACAACAGATGGATCCAAGCAATGCAAGAGGAAATCGATGCAATGAAGCAGAACTACACTTGGATACTTGTGACTCGGCCAATGCATAAGAATGTGGTTGGATCCAAATGTGACTGCAAAGTTAAATACAATCCCGATGGTACTTTGGATAAGTTCAAAGCCTATTTGGTTGCCAAAGGCTTCACGCAACAATATGGTGAAGACTTCCATGAGACCTTCAGCCTGATTACAAAGATTGTTACTATTCACATCATCATGAGTCTTTCCTTCAGTTGCAATTGGGTCCTACATCAACTGGATGTTAAGAACACATTCTTGCATATAGAATTACAAGTTACATGAAGCAACCTTCAGGTTTTGAAGAAATGGACCATGCTAGGTTCGTTTACAAATCATGGTGATTAATTTATGGTCTAAAACAAGCTTCTCGGACCTAATTCTTTTGCTTTCATAGAGTCCTGGTCAACATGGGGTTTCGCCAATGTCTTGTAGATCATTCTTTGTTTATCTATAGGCAGGGGGGAACCATGGTTGTTTTGCTACTTTATGTGGATGATGTCATCCTCATCAGCAATTCCACTGCAATAATTACTAGTTAAAATAAGCTAGATCATCACTTTAGCATTAAAGATCTTGGCAATATTTGATACTTTTTAGGGATAGAAGTAGAAAGAACCGACGATAGGACAACCATGACTCAACACAAATACACCATTAATTTGTTGAAAAAGTATAACCTTTCTAATTGCAAGCCTTTGTCCACTCCAGCTCCTTAGCACAAGTTGTTTAAAGTCGACAGTCCACCTGTTTTGAATGGTGCTGAGTATCACAACATGGTGGAATCTCTATAGTATCTCACCATCACCCATCTTAACATCACCTTTGTTATCAACTAGGTACCACAATATATGCATGCCCCCACTATTAATCATCTGGAAGCAGTCAAGTGGATTTTCCATTAACTTGAGGGAATTGACTTTAATGGCCTTGTCTACACTAGAGATTCTAGCATCAGAAATGGGATAGGAAAGATTCTTGATTATTTCGATGTTGATTGGGCCAAAGATCCACATAATCAAAGATCCGTCACTAGATACAGTGTGTTTTTAAGAAGAAATCTGATATCCTGAAAAAGTAGAAAGCAAAGTGTGGCCAGATCAAGTACAAAAGCTAAATACTATGCTCTCACCTCCACAATTAGTGAAGTTATTTGGATTCACGCAATTCTAAGTCATCTAGATTATGCAATACTAGCATAACTATTTTATATGATAACCACAGTGCCTGCACCTTGCCTGTGAATCCAGTTTTCCATGACCACTTGAAGGATATCCAAATTGATCATCACTTTATACAAGAAAAGGTTTAAAATTGGGAAATCACCATTCAACATATCTCAACGAAACACCAGCTTGCTAACATTCTAACAAAGCCTATTGTTGTCAAGGTCTTTACCAACCCATCCTCAGTTTACAAGGGGCTAATAGAATTTGTTCTTTCAAGGGGCATTCTGTAAATAAAGAATGTAAGGGTTCCTTTGTATTTGCCCCATTACTTGGGAAACAAGAAATCTGTTTATTATAAATAGAATGCTAAGGCCATCTCTTTCGGTTATTGAGAGAACAAAACCCTAAAGCCCAAACATAGAGAGGCACTCCGCCTCTCGAACTGAATTAACAGTTCTCGTTATTATTCATTTTGTGTTTGTTTGTTCTTGTCTTTACAATACCAATGAGGATCCAAGAGATGGATAAAGGCCACACACCCAAATATCAGAGGATGGGCAAGAAATAAATCTCCATCAAGATATAGAAGTCACAAGAATCTATTCATGAAGGATAGAAGATGACATGCTCCGTTGTAAAAATCAACTGAGTAGTCGGCCAACCATTCCTAGTCGGTCCCCTAGCCGACTGAACAACCCATACTCGGACACATAATTGGCAAGCCCAACTACTCGGCCAAGTCGATCGGCTACTTGGCCGACTATTCGTCCAATTTCTCCATACAGAGTTGACTTGTGATTTTATTCTCTTAACTACTTCAGCACTTCGAACTTGTGCTTTTCTTTTGTTGAACTTATGGTTTGTAGGTTATTTTCATAATTTTGAGCTTGAAAATGGTTCATTTTTATGTAATGGTATATTTTACTTCTTGATATATCTATTTATTTATTTAAATATTTAAAAAATACCTGACCAAGTACTCCCCAACTACTCCCATGCATATCATATACTTCTTAGTTAGCAACTCAACTGACTGAATACGGACTATCAACTTTTACAACAATGATGACATGTGGTTAATGAGATAACAAGCCATCAAAATCGCATCAATCGAGTACATGGAAGGCATACAATTGTGAATCAACATTGTCCTAGCAATATCCAAGATATAACGATGTTTACACTTAGCAACACCATTTTGCTATAAAGTATAAGGACATCTTATTTGATGTATGATCCCTGAGACCTATAAAAAGTGCACAAAATTTGGGTATAAAATTCCAAATCATTGTCAAAATGAATAATTTTTATAGTAGCACCATACTGCATCAATATTTCCAAAATGAAATTGTTAATGAACGACCAACATCAAACTTCTACTTCAAAAGAAATAACCAGGAAATATAATAGTAGTAATTGAAACCCTAAACATCCATATAAACTAACTCAAACAACATTTGCAGCTTAGGACTTTGACAAGGAGGATAGGAACTTTGATGGTACCTCCCCAGCCAAAATAGACATCTTAATTAATCTTCTCAATATGATAGATTTTAGCAAAGGGAAGATGTCAAAGATTGTAGGTGCCATTGAAGAACCGACATAATAGGAGGAGAACGAGCAAAACTGGTAGTAGCACTGGGAGAGTGAAGAAGATGATACACTCTCTCCTGCTCACAACCTCCACTTGTCATCTTCCCCGTAAAGATATCTTGAAATATACAAGATACAAGATCAAAGATGGATGGAAATTTAATTCTTTAGTAAAAAACAAATTGATAGGAAAATCTGAACAAAAAGAAAGTCAATCGCATGATGGGTGTAACAACCACCTCTCCTTAGCCAGTGATGGAAGAATGTCTCCCATCTACCACTTAAGTTGTCTGGCCAGCAAGTAAAAAATGAAGATGACAGAAACAATGTTCGATCTCCATAAAAATGGTGGGATGCTCTAGTACAAACCAATCTAAAGCACACGCATCATCAGTCTATACAGAGAGCAATTAGGATACTTGATGAGTTAGTGAGTACAACTATATCCCAAGTAGCTGATGGGGTACAGGGAGCCAAAGGTACCAATTCTAAGATATGTTGTAACAACTCATCATAGTTTGATCAAGCCACCATAACTATATCTCCAGATGGCTCTCCTGTAACAACTGCTTGATTGACAAATAGTGGTTGACTATGCTTTTCCCAACAAGGACTCTTAATACGACCTAGCTTCTCATAATATATACGAGGAGGGCATCCTCTACCATAAGAGCCACTCCCCCTCCCATGTCCTCATGTGAAGGGTCAACCACATCCTCTACCATGACTAATAGGTAATGCTGACGTCTAACTCAGGAACATCGTTGGCGAGGAGAATAGCCAGATGGCTCATCTTGCTATCTACCTATTCAAGAGTGGAAAGCTCTACCATAGTCAGCATATGAAAGTAGAGTATTTTGTCCCGAAGCTAGCTAGAAACTACAAGATAGTAGCGTCTTTCAGATACGCCTTTTGATTTCGCAAATAAAAACTAGAAGGCATGCATTGTACTTCTCAAACAAGGCCTGAAGGGTAATGCTGAGATAGCAATTGATCGCCTTGTTAAAGACAAGCCATCTTGTCGATACCCTTGCATTTCCTAATTAGTATTGTTGTTGTTCTTTTCGTTCATGCTTAATTTCAGAAGTATAGGGAGTTGCATGTGTTTTTCCCTAAGGCTTCTCTTCTATAAATAGTGCCCTAAGGTCTTTTGTAATAGTAACAAGAATCATTTCTCTACATGGTGTCAGAGTAACAGTCCTAGGCCGATACTTCGTACCTCCTTGATCCCCATCTTTCTTTCTCCACCTAAAAACACCTTTATTTGGATTCGAACCCTATAGAACTCTACTGATATTGAAGAACCGAATAAGGTCGATTCTCGTTGCCATTGCCGCCGATCGCCATCAACCACCGCCCATCACCTCGCGAGGGGGGTCACCAGCCCATCGCCTGCTGATCGAACCCCCTCTGGCTGCAGCAGCATCGGTGCCGATTCATCTCCCAGTGCCACCACCCACTTTAGAGGATTTAAAATTGTTGATTTCTCCACCAATCTCAAATCTAAGGGGTACGATAGGCTTCCCTCAAATCGTCTAGAGCTTCACACTAACCGGTGACAGATCTGAGGTTGATCACCTCATTGAAGCACTGCCACGCCCATCAGCCACCGCCGCCTACCCTGTTTCGCCCCTGTTTGATAGATTTTAGGCGTGAGTCTGATTGTCTAATGGTCGTGGATGATTTTTGAGATCTCGTGAGGTGTAGATGAGTCGCTAGAATGATTGTCGTAGTGTTGGTGGTATTAGGATTCTGACTACAAGAGATATGGCCTTGGAGGTCATGGATTTTTCAAATCATAGAGAAGGAAGTCAGGGAGACTTCAAGAATCCCTTTTTTGGCCCAATTGCAAAGTTCGACGGGTCAAACCATGCACTGTAGGTACTGTCGATCCTCAATGTAGTTGAGGGTTATGATAAGAAACATATTCTTGTTGAGTCGAAACCCGTAGAAAATGTAGGCAAGTATGTCACTTAGAAAAAGACAACATGATGGTTCGTGCGTGGATCATAAATACCACCATCCAACATACCACGACAAAGTCATGTACTATGAAACAACAAAGGAGATGTGGGATGTTCTACGCCATACTTATTCTCAAGACAAAAATGCAACCCGCAATTTGCAGTTACACCATGTGATTGCCCATATGAGGCAAGATGAAAGACCCTCTCTTAGTACTATTCCAATATGAAGTCAGCCTTTGAGAGGTTCAACGCATATACCCCTGTGTGCTGCTATGAATCCTAAAAGTTCTACAGAGCATAAACCATGATTGGCTACTTTTCGATTGAATTGGATCCGTCATATGAAGTGGCTATATCATAAGTGCTCATGCTACTGGAGATCCCTACTATTGAGGAGGCCTACAATCGCCTGAGGTGACTTACTATCTGTCTATCTCTCTCTCCAACTCGGTAAGTGGAGAATATGTCTACCATGGTTCCTTCTCAGGGCAGAGGAAGAGGACCTAGGCAGTCTATTCGTGGCTATGGGTGCGGACATGGCAATGAGGGGAGTACTAGGCTCCAATGCTCCTACTGCAGTAGACTAGACACATTGAAGAAACTTGCTTATCCAAGCATGTGAAGCTTGCCAATGCTCATCAGACAATCACCAGCCCTAAGGTGACAACAGAGTCTACACACATAACCTGGGATGAGTTTAATAATTTAGTCCAACCTATATCTCAGATGTCTCAAGCTGCTCCATCTAGATCTAGAGATACTGCAGCTGCTGCTAAACCCTCAGGTATATGTCTTACATGCAATACTAAGTCTGATTATGCAGACTGGCTTGTAGACTCTGATGCCTCATGCCACATCTGTGGGAAAGCTCAGCAGTTTACAAGATTGAATCCTTATGCTTTTGGGAGGACTATTACAGCTGCAGATGGCAAGAACTCCCTGGTCATTGATCAAGGAAAGGTTTAGATAGCCCCCCTTATTGGGCTACAGAATGTTCTCCATGCACCTGATTTTCCTCCAAACTTTCTGTTAGTTGCATTATAAAGGAACTACATTACCATGCTATATTTGATGCAATGACTCATGTCTTTCAGGATATACTAACGGGGCAAGTGATTGGTTGTGGCTGCAAGGAAGGAGGGGTCTACCACCTACTACAAACATTGTATGTTGGTCATGCTGTGACATCTTCTATGACATCTTCTGATAAAGCATGAAGCGATTTATGGTAATTGTGTTTTGGCCATTTACCTCTGCAGAAAATACTAGTCATTCCTCATATTCCTCCTACAACCATTTTCCAGTGTGAGACGTGTCAGCTTTTCACAGTTCTTTTTCCAGTTGATTGGATCAAAGTTTGGATGGCTTGTTTGAGTTATTGCATCCAAATGTTTAGGGTCCTAGTCGATCTCTTGACCGTAGGGGTCACCGATTTTATCTTGTCATTATTGATGATTTTTCTCGTCTTAGGTGTTTCTTTTGAAGTCTAAGTCTAAAGTTGGGTCTATTATTGAGAACTTCCTAGTTGAACTAAAAAGTCAGTGCCCATGTGAAGATTATTATAACTAGCAATGCATTGAATCAAGGTTCAAAATGCCAATCTTGATGTCGTGTTGATGAAATTCTAAGTATGTATTTCGTGGGCATGCTGTGGAAATGCTCACTTTTTGATGACCATGCCAACGGCATGCCGATGACAAAAGTAATCAAAATGATGTCAATTTCAAGAAAATCAACGTGTATGACCAATCAGCCTGTGCCGGCATGCACCTTCACCTAACAGCATGAAATTCGGCACCTCGGCGACATGCCACCCCTATCATAGGCATGCCGTCAAAATGATCGGCATGCTGTCAGCATTCCTGTAAATTGACACTTTAACCGTGTTGGCACGACTCTTTCCCGGAAATAGCCTTGCCACTTATTGGAATTCTATACAAATTCTCTTCGGGCGATGTTCCAAGCCCAAGGTATTATTCACCATATGAGTTGCCCTTATATCTCCCAGTAAACAAAGATTGAAATATCATGATAAATCGACGATATATCGTCGATATATCGGTATCCCGAGGTTGGGCATATCGATACCATTGATAATATCTTTCTACCATGATATCAGCGATATATTCCCAATATATCCCTTTTTTGACTTGTCGATACGATATCGATATTTAAAACCATGATGATGATGCAATGATAGTTGATGAGCCACAAGAAAAAAGTAGTGGTGGAGATGAGGGATATCATCAAGGCCCTAGTAGAGAGGATACCCAACATAAATATACAAAAATATATACAAATATACATGGAGATCCCGTACCAAGTCCACCTTATGACAATGACGTAGGGACAAGCCCGACAAGGTATGAGTATGCTTCATGCCATTCTATGATGTCCATCAATGATTTAAGTTCATTAGTGGGATCTCTTAATCTGGTGTCAGAATCGTTCTTTGGAGGTGGCCTAAGATTATCATCAAGTTATTATGGTGGCTATAGATCTCATTACACTAGCCCTCAATAACCCCAAGATGAGGCGCAAAGTTCATCTAATTACTTCCCCAACTACATCAGCCCTCCGTCTTATTATGATTCCTCATATAGCTATAGGCATGATGATCGCCACCAAAGTAATAGTACTCAATGTGATCCTGCATCTGCAAATTATGGCTATGGGATTTTCCCTGAGTATTTTACATTTCATGGTCCTCAACAATTTTCTTATCAACTTTACCACTCTACTGCACCACTTCCTCCTCGACCACCACGAAGTTCATCGATGAGACAGCGTGAACCTTGTGAATCTCAGGTTCTACACTAAAACGAGGTGGGTCTACCACATCCACAGATTCAAGAGGACATCGAGATGAGTACTCAGAATCAGGATAGATCTAAAACTAGAAGCAGGGGTAGCTCATCCAACAGTTACAGTCGATATCCACGTCTTGGAATACTTTTCTATTGCAGTGATGAAGACTATCAATGATACATCAATGAATACAATACTCGATATAGCTATATGATGTAGGAGTCATACTGTGAATATGTTAGAGTACTACAAATCGAGGAAGATAATCTGAGGAGAGGTATCGAACCAGGTCAAAGCTCAACCTAGTATTGATTTGGTGGCATTGGCTAGTGCTTCCATACTTGGTGTAGTCAATTAATACTCTGACACTTTATATTTCATTTTTTTTGTGAGTAGCATTACTCTGAACATTTTTCAATTATTATCTTATTCTATACACCTTCTTTTCAATATATGACTTTGTTGATATGCGACTAGTGTATTTCTATTATGTTTTCATTCAAAATTTATGATTTTCGTCTTCTAAGCATTTCTTTATGATGTATTAGTTATTAAAATGTTAATTTTCATAAAATTTGTGACATTTTGGGACATTTTAGACTTTTCTGAGCGATTTCCCAAACTTCACCGATATCAACGATACATCCTCGATATATCCCTTTTTTGACTTGTCGATATGATATCGATATTTAAAAACCTTACTAGTAAAAGGGTGTTACTTAAAGGAAACATAGGAATATTCTTAATACTGCCTGCACTTTGCTAATTCAACATAGTGTCCTAGTGTCATATTGGAGTGATGCAATCCTTGCTACATGCTTTCTGATAAACCGCATGCCATCCACTATTATTGATGAGGAAATTCCATATTCTGTGATAGAATTGTTTAGTGTGCCCCTTAAGGTCTTTGGGTATGTTTCCTTTATCCATATCAATGGTTCCACCAGAGAAATTATCTCCAAGAGCTATGATATGCATATTTGTAAGATATTCCAGATCTCAAAAAGGGAATTGGTGCTATGATCCTATGTGGAGACAACACTTTGTTAGTGTTGATATTTCCTTCTTAAAGTCTATACCATACTACTCTTCTGCAGGATCTCAAATTGTTGTCAGTACAAAGAGTGAAGCTGAGATACCCATACCTACTCCTGACCCTAGGCAACAAGTGCTTGCTACAAATGAGCAAGATCGCAGGTTTTGACTAGTCTATTCCCATATACCGAGATAGATGTAGCAACATGACCCTCATCCATTGCCAACACCTTCACCTTCTCCTAAGGTAATCCCTATCCCTAGTGATACTAATGACTCTTCTAGTCCTGGTGCCACAGATATGCCTAGTCCATCACCTACATTTGTCCCACTTGATGATGAGGAGAAGGATGATTTCGATCTTCCTATTGCTCTACGAAAGGGCATGAGGCCATGCACACTACTTCTCTCTTGGCATCTCTCCTTGGCTAGGCTTTCTCTCGAGCACAAGTAGTTTGTGACCACCCTCTCCCCAATGCAGATTCCTCCTCACCAATTAGGACTCAATGATCCATAGTGGAAAAGAGCTATGGATTAAGAAATGTTCGCCCTACACTTTAGGGGTACTTGGACATTGGTTGATCCTGCTATTGGTGCCACCATTGTTTGTTGTCGATGGGTCTTCATTGTTAAGTATCAGCCGACTGGTATTGTGGAACAATACAAGGCAAGGTTAGTAGCTAAAGGCTACACTCAGACTTATGGTATTGTTTATTTTGACACATTCTCTCTTGTGGCTCAGCTTCCTACAGTCCAGATTTTCATCTGTCACCATACACTTGGAATAGGGTCTACACTAACTAAATGTCAAGAATGCCTTCCTTTATGGTGACCCTGATGAAGGGGTCTTGTGGCTGCATAAGACCAAGGGTAGCCTTAGCAGTAATGGGCAACCCTGAGTAGGACTTTATGGCTAATAGTTTCTTTTTTTTTTAAAGGACTTTGTGGCCAATAATGGCTAGTGACAATCAATGCCTATAACCTAGGGGATTGCTGGCCGATTGGCTAGGCATCGATGACAAAGCTATCAAGGCATTAGATAACTGCAACACGACAAGCTCCTTAAACGCCCAAGGCAAGAGGCGACAAAAAGGCAATTGCCCGATTAAATTAAGGCAACAAATTTTTTTATTTCTTAAAATATTGAATGTCTAATAAACTCATATGTGAACATTGACTTTCATAAGAAACATATGATAAAACTATTTAAGTGAACAAAAAAATAATGATCCTATCATATTTAAATAACAATAATATACATATTTATATTATCATACAATGTGTGACATTAATATTACATTTATAATTATAGGTCAAAAGAAACAACCAAAGTATATATCATATGTATCTACTAAAATAAGATAATAACATGCATTTTTTGTGAAGAAGAAAAGAAGGGTTAATAATAGATGTTAACCCTCCACTATATTAATAAAAGGAGTTAATTACACCAAAAATTCAAAAAGCATTATAATGATAAAGCACTCCCTCTATTGAGACTCCCTATAGAAAATCACTCCATTATGTTCAAGCCAAATGCAGCGCAATAAAGTGAAGGCCTTCCTCAAGATAGAGGCATCCACCAACAACCCCAAATGTTAGCCCAAAAGGTTGTCTCTGAGTCATACTCAAGACAATAACTTGTATTAATATGCTATATTTACAATACAAGACAAACTTAATACCATAACTTATACATATATTGTTATATATCATTAGAGTTATAGATAATAGCAAATATATACATACACATATCATTAAACTGTAATATATCATAAGAACATACAATAACGTATATGTATAACTTATACATATATGTTTTAATAGACAAACAATAGTTTAAGTTAGGAAGAGAAGGCAAAATTGAGCATATATATATGTATTATATATATAAAACAATATATAAAACAAACATATTTATAATATATGTAACTTAAGACTCAATAGAAGTCTTATGGTCTTCCCTAAAGTGAATTAGGCGTGAGGCAAAGAGGCACAAAGCGACCCAAATGACAAAGAAGGCAACTGGGCAATAGCCCAGATGAAGTCCCTAACATAGAATAGCTCCAAGGTGATCCTTGGCTTTCTCACCTTGCCCGGTAGCCTAATAGTTTGAGGTGATAGCCTTAACATTGATCAATGATAGTGGCAGTGCCCTCCAGCAAGAGTTTGGAGGCTATAGGGTAAAGGTTGTTCTTCCCTTTTTTTTAATTTATTAGAAAGGACAAGGTACAAAGATCAAGGTATGTATTGACTACCAACATGGGACCGCTGCTTGGATTTCAAATAGAAAGAAATGAAGAATTTATTCTTCATTAGAAACCTTAATCCGCATTATATAGCGGATTTAGGAAAAGTACAAGTGGGCCATCAAATAATAAGCAAATAACAATGAATAAAAAATAGAGATAAACAAAGGCTTTATCTAAACATATCAAATAAAATGCTAAGCATCCCTTGTCTCCATAATATTCCTTCTCCCAATAAGTTGACAACAAGGTCCTGCTTTCTCTTTCAATGTTCCACGTCACCAAGGTGCACCTTCTGCCAATCAAAGACATCGCAACAGCAAATCAAAATTACTTCCAAACTTCTATTTTTAGATTAAAGCATGCATACTTCTTTCCTTAGTAAAGAGCTAGGCATTGTACCTATCTTGTTCAATCAAATTTCAACTTCACTTCTATATAACAAGAATATCCCACTAAATTTACTGTAAAATAAGATAGAGGAAGAAATAAGAGTAATAATGTTACATGGGTGATCGGCTCTTTTAAGTAATCGGATGGTCCGATTTAACAAATATCGAGCAAGCGATCACAAGAAAGATAAAAGGATTGGTGACTTAGTTCCACTGCGAGAGATGTATGTCAGGGGGGGATGCACTGATAAACAGTGGTAATACAATCTCTCCTTTCCCTTGAATCACATGGAGAGAAATCTTGAGGGTCTCTCTTTGCTATTTATAGTGTCGGAAGGAGATCTCATCGTAAGATCTTCTGTCAGGGTATGATCGTTGTCAGAATACATCTGTTGTCAGACTATTAATGACATTGGTAACACCATTGTTACCGTCGACGTGGGTGTCATGGACTTTTTCCACCACCTTTCTGACCTCAGCCAAACCGGATTTTCTAGCGGGTCAGATCTATTCGAACCCACCTAGAGGTGAGCGGATCCGAATTCGCATGAGCGTAGCCGAGTCGGGTAAGATTAAATCCGCCTAATAACTTAGGATCCAGGTAGCCAGATTCTTCCTTGGGCTTCCTGCGGAGTTTTGAATTTGATGACACTTTTTGCCTCTCATCATATTCCCCTTACTCTCTAGGTAGTGGATGTTGCTAAGAGAGTAATTAAAGTATTTGAAACTCTGCCATAGATGATGCCCCCAAATAGTTTCCCGACTTTTTCATTAAAGTGGGGCGAGCATTTGTCATAAAGCGAGAGTTGTAATTCTAGGCGACTAAGGCGCCTTTGGTCTTGCCATCTTTAGAGAGGCAATTTTGTATTTGCCTGAGTTCCTGCCGGCCATAGGAGGCGGCTTTTAGGTGAAGGGAACGTGGGCATGTATGCCGAAGTTCCTACTAGCCTTAGGAGGTGGCTTTTTGCTAAAGGGAACGTAGGTAGATATGTCAGAGTTCCTGCCAACCTTAAGAGGTAGCTTTTACGCATGTCCACCTGAGTTACTGCCGGTCTTAAGAGGCGGCTTTTTCATGTGTCCGCCTGAGTTACTGCCAACCTTAAGAAGCGGCTTCCCAGGAGTGAATGTGATGTATGCGCCACCTTTTATGAGTGATGGCCAATCATTGCGGGATTGATTTCTCTCGTGATGTATGGCAAGATTGGCATTAATTGACATCATGATGAGGACAAGAGCCTCAAACACCGCGTTTGGCAGCGATGTGGCTGGTATTATTACGGTGTAAGATATGCGCGCACGCACATTTAATTGCAGTAATGATTACCGAGGTATTTCCGCCTTCAGGTGGTATCTTTTGAAATCCCCGCCGTATCCCACAGGATTTCTTTTTGAAATTTACGCCCCGTAAGGGAGGGAACCGCCCATTACGGGGGTTATAAATAAGGGGTGTGGGGCATAGTTGATGCCCTACCAACCCTCTCAAAGCTTTTGAACACTCTGCGACGCTGGTGCGATCCCTCTTTGTAGGTGAGGCATGAGGTGCTGTTCTTAGAGCTCCTTTTTCCGGTGAGTGTTGAGGACAGTCATCATTTTGGACATGTTGGCAAGGGTAAGTCTGCATCATCCTCGTCCGGCATCTTGCCTGAGACGAGGGATCTATACACCTTCCCTTCTAACTTCCGTAGTCGTTCCACCATTAAGGCATTTTTGAGTTAGTATAGACTCGACGAAGTTCTGTTTCACCCCTACGATCCCAAACTCGCTTATGCTCGAAGGGGTCTAAGGACTCATTTATTATTTGTAAATATGCCATAAAATATGGCCTTCGGATATCCTTGAATCATTTTTTGTATTCCTTCCTTTGTTATTACCGCCTGGCCCCCTCATAGCTCAACCTCAATTGCTGGCCAGTTTGGAATGCTTTTACCGCTATCTGCTTCCATCTGAGGATTATCCCCTGCCTAGGTCTGTTCCGCTTACTTTTTGGGCTTATGCCCCTATCAAGTACTTATACATTGTACAGTCGGCATACCAAATATCGGATAGTTGATTTGCTCGATAATTCGAATGGGCAAGATCGTCATTTTTTCTTTGTTTTCCACCATGAGGACCATGGCATTCTTTACACTTGGCAAGGTCCGTTTGATAAGGACCTGTCGCCTAAGCTCGAGGAGCTTGATTTGGCTGCTCAGGCGGACGACAATAGGATTGTTAATTTTGGGCCAATTGCCCGCTCGAAACTCCAGCGGGAAGACGTTTGGGTGGCTCTGTCGTGGGTTACAGATTCCTATCCCACGCCATGTAAATAGGGGAGAGGTTATAGCTTTAGAACACGCATCCTCCTCACTTGCTGCTTAATGGCTTGACTTTTCTCTTATTTTCTCTGCAACCTTTGGTCAGTTTGCTCGGCCGAACACCCCCAGGAGTCGAGGCAGTGGTTCCTCCTACTATGGATCGCATTGTGGGGAGGAGAAGCCTATGGAGTAGAGAGAGGGGAGCCAGTCCCCCCGCTTTAAGGAGCCCAAGTTGAAGGAGGGGGAGGGAAGCACAGAGAAGGCGGAGGCCCCTCTTAAATGGCTGAAGAGGGGTCCAGCTGGTATGAAACCAGCGGCGTCTGCTCTTGAAGGTTCGCGTGGGGTCGAGGCGGAGGAGGCCCCAGTGGACTCGTCTGCCCCTTCTAGACCGCCAGGACCGCTAGAAGGGTTTATACTCCTTGACTCCCCGCCCCTTACTCCGGTGGAGGCAACTTAGCTGGGGGGAACCAATGCCTCGAGTGCTCCGTCCGATTCTGCCGGGGCCTTCTCCCGACTGGCGTAGGAGGCGGCCGTTACGAGTAGCTTCCTTAGTGAGAGCATCTTCGCACAGCTGCAGTTCAGGCGGAGCTTGACAAGGGCGAGGGTACTAGTGGATCCTTCTAGCCAGGGAGGTCCTGAGGCAATCGGGCAGACAGTCGAATCTGTCAGGAGATCTGTTCTGGAGGGTGGTTGTGGAGGCCCTGTGCCCAACTGGGTGGTCACGACTCAGGCGGGCAGGTCGAGCAGTGGCCTTAGCCTGGAAAGGCAAGTAATCTGGCATTTGGAGGATGTAGTGTTTTGGGCCGCCTCCCGACGGGGAGGCATGGATATGAACCACGTGTTCTATTATTGCCTCCGAGCCGTGAGCCTTTTCTTGCTCGTCCTTATGTTTTAGAGTGGAATTTTCTCCCTGAACCTGCCCATGGTTTTGAATAGGTGAAGGCTCTCAAGACTACCTCTGTCCCATGCGACAATGCTCCCCTGGGCATCGTTGGGCCTAGCGACATTACAGAGGTAGCTGGCATAGCCGCCAAGTGGGTTGTGACGACCAAGGCAGAGCAGTGGAATTTTGTCTGCCTCCTTGAGGAGGCCACTGTCGCTTGAGAGAAGGCAGAGAAGATTGCAGAGGATGCCCTCCGTAAGCTTCATTCGCAACAGCAAGCAGCCCGTCAAATATCTCGACTAGAGGGGGAGCTAACACAGGCCCGCCAAGGTTTGAGGAAGGTTGCTCACCTTGGTGGGAAGATGGAAGAAAGTCTTGTTAAAGCGCACAAGACTGAAGTCGTAGCTCTGCGAGACTTGTCCGAGTACCTACAGAGCTCTTGCACCAACATCCTTTCGTTGAAGGAGG
The DNA here is from genome assembly GCA_037157565.1 of Thalassia testudinum. Lineage (NCBI taxonomy): Eukaryota > Viridiplantae > Streptophyta > Magnoliopsida > Alismatales > Hydrocharitaceae > Thalassia > Thalassia testudinum. The sequence goes on from JAZHRO010000002.1 coordinate 78,343,043, forward strand.
AGGTGCAAGTGCTAAGGGTCGAATGTTCCTCAGTCGTGGAGGGATACGAGGCTGCCCTTCAGGGAAAGCGCCTTTGCCTGGGCATGACCATCAACAAACTTGCCGAACTGTCAGCGAGTCAAGAGAAGGCGGAGGTGGAGGTGGAGACCCTGCAAGCTAAGCTTGCGAAGGCCAGGCAACCTGCTGAAGACAAGGGCAAGAGGTGCTTGAGCTGGAACGTGCTATCCAGACAGAGCTCAATCCTAAGATGGTAATGGCATTCTTTACCTCTGACCGGTCTATGGAAGAGAACTAGGAGGCAGTCTCAAGGGAGATCGGAAAGCACACCTTGGCGGCAATGCAGGCCCTTCTTGAGGGTGAGCATACCCCAGCAGAGGAGCTATGCGGCTAGTCCATGGACCAGCTCTTTTCTGAATTTGACCGTCAGAAGGTTGACGGTCGTATTGTCGACAAGGCTCCTTGATGTGCATACATCTGATTAACCTAAAATCTTTATTAATGCATGTTCTTAGTGTCATATTAGCATTATACATTGTAAATATTGCATAACATGCATAATTAAGCATTTAGGTTAGTCTATATAAAATGTAGGTTAATTGTCTCCTTTTATGGTCAGGGGCAGGGCAACTTATTAATCGGGGCCTCGGATCAAAGATCCAACCATATGGATCTGATTAGGACGACGATTGGAGTTCAACGACTCCAAGATAGCCCTGATCGGACATCCGTAACACTAGATAGAGACCGAGGAACCCTAAAGATCAAGGGCCAAGATGGTGCCAATCTGCACTTCAGACGACAAATCCGACCGCACGGATGGGTTCAGATCGATGATCGCAACCTACCAGTGCGAAAATCGGTCCAATTCGACACCTGTGGCATCGTCTACAACACTTAGAAGATGGACAACCAAGATGACGCCACCAGCCTCCCAATCGGCCCTCAAGACCGCCGCTGCCTCTCCAAAGGGTTTCCAACGCGTGATCTGGGCCGTTGGAAGCATGCCCGCCTTAAATCCTCCGCGCGACACAAACAATGGCGTAGCGTAGCGATCGAGTGCCCCTTCGCGAGCGAAGGGCGCGCGTTTGAGCCACACCAAGCACCTCAATTCAGACGGGCTCGGGTGCGGGTGCAATTGGGCCGTCAGATCAAGATCAGGCGGTCGAGGGGAGGCGTGGCACGCGAAGGATCCTCGGATTGTGTACGTGCGCGATGATGCACGTTTGCATGCCTCATCGCACGCGGGCGCGCGGCAGAGGAATTTTGAAGGCACGGGCAAGGATCGATCTCAACTGTCCGATCTTACGATCGAACGGCTGAGATCAATCCAAACGTGCGTAAGGGTTAAGGCGTGGAAGGCGGAGAGGTGTGCGCGGCGTGCACACATCGTCCACGTTCAGGCCTTTATTAATGTTTTTGAAATTAAAATATCCAAAATGCCACTACTCCTTGCAACTATAAAAGGAGATCCCTACCCTACGAATTTCTCATCTCTTCTTCTCTTCTCTCACCCCTTCCAAAGCTCTAAGAGCTTGTTCCACACCCGGAATGCTCCTCTAGAGTAGAAATCATAATTTTTCCACCTTCGTCCTCCTTCGTGGAGCATCCTGCGGTTGTCCTCTCTCTGCATTCGAGATGTGGATCCCGCGACGACGACGACGACGTGCTGCTTCGTTCCCATTCCTCCCGCTTCGTCCTCCTTCCTGCTCCGTTCCCCATCTTCCAGGCATCGTCCCGTCCAGCTCGTCCTCCAAGCAATCGTCGAGGAGGATACTTCTCTCTCCATTCTTTTTACTATTTTGTAGAGTAGATTTACCGCTTTCTAGTATAGATTTCCCGCTTTCTAGTTGTAATGAGTAGTGTAATGAACTTCTTATAATGAAATCCATGTTTATTCTACATTCCTTTTACTTTTATTTGTAATATTCTCTCTTTTATTTATTATTTGTTAAATAGATAGCTAGTTTTCGACCAGCTATTCTGTTTTGTAACAAATAAAACAAACACGTATTTTTAATCAAACGTTCTCCTCCCTATGTTCAACCCAGAATTTCTTTACGAATTTTTCGGTATAAATTTTATCTATTGAACGGAGCTCTTCGCAACTCGAACTACGACGAGTTTTCGAATTCAACTCCGAATGCGTAGCTTTCCGCAACCAACACTCCTATAGAGCCGCCTGCGAACCAGCTAGGGATGTAGATCAACTGGGGCCCATGGACCAGCCGGATGGACCAGCTCTTGAAGAGGAGGTGCCCAAACCGTGTTCGTCAGAGGCTGCAGAACCGCCTGCTCGATCGATCAGTTCTCCTTGTGATGTCTCGTCGCTGCATGTAATGCCTGGAGCGGATATCTTTGAAGATTGGGGGTGAAGTCACCGAGTCTTCAAAGATAGTATTGCTATTGTCTTTATGTTCCCCTTGTCGACCCCCTTGTTTTTTTGTTGTTTTTCTTTTTTTTGTGTGGGCTAGCCAGGAGCGATGGTCCCGGGTAATCTAACAGACAATACTTTGAGGGAAATAACAGGTAAAGTTTTTATTTTCCTTGTCTTTTCTTTCTATACATGATATAAGCATAAATTACTTGCATGCCAAGTGCGAGGGATTGCCTCACCGCCTACAGTTTGTAATTTGTAAAAGTCGCCTAGACTTTTCTTACAAATTTTGTATGATCTCTCCCGTGGGGTCATTCAGCTTCCCGCTCGACTGGCTTGGCATGGAGATTTTACTCTTACGCAAGACCAAGTCTCCTGAGAACTTTCGCTTGCACACCCGGCTATTTCTGGGCAGTTGCAGTGGCCTCTTTGTACCTTAGCGCCGCTTCAGAGGCTTCCTCCCTTAGTTCATCCACGAGGTCCAAGGTCAGGTGAACTTGGTTGTCATTAGAGGCGGGATTGTAGAGTTGCATCAGGTAAGTCAGGAGTACCATCTCTATGGGTAGCTGGGCTTCCATGCTATATACTAGGTTGAACGACGTGTGGCCTGTGGAGGTCCTTTGGCACGTTCTGTAGCCGCATGATCCATCCGGCAGCTCGTCTGCCCATCTCCCTTTGGCTGAATCTAGGCAGCACTTCAGCGCTGAGATGAAGATACGGTTGGTTACCTTTGCCTATCCGTTTGCTTAGAGGCGACCCACGGATGTGGAGCACAGGCGGATGTCCCAACTGTTGCAAAATTCTTCAAACTTTTTGCAAGAGAACTGGGTACCATTATTTGTGACAATGTATTAAGATATCCCATACCGAGCTATGACGTTCTTCCGAACAAATGAGATGACTATCCACTGTTGGGTTAGCCAAAACCTCAGCTTCAACCCATTGGGAGAAATAATCGACCGCCATGAGTATCAACCACTTCTAAGTCGAGGCTAGCAAGAAAGGGCCAATGAAATCCATGCCTTATTTTGCAAAGCAGATGGGTGACATAACAGGTACCAACTTCCCAAGCGACACATGGTGTAGGGTAGTAAATCACTGACGCTAGTCACACTTGCACATGAAGTCTTTCATTGCTACTTCATTTCGGACTAAAAGTACCCCGCTTGGAATAGCCGGGCCAAGAGTGCTTTGTACCCATCATGGTTCCTGCATGTACCTCCATAGGTTTCTTGAAGGGCTTGCGACACCTCTTCCTTTGTAAGGCAACGCAACAGGGGTTAGAATATCCCCACTTGTACAATTGCCCCTCTATTAAGGTGTACCTAGAGGCCTTTAGGCAGAATGCCTTGAGTCGAGGTTCCCTTAGGGGGAGCTTGCTAGAGTTCAAGTAGGTGATGATAAGCAACATCTATGAGGTGGATCACTCTATCGTGAACGTCTTGGGAGCAAGTATAGTTGGCAACTTCAAGGTCTGGAGATAGATATCATCTTGTTGGTCAAGCGGAATTGCCGCAGCTAGCCAGGCCAACGCATCCACCAGGGGGTTGTCGGCTCCTGGTACCCGCCTGATCAAGACGGTCTTAAAGTCTGATAGATCCTCCCTGACCTTATCAGCATATAAGGTCATGTTTGAGTCCCAAGCTTGGTATTCACCAGTGATCTAATTGGTGACCAACTGGGAGTTCGTGTATATTTCCAACGAGGAGACGACTCTTGACTTGGCCACCCGGATACCTGCTAACATGGCCTTGTACTCCGCCTGGTTGGATGCAAGAAGACCAGCTTGACATACTTATGAGTAATGCCGTCTGAGGTGGTTAAGGCTATGCTGGCCTCAGACCTATCTGTCATGGACGAGTTGTCAACGTAGAGCTGCAAGGGGAGTATAAGGGAAGCATTTGGATCTGTGAATTCTGCCACAAAGTCCGCCGGGGCTTATCCTTTGACGAATCTCCTCGGTTGGTATTGGATATCAAATTCGGCCAGTTCCATGTCCCATTCGATCTACCATGCTGACCTTGTGGGCTTATATAACATTCGCCACTGGGGGTAGTTTGATAGAACCACTATTATTTGGGCTTAGAAGTATAGGTGTAGCTTTCAGGCTGCAGTGACCAAAGCTAGCTTAAGTTTCTCGATGACCGTATACTTAGCTTCTGGACCTTAGTAGGTCTTGCTAATAAAGTATACAAGTTGCTGTGCTCCTTCTCGTTCGTCGACTAAGACGGTGCTAATGGCAGACATGGACGCCGCCAGGTACAAGTAGAGAGCTTCCCCATGCTTAGGAGCTGTCAGGATGGAGGACTTCGGAGTGCTACCTTGACTTCCTCTAAGGCCTTCTGGCAATTAGGAGTTTAGTGGGCGTCTTGATACACTTGAAGGGGAGGCACTTGTCAGAGGATCGAAACAAGAATCGGCTTAAAGAGGCGATTTTTCGACCAATGACTGCATCCCTCTTAGCGTATTTGGCGGCTACAGGCCCATGATCGCCTAGATCTTGTTAGGGAACCCCGGGAATTTTCCGACTGGCACCCCAAATACATACTTCTTGGGGTTCAAGTGGAGGCGAGCGCCTCTCAGAACCTGGAACACCTCTGTCAAATATTCTTAGTGCTGAAGGAAGTTTGATCCCTTTACTAATATATTGTCTATATACACCTCAAATGATTTTCCTATTATATTAGAAAAAATCATGTTTATAAGGTACCGGTAGGTTGCTCTAGCATTTTTTAAGCGAAAAGGCATGACTATATACTGGAACAAACCCCTATTTGTTATGAATGAGATATAAGGTATGTCGTCTAGAGTAAAGCTGATCTGGTGATACTCGCTGTAGGCATCTAGAAAGGACATATAAGATTGTCTGCTGCAAGAGTCCACTAGAGCATTCACCCTTGGTAAGGAGAATTCATCCTTTGGGTAGGCTTCATTGAGGTTGGTGAAGTCTACGCACATACACCATTTGTCGTTGGCTTACTTCACCATCACCATGTTTGAGAGCCAAGCTAGGTACAAGGATTCTTCAACAAATCCGGCTTCAAGAAACTTCTGGACTTCATCCTCGGCTGCCTGCCATTGTTCAGCCAACTTGTGCCAGCGTGCCTGTTTGACTGCGTAGGTGCCCGCCTGAATATTAAGACGGTACTGGATCAAGGACGGGTCCACTCCCAGCAGGTCATTGGTGGACCAAGCGAAGACGTCTACGTTGGTCCTGAGCAGGAGTAACAACTCCCGAACTTCGAAGGGATCAAGGTCCGCTCCAACCTGGACAAGCTTGGTAGCGTCGTCAGAGTAAAGTTGTACAGCCATGGCTGAAGCTCCAAAGTCGCTAACGAATCAGCCAAACTTGCTCCCTGCTAGATCACCTGGGCTTGGTCCCTTTTCTTTCCCCATTTTTGTGGCTTGGGGGCTCTTGGCTCCAGGGATAGTTCCAGTTCAATCCTCAGGAGCTTGCGTCCAGTCATTTGATCCATGTGCACTATTCCCATCCCGCGAGGGAATTGGAAAAGCACAAATTGGAAATATGAGGTGATCGGGCGAAAGGCGTGGGTTGTCAGGTGGCTGATGATGCCGTCAAACGCCGTTATTAACTTGGCCACTATAAATGTGGTTGTCCTGTTGAGGTGTTTGTCCCCGTCGTAGAAGGACAAGGAAAAGCTTATCTCGCCCCTTGGCATCACTTTATGATTGCCAAATCCTACGACCGGGTGGGTCAAGGGGGAGAGGTGCTCCTCTTTGAAGCCCAGCTTGTGGAACGTCTTTGAAAATAGAACTTCAATGGTGCTGCATTCATCCACTAGGAGCCTGAGCTGTAACTGCCTTGCCAACAGAAGTGTCACAAGGAGCAGGTCTGTATGATTTGCTAGGTCAGGTAGAGAGGCCCGGCAAAGAGCCAAACAACTTGGAGGCCACCTGTTTGACCGTACTCCTTTCACCCCACTAAAAAGTAGGGAAAACACAAGGGACCTCTGCCCGGAGGGAGTGGCTTGCCGACTTGGGATGGCGTTGACCCCGTAGATCACCTCGACCTCCAGTGCCTGCAGGTTCAGGCGATGAGGGGTAAGCGTTTTGGGGTAACATTGGCACAACCACCAAGACATGGCGATGGTATTCTGTTGGAGAGAGCCAGGGTGACACCACGTGCCCCGCCTGTTAGGCCGTGAGCCTGCCAGGCTCCTAGTACATGGCGAAGACCATGTTGATCCTCCGAAGTTGTTGGAGCTTTTCTTTGTGGTAATCCTCTAGGCCCTCTATGGGTCTCTTCCCCTTATCCTGGCCCTCATTTTGTTTGATAAAATGGGCCAAGTTTCCATACCGGATCTGCAACTCTATCTGGTCGTGAAGATCCCAGTAGTCTTCACCAATGTGGCCTCGAGTCCTATGGTACTTGCAGTAGAGCCCAGAGGCAGCCTTCTTCTTCATGGGTTTTGGCAAGGGTAACAGGTCCTTATCCATAAACCAGACCTCCGCCAATATGTCTGCCTGGTTCACGGTAAGAGGAGTGTATTCTTCGAAGAACTCCCGCCTAGAATGGCGAGGTCCATTGTTTCGACCCTTGGTGGGTCGATTGTTTCTTTGGTTGCAGAAGGTGGCCTTTCGCTTGTTGAAACGGCCACTCCTACAGATGGATACAAGGGAGGGTTCCCCCAAGATCCTCTTTTCCTCTATAGGACTGGCATCGTCACCATATCCTTTCGTCAGCTGGCTACGGGAGCAGAAGGAATCATCCTGCTCCGCGAAACTCGTAGGTCTGTCCCATAGCTCCGCCATGTCTCTAAGTAGGAAATCATCGATGTCATACTAGAACCTCTAGGTCAAGAGACCCTGGATAGTTATGGCATCGTGAGGCCTCTTGCACTTGAAGTACTGGGCCTCGAATCGATCCATGTAGAATCAAGACTCTGTCTTCCGTTGTCTGACTTTCGACAACCTTTCTGGGTTGTTCCTAACCCTTTATTGCCAAGCGAAATACTGGCAAAACTTATCCCCTAGTTCCTGGAAGCAAGTGATCCATCCAGCTGGCAGTTCGTTGAACCACTCATGGGTCATGCTGGACAGATATGACGGGAATACCTGGCAGAGGACTCTGTGTGGGTAGCCGTGCACCAGCATCATCTGGCGATAACTCCCCACGAAACTGTTGGGATCCATCGCCCTATCATATTAAGCCATGACGGGCTGCTTGAATTTTTCCAGTAGGAGACCTGTCATTACCTCAATGAATGAGTAGGTGGTGACGTACGTGCGTGGGCGTATACCCCTCATCGCCTGGGTGACTTGGCAGATGATCTCTGGTCTAAAGCCTCCACCGTTGGTGGACAAAGGGTGAGCCCCTGACTACTCCCCTGACAATAGAGGGCGTGGAGCTTTTGGTAGGCTGGGAGGAACCTCTCCTTTCTGGCTACAAAGCTCGCATTTTAGTTTTTCAAGCTGTTCATGCAAACGGGTGTTCTTCGCTTCCACCATGCGATGCCACTTTAGTTGCTCGTCCTTGGGGCTCGAGCTTTCGAGCTCCTCCGGTCGGGACCTGTTGAACTCCTTGATCTGTCTGATCTCGTGGAGTTTGTCAACGATGGATTGATGCTCCGCCTTCAGAGCCGCCAACCTAGCCTCTTACTCTTCCCTCGCCTGTATCTCGAGGAGGTCCTATTCGAGGGCCTTAAGCAACCGGAGAGGTTGAGCCGACCTCTCCTTACAGGGATCAGCATGCTGAGCGTGCCCCTTGGACACCAAGGAGTTAGACTCCACTTGCGTCAGCACTTTTTCAAGGTTAGCGCGGGAGGAGTTGCGAGTTGTAGGGGTCATCAAGAAGATTCAGAATGAGGAGACATTATTAAATGATAATCGTTTTCACAGATAGCGCCAATTGATCAGACCTCCTAAGTAATCAGATGGTCCGATTCAACGAATATCGAGCAAGCAATCACAAGAAAGATGTGAGGATTGGTGACCTAGTTCCATTGCGAAGGGTGTACATCTGAGGGGAGGGCGATGCTCCCGAATATGCACTAATAAACAGTGGTAATACAATCTCACCTTTCCCTCAGATCGCATGGAGAGGAACCTCGAGAGTCTCTCTTTGCTATTTATAGTGTCAGAAGGAGATCTCGTCGTAAGATCTTCTGTCCAGGTATGGCCGTTGTCAGGACACGTCTGTTGTCAGACTATTAAGGACACCGGTAACACCATTGTTACCGTCAACGTGGGCATCGTGGACTTTTTCCACCACCTTTCTGACCTTGGCCAAATCGGATTTTCTAGCGGGTCGGATCTATTCAGACCCGCCTAGAGGTGGGCGGATTCGGATCCACCTGAGCGTAGGCAAGTCGAGTAAGATCAAATCAGCTCGATTACTTAGGATCCAGGTAGCCGGATCCTTCCTCAAGCTTCCTACGGAGTTTTGAATCTAAGGATACTTTTTGCCCCTCATCAATGGGACATGGGGACCATGCTACTAATCATCGAGGCATGCAAATAAAGTCCTTGGAAAAAAGAAAACAATGAGAATGATATGAAAGATTGAGACCATGATGCGTCGTAGAGATAAAATGTAAGAAAATCAATACATGATCTACAATGGGAGAGGCATCTTTGAGGAGATTCCATCTATGCATGCAAAATGCCTCTATGGCAAACTTTAAGATATCGATGCAAATTGAGAAGATTTGATGAGTCCATAGAGACTACAACAGGCAAAAGAGTAGAAGAAATTAATTTGGGATAGACATGTTTGAGGTGGCGTGGAACTTGAAGGAATAATAGTTCCTGATATGTAGAACAAGAACAAATGAAGTATGGAAAGGGATCACGGATTATAAAAAGCATTCAAATAGATCCAAAAGGCACCATTTTGCTCATTCAAAGTTAGCGAAAATGTGGCACATAACAAATCACAAAGGATTCAGTAGGAGAGAATGAATCGTCATATTTCATTGAAAAGAACCCAATATCTCTTTATAGAGAAAAATATGGGTAAATAACAGTACATATCTATAAAGAAATAACAAATAATAAAAAGCTAGCTAAATAGGAGTATTAGTACTCACCCTCAAGCTGAAGCATAGATGTCAATCATGCTTAGCTTGAAACAGCAGGAATCAAACGTCGAACGAGGTAGAGGCTTGTTAACACATCGGTTGTCTGATCCTCATATGCCACATTAGTGTATAACAAGCCATGTTGTATAAGATCTCTGGTATAGTGGCAGTCTACCTCAATGTGTTTGATGCACTCGTGGAACATTAGGTTGTTAGCTATGTAGGTAGCTGCTCAATTGCCACATCGCATCTCCATAGACTCCTCAATCTGGACAAGCAAATCACGTAAGAGAGACCGTATCGAGATCATCTCTACAGCAGCCATTGCCCTGTACTCCAACTCTGCACTAGATCGAGAAACTACCCCTTATTTCTTGCTCCTCCAAGTAACCAAATTGCTAGCAATGAAGGTACAAAAATCAGCGATAGATTTCCTGTCAAGCACACATCCTGGATAATCTGCATCAGAATATCCTACCACTGTCATAGGAGAACCTCTCTGAAAGAGAATACCACAACCTGGTACTTTCTTCAAGTATCTTAACACCTGCATAGCTACCTACCATTGCAGCTGAATCGACCTCTCCATAAACTGGCTGAGGTTGCCTACTGCCAAGGTAATATCTGGTCTAGTAATGGTTAGGTACAACAACTTGCCAACAAGTTGTTTGTACGCTCTTGCTATCAACTACCTCTGCCTCTTCATCATGTAAAAGTGCTTTGGGGTCTATAAGAATATTGGTTGACTTGGACCTTAGCATGTCTGTCTCCTGAAGGACGTCCAACGCATACTTGTGTTGAGAAAGAACAATCGCATCTCTACTCTTAGCAACCTAATCCCCAGAAAGTATCTAGGCTAGCCAAGATCCTTCATAACAAACTATTGTGCAAGAGCCTCTTTGACCTGTCTTATCCCAACCTCATCACTGCCGATGATAATCAAGTCATCTACATAAACCAATAGTGCTATAATGCCATTCTCTATCTTCCTGACAAACAAAGAATGATCTGAAGAGGACCTTTACATGCCCATCCTCTGCAATACATCTGGGAGCTTCTGAAACCAAGCCATTGGACTCTATTTCAGGCCATAAATGACCTTCCTGAGTGTTCATACACACTCCCCCTCAACCTCAAAACCTGGGAGCTGCTAGATGTAAAGCTCATCCTGAAGATCACCATAGAGAAAAGCATTCTTCACATCAAGCTAGTGTAACTGCTAATTTTTGTCGACAATAGAGATAAGTACCCGAATAGTGGTAAGTCGGGCAACGAAAGAGAAAGTGTCAAAGAAGTCCACTCCATATGTCTGAGTGAACCCCTTTGCCACCAACCTAGTGTTATACCTTGAAATAGACCCATCAGGATTATACTTCAAGGTAAAGACCCATCTGGAACCAAGTCGCACGCCTGTAGGAAGCAAGGTGAGATCCCAAGTCTGTCTGCTCCGAAGTGCTGCTATCTCGTCCTCCATGACTTGATGCCACTTCGAATCAAGCATGGCCTGCTAGTAGGTAGACGGAATGGGTGAAGCTGTAAATATCTGGCAGAAGCTACTAAACTGAGAACTAAGACCATCTATAGCCAAACTGCCTGCAATCCGATATTTGAACTCACACGTGCGAGGCACCTTTCTAATAGTAATAGGAAGATCAGACTTATCTAGTATCTCTAACTGAGTCTTTACAGAAGGAACCTTACTGCTACGGTAATCTGCATGGTCAGGGGGATCAGGTCTAACTAGACGATCTCTGTCCTCAGAGCCCATCTCAACTGCCTATAGAACATCAGTCACTGGTGTAGGTAGAGGCATCTGTAGTCTAACATGAGGTCTACTATGTGTCTGGACGGACCATGCAATCTCTGATAGTCATCCAAGAGGGTAGTAGACCCTAAAGAAGTCGATAGAGGTGTGGAAATCAGAATCGCCTCAAGTGGAACTGAATGAATAGCATGGAAGTAGCATCATCATGAACACTTGTCTGTTGAGCAATAGAAAAGTATGGTGTCATCTCATGAAAAGTTACATCAGCGCTGACATAATACTTGTAGTGGATGAGATCATAACACCAATACCCCTTTTGACTCCTGGAGTACTCTAAGAATACGCACTTAACAACGCGAGGAGCAAGCTTGTCACGGCCAGGTGATGGGACAAACAAAAGCAACACATTCAAAGGTCCTGGGGAACACATGAAAAAGTTCGCCATCTAGATGTAATAGAAGAATCGGTATCTGCTCGTGACAGACTGAACTCGACATCCTGTTAATGAGGTAGCATGCCGTCAAAACAACATCCCTCCTGTATCTATGTAGAACACCGTAGTGAATAAGTAAAGTGCGGCCAAGTGTCTATGCTTCCTCTCTGCAACCACATTCTGCTATGAACTATGGGGACAAGTGGTCTGGTGGATAATCCCATGAATCCTGTAAAACTCAGTAAGTCTAGCAGTGCAGAACTCGAAGGCATTATCTATTTGTACAATATTTACCATGGCAGAATACTAAGTCCTGATCTCCAAGAGAAGTCTCTATGACACGTTCAACATATTCCTTGGTCTTCAGAAGGAACACCCAAGATGTTCTAGTAAAATCATCAACGACTACGAGATAATACCGATGTTACATCCTGTCTGAAACTCTACTTGATCCCCAAACATCCATATGGAGTAACTCGAAAGCAACTCCTGACCTAGGAGAGGTATTGGTAGGAAAGGACCAATGATGCTTACCTAATTGGCAAGCATCACATTGAATAGTCGTGGCAGCTGAAATGTGTGGAATCACCCTCTTAAGGCGATCCAGGGGCATATAACCTAGATGAGTGTACCACTGTAAGGCACTCCCACCATCATATCTGCTGGCTTTAGCAAAAGGCTCTTGGCCAATGTGATAAAGACCATTTTCCTATGTACCTCTGGCAATGGTCTTCCCAGTACACTTATCCTGGACAATGCATCATATCTTATCAAAGATAACCTTGCAATGAAGATCCTTCATGATCCTACTCATAGACAACAGGCTCATGGGAAACTTCGATACGTGTAGTATTCCTAGCAACCACAACGTAGGGGTCACATACTTTTCCCCCTAGCCAACAACTGGAGCGTGCCTACCATCAGCAACCTATACCATTCTTCCTAGTAGAAGGAAACTAAGTGACCTGAAATAGGCCTGATGTCCACAAAGGTGCTATGAAGCACCAGAATCGACCAATCATCTTGCACCACAGTGACTCCTGCCATGCTCTTGCATTATTATGCCCACACACTCCATCCCCGTCATGATAGCGGTATCCAATGTCATCTCTGCTCCTCCTGAGATTGGCATTGTGCCAAGCATGGACCAAAGGAATCACCACGAGCTAAAACTTGCCATCTCTGAGCCACATAACCGGAGAAAGATGCCACGAACACGATCCGAATACAATATTCAGATCTGAAAATTCTGATATCAGTGGAAATATGGCCTCTTGATCATGAAATCTAAAGTCAAGAGGTCGTAGAAATCATGCCAAAAAATAAAGATCTGAAGAGGACTTTCAAACCATGAAATAAGTGATCTTGGTTAAATTGGGCCTCAAGCGTGAAGATATAGGGTCATGGATACCTAAACCTCCACGTTAGAGACACTGAGAGATCAGACTGATTGCACAAGGACCTAGAGAAGGCCATGCAACCTACTGCATAGGGAGAAGAGCCCCCCCTTGTGCGGTCTATCAGGCACCACTGGGGCAGCGTTGCTTATGCGTAGGCCGCTGGTAAGGCTACATTGCCTATGGGTGCACTGCCACCGCCTGTGGAGCATCGATGGATGTGTTGTGCCACTTTATAGAGTAAAGGGTGTAACGACCCGAATCTCGCCAATCGATAAAATCCGAGTTGCTATGTGATAACAGCTAACACAACTCGCCCACAAGATCGTAGTCACTCAACATATAATCATAAAATATAAATATAACCAACAAACTAATCATATTGCATAAATTAAATGAACATAAATTGGATACTAACCAGAGGATTTACCGCAGAACATAAATATATAAGTTCAAGGAGATACACAATCGAAATCACCTAACGAACTGCCAAGTATACCTGACTACAGAACCCAAAAACACGTCAGTAAAAACTGAGTAGAGTAAAAACAACAACAGCAGAGTGTAACAATAACCGAAAACAAGTGAAAATGGGTACTATACTTTAATTAATCCATTTATTAGACATGTTATCTAGTTCTGTTTCGTATATTGGAAGCCCAAATTATTATAGTTCACAATCTGTCATCATCTCAGGACACGAGACCATTTCATATAACTTCCTGCAGCGTAAGATCGATATAAGCCATCCTCCTGGTTGAGAAGACGACTTATACCTATGAAGTCACCACTCTTCGTCACCTTGGGGTCATTACGAAAAGAGATGGCGCTACATCGTATGGCGTAAGGACGTGCTAGCTACACACACTGAACCATAAATAGCCAATGACCCACTCACCGGCCGAGTAAAGAAAACCAACTCCAACCCTCGAGTCATGCATCCCGCTATCCCAGTTAGCCGCTAACCTAACCAAAGAGTTGTAGGGAGGCCAACAACTCCCTAAACCAGCCTATAACTGGTTTAGTAGACCAAAGCTACAGCCAAATTCGACGAGTAGCAAGCTGAAAGTAGTTATCTAATTCCTTTAATTTCCGACAAATTCGTCATACTGATGATTTGATCATTTCCAGATCAATAATATCCATTAATTAAGCCATAACTCTCATTATTTAAACCATTAATCTAAAGTTATGGAAATAGCTCAAATCACATCATTTAAAAATTAATTGATAAATGACTCAGTTTCCAACTCCTGATTGTGGTTCCAATCAAATTATTATTTATCCTGATGATGCCAGTTTTACTAAAAATAGAATTAATTTCGTACATCCGATGATAAAATCACATCCCATATTCTAAGTGTTTCATAATTCATAAACAATGGTGTAATAATTTGTTAGTTAGCACTTTTTAATCCAGCAGTTAACTATATCAAGTCGATTATTTATATTCTAAGCCAACAACTTGAATTACAACATCCACATTTAATATTCAAGTACCCAAGATAGCAAGAAATACAAAAATGGGTCCAATCCCAGCAAGAGACAAGAACACACACTAAACGGTGAAACATACGAAAAAAGTCATAATGTAAACAATCACATGGAAAAAGGGAGAGACTACTCTACCTAACATCGTTGGGGGGTCACGACGACTCTATGAAAATTGGTCGGAGACTCTCAACACCACACGTCTCCAAAAACTGTGCCTCGAAAATCTAAGTGGAATCCGACTAATCCAACCGTATGGATGTGTCTAGCACGCTCAAGAACCTTAAAATCGACTCCTGCATCACCTAATTCCGATCTCGGAGACCCTCGATCTAAGCGAAATAAAATTGATCATCAAATGTTAAGTAACATACAATCCATTCCCGGAGACCAAAATGAAATATTAAGAAATTATTTTAAAATTGCAATTTTCCTAACCCTTCAATCTCCTCCTTCGACTTCTCCATTCTTCTCCACTGCTTGTCTGCATGCACCCATGCATGCACGAGCAACCAAGCCCTCCTCTTGCCAACCTCACCTTCGACGTCGCTTGTCGGCCCCGACCAACGCTTGCCAGACCTCCAGCGACCACCAGAGACCCTCCTCTTGCCTCCTCCGACCTCATTCCTCTCCCTCGTCTCGTTCTCTGCGTGATGGGTGCAACCCATGCACGTCAATGCAGACCTCAATGCCAACCACAGGGAGTTCCTCGCCACCGGCCTCCTTTCCTTTTCTCTGTCTTCCCCTCCCCACGTGCACGCATGCATACACTCGCAAGGAGTGTCGTCAGCCATCTCCCTCGCCAGCTTCTCTCGTCATCCTACCGGTTGCGGTCGCCTCTCCCTCTACGTCCTTTGTCATGGTCATCTTCTCCTCTCCCTTCTTTGTTTACTTCTTACAAGTTGCACCCGTTGGAGGAGAACCCACGTCGTAGTACCTCCGACTGGCTACCTCAACCTCCCTCTACCTCACCCAACCTTTCCCCTTCCTCCCTCGTTCCCCTCTCCCTCTCGTTTTCTCTCTTCATGCTAGCACAGGAGAAGGAAAGAGAAGAAAAGGGACAGAAACAAAAACGAGATAGAACCTACCTCAATGCCGCTCGCATCGCTCTTCCCTATCGCTCCCACTCCCTCCCTTTCCTTCTCTCGCTTTCTCTCGTTCTCTTTTAGTACGCGTGAGAAATCGGGGGAAAGGTTAGGTTTTTTAAAGTAGGGGAGAGGGAGAGGCGGTGGGGGTTTAAGATTATGAAAAGTGTATATATATAATATTTTTACTTATAATTAGAGCAATCTCGTAATTGACTTAAATGAACTTCGATTTTCACGAAACACGTACCATCGGAGTTGTTACAAGACAGGGAATCTAATAAAATTAATGGATTTCCAAACGGAGGTCATTCGTACAGTGCAATTCTTAAAGCAGGTCACACACGGTTTGCTCGTGGTTCGCATGCGTTTCACACATCCGAAGTCCGATCGCCACACAAAACATATCGTAGAAATTCTCGTGACACCAAAAAGCTAATGATACTTTTGGATCTTTGATCCGAGGTCCAGATCACAAAAACAAAAACAAGCAAGTTTCCAATCTAATTACACGTTTTTAATTCGTGCATGCTCTGATTTGCACATTTACAACACTGACGGGTTCGTCTTAGCACGTTTAAATACGAAATGACTTTAGAGTTTTGGTTTCGACCTTTACGCCGCCTATGGAACGTCGATGGAGGTGCAACGTCGCTTCACAAGGCAGGAGGTGCAGCTCGCCCACCCCCCCGACATGTGAAGCTTTGGTGGTGCTTCTCGCCGGTGAGGGGAGGTTGGTCCGACGATGACCGTGGAAGAGAGAGAGAGAGAGAGAGAGAAAGAGAGAGAGAGAGAGAGGGTTTTAGGATTTCTATTTGGTAGGATACCAAAACTTGATCTAGGACCACGCTCTGATACCAAGTAAGAGAGAATGAATCATCATATTTCATTGAAAAGAACCTAATACCTCTTTATAGAGAGAGGTATGGGTAAATAGGAATACATATCCATAAAGAAATAACAAATAATAAAATACTAGATAAATAAGAGTATCAACAAATACAAAGAACCCATAATCAAGAATGCCTAATTTGATAAAGGATTGGATATTGTTTTGGCAAACCACCGAGACCATTTCCCTTTTTCACCCTTTGCTAGGCACGTCCTGAAGAACACATCCCTCCCAAACATTTCATCAATAACAATCCATTTTCATCCCCTCTTCGTGCAGCACCTCATCAGGTTTGGGCCACGCATCTTCCACAGATCGTTTCGAAGACGAAACACGGGTACCTCACTCCGCTGCACAAGCCTCTTCTCAAAGACCTAAACCATCCACAGGCTTGTCTCAAGCACACTATACTCTCTCAATCCCTCTCTTTCCCCGTAACACTCCCAAAAATAGTTAAGTACCGCATTGGAGATTCACAAAAGCCAGCCAGGAATTACAAGGGCCGAGAACTACCACTTGGGCGGCCCGGCCCACCCAGCAACTTAGTAAAGATCAAACTCTTCTTGATCAAAATAATGGCTGGAGTCGAATGGTTTTCCTTAAATCTACCTGGCAGCAGGACCAGTTTTGCTCAATCTCTCAGCAGCTAATAAGAAGTGAAGTGGAGATGGTGGTGGATCTTTCAATGGATGGATATAATAAGTAAACTGATGGATGGATGGATGGATGGATGGATGGAAGGATGATTGAATAAATTTAATAACTCACGAAGAAGACGAGGAGGGCGACAGAGGCCTGGAGGAGCTGCTGGAGGAGGACACCCCTGTCGACAGCGGGGAGGGGCACGAGGTTCTTCTGCGCCTCCTCCTTTCTGGTGTGGAGGCGGTACCTCTCCATGTTGAGCAGACGCAGCAGCAGCTGGTACGCCCCCGCGTACGCCCAGTACACCACGATCGGCGCCACCGCCCCCATCGCCTCGTCGCTCACGTACCCTTCCCACGCCACCATCTTTCTCTCTCTGATTATTATTATGATGATGAGGATGTTGATGCTTATGAATTGACGACGACGACGACGACGACACCAACCGCCTCACATCGCCACCGACGTCCCTATCATCAAACCCCGCCCCACTTTCCTTTGTCTTATTTATTACTATTATGCCCTTCCCATCGAACCCTAACGACGATGATCACAGAAAGCGGATCTCCGGACCGGGGGGGGAGGGGGGGTTTCCCCATTGCTGCTCTCGCTCTCCTCTCTCTCTCTCTCTCTGTCTCACGTACACAGCCTGTGATGGGGATTGATTTGTGCCGTTGTCTATGTCGTTTGGTTTGGGCGCACAGAGGGGATTCAAAAATATCTGGAAATAGCTGTTTCCTTCTAACTTTAAAAATTAGAAACGTGCAACGTAGACGGGCTGTCTACCTGGGTGCGAGTTGGGCCTTTCTTCATGTTAAATACGTCGGCTCAACTCGATATAGTTTGGTGATCACAAAGGGTCCTCGACTAGTATAGTGATGTAACAAGGAGGGTACCGTGATCGTTAATTAATTGAGAATATATGGTAGAACGCACGTTGTTGATGTCCTTGGGAAACTATCACGCGTATATCTTATGTAGCACATTAGTTAAGAAACCCATACGTAGATGAGAGAAGAAACATGAAACAGGGGCGATGCCTGTGCACCACACCACCACCATGGAGAACTACATGCACTCACTCCTTATGAAGGCGATTTTTTTTTGTCTTTTTTGCAGGTGTTACTGAAGGTCATTATTGGAGGGAGGTTGACGCTAAGGATGAAAGAGCAAAGGGGCCGTCGAAAATGCTGGACGAGGAGGAGAAACATTTTACGCTATTCACCCCCATTTTGCAGTCCTGAGAGGATGAAAAAGACGAAAGAAGTATGACACCATAGTCTTGCCACACTCATATGGTGCCACAGCATTTCAGCATTGTTACCATAGCATCACACCATTCTTCATATGCAGTAAGCACTATCAACATGTTACTGTAGATGTAACTATAGCATGTCCACAGAGACTTTATCATATGTTAAGCTGCATAAGTCAGTGTCACCGATTAGCTAACTTATTACCTAGTGACTAATTTGCCCTTGTGAAAAGCATCAAAATCTTTGCTATGCCCTCAGGAGTGCTACAGCAACACCTGTTCGATTCCCATTCTGGTGCTACCACCATTCAGAGAACAAGGCATTGGTCACTCTGCCTCTTATCAAAAATATTTGCTAAAATGCTTTCAAGCCATCGGTTTTTTGAAGAGGAGGAAATGAACGCCTAAAATGATAAAGAAAAAAAAGGTCACGAGCATGATAATCGAAAAAGATTTATTGAATAAAATGACCCCATTTTGCAACATTTGAAAATCTTGTTTCGTTAATTTCTCATTGATAAAACTAGATAATGTTATAAACATTAATTTATAAATGTCAAATTAGAATAGTTTTAATAATTAAAAGGAAGATTCAATTTCTTATTGTTGTCCAACTTAATTTTCAAAACCTCATTATTTCTTTTTTATTTTTAGAAAGTTATACCCAAAAATAAATTTCCATTCGACGTACTTTAAAAATTAACGTACAACGTGGAAAATACATTTTTTTGCAACATACTAAAAATACATATAGCATGTTATTCTTACTTAAATTTTTATTTTATACAAAGAATTTTGAAAAAAAATATGAACATAATATAAACACCACAAGTATAGTGGTAGGGTGCATTGTTCACTGAAAAAAATAAGATCTCTTTAGACATTTATGTCTTAAATATCTAAATAACTATAATATTATTTAGACATTTAATCATAATCAACATCAAATAAAATCTATTGTATCATTCTTTCGAAAAGTTGAGTCCAAATTAATGATACAATAAGTTCCAATCAAATGTGTTAAAAAAAAAAAAGTGTCAAAATAAATCTTACTCTACGTTTGTCTTATTTAAACATCTAAACAACTATAATTTATTTAGATATTTAGAAAAATAAATATCCAGAAAAGTCTATTTTTTCTTATAATAGTTTTTGTTTTACATGTATTCCAAATATAATATGTTAAAGTTGTTCATTAAATAAAATTATTTCCTTTTGTGTATGAAAAAACAAAAAGGCATGAACTATGATGAAAACATCTACGAGAATCAAGAATTCTTCACCTTATTCCATCACTATATTACATAAGCTTTGTTAAAATAGGCACAATCGAACGTACACACACAAAACATAAGAGGAAGAACTTCTGACAGCATCGTAACGGGGGCGAAGGAATCAAAAGTATAACATATTTGACAGTAGTGTATGGAATAAGCAGGTTAAATGAACATGTGATTTTTTCTTTGAATAGGATGTGTTGATTTTTTCTTTTTTTTTTTGTTGAAAAGGATGTGTAATTTTTTTTTTCTTTTGTAGTTGGTACTTAGAAGCATGTAAATTAATGTATATCCATATTCCCGTACTTTGCACGGGTAACACACTAGTACCATGTATAAGTGCTGTAAGCCAATCCTACGATCTACAACGCTACAAACAGCATCGTTGATATCACGATCCACAACACAATTTGTGGCAGTGGCATTGCTTACGTAGGCAAGAAGTGAGGGTGTAGCAGTAGAAATACATATTTGTCTCCATTTTTCTTGATTTATGCCATACTAATTCTAACTTGCCATTTTCTC
Organism: Thalassia testudinum; assembly: GCA_037157565.1. NCBI lineage: Eukaryota > Viridiplantae > Streptophyta > Magnoliopsida > Alismatales > Hydrocharitaceae > Thalassia > Thalassia testudinum. Next base: position 78,363,219 of record JAZHRO010000002.1, read on the forward strand.
TCATTTTTCTTTTTTCTTTCTTTTTTTCTGCAAATCGCAACCTTTCTCTTTAATAAGAGTATACCAAATGAACAAAAAAATCATATTTGGATAGGACAGAATCCTCTCCTTGAACATGATAGAACGTGATCCTTTTTACAAACAAAAATTAATCTATATATTTGTGATTTTGTGTGCTAACATTTCAAGAAAGGAGTCTTAAAACTTGATATGTTAAATTTTTGATGTGCGACAAAAATTAGTCTGATGGAATAAAGTATAATCGACTTTTGGACTCGATCCACACAGCAACACAAAAAGGTGTGGATTTCTTGGGTGGTTATCAGTCAAGTTCATTATTTCCTATTATCTCTAAAATAATGACTCATTATCTCTATTTTATGGAATCGGTTACACTTTTTTATTTTATAATCGTCAACGTTATATATAAATAGTCACCCCATAGACATGGTACAAGGGCTCCCCTTACCCGAGAGGAGGAAACAAAGGCTCTTTAGTTAGATATTAATCTCTACCAAATAATAGTGGATATTGAGGGTTAGATCCCCTCCACAGATGTACACCCCTTGCGGTGGATTTAGGTCAACAATCCCTCATGTTCGTGTGATTGATTACCTATTTCTATATTTTCATGGTTACGTTACATTTTCCTACGTCAACAAATTCTATGATAGCCTCTCGGGGTTCATCAAATGGTGCCATGTGTGGGAATCGTCAACAAAAACCATGCTCTACACCTGTTCAGGTGTTGCAGTGCACTTTATGCAAGCAGCAAGCCCTTTTTCAATAGTGGCCTTTGCCTGCCATCTATGACCCTCCTTCATTTTCACAAGATACATCAAGCATCTCGGGCATTACACCTATCATGGCTGGCAAGTTCAACCACCCATGTCAATCAGCCATGGGGCTCCACTCCTACAAGACCATCGCCTACAATCAGCCAGCAGGCATCTCGGGCTTCCCTAGCCTTGGGTGTCGGCTAAAGCCTCCTGTGGCCAATAGGCCCCATCACCAGCAAGAGCTCCTCCCGCCTGCAAGCTTGCCCTCACCCACAAAGTCCAACGCCTAAGGGAGCACCACCTCCCACAAGGGAAGTGGATGTGTGTGTTTTAAAATATTTACGAAGGAGGTGCCACGTGGAATAAGGACTTGGTCAATCATTCTCACCAATCAGATATGCTTTAATTGCATCTCTGATGTAGTGCATTGGTCTTGAGAAGGACACTTGAAGTCCAACCAACAGAAGCCATCGACTACCCTTTGTTTCCTTAAAAAAAAAAAAGAAAATAAAAGAGTAGAACCATCTTGACCGGCTACCCTTTCTTTAAAAAAAAAAAGAAAAGAAAACAAGGGTGGAGTAGGCGACTACTTTTTTTTCTAAAAAAAAAAAAGGAAAACAAAGGAGTAAAGTCTGGTTGGAGTCCATCATATGTTCAGGACGCCCTCCCACCGGCAGTGGTGGCTACCTAAAACTTCATGTCCTGACATATATATATATATATATATATATATATGTGGGAGTAGCATGTACGTCCGCCGGAGTTGGTTGCCCGCCTCAGTTACGCATTCCTTGCATTTGGAGTATATAACAACACACACACAAATATATCCCCCACGACAGATGGCGAGCCCATACGAGGTTGCACTCCCGGTGGGGATGTTCCCACCGCAAAGGGCCCCTCCTACCATTCAATTGGTGTCATACCTCTTTGTCGGAGGGGGCCACTGCCTGAGTCTCTTTGTTGTCTGATTAGGCTGGCTCACGACAAGAATGTACGTTAACTTGCAAAAATAAGTAAAACTTTTTTATTTCATAAACTAAATATTTATCTTTGCAAAATTTACATTTCTCTATACCACTTATCTCTCCACCTGCCTGCAAATTAATACACACCAGGACTTAAAAACACCCTCACGTTCCCAACAACCACGCGTCACCCTCATGGGATAGGTTGTCAGTGGGTACCCCAACTAGAGCTGACCTCGGGCCCCCTCTGAGCGTCAGTTCTGTGCAAGGAAACTTGGTGGAAGAGCCTAGATACTTAAGTCTCGCTAGTGTAGACAATGGGTCGAGTTCCAGTTCAAAGTCAAGAACCGAATTCTGCACTTCTATTGTGATTTATATTTTATTGATCACCTTTTTTTCTTAGGAGAGTTCACAACCCCTCCCTGAGAGGTGAGCAGGGGCAATGAAACACCTATCTCGAGCACTTTTGTAACGACTCGATTCCCAAGTCCCTACGAGACACGAGAATCGGACCGACTCGACTAATCCCAAGACCTAGTCGTCCAACGAGGAAGTAACCAAAAGAGCAGTAAAATAAACCACATTCAGCATGAATATAACTAGCAGTAACAAAATATAGCAGTAAGAAAAGGAACTACTACAGTATACACCACCACAACAGTAGAACAACGAATATGTACATAACATAAAGCTTACAATAAAGAAGTACAAGGAGTAACAAGGAAACTACTCACTACAGTGGAAGAAAAGTACAAAAAGAACTGCGGCAACTCTACTGGACCCTACTAGGCCCAGCGTCCTCTGCAGCCGCTGACCCTGGCTGCTCAACACCTGGTCCTGAAAAGTAACGAGTGTAACACGTCAGCGAAACGCTGAGTAGAGTGGCAGCTAAAAGCTAAAGAAACAGTAGAGTGTACAGTAGCGGTTATATTTTTACTTTCTTTAATTATGTCTTTCTATTATTTCACGATTTATTTATTCCTCAGATCCTTCACTTGATCTCGAATGTTCCTCGTGGGAACGATCTTGATTGCAGTCTTTTCCGAAAAGTAGAAGTAACACGTGGTGCTCCCCTAGCCGGGAGAGTCCCCCATGGTGGTCCTACCCCGAGTCAACCACCCCAAGGTCGCTGACAGACATAACGGTGACTACGGCATGCGCGATAAGCGCACGGGTAGCTACCCTGCACTGGCATGCGGTCAGTCGTTTCTGTTAACGGGTGCGCTCAAAACACAGCACGGAACCAGTATAGGGCAGAGCCCTCTCAGTAACAGGGGTCCAACCCCTCCACAGTTCGCGCACCCTCGCCTAACTACCCTGGTTTACCCAGTGGGCCTAACAAGTCGGTGTAGGAGGCTAGCAGAACCCCGGGGCCCGTGGGGTAGCTAGTGCTCTCCCTACACTAGTAGCTCTCCTCGGTACTGCGTACGCGAGGGCCAGCAAGTCGGTGTACAGTGGCCAAACCCACCCCGGTCTCAACCTGAGGGCGACAAGCTACCCTCTACACTAAGAGGTAATGTGTGCTCTCTTTGGTACCACGTACCCAAGAGACAACACACTTTCACGTTTCACTTTCTCAGTTCCATTCTATTCTCTTTCCAGGAGTTCTACTCCTAATTCCCCGTAGGGTTCGTATTCTTTTTGTTTGGCCATTGTAGGTTTCACTGTTCTAATCTTACGTTCATACAACCCATATTCTTAATCATATTTATTTATTCATAATAAGCAGCTATTAATTTACAAGTAGCTATTATTTTCTTTCCACTTTTCCAAGACTGCAATATATATATTCCACTAGTTTTCCAGTCCTAAGATTCATGCCGTACCCTAGGATCTATCATTCAATCTAGTTTTCCAGTCCTAGGATTTATGAAATACCCTAGGATTTATCATTCAATCTAGTTTCTCAGTCCTAGGGTTCATGCAGTACGCTAGACTCTATTAATTATTCTACAATTGTAACAAATTATGCTAATTAAATTAAAAGACACTCTACCAGCTACAACGGGAGTATTGGGGGCGTGGTTGGAAATCCCGCGCGCCTCCGCAACCCCCAAGACTGCAATGGAACAGGGTCCTAACACAAGGATCAACACAAGGAGTTTCTCAGAACGGTATATAATTACTGTAAATGGGTAGAGGATTTTATTCTGTAAAGAATGCAACTCGAAACGCAAAAAACGGCCTCCGAACGGGCCCTAAACAGGTCGAAAACGATGAAACTGCCCAAAATCAAACATCTGGAACCTCTTCCAGACGTCTTAAAATGTGGGTCAGAGTGTACCTTCTCTCTGTGTAGTCCTTCAGACATCCAGAAGCCTGCGGGGGCATCTGGCTTAGTTCCCAGATGTCTGATGGTCACCTCGGACGTCTGGAAGTCCTTCCCATCGTCTGGCACTGCGGCCAGACGTTCGATTCACGTGGGATGGCGAGTCCTCGCGCCCTCCCGAGCAGAACCTGCACACACCCACCCTGCTCTCAACACGACAGTTCGCAGACGAAGGCGCGGCGGCCAGCCGCATGGCCGTACACGTGAAAAAGGAAGAAGATAGAAATATCTTACCGGCCAGACGTCTGGACAGTCCTCAAGACGTCTTCACCGTCATCTGGTCGTAAGCCCAGACGTCTGATTCTGGAAAATTTTCTAGAGAAGAGCCCGACTCGCTCTCTGCCCGCGACGCACGGCCGCGCCGCGCCCCGTCTGCCTACTGCCCGAGCTGCAGCAGCCCCTCCGCAACACTCCACGCCCGTTGCTCCCCTGCCGGCCGGCTCTAGCTGTCCCGGCAAGCTCTAGCCCTCACGGTCGAGCGTCTTCTTCTTCTCGCAACACCCCCCTCCAGCACACTCGTCGCGGCCGCTGCTGCCGCCACTCACTTGCTCGCTCACGCTCTCGCACCGGCAGGGAGAAGGAGAAGAGGAAAGCTGAGGAGATGAGGGTGAGGGAGAGGGCGAGGGGCCTTATAAGGCCGCACGGGGAGAGAGAGAGAAAGGAGCTGCGCCCTACAGGAGGAGAGAGGGAAAAAGAGAGAAGAGAGCGGCGGGTGCAGTCTGCGCGCGCATGCACGCAGACGCAACCTCGTACGCCGCAAAAATTTAATACCAGACGTCTGGAAAGGGTTCCAGACGTTTGGTCAGACGTCTGGGTCACTTCCCAGACATCTTAAAAGCCCGTCTTGAGGCCACGTTTGTAACAATATAACAAACTCAAAGGAAGTCTCGTCCCCGAAACTTGCGCTAACTAGGGTGCGAAAAGAACGACATATAAAACATAACAAACTCAAAGAGGACCGAAACTGGTCCGAAAAGACGTACCCGCAAAGAGCTTCGGGTACCGCTCCCGCATTGCCGCCTCAGGCTCCCAGGTAGCTTCCTCGTACCGCTGGCTCCTCCACAAAACCTTCACCAGGGGTACTTGCTTTCGTCTCAAACTGCGGACGGCTCGATCAAGAATCTGCATTGGCCGCTTGGGGTAGGTCAGGTCGTCGCCCACCTCGACGCTCTCGTGACTCAGTACATGACTGGGATCGGCTACGTACTTCCTGAGGTTGGACACGTGGAACACGTCGTGCACACCAGAAAGCTGAGGAGGGAGGGCAAGTCTGTAAGCAACGGGTCCAACCCGCTCCAGGACCTCAAAGGGCCCCACGAACCTCGGCGCGAGCTTCCCTCTCACCCTAAACCGTTGCAGGCCCTTCATGGGCGAAACACGAAGGAAGACGTGGTCCCCAACCTCAAACAGCACCTCTCTGCGTCTCCGATCCGCGTAGCTCTTCTGCCTGCTCCTGACAATACAAAGTCACCTGTGGATCTGTTCGACTACCTCCTGACTATACTGGATCAACCTAGGGCCAACCTCCCACTTAGTCCCCACCTCAACCCAACTCAAGGGTGCTGTACACCTCCGTCCGTACAGAGCCTCGTAGGGAGCCATGCCGATGCTCGAGTGATAGCTATTGTTGTATGCAAACTTCGCCAGGGGCAGGTGCTCCTCCTAAGAGCCCCTCCAGTCCAGTACACAGGCATGCAAAAGGTCATCAAGTTTCTGTATCATGTGCTCCGACTGTCCGTTTGTATGGGGGTGGTAAGCGGTACTAAATCTCAACCGCGTCCCCAGGGCCTGCTGAAACTCAGTCCAAAACTGGGACGTAAAGCGAGTATCCCGGTCGGATACGATCTCCCGCGGAACTCCGTGTAGTCGTACCACGTTGCAGATATACCTCTCTACCAACTGTGCTGGTCCCAAAGTGGCTTGGATCGGCAAGAATCGTGTCGTCTTCGTCAGTCTATCCACAATTACCTAGATGGCGTCGTGTCCTCGCTGGGTAACAGGTAAGCCCACCACCAAGTCCATGGTGATGCTCTCCCACTTCCACTCTGGCACTGGAAGCGGCTGTAGCGGCCTTGCAGGCCTCTGATGCTCGGCTTTCACTTGCTGGCACACTAAGCACTGCTGCACGAATTCACCCACATCCCGCTTCATCCCCCTCCACCAAAACTCGCGTCTCAAGTCGTGGTACATCTTCGTGTTTCCTGGATGTATGGTGAATCTGGAACCGTGTGCCTTAGTCAAGAGCTCTCTCATCAGCTCCTCGTCTCTGGGAACGCACAACCGTCCCCTCAGGTGCAGTACCTGGTCTGTGAAAGAGAAGTCCCCTGGGTCTCCTGACAGTACTCTGTCGCGTAGGGACTGCAAGTACGGATCAGCCATCTGTCCTGTGATGATGCGGTCTATCAGCTCTGGCCTAGTCTGTCGCTTCACAGTCACTGCCCCACAATGCCCCTGTAACTCTAGGGGTCACCAACTGCCCACCTCCTCCAAAAGGCTCCAACTCTGTAACTGTAAACTGGCCAAGTGTGCGGGCGCCTTCCGGCTCAAGGCGTTAGCCACCACGTTGGCCTTTCCTGGGTGGTAGGAAATGCTGCAGTCATAGTCCTTCAGGAGCTCCAACCAACGTCTCTGTCTCATGTTGAGCTCCATCTGATCAAAAAGGTATTTGAGGCTCTTGTGATCTGTGAAAATCTCGAAGGTCTCACCGTACAAGTAGTGCCTCCAGGTCTTCAGCGCGAAGACAACAGCTGCCAGCTCCAGGTCATGGGTAGGGTAGCTATGCTCATGGGGCTTCAGTTGCCGCGAAGCGTAAGCGACAACGTGACCCCTCTGCATGAGTACACCTCCTAACCCCTGAAAGGAGGCGTCTGTGTACACAACGAACCCGCCACTACTGTCAGGGATGGTGAGCACGGGAGCAGAAGTCAACCTCTCCCTCAACTCATGAAAACACGCCTCACAGGCATCTGTCCAAGTGAAGGGCATGTCCTTCCGGGTCAACTGTGTCATAGGACATGCAATCTGTGAAAAACCCCTGATGAACCGTCTGTAGTAGCCTGCCAGTCCCAGGAAACTGCGAATCTCAGTGACTGAATGCGGTCTCTCCCACCTGAGCACTGCCTCGACCTTGGCTGGGTCCACCGCCAAGCCGTCCCCAGAGATTACATGGCCTAAGAAGGTCACCTCCCCCAACCAGAACTCGCACTTGCTGTATTTGGCGTACAGCCTACGTCATCTCAGTGTGTCTAGAACCATCCGCAAGTGTTGTCCGTGTTGCGTCTGATCTCGAGAATAGATGAGTACATCATCAATGAATACCACCACGAACTGGTCCAAGTACGGCCTAAACACCCAGTTCATCAGGTCCATGAAAGCAGCGGGGGCATTAGTCAGCCCAAACGGCATGACCAAAAACTCGTAGTATCCGTACCGGGTGCGGAAAGCTGTCTTGGAGACGTCTGCCTCCCTGATCCTCAACTGGTGGTATCCAGACCTCAAGTCGATCTTGGAGAACACCATGGCACCTCGCAACTGGTCAAACAAGTCATCGATCCTTGGCAGCGGATATCTGTTCTTGATGGTGACCCTATTCAGCTGTCAGTAATCCACACAAAGGCGTAGGGTACCATCCTTCTTCTTCACAAACAGTACCGGGGCTCCCCAGGGAGACGCACTGGGCCTCACGAAGCCCTTCTCCAAAAGATCCTACAACGGAGACTTGAGCTCTCGTAGCTCAAGCGGTGCCATCCGGTATGGTGCGGTGGAGATGGGGCTGGTCCCTGGTACTAGTGAGATCTCAAACTCTATCTCACGCTTGGGTGGTAGTCCTGGTAACTCGTCTGGGAACACGTCAGGGTACTCTCTGACCACCGGGATGCTCTGGAAGTCTGCCATAGGGCTGGGCTTTGCCACCACACAAGCTAGGAGGCCCTCACACCCCTGGCTCAAAAGTCTCGCCGCCCGAAGTGCCGAAATGCACCTGAAGCCTCCGTCCACTGGCTATCCGTGAAACTCGAAAGAAGGCAACTCCAGTATGGAGAAGACGATCTTCCTCTCAAAACAGTCCACCAAAGCGTGGTAAGCGGACAGCCAGTCCATCCCCAGAATTACGTCAAAGTCCTCCATCTGTATCATAATCAGGTCAGCTGGCAGACTATGTCCCCCGACACTGACCTCGCAACCCGTGTACACCTCCTCAGCCACAAATAGCTGACCACTCGGATCTCTGATTACGAACGGATTCTCTAACAACGTATAGTCCTGGCCCAAACTAACTGCAAAACTGGCTGCGACAAACGAGTGCGTAGCGCCGGAATCGAAAAGTGTGTAAACGAGTCTGTCGGAAACTGAAACCACACCTGCCACCACCGATCCCGAAGCTCTGGCATCCCTATGTGTCAGGGCGTTGATACGCCCCTCAGCTCTAGGTGTGGACGAAGCAGCCACACTCTGCGTCAGACGGATAGGTGCTGGCCGGTACCCTCCTCGTGACTACTGTCCTCCTCCTCGCGTCTGGGAACTGCGGCCTCCTGTGCACCCTCCAGTGCTCGGCGCGGGAAGTATCTGCTGACCTCCTGCCCTAGACGGGCAGTCCCTCCTGATGTGGCCCGGCTGGCCACACTGGTAGCAGAGGGGAACCCAATTCCCGCCCTCAGTGGGTCCCTGCTGTCGGCTGGGCGGGGGTCCGGTGCTGGAGACTGGCCCTTGTCGAGGGCCCCCAAAGGCCACCGATGGCCTTGCAAAACGTGACAGCTCTCCTGCGGACGCCACGTGTCTCCTCTCTCGCCGGCCCTGTGAAAAGTCTCACTGGAAGGGCCTCTTCTGCCCACCGTCAGTGTCTCGCGCGGACGGGTTGGTCTCCTCGTAGGTCATAGCTGCCTCCACCACCCTCGAAAACGTAGGCAGCTTCAGGGGTTTGACATACCCCCAAATCGTAGGCCGGAGCCCCTTGGTGAACCTCCAAAGGCGCTCCTCCTCGGTGGCTACCGCTGTCGCTGCAAAGCGGGACAGCTCCAGAAAACGCGTGCGGTACGTGCTCACGGTCATCGTCCCCTGGCGGAGAGTGTGGAACTCCCGCCTCCTCTGGTCCTGCCACGTCTGGGGAAAGTACTGCTCGCAGAAGAGGGTGACGAACTGATCCCAGGTCGGCTCGTCCCTCTCTTGTCCCCTGACCGCCCTCCACCACCTGTGTGCCGCACTCTCCAGCTAGTATGTGGCAAAGGCCACGCGGCACTCCACCGGGGGGCGAAGGGTGTCAAAAATCTTCTAAAGCTGCTCGAGCCAGTCCTCTGCCTCGGTCGGGTCCTCATCCCCCTTGAAGGAGGGGAGCTTCAGCTTCCGGAACTGCCCGAAGAGCTCGAAGTGGCATTGCAGTGGAGATGCTGGTGCACCTCTAGGCAAAGGTGCCTCGTGTACAGAAGTGTCGGAGGAAGGTGGGGGCGACGGCGGGCCATCCCCTCCCCCGTGTCCAGCGCCGCGTCCGTCGTGTGGTCCTACAGAGGACTCCCCCTCCGCAACCCCAGGGAGAGGCGCTCGGGGCGATGGGTGAAGCTCCTCTCGCACAATATCCCGTATCAGCTGGGCGAGGTCCTAGGCATGAATGCCCGGGAGCAGTGGCTGGTCCACCGAGGCGTCGACAGCAGCACGCCCACCTCACCGACCTCGTCCTTGGCCGCGCCCGCGGCCCGCCTCGCTAGTTCCGTGACGAGAAAACAAAATGGAAACACGTCAATATGGAACGATATCTAACGAAAACGTCTAAGAGCTCATGTCAAAAGATATGTTGTGGTGGCTACTCTAGTTACAGACATGTGAATTGGTTATTTTTCAGTCAGAGTATTCACTTCTCGAGATGACCTTGCTCTGATACCATCTTGTAACGACCCGATTCCCGAGTCCCTACGAGACACGAGAATCGGACCGACTCGACTAATCCCAAGACCTAGTCGTCCAACGAGGAAGTAACCAAAAGGGCAGTAAAATAAACCACATTCAGCATGAATATAAATAGCAATAACAAAATACAGCAGTAAGAAAAGGAACTACTACAGTATACACTACCACAACAGTAGAACAACGAATATGTACATAACATAAAGCTTACAATAAAGAAGTACAAGGAGTAACAAGGAAACTACTCACTACAGTGGAAGAAAAGTACAAAAAGAACTGTGGCAACTCTACTGGACACTACTAGGCCCAGCGTCCTCTGCAGCCGCTGACCCTGGCTGCTCAACACCTGGTCCTGAAAAGTAACGAGTGTAACACATCAGCGAAACGCTGAGTAGAGTGGTGCTAAAAGCTAAAGAAACAATAGAGTGTACAGTAGCGGTTATATTTTTACTTTCTTTAATTATGTCTTTCTATTATTTCACGATTTATTTATTCCTCAGATCCTTCACTTGATCTCGAATGTTCCTCGTGGGAATGATCTTGATTGCAGTCTTTTCCAAAAAGTACAAGTAACACGTGGTGCTCCCCTGGCTGGGAGAGTCCCCCGTGGTGGTCCTACCCCCAGTCAACCACCCCAAGGTCGCTGACAGACGTAACGGTGACTACGGCATGCCCGATAAGCGCACGGGTAGCTACCACGCACTGGCACGCGGTCAATCGTTTCCGTTAACGGGTGCGCTCAAAACACAGCACGAAACCAGTATAGGGCAGAGCCCTCTCAGTAACAGGGGTCCAACCCCTCCACAGTCCGCGCACCCTCGCCTAACTACCTTGGTTTGCCCAGTGGACCTAACAAGTCGGTGTAGGAGGCTAGCAGAACCCCGGGGCCCGTGGGGTAGCTAGTGCTCTCCCTACACTAGTAGCTCTCCTCAGTACTGCGTACGCGAGGGCCAGCAAGTCGGTGTACAGTGGCCAAACCCACCCCAGTCTCAACCTGAGGGCGACAAGCTCCCCTCTACACTAAGAGGTAATGTGTGCTCTCTTTGGTACCACGTACCCAAGAGACAACACACTTTCACGTTTCACTTTCTCAATTCCATTCTATTCTCTTTCCAGGAGTTCTACTCCTAATTCCCCGTAGGGTTCGTATTCTTTTTGTTTGGCCATTGTAGGTTTCACTGTTCTAGTCTTACGTTCATACAACCCATATTCTTAATCATATTTATTCATTCATAACAGGAAGCTATTAATTTATAGGTAGCTATTATTTCCTTTCCACTTTTCCAAGACTGCAATATACATATTCCACTAGTTTTCCAGTCCTAGGATTTATGCTGTACCCTAGGATCTATCATTCAATCTAGTTTTCCAGTCCTAGGATTTATGAAATACCCTAGGATCTATCATTCAATCTAGTTTCTCAGTCCTAGAGTTCATGCAATACCCTAGACTCTATTAATTGTTCTACAATTGTAACAAATTATGCTAATTAAATTAAAAGCTACTCTACCAGCTACAACGGGAGTACTGGAGGCGTGGTTGGAAATCCCACGTGCCTCCGCAACCCCCAAGACTGCAATGGAACAGGGTCCTAACATAAGGATCAACGCAAGAAGTTTCTCAGAACGGTATATAATTACTGTAAATGGGTAGAGGATTTTATTCTGGAAAGAACGCAACTCGAAACGCAAAAAACGGAGTCTGAACGGGCCCTAAACGGGTCGAAAACGACGAAACTGCCCAAAATCAGACGTCTGGAACCTCTTCCAGACGTCTTAAAATGTGGGTCAGAGTGTACCTTCGCTCTGTGTAGTCCTTCAGATGTCCATAAGCCTGCGGAGGCATCTGGCTTAGTTCCCAGACGTTCGATGGTCACCCCGGACGTCTGGAAGTCCTTCCCGTCGTCTGGCACTGCGGCTAGACGTCCGATTCACGTGGGATGGCGAGTCCTCGCGCCCTCCCGAGCAGAACCTGCACGCACCCACCCTGCTCTCAGCACGACGGTTCGTAGATGAAGGCACGGCAGACGGCCGCATGGCCGTACACGCGAAAAAGGAAGAAGATAGAAATATCTTACCGGCCAGACGTCTGGACAGTCCTCAAGACGTCTTCACCATCGTCTGGTCGTAAGCCCAAACGTCTGATTCTGGAAAATTTTCCAGAATCAGAGCCCGACTCGCTCTCCGCCCGCGACGCACGGCCGCGCCGCGCCCTGTCCGCCTGCTGCCCAAGCTGCAGCAGCCCCTCCACGACACTCCATGCCTGCTGCTCCCTCGCCGACCGGCTCTAGCTGCCCCGGCAAGCTCGAGCCCTCACGGTCGAGCGTCTTCTTCTTCTCGCAACACCCCCCTCCCTCACACTCGCCGTGGCCGCTGCTGCCGCCGCTCACTTGCTCGCTCGCGCTCTCGCACCGGCAAGGAGGAGAAGAGGAAAGCTGAGGAGATGAGGGTGAGGGAGAGGGCGAGGGGCCTTATAAGGCCATGCGGGGAGAGAGAGAGAAAGGATTTGCGCCCTGTAGAAGGAGAGAGGGAAAAAGAGAGAAGAGAGCGGCGGGTGCAGTCTGCGCACCCATGCACGCAGACGCAACCCCGTATGCCGCAAAAATTTAATACCAGACGTCTGGAAAGGGTTCCAGACGTCTGGTCAGACGTCTGGGCCACTTCCCAGACGTCTTAAAAACCCATCTTGAGGCCACGTTCGTAACAACTTTCGAGTGATAGCTACTGGGGGCAAGGATGACCTTTGAGAAAGAAAAAAGAAAATAGAAAATTGTTGGAGCCACCTGACCATGTTCAATTGGATGGGTTCCTTTCAAAAAAAAAAAAAAAGAGAAGACAGGTCACCCCATTTCCTCCCCCACCAAGTGGTGGAATGCCCAGAAAAAAAAAAAGAGAAAATGGGGAGATGTGATGTCAAGGATGGTAACCGACTGCTAGAACAAAGGGTGGACCTACCTGCTCCCATGCTCAACCAGCTACTTTTCTTCTTTTTTTTTAAAAAAAAAGGAGAACAAATGGTGGACTGATTTCTTTCCCCTCCACCCTAAGGTGCTCGCTGATAGTAGCAGTGGCTGTCTACCCTTCTCTCTCTCTCTCTCTCTCTCTCTCGACAATCACCTTAAAAGAAGTATGTGTGTGGGGGTAAAGGAAATATATAAGGCTCATGAGCCCGTTGAAAGCCAAACATTGTTTTGACATGTGATGGAGCATGACATGGCTGACCCCTTGCCATCATCATGAAGAGGAGATCCACCTGCCAAGATCTCTTCGCCTGACCATAGCCACCTAACCATGATGGCTCAGCTAAAAGGTCGGCTAATGGTGGAAATGATGCTCCATGCATCTCCCTCTTATGAAATGATAAGTAGAAAAATTTTTCTATTTCATAAAATAGAGATCTATTTTTGCAAAATTTATATATCACTCACCTCCTCATCCACTTGCAAACTATCTTACCTAATGCCTGAAAAACCGCCACTCCCTTAATGCACGAGCCACCCATACGGGATAGGTCGCCAGAGGGTACACTGCAACATGCGGACCCTGGGCCCCGGATGAGCGTCGGCTCCATGTGAGGGATGTTGGCACGCCTTTTCAGGTTGCCTCTTAAGGACCCGTGGACCGCATAAGTCCTCTAGTTTGGCTAGCGTGGAATAGTTGGTTGAGATCGAGTTTGAAGTCGGGAACTAAATTCTCACACTTTCATTGTGATTTATATTTTACTAATCCCCTGCTTTTTCAGGAGATGGTTCCCGAATGACCTCCCCCTCCCTCTCTCAGGAGGCGAGTGGGTGAGCGACAACAATCATGTCAATTGGGATACAACTGTTATATGATGACGTGGGAATTCATGTTAAAATTAGTGAGATTTGGGAGAGGTTTTAGTCCCATACTGGAAGTGGACAAACCTCTTGGTGGGTGTAAAAGGATTCTGCCTCCCATGGCTTATGTAGCAAAGAGTGAGAGGTGGGACTGTAGACCACGCATGCACGCGTGCGCGCCCCACCCTGACTTTGACTCCGACTCGGGCTCAAGCTCGGGCTCAGGTGAGAATCAATTTGATTAACAAGCTTGGGTGCTTAATCAATCTAGGGTCGGTTGGGCCGTACGTGCGACGAGTTTCTGCCTCATACAACTCGGGCTGAAGACCGGGGGTAGTTGAGGAGAGATGGGGAGACCCTTCAGGACAGACAAGAAAGGGGTACTAGCTTGCTTCTTAACAAGCGTCCTTTTTTTCCCCCTATTTCTTCTCCTTTCTATTCTATTTACCCATGCCCATTTTTGGATTAGGCGGTGGATCCCCCCAACAAAAGTGCGGTAGTCGTCATCTGAACTACCCAATCGGGGTGGTGTGGTAAAGTGGTTCTTGAACACCCGCTCATGCTTGTAACTACCCTTTTGTCTCACCCTAAATTCCATGGCTCTCTGAGTTACGTTGCACCCTGACCCAAGTCCCCACGTCTGCTTTGATCAGCCCGAAACCTGCTTTCTTTGCCAACACAATAGGGGGGCCACCCCCTTCACTCTATGCTGGCCTTGGCTAGCCCAGGCTGGCTTTTTGGGAAGCCTGCTCCCACCGCACTCCCAGCCCGACTGGCTTGTTTTGATTATTTTGTGGGAATTATCCTATTCCCTAATCCAATGGTAAAAGGTATGAGGATGTGGGATCTACTCCATGACGAGTGGTATGGACGTAGATGATATCATCATGACCTCTCTTTGCGTACCCCCCAGGATGCTTAATGCCACTTTGCCAACTGGCATTACCTGCGCTTTCGTGTCTCTTTGTGTGGTCAACACTGGGTGTTTCCGAGAAGCAAAGCTGACACCCATTTGCCTCCATTCATCCAAAGTTCCTGACCCTTATGCACGAATTTTTGAAGCAGCCATCTTCCTATCAAGGGGGAGGAGTCAACTGAGCATCTCGGCGATGGGATTGAATACTCGGATCGAATCAGAGTTCGCGCTGCCCGCCCTAAACAAATAGGAGGCGTGGGCCACATGTTGCACATAAACCACCAGGTCGCACGACAGAAGAACACCCAACATAAATATGCAAACTCCATGTGATATTTGTGGAATCTTCATGTTCACTTTTTGGTAGTAGTCGGGACCAACAACCATCAGCAGTCGGCTCGTTGGTAAGGCGAGAGCTTCAAGGCCGATTTCTGGTGGCACAGCCCCCAAACAAGCACCACCCGACGACTTTTTGCTCACTTTCTCTTCTCTACAACTCGCACATACTTCAATGACCTAGTGACTCATGGAGAAGCAGAGAGGAGCAAAGAAATGGGGGTGCCCGAGGCATCTCATCTTGTCATTGAGTCCTTGCTCATTCCCTTCACAAAGTATGTGGTCCTTCTTTCTCCGCAACCGCTCATGCTTCGTTGACCTATCGCATGGTAAAGAGAAGCGAGTATGAAAGAATAGTAAATAGAGCACACCAAAGAAAGATTCCAAATATGACAAGTCTTCCCCCATTCCCCCCTATTCGAGAAGAAGGAAATGAAGAAGGGAACGAAACGAAAAAAAGCATTTCGAGAGGATGAGCATCACTCCCTCTTGTCTAGTAATAGCACCGGGCGGCTTGCTCTAACCAACACTCCACTTTTTGCTCCGTCCATGGAGTGCATGAATTTCTTGGAATGTATACCGACCAAAAAAGGGAATGAAGGGATGAGAAGAGGAATTATAGTACCATTGGAAGAAGGGGCACCTATGGGAACATCTCTACTGACGAACCATTTCAATAGTACGGGTGCTACCATGCCACGAGGTATGGCCATGGAAGTAATGAAAAAGAAAAAGTTTTGTAGTTGGATCGTATGCTTAGTATGTTTGATTTGGGCCAGAGAAGATGAGAGGCTCAAAAGAAAGTGTTCACAAGGCATATCGAAAAAAGCAATGTTGCCAAACTACCCAGGGCAGTGGTCGAAGACCTCTTCTTCTGGCATGCCCTGCGGCCTCCTCTAGTTGGGTCGAGATTCGGAAGTGGAATAGTTTACATCATCGGTTAAAGCGATTTAACCCTCCCCCCACTCATTCAGAAGCTGGTCGATTCCTGCGAAGTGAAGGTAACGTAATGAGCTAACTAAGCTGCCTGCGTGTCGACTACCAAAGCATACGACTTGCACCTCCAACAGCACGAAAGCTGATGATCTACCATGGGTGGAATGGGTAGAATTCTAGTGGCTTTCAAGATCCTTCTCATCCCTCCAATCTACCAGGTGCGTAAAGAAGAAGCCTACTTACTACACCCCTTTCTCTAATCATAAATAAGGTAAGCTCATTTCCTACGACCAGTCCTAAACTTGTAGTAAGGTGATGAAAGGTACACTCTCATAGCTTTACCCAGGAATTACTCTATCAGTGCTTGGTTAAGCGAGAAGATAGTGGTTGGTCGCAAACCAAGAAGACTTATATACCCAACTGTGGAATTCTATCATGGTGGATGTCTAAGTGCAAGGCTTGTCTAAGCTCCTTGTATCAAGGATTTTCTATCTTACCCTTTAGAATGCTGGACAAGAGCTTGGCCTTTTTTAGACAGTAGAGATCTTGTGCAATGCTATTCTAAGTGCTACCATCGATTCCCTGTCCCATTCCACACAAAAGGAGCTATGGGAAAAAAAACGTAAAAACGCATGGTGCAAGTTGTAGGATACGGAGACGAGCTTGCCTTGGATTGATGATACAATAGAATCTTGGCTCAGGAACAATGATTTGATTCATTATGAAGAAAAACCATTCTTGGTTTAGTTCTCCACCCTAACAACAGAAAAAAGAATGGATCCAATTCTATGGAGTCTGACTCATGGTGATCATTTATCGAAGAATGACTCTGGTTATCAAATGATTGAACAACTAGGATCCATTTACTTGCGATACATTCATCAAAAGTATCTAATGAATTATGAGTTCCATAGATCCCATTTAGCAAAAAGATGGGTATTTCTTGCACATTATCAGACAATCACTTATTCACATACCTCATGTGGGGCTAATAGTTTTCATTTCCCATCTCATGGAAAACCCTTTTCGCTCCGCTTAGCCCTATTCCCTTTGGTGGGGTATTTGAGTGATAGATTCTAGAGGAACTGGATGATCCTATTTGCTCAAATACCTAGTGGCAAACTCCTAAGTTCCTTTCGTTACGGTATTTTTGACCAAGTACCTGGATGACAGGCTTCCACCTCAAGGTTTTATTGGTGAGATCGATATTTTGGGAAGTATGGTCACGGTATCCATATTTATGATATTTATGACCTTGATACGGAGCTACTAACTATGATGAATGTGTTAGCTAGGTGTGCTAAGTATAAACATAAGTATAGGAGAAAGTTTAGGAGGCCAAAAATAGAGCGATTTGCTATCACCCTTCATTTCGAATTAGCGAAAGTAATGTCTCCTTGCATAATATGGATTCCAAATATTCATGATTTGTATGTGAAGGAGTCGAGTTATTTTTCCTGTGGTCTATTAGTGAACTATCTCTCCAGGGATTATAAAAGATGTTCCACTAGAAATCTTCTTGTTATTGCTTCAACTCATATTTCCCAAAAAGTGGATCCTGCTTTCATAGCTTCGGATAAATGAAATACATGCATTAAGATACGAAAGCTTCTTATCTCACAACAATGAAAGCACTTTTTCATTATTTCATATACTAGGGGATTTCACTTGGAAAAGAAAATGTTCCATACTCAGAGATTGGGATCCATAACCATGGGTTTCAATGCACGAGATCTTGCAACACTTGTCAATGAGGCCCTATCCATTAGTATTACATAGAAGAAATCTATTCTAGAAACTAATACAATTAGATCAGCTCTTTATAGACAAACTTGGGATATGCAATCCCATGTCAGATTTGTTCAGGGTCCTGGGATACTTCTCTATCAGATAGGAAGGGCTATTGCACAAAATGTACTTCTAAGGTAAGTAATTGCTCCTTAGATCCTATATCTATCTATAGGAAGAAGAAATCATGTTTGCATTGTAAAAACGGTCCTTGGAATTTGGAAGGAGCTTGAAGAAATTCACGATATTTTTGGCTTTCTTTTTTGAGTTGAGGATCGGTCGCTCGAGATCCTTAGTCTTCACTTGGACCCGATGAAATAGATTGGATCACTTCTTATGGATTTGTTGAGGATGATTCTTATCTAGTTCATGGCCTATTAGAAGTAGAAGGCACTCTGGCCTCATGGACAGAAAAAGATTGCAGTCAATTTTATAATAATTGAGTGACATTGCTTCTTCGATCCGAACTTTTTATATCCGTTAGATATGATGCAAAATGGATATTGTTCTATCATTGATCGCCTTGAAGAAGGGGAAGGAGCTGTCAACCCGCAACAGATAGAGGAGGATTTATGAAATCACATAGTTTGGGTGAGGCTTAGGGGATTGATATTTTATAATACGTTAGGATAGTGCTTTTCACATCATCTAATCCAGCACCGTATCGAGTCCTATAGTATAATAATAGGGTTCCCAATAAGCTCTGAGGGTGATCGTCTTTGGTGTACAAGTCAGTGCTACTTGATTGCTTTCCTGAATCGGATTGCACTTATTAGGCAGAATAAAGAAGTCATTTACCTATGTTATATGAGACTGTGGAGCATGATCTTTTGATTCTCAATAGCATTTGTAATACCTCTCTCTAGGCTTATTAGAAGGTTAGTAGTCTTAGTGCTAGCAGCAGTAATAAGGGATTGAGCTTTGATTGACGCTTGAACTAAGGGACATAATATGCTGTCCTAGCAGACACGCCCTAACTTCCCAACTTGACTCCTATGAGACCGTGATACCAACCTTCCCCAAGAACCCCCCCTCCACCACCTCCTTTGCTCCCTCCTTTGCCCCTTGACCCTGATCCACCGGATCCGTTTGCTCAGGTTTTTAAGGGGTCTCCAGTTGTAGGATCCATCTGCGATCGTGCTATGGATAGCTCCCTTCCAGTGCGGTTGTTGCCATATCTGGAAACAATGTAGCTGAGGCCTGCGCGCAGTGGGCAAATGCCCTTGTGGTGTGCTCGACGGGAAAACACCCCTTCTATGGTGCAGAAGTTCATTGCTAAAGTATCACTGGAACCCTCGTTCGATCTATACTCACTTTCTTAGCTCCAGTTCGTGCGAAGTGAAGCAATAGCGGAATGAGCTCTGCTGCGCGTCTTCATGACCTTCGACTTGCAACAGGTAATCCCTCGTGAAACTCCTATCCTAGAACTCCATACTACACTACATGAGGTATACTTATAGGCTCACTCGTTCTACTACAAAAAAGCTTCACTTTGTACACTTCATACACTCGCAAGGATGGAGTTAGTGAGGCAGGAACCCTTCCTCCTCTTACTAAGACTATAGAATGTTCTTGTAAATTATGGCCAATACCAGGTATATAAGCAGTGATTTCCGATCTAGAGGTTAATCATACTCTGGCAACTTTATGTAAGGCAGAGTTTGGTTTTTTGGGGGTGATAGTGGAAAAGTGTACAGATAAGTCACCCTTATTGTCACTCTATAGAACTGTACATGAGATTTTCACCTCAGACAACTCCTCATTCCATTCTTGGAATTTAGTGGAATTGGATCCCTTTCCTCGTTCGAGAGTCTCCTCCCTTCTGTCTCGAAGAGTCACTAAGACCAATTCTGTCACGTTTTCATGTTCCAATGGAACTCTTTCCATTTTTGATTAGGATCCAAAGAGAATAGGATTCTTTTTACCAAGCATATGCGGATCCAATAACGATCTTAGAATAAGAACAAGAGATCTTTCTTGATCCATCCTTTTTCTCCTCATTCTTCGAGAATAAGAAATAAATCCACTTTTCAAGTTGGAGTTGGTTCATTTGGAATCTGGGTTCTTCTCCTTATTTTTGGTTTCTTTTCTTCCTCCTTCATTTCCATTTTATTTCCCTCCTTTGGATTCCCTTCCATCATTCCAGAAGTCCTATAGGTTTCATCCTGTAGAATTTGACCCATTTTCTTATCGAGCGGAGGGAATATTTCTTTTTCGATCCAAAATGGGTATGCTTCAATTTTTTCTTCTTCCTCTATCCCTATCTCACAGGGATAGCCTTTGAATCCATAGAGTACCATTTCCTCTGTATGAATCGATATTATGAAATTCCCATTTCTTTCTGATACTTCCCAAGGAAAATCCCAAATTGGATCCAAAATGAAAGCATGGGTTGGTGTGAGCTTATCCATGTGGTTATGCACTCTTCCAATAGGAATCCATTTTCTGAAAGATCCTGCCTTTCGTGCTTTGGTGAGTCGTTCGAGATCCTTTCGATGACCTACTTAAAAAAGTGTGGAAGAAGGGATATTTAAGATCTCTAGGATCTGATTGATTGCGTAAGGCCCGCGGTAGCGGAACCGGGGAAAGTATATAGAAAAGACAGTTCTTTTTTATTCTATCTTTTCTATTAGATTAGTCATTCGTATTGGCTTTCATTATCTTCATATTTGTTTTCATATAAGTGAACTGGCTCGGCGAGTCCTTTCTTCCGTGATGAATTGTTGGCACCAGTCCTACATTTGGTCTTTGTGGACCGAGGAGAAAGGGGGCTCAGCGGGAAGAGGGTTGTCCCATGAGAGAAGCATGGAGGTCAAGTCCGAGGGGTTTAGTGACAAAATACTAATTACTTTTATTATAGTATAAACCGGGAAACCACACTTTGATTGAACTTCGAGACTTAATCAATCCGGGGTCGATTTTTTAAAGTGTAGTGATTGAGCTAGGAGTCAGATATGCATATCTTAGATCTAAACATGAGTGAATGCGTTATAAGCTTATATTAGATGTGTGAAGTAACCCTTCCCCAGGGTGACCCATACTACAATGGTGACCCTGGAGTAAGGTAAGCTTGGTTTTCCCTTGCCTCGGGGCTCACTTTCTGCCTTTCCGCAGGGTTGCTTTCTTTCTTTTGTGCGCGGCCTCCCCCTTTCTCTCTAAAATGTTGGATCGGGAATGCGATAGATAGATAGTTGGAAGAAAGGAAAGCAAAATGCATCCTTCTTCATTCTACAAAACCCTGGGGAAGCAGCAAGTCAAGCAAAAGAAGGATATGAGAGAGGAAAGAGAAAGAAGGGACTTAGGAATGATGGAAGGGGAGTTATAGGATTCCCAGTCGAGCATCCCTTTCTTCGACTTAACAACCCAGGAGAGCAAAGCTTCCTGCTTCTATCCTTTCTTGCCAACTCCAGAGGCCACTAGGGTTAGGTCATTCAAGTCTAGAGTGTTGCCTACCTCCCTCGGGTGTAGTAAGGTCATACATAGAGAGGGGTGGCAAAGGGGTATGCTCATTTTCGCAATTGGAAATTACAGGTCATAGAGGGGGGAGAAAAGGGGTATGCTCATTTGAAATCGGAAATGAGATGTTCCTCATCCTATCCAGCTGCTTATGGTACCATTCGTGGCCTACTACCATGAGATGGGACCCAAGAGCAACCTTTGTAGCGTATAGTTGGCTGGAGGGATGGATTTCTATTGCTTTGAACTTACCAACATGGTAGTACTTCTGTTTGAAGGAAGTGATGTGTTATCTCTTCAACTGCCTCTGCATGAACTCGACCTTACTACACTACAGCGTGTAACATATCGTTAGTGAGTGAAGAAGAAATATACTGGGTAGTATGGTCATTGTTTTGTCGCGTCCTCTCTCTCAGTTACTATTTGTCATGGTTTCGCCCTTTCACACACCATGTTCTTTCTAATCTGGCATTGGTGAGTGAAATAAGGAGTCGCGTGTTCACCCACTATAGTGATGACATGACGTAGTGATTGGGGGGAAAAGAACAAGCAAGTCAAGGAATAAACTAATGCCCTGCTCTTGCTGCTTGCAGCATTCATTCCTCATACCTGCTGACACAGCTTAGATATAAGATCATACCACCTGCTGACACTACTTAGACAGAGGTCGAAATGGAGCGATCTTGTGGTTTAGACGTATTTGTCATTCTTTTCTGTGATGGGAATTATTCCCTTAACAAAGAGGGTGTCTAGCTCTACGTTCGAGACTATCGAATCACCGATGTCCCCGAGCTCGGGTCCGTGAGTTTATTGGTCTATTTGGAGCTTAAGGATCTGATTTGGCAGTACTGGCCGTCTTTCTGGCAGGCGATTGGCCCTAAACATGGGCATGACCTGGAAACCATCTTGGAAGGCCTTGCCAACGTATGTTTTGTCATAGTTCTTTGCTTTAGGGATCAACCTAATAGTCAAACCCTATCTATAGGTAAGCTGTGCTGGAGCTGCGTGCCTTCATGAAGCTCATCGATTTGGAATATTCGATGGGTCAACAGGTGTCTCAGTTGTGGCTTTGGCCACATCGGGTCTAATATCCCATCATTGGGGGTCCCCATATGGTGATCAAGGTAATCTATTCATGGAATGGTTCATGGTAACTGATCTCGGAAGGGATGCCACGAAATGGTGGCATCTTGGGTACGAGCGTTTTCTGGGGCTTGAGGACTAGCGTCAAGCCTTACCCTCTACCCCTGATGGGTTCTGAATCCCTTGCGAGCATCTCGGATGGTCTACAGAGGGGAGGGATAAGAGAAGGATCTTTGCTATCGAGAACTTAATCAACCAAAGATTACTGGCTCTTGTCCATGAATGGTGAATTCTAGCACTATTAGTAAAGGTGTGCTTCCCATGGATGGGACGTTCGAGCAGCTGGGGGTTTACCATTAAAGCATCTCCATGGTGGGTTGATAAATGCCAGTTTATCATCATTCTTATGCATTAAAACAAACCTAGTTCTTAGGATTTTACTCCGCAAATGGGTTTTTGGGCTGCATTTGGGCATAAATTAGGTTGGGCATGCGTTGCATTTGTTATTGTCTTTTTGATATGTTTTTGAGAGTGTTAGAGAAGAACAGATATACAGATCCCTAAAACCCTAGCACTCAAGAAGGCAAACGGTGAAGGAGAAGCTCAAGCTAACTGGAACTCAACTTGATCCAGCTCACCACAGTTGGAACTTAGCTCACTTGAACTGGGGTTAGCTCATCCTAGCTCCATTCAGCTAATCTCAGCTGAATTACAGCTTAAGAGAGTTCATCTTAACTCACCCTAGCTCAAGTCAGCTCAGATCCAGCTCAACCTAGTTGAGTCTAGCTCATTTTAGCTCCCACAAGTCCACAGGGAGCTCTAGTTAGCTCAGCTGAGTTGACTGGAGTTCACCCCAGCTCAGATCCAGCTACATCCAGCTCCACTCAACTCCAGCCAGCTGAAGAAGAACTCATCCCAGCTCAGGAAGCTCAAGTCTAGCTCTCGGGGACTCAGCTTAGCTCAACTCAGTTGAGCTAAGCTACCTTAGTTGCCTCAACCAGCTTGATCCTCCCCGGGAGCACCAGACCCAGCTCACCTAAGCACATTATGGTAGAAGCTAGCTCACTTTAGCTTGGCTTAGCAGCTAGCAAAGAACTAGCAAGCTAAGCCAGCTAGAGTAGCTCCATGCCAGCCTCTTCAGCAGCTGCCAGCTCCAGTTCTCTCTCCAGACTTCTCCTCCTCAGCTCCTCTCTTCAAACCCTAGCTCCAATACCTCCTCCTCTACTCCATAGCTAGCTAAGCTAGCTTAGCTTAGCTAGCAACCAGCTCCTTGGCCATCCACCACCTTCAACTCAACCCTAGCTAGCTCCACCAACTTAAGCCCTACTTAAGCTAGCTATCCTACTCAAGTTGGTGCCACCTCCTAGCCACCTCTTCACCCCATCATCACCACCAAAAGGCACCAATATTGGCGCCAAAACCTAACCCTAACTACCCCCCTTTTTGGCGCCAACATCCACCCCCACATCCACCATACACCTAACCCTACAACCCATCCTAGCCACCCACCTACCCCTCCTTCTAGAACCTTTCTTGGCGCCACCTAGGACCCCCTTCTAGAAGCCATTTTGGCGCCAACTTCAAGGGGTGCCACCACCCATAAACACCCCCTAGGTGTCCCTTAGGTTGGTGCCAATTGTCCTTAGCCATAGGATCCCCAACCACCTACATCTCTCCATCTTAGCCCTCCATTCCAAGAGTCACCTTAACCCCCTTCCTACTCTATAAAAACCCACCACCTACCACCATTTGGGAGCATCCTCCATTAGTGGCCAGGAAGAAGGAGTAGAGAAGAAGATTAAAGGGGCACATCACCAGCCCTTTTGGTGCCTTCTTCTCCCCACTCTCTTCAACTTAGGCCACGCCAAGGAGGAGGATTTTTCTACTTCAAGGAGGACGGCCAGGCAAAGGAGAAGGACCTAGGGTGGACTTCCACCCTTGGAAAGAAGCTTAGGGCATGCCCCCTTAGGGCTTGCTTTGGAGGACATCACCTTGGTGGAGCATATCAAGGAAGGAGTTGGAGGACTCTTTTCAAGCTTGGGAGCTACCAAGCTTGGAGCAAGAAGCCCTCTTCTTCACCATCTATCTAGAGGATTTGTGTTTTCTTTTATTTATTGCAATTTTCTAGTAGTAGAAGCATTCATCTATTAGGCTTTTCTGTAAACACTTTCTCATTAATCTAGTTGCCTTCTTTGCAATTTCTTTAGTTGCATTTTTTTTAATTACTTTGTTTTCAGCTTTCTTCACTCCCTCTCCCTAATTATTCTAGGCCTCCACTTGCCTAGAGTGAGCTTAGGGAGAGGCTCTACTTGCCACTTTAGAAGTAGTATATTGAGTTGAGTGTAAGTCACTTTCTCGCCAACAATTTCGCATGTTGCCTTAATTTCAAAAACATAAAAATGATATATTGAAAAAAAACCCAAAAAGAAAATTGAGATATATTTTGTAAGCAAGAGAATTAATTTTGCAAACATATTGCCTCCTTGGATGACCCTAGATACTCCCACTATCTAGGTTTATAAATTTAAGAGTTGATCGATTTTGCGTGTTACAACGACGTATTTTACAAATCACGTAAAATCCGCATCATGGGTCTGAGTATTATTCATATGACTTGTCGTCAGCTACGGACCACCTCCCATTACTGATTTGCTTTACCAAAATGGAGGCTATCTGGGGTTTTGAGATGGCGAGTGCCTGTGTAAACAACACTATAAATTGAAACTTGTTGACTTTGCCGATTTTACTACTGCATCGGAAGAAGTTCAATCTTTTTGAGGATGGAGCGGTGACGAGGACCAGAGATGTGGACTTCACAAGGGGAGTAAATCAACCTTCCTCCTTTAGATAAATAGCAGCTGCTTCAACTTTCAAGCTTGGCAGTTACTTTCCCAAATAATGGATTCCAATCAGTCTTCTTCAGCTTGGTGTCACTCAATGGCAGTCCTAGATACCTCACTTGCAGGCTAACAGTAGGCGTGTGCAGACTGGTAGAAAGAGTTGCATTGTCTTAGTTGTTCATCCCAAAACAGATGAGAGAGGATTTCTGACCATTCAGCTTTCACCCAGAAATGTCGCCAAACATGGAGACCATGGTATATAGGACTTTTGCTTCATTTTTTCCCCCTTCCAGAAAAAAGACAGTGTCATTCGCGTATTGTAGGATTGGCACTAGTGCTCTAGAGTTGGATAATGAGTAACCTTTCACCAGACCTGCCGCTGAGAGTTTGCACATAAAGCATGCAAGAGTGTCCACTGCTAGATTGAAGATAAGTGGGGCTAGGGGACAGCCTTGCCTCACCCCTCGTTGAGGTTGGATCCAAGCTCCACATGGTCTACTGTTAAGTAGAGGGGAGAATGATAAAGTTGCAATGCACCTCTTCATCCATTGGATCCATTTAGGAGGGAATCCCCTTCTCTTCATAATCTCCCATAAGTATGACTAGCCCATCGAGTCAAACGCCCTGCAGAAGTCCACCTTCCACATGAAGGCTTTACATTTTCGTCTATGCCATCCACTGACCATCTCTTGCGCTACAATAAAGGACTCTTGGAGTGACCGGTTGGGGAGGAAAGATGACTGTACTGGACTTATCAGACATGCTAGAACACCTCTGAATCTATTTGCCAAGACTTTGCCGATTATCAGATAAATGGAGTTCATCAAAGCTATTGGCCTAAACTCTTGCAAGCTCTCTGCACCTTGCTTCTTTGGTAGTAGGAAAAGATAGGATTGATTGATTCTTTCAAAGCCCGAATTGCCCTCTTGAAACTCCTTGATGACCTCCATTACATCTGCTTTCACCACTGGCCAAAGCTCCTTATAAAAGAAGACCTGGAATCCATCAGGGCCTGCGGAGCCTTCAGAATTCAGACCAGCCATCGCAGTCTCAACCTCTTGAATTGTGATAGGTTTCACCAGTTGTTCAGTTTCAGCTTCATCAACTCGAGTGAAATCAGAATTGGTTAATCTCCAATTCCCTCTTTCAGTGGCTTTAGAGGATTCTCTATAGTATCTGATCGCTTCTCTTTTCATGTCCCCTAAGGAGGTCAGAACCTGCTCGCTTGTTCTCAATAAAGAGATGTAGTTGACCCTTCTTCTAGAGCTAGCTGCCATGTGAAAGAGTTGAGTATTTGCATCTCCTTCTTTCAACCATAGTTGCCTAGTTTTTCTCCCCAATCCATTTCCCTTTTTAGATCTTCGTCTTTGATCGTCTCCTGCCAAATCTTGCACTGCATGCATTCTTCATCTGTTAGCTGCTCCCTGTCTTCTTTTTCATCAAGAAGTTGCACATTCTTTAAAGCTTCCATTCTCTTTTGATCTCTCATGACTTCATTGATTTTATTGTATTCTTTCATAACTCACTTAAGTTCTTTGAGTTTAGTTGCAAGTTTGAATGAAGCTGAGCCATTCACTTGTTTAGAAGACCACCAGTTACCAATCATCTCCTTACATCCCTCTTCCTTGAGCCATGACTTTTTCAATTTCAAGTATGAGCCTGTTGTAGAGTCTTCCTCGCTCTCCCACAATAGTGGAGTATGATCAGAGAATGGTCAGTCTAGCCCCTTCACTGAAGATAGTTGAAAGCCCTCCAACAACTCAGCATTACCAAAGAAGCGATCTAGCTTAGATTTCTACCCATTTCCGTTTCTCCAGGTGTATTCAGCCCCTAAGGAAGGGTATATAGAAAGACCCAGTGCTGATATGACCATCTTCAATCCTAAGGAACCTCCATACAGCCTTCCACTTCCTCTGTCCTCTTCATTGAAAGTGCAGTTTGTTGGTGCTAGAGCACTGCGATCGTTTATTTTGATGATAACAAAACACGTGTCATTTAACATTTGCATTTGGAGTCTTAGATTTCAAGTCAATTGCAAATGGAGACGTGGTTAGATGGAGTTCGAGCTTGCATCCAAGATGGACTGGAGGAGCTTGATAGAGAACAGAGGAGCTTCGCGAGGAGCGATGGCTTGAAGAAGGAAGGAGATGAAGAATATGATAGATTTCCTTGTAATCTATGTATTCTTGTTTCTTTCGTTGCTCTTTATTTTGTTACTTAGATACATGTTAAAGAGTCTCAAAGAACCCTAACAGTAGTCTTAGGAACACCTGCACAACCCTAGGATACTTAGGTTTTTCGTAGAGAACTTAGAAAATCAAACTAGGGTTCAAACAACCTTTTCAGATGTCTAATCTAAAAATCAGACGTCAGATAAATACTTTTAAGACGTCTGACTGTTGACTCAGACGTTCGATTATGTTTAGGTTGGACTTAGCTAGTTCTGTCTGATGAAATCAGACGTCCAGACCTTAGTTCAGACGTCTTAGAAGACGTTTGATGTCTTTGCCAGACGTCCAATTAGTGGACCATTGACTGCCTTAGTAAACACTGGAGGAAATGACTGTTAGCCTTGTATCAGACGTCCGTAGAGGACCCCAGACGTCTGATACATGACCGTTTTGCCTCGGTTGACCCAAAATCTCTTCTCAGAGATTTTATAGCCATTGCACTCCCTTGGGAATCCATTTCCGCAGAAAAGTAGGTTTCCAGACATCCAGACATCATTCTAGACATCCTCTGTGTCGTCTGATGCACTTCCACTAGAAGCCTGTTTCGATCTGATTCAAGTTAGGAAAGAGACCCGCCTACAATCAAACGTTTGACTTTGTTCCCAGACGTCTTAAACTGGTTTTCCAGACGTCCGATGCCAGGATCAGATGTCTAATAACCCTGTCAGTTTAATGATTAATCCTGATTTCAGCCTGATTCTCTTAGACCTTGCACCCAACGGCTATAGAAGCCTTCCAAAGCCTTCCAAAGCCTTCCTAGAGCCTCTATAAATAGAGGAGAACCTTTGCCACTTAAACACACACCAAGTACAAGCATTTCCACATCCTTGTGTTAAATTGATCTATAGAAGAAGCTCTTGCTCTCCAAGCTTAGTTCTACATCTAGAGAGCATCGATCATTTGCACACCCGCTCTCCCGCCGTAGTTCACGCATCCTCATCGTTGACGCACTTCTACCAAAGGGAGGCATCCTTACTCCTATAGAAGCTTAGTTTTAGAATATCTTTGTTGGCTTTGTAGGACTATTTGTAATTTACTTTGTTATTTGTGTTGGGTATTCGCTTTGCGAATTCCCGTCACCTTCGTGAGACAAAATCCTTCTCGTGAAGAGAAGGGGTTTGAGGTACGCTACCCTCGTATAAAGTAGCGTGGTTGTAATTGAGGTTGTACTACCCTCGTTTAAGTAGTACATTAGTGGATTTGATCAACTTGGTTGATCGAAAAATCCTAACTCGAGAGGGTTAGGTGGTGGTTTTCACCCGGTTTGGATTTCCACCTAAAAATCATTGTGTACTTTGGGTGATTGTCTATTTTGTGAGGTTGCCATATTTTAATTCCGCATTTTTACGTCACGCTGATCTCACCCCCTCCAAGTAGGGATTTACAATTGGTATCAGAGCGGGTCTTGCAGATCAGCGTTACACACCGGCAAGAGATCAGATGGAGGGAAGCACATCCGTGATCAGAATATCCATGGGGCAGTCCACCGTCCGACCACCCTACTTCAACGGAAATAACTACAGCTACTAGAAGCTGAGGATGAGGATGTGGCTTCAAGCCACGGACTTCGCTCTATGGGGATGTTGCAAAACCACATACGAGATCCCGGAGCGACCCGACACAGGATTCTCGCAACAGGAGATTCGGGAACTCTCACTCAACGCGAAAGCTTTGAAAGTGTTGTACTGCGCTCTCAGCCCGGAGGAGTTCAACAGAATCTCGTAATGCGCCGCCATATACGAGATTTGGCACACACTCGAGGTAACTCACGAAGGTACCTCTAAGGTAAAAACTTCTAAAATAAATTTTCTTTCTCAAGAATTTGAATCTTTTTCTATGAAATCTAACGAATCTTTAAGTGAGATGAACACTAGGTTCACTCTCATTGTAAATAATTTGAAAGCTTTAGGGAAGACCTTCATCAAGGGGAAGCTTCAAGGAAAGCTACTCTGTTCCCTTGGATCAGAATGGGAGCAGAAGGTCACCGCGATTGAGGAAGCAAATGAGGTGGAGGAGCTTAACATGGAAGATCTCCTAGGCAAA
This sequence comes from Thalassia testudinum, assembly GCA_037157565.1. Lineage (NCBI taxonomy): Eukaryota > Viridiplantae > Streptophyta > Magnoliopsida > Alismatales > Hydrocharitaceae > Thalassia > Thalassia testudinum. Next base: position 78,392,636 of record JAZHRO010000002.1, read on the forward strand.
TCTTATGGCCTACGAGACAAAGCTGAATTAGAAGAAGAAGGATACACCAGAGCCAAAGCCAAAGAAGACCCTTGCATTCAGAGTTGCGTCGGATAGCGAGGTAAGTTCCGACGACGAATACTTTAAGATTTTACTTAAAAAGTTTTCCAAGTTTCGTAGGGAATCAAAGAAAAAAAAGGAGAAGGAAAGCTCGAGACGTTGCTACCACTGTAACGAGAAAGGGCATCTACGGCTAGAGTGCCCACTTCTCAAGAAGGAGAAGAAGAAGGAAAAAGAGAAGAAGTTTAAGAAGAAGGCATTTCAAGCAACTTGGGACGACTCGAGCTCGGAGGAAGAGGAAGAAGAAAAGTTTATGGAAGAAGAAACCGCTTGCTTTGGTTTCATGGCCAGATGAAGTGAAAGCGACAGCGAGAGCGGAAGCGACTCCGACGACGAGGTAAATTCCGATTTACAAGATGCTTTTGATGAGTTATTTGAACTCAGTAAATCACCTAAGATAGAAAATAAAAGTGTTAAAAAGAACCTTAGTTTTTTTAAAAATGAAAATGATAGGTTAGAAAAATAACTCAAGGATCTATAAACTAGTCCTAAGGATAATAACTTGCTATTAGAAAATAAAGATTTAATTAATGAAAATACTAAATTTATTGAAGAAAATGCTAGTCTAAAATTAGAAATTTTTGATTTAAATACTAAGATAAATATTATAGAAAAAGAAATTGCATGTCTTAAGGAAAATTCTAACAAATTAATCAACAAAGTAGAAGATTTGCATAGCCCTAAGGTTGAGAAAGGATCTCCATCAAGGAAACCCACTAACAAATCCGGATCAAAGCTCACTTGGATACCGAAGAAAGACTTGGAATCTTGTTTTGTAGGTTTCAAGGGTGACTACAACACAAAGGATTGGACCTACAAGCTCAAGGATGGTCAACTCGAGTTGGGAGGACCAAAGAGTAGGCCAAGGAGAAAAACTAGAAGACTGACGAGATGGCGAACAAATGATGGACCCGCCGTACGTCGATCGCTAGACTGGAGACCGGCACCGATTCCTAGGCCTCCAAGCTACGGGTGGGAGCCCCATCCGATGTGGCATCCACCACCTCCATTTGGGCCATTTTATTGGCCATGGTAGGTGAGGCAAAACCCTTTACCCTATCATTTTATCATTAAGCATATAGATAGGGGGAGTTTAAATTATGAGCTTATTGTCAATTATTAAGGGGGAGATGTAAGTTAGCTATGGTTCCTTTAGTAAGGGGGAGAAAAATAATAGTTATCTTTTTGTTACAAAAAAGGGGAGGACATTACTCTTGTTAAAAGAAATTCATAAAAGAAAATGTTTTAAGGGGGAGTTATAGGTAATTTAAAATCAATTAAACCTTTTTGATAATGTCAAAAAGGGGGAGAATTTTTTGCATTATTTTTTATGATTTTGTCATCATCAAAAAGGGGGAGATTTTTGGTGCTAGAGCACGGCGATCGTTTATTTTGATGATAACAAAACACGTGTCATTTAACATTTGCACTTGAAGTCTTAGATTTCAGGTCAATTGCAAATGGAGACATGGTTAGATGGAGTTCGAGCTCACATCCAAGACGGATTGGAGGAGCTTGACGGAGAACAGAGGAGCTTCGCGAGGAGCGATGGCTTGAAGGAAGAAGGAGATGAAGAATAGGATAGATTTCCTTTCCTTGTAATCTATGTATTCTTGTTTCTTTTGTTGCTCTTTATTTTGTTATTTAGATTCTTGTTAAAGAGCCTCAAAGAACCCTAACAGTAGTCCTAGGAACACCTGCACAACCTTAGGATACTTAGGTTTTCTGTAGAGAGCTTAGAAAATCAAGCTAGGGTTCAAACAGCCTTTTCAGATGTCTAATTTGAAAATCAGACGTCTAATAAATACTTTTAAGATGTCTGACTGTTGACTCAGACATCCGATTATGTTTAGGCTGGACTTAGCTAGTTCTGTCTAATGAAATTAGACGTCCAGACCTTAGTCCAGATGTCTTAGAAGACATCTGATGCCTTTGCCAAACATCCAATTAGTGGACCATTGGATGCCTTAGTAAACACTGGAGGAAATGACCGTTAGCCTTGTATCAGATGTCCGTAGAGGACGCCAGACGTCTGATACATGACTGTTTTGCCTCGGCTGACCCAAAATCTCTTCTCAGAGATTTTATAGCCGTTGCACTCCCTTAGGAATCCATTTTCGTAGAAAAGTAGGTTTCCAGACATCCAAACATCATTCCAGATGTCTTGTGTGTCGTCTGATGCACTTCCACTAGAAGCCTGTTTCGATCTGATTCAAGTCTAGAAGGAGACTCGCCTACAATCAAACGTCTGACTTTGTTCCTAGATGTCTTAAACTGGTTTTCCAAACGTCTGATGCCAGGATCAGACGTCTGATAACCATGTTAGTGTAATGATTAATCCTGATTTCTGCCTGATTCTCTTAGAGCTTGCACCCAACGGCTATAGAAGACTTCCAAAGCCTTCCTAAAGCCTCTATAAATAGAGGAGAACCTTTGCCACTCAAACACACACCAAGTACAAGCATTTCCCATCCTTGTGTCAAATTGATCTATAGAAGAAGCTCTTGCTTTCCAAGCTTAGTTCTACATCTAGAGAACATCGATCACTTGCACACCTGCTCTCCCGCCGTAGTTCACGAGAGCATCGTTGCGTCGTCGTGTAGTTCACTTATCCGCGTCATTGATGCACTTCCACCAAAGGGAAGCATCCTTACTCCTATAGAAGCTTAGTTTTAGAATATCTTTGTTGGCTCTGTAGGGCTATTTGTAATTTGCTTTGTTATTTGTGTTGGGTATTCACTTTGCGAATTCCCGTCTCCTTCGTAAGACAAAATCCTTCTCATGAAGAGAAGGGGTTTGAGGTACTCTACCCTCGTATAAAGTAGCGTGGTTGTAATTGAGGTTATACTACCCTCGTTTAAGTAGTATGTTAGTGGATTTGATCAACTTGGTTGATCGGAAAATCCTAACTCGAGAGGGTTAGGTGGTGGTTTTCACCCGGTTTGGGTTTCCACCTAAAAATCATTGTGTACTTTGTGTGATTGTCTATTTTGTGAGGTTGTTATATTTTAATTCCACATTTTTACGTCACGTTGATCTCACCACCTCCAAGTAGGGATTTACACAGTTGAAGTCCCCCCCACTAGCCAAGGTCGGCCTTGAACTGCATCTACAGCCCGAGACAGATCTTGCCAAAGGGCATTTCTTGCATTGTTAGCACATGGGCCATAAACACAAGATAAAATGAGTTCCTGATCTGTTGTCAGTAATTTGAACTTATAGGTGATCATGTACTGCTCCCTCCATACTTCTATCAAACTCAACTTCGAGCACCTCCACCATACTGCTATGCCACTAGACCTCCCCTGAGCATCAATGCCCCTGATATCTGCCTGGTCACCTTGCTTTTAGGAATACCATAGGTGGTTGCAATCCTCTTCAATATGAGTCTCTTGGAGCAGTGCACAGTATGCTTCCCATTCACGGAGGTATCGAGCAAGCAAAGCTCTTCGAACTCGATTTCGCAACCCACGGACATTCCAAGTGATGACTTTCATCTATGAGGTTGGTCTTTTCCCCTTTGTCCCATCTGCCTTTTCTCCAGATTGAGAACTACTGCTATGGATTTTTCATTAATCCTCTGACCCCCGCCTACTGTTCTTCCTCTAAGCTTGTAGGGAGACTGGCCAAGCTTGACTGCTAAGGATGACCCAACCCCATATTTCATTCCTTTAGGGGCCCCAAAGGTCAAATTGACCCCTTTGCCATGATCTGTCATCAGTTCATCCCCCTAACTTCGTGTAATTGCCCCTGCTAGCATAATTTCCCTCCCCTCAGGGCATTCAAGCATCTCCTCACCTCCTTGTTGATTTGGAGAAGGCTTATCCATGAACTCTTCTTACGGTTCCAAGCCATGGAAACCCTTCCTCTTCTTCGAATCAGGATTTTCTTGATGGTGAAGTTGACTCTTAGAGAAGCTCCCTCGAGCCCCCACCACTTTTGCATATGACCTCTCTCCACGTTGTTCCTACTTGTCCTCATGATGAAGAAGAAATCTCACATGAAGAAGCCAGGAACTCCCTCCGTATCTAAGGATGATTTGATTTGGAACTTGCCCACCCCTGGTTAGTTTCACATCTACTGATATGGATCTCCCATCTCCCTCTTGCAGTCCCACGCTTGCTCCTTCAATTATGGCTGCAAAGCTAGAAATTGCGTTAGACACCACGCTATTGACCCTCAGATGTAAGGGGAGTCCTTTCATTTCCAAGGTTCCCTTTTGTTCTAGTGCTTTTTGGGGGGGTCACTCCTGTATTGCCCTATCAAACGGAGATACTAGTCTCCAAAGTACATTCATCCCTTCAGAGACTCATGCGAAAATGAAGGGTTTCTACATCCATCATGCCCAATCCAAACAGCAGAAAATGCAAACCACCTAACATCGCTATCTTCCAACCCTACCGAGGATAGGGACAAGGAACTCACCAATTTCTGGGCTTGTGCAAACGTTATTGTCCTTGTCATGGCTTCACCGATCAGGGCTCCTTGCAAGATCATTTCCGAGTCTCGAACATCCTTGGATAGAGGAATCTCCACATCTAGAACATGATTCAAACCCTTAGGCAGAGGGGGAGGATGAGCATTATGCTTATTTCCATTTGTTCGGTATGGTTCTCTACCTGGATTGGAGGCTCCATTTCTCTTGCAAGCATCCTTCTTATGGCCAAATCCTCCACATGCTAGACAAAGGATTGGGGAGTTGTAGGTCGCGGCCATGTGCCCTCTTCTTCTGCACCTGTAGCATAGTATTTCTGCATTTCCTCTTTCTCCATAGCGCCATCTATCTCTACCCTCATGACTACGACTCGCTCATACGACTGGTTGCCTCTCTCATACGACTTGCACTAAAACCTTCACATACGACTCGCTTGCACCTACGACTTGGTGACTTGCAGACTCGCACCCAATGCATATCTTACTCCTAGAGCTTGATAAATGATAGTTTATCATCATACTTATGCATTAAAACAAACCTAGCTCTTAGAGTTTTGCTCCACAAATGGGTTTTTGGGCTGCATTTAGGCATTAACTAGGTTAGGCATGCATTGCATTTTCTTTTGTTGTTTTAATGTATTTTTGTGAGTGTTAGGGATGAAAAGACATATAGATCTCTAAAACCCTAGAACTCAAGAAGGCAAATGGTGAAGGAGGAGCTCAGACTAACTAGAACTTAGCTTGATCCAGCTCACCACAGCTGGAACCTAGCTCACTTGGACTAAAGTTAGCTCATCCCAGCTCCATTCAACTAATCTCAGCTGAATGACAGCTCAAGAAAGCTCATCTTAGCTCACCCTAGCTCAAGTCAGCTCAGATCCAGCTCAACCTAGTTGAGTCTAGCTCATCTCAGCTCCCACTAGTCCACAGGGAGCTCTAACTAGCTCAGTTGAGTTGACTGGAGTTCACCCTATCTCAGATCCAGCTACATCCAGCTCCACTCAACTCCAGCCAGCTGAAGAAGAACCCATCCCAGCTCAGGAAGCTCAAGTCCAGCTCCCGGGAACTCAGCTTAGCTCAACTTGGTTGAGTTAAGCGACCTTAGCTGTCTCAGCCAGCTCAATCCTCCCCGGGAGCACCAGACCCAACTCACCTCAGCTCCATTCAATAGAAGCCAGCTCACTTTAGCTTGGCTTAGTAGCTAGCAAAGAACTAGCAAGCTAAGCCAGCTAGAGTAGCCCCATGTTGACCTCTTCAGCAGCTGCCAGCTCCACTTTAGCTCCAGATTCTTTAAATCCTGCTCCTCCTTCCAAACCCTAGCTCCAACACCTCCTCCTATACTCCATCATTAGCTAAGCTAGCTTAGCTATGCTCTAGCTTCCTTGGCTTTTACCACCTAAAAACCCTACCTAACAACTCCACCAACTAGCTCCACCTAAGCTCCACATAAGCTAACCCTACTTGGAACCAACCTAGCCTACCCACTACCTCCAAAAGACACCGTAAAGTGGCGCCAAGACCACCCTAACTACCTCCTTGTTGGCGCCACTTTTTCCCTCCAGAAACCCCCTTCATCTCCACCACACATCTTCCCTTAAACCCATCTCCACCATCCACATAATCCCCCCTTCTAGAAGCCAAGAAGTTGGCGCCAACCCATGGCACCTCTCCATGGTTGGTGCCACTTTTAGGTGTCCCTTGGCCACCCATAACCACCCCCCTTACACCCCTTAGGTGGCGCCAACCATGATTAACCCTAGGATCACCTAACCACCTCCATCCTCCCATCTTAGCCCTCCATTTCAAGAGTCACCTTAACCCCTCATCCTACCCTATAAAAAGATCACTACCCACCACCATTCAAACCATCCTTGGCTAGCAAATTTCCTCTCATATTCTACCTAGAGCCCACGCCGAAGAGAGAAGAAGAAGAAGAAGATTAAGGGGATATTCTGTCCCTTTAGTGTCTTCCCCTCTTCCCTTCTCTCTTGTGCCCACGCCATCCAAAGGAGGAGCCAGGCAAGGAAGACCTTTGGAGGAGGTCTTGAAGGTGGTCCACACCACCTTGGAGGAAAGCTTGAGGGTGGTGCACGCCCACCCTTGGAGGAGAGCATTGAAGGTGGTAGCATCCACCTTGGAGGAGCTTTCAAGGAAGGAGAAGAAGGAGACCCTCTTTTCAAGCCAAGGAGCAGCTAGGCTTGGAGCAAGAAGACTTCTTTCTTCACTAGATTTTGCAAGAGGATTTGTGTTTCTTTTATTGCTTTTATATTTTTCAATTCTAGTAGAAGCATTCCTCTACTTGTCTTTGTAGAGAACACAAATTCTGATTAGTTGAATTGCCTTCTTTTTAATTTCTTATTGCAATTGTTACCTTTGTTGTAGCACTTGTTTCACTTCCACTCCCTAATTACTCTAGGCCTCCACTTGCCTAGAGTGAGCTTAGGTAGTGGACATTTTCTATCTCTTAAGTTTTAGTTGAGTAATTATAGATGTTAGTACTTCTCGTCACAATTCGCATTTTGCCCTTATCATTTCAAAACAAAAAAAATTACATATTTAAAATACCAAAAAGAAAGTTGAGATTTATTTTCTAAGAAAGAGAGTTGATTTGCAAGCAACCCACCTCCTTGGACGACCCTAGATACTCCCTATCTAGGAATATAAATTTAAAAGCGATGTGAATTCACGTGTTACAACGACATTAAAAACCCGCTTTTACAGATCCCTAAAACCCTAGCACTTAAGAAGGAAAATGGTGAAGGAGGAGATCATACTAACTGGAACTCAGCTTTATCCAGCTCACCACAGCTGGAATCTAGCTCACTTGGACTAGGGTTAGCTCATCCCAGCTCCATTCAGCTAATCTCAGCTGAATGGCAGCTCAAGAGAGCTCATCTTAGCTCACCCTAGCTCAGGTCAGCTCAGATTCTACTCAACTTAGTTGAGTCTAGCTCATCTCAGCTCCCACTAGTCCACAGGGAGCTCTAGCTAGCTCAGCTAAGTTGACTGGAGTTCACCTTAGCTCAAATCCAGCTACATCCAGCTCCACTCAACTCTAGCCAACTGAAGATGAATTCATCCCAGCTCAGGAAGCTCAAGTCCAGCTCCTGGGGACTCAGCTTAGCTCAACTTAGTTGAGCTAAGCTACCTTAGCTGCCTCAACCAGCTTGATCCACCCCGTGAGCACCAGACCCAGCTCACCTCAGCTCATTATGGTAGAAGCCAACTTACTTTAGCTTGGCGTAGCAGCTAGCGAAGAACTAGCAAGCTAAGCCAGCTAGAGTAGCTCCATGCCACCCTCTTCAGCAGCGGCCAGCTCCAGTTTAGCTCTAGGCTTCTCCTCCTCAGCTCCTCTCCTCAAACCCTAAGCTCCACATGCATATTCCTCTACTCTATAGTTAGCTAAGATAGCTTAGCTTAGCTAGCATCCACCTCCATGGCACCAAAAACCTAACCCTAACTCCACCTACATAACGTACCACTCCAAGTCCACCTAAGCCCACTTAAGCTAGCTCCACCTCTACTCAAAGTTGGCGCCACCTCTTCACCAACTTTTAGCCCCTTTATCCACCCTACACCTACCCACATAACCCATCCTAGCCATCCACATACCCCCTTCTAGAACCCTAAGGTGGTGCCACCTAATAGCCTTCTAGAAGGCCCACTTTGGTGCCAATTCTAAAAGGCACCAAAGCCATAACTACCCCCCTTAGCAACGCTTAGGTGGCTCCACTTATCCTTAGCCCTAGGATCCCCAACTACCCCCCATATCCTATCCTAGCCAACCATTCCAAGAGCCACCTATGCCCCCCTTCCTACACTATATATACCCACCTAACTTCCCACATTTTCATCATCCTCCATTAGTGTTTAATTCCACCTACATCCACCTACACCTACGGCCAAGAAGAAGGAGTATAGAAGAAGATTAAGGGGGCACATTACCAGCCCCTTTGGTGCCTTCTTTTCCCCACTCTCTTCAACTTGGGCCATGCCAAGGAGGAGCACCTTTCCATTTCAAGGAGGACGGCTAGGCAAAGGAGAAGGATCTAGGGTGGACGTCCACCCTTGGAGACAAGCTTAGGACACGCCCCCTTAGGGCTTGCTTTGGAGGCATCAATTTGGTGAAGCTTTCAGAGACAAGAGTTGGAGCACTTCTTTTCAAGCCCAGGAGTTGCTAGGCTTGGAGCAAGGAGCCTCCCCTCTTCATCAATTTTTAGAGGATTAGTGTTTCTTTACTTTGTACTTATAATTCTAGTTGTAGAAGCTTTCCTCTACTAGTTTTTTTTGTACAACACTTTCTCATTAATCAAGTTGCCTTCTTTAGTTGCAGTCTTAATTCTTTGTTTCTAGCATTTTTCACTCCCTCTCTCTAATTATTCTAGGCCACCACTTGCCTAGAGTGAGCTTAGGGAGAGGCTCTACTTGCCACTTTAGGAGTAGTTTATTGAGTTAGGTGTTAGTCACTTTCTCGCCAACAACTCGCATGTTCGCCGTTATTTCAAAAACATAAAAATGACATATTGAAAAAAAGACAAAAAAGAAAGTTGAGATTTATTTTCTAAGCAAGAGAGTTAATTTTGCAACAATTGGCCTCCTTGGACGACCCTAGATACTCCCCTATCTAGGAATATAAATTTAAAAGTGAAAGTGGATTTACGCGTTGCAACGACACTAAATTGACTAATTAACAAACCGCGTATTTTCTCGATCACTTTTTGGCACCGTTGCTGGGGAGGCACGGCTTTGCATTAGTCATTTTTCTCTTGCTTGAAGTGGATCTCATCCCCTTCCCTCTCTTTTCTCTAGTGTGTGCAGGAACTACAGTGGGAAAGTGAGAATTTGGAAGCGAAAGCTCAAAGTTCCTTTTTTTCCTGCGGATTTTCAGGTTGGTTCCCTTTTCTGGTCACATAATTAATTAAAACTACCAAAAAAATATTAAACTTGGATTTCAGGATCCCAAACATCTTAATTAAGTGGAATGGTATCCATTAAAATTCATTGTTTGCATGAATGTTTTATTAACACCACTTCATTTCAAGTATTGGTGTTCTATTTTTCTTGTCCAGATTTCTATTCGGACTTGAAAAATCAATTTCCAACACCATAGGCCTTGTAAAATCATAAAATTTCATACAATGATTCCAAATTAAGTTAGGAAAATCTGTTTCAAATTTCAGATCAATTAGCTTTGTATTTAATTTTTAAAAATTCGTGGACTGCAGAGGGGTCACATCCTCAAATCTTCCTATTTTGCTACTATCCGTAAATTTTCAAAATTCTTATACTCATCCAATTTTTGTGAAATTTAACTTTCTGGAATCCTTGTAAAATTTTACATATCATATAAAATCACCAAAATTTTCTGAGGTTAGTGGTAATACTGAAAAGTCTAAAGTACCCACGGTATCATTTTTGGACTTTGACATCAGTACAAATAAAAATTCCAAACAATTATCAAATAAATTCCTAAAATCTTACAAAAATATTTTCTGGAATCCTTGTTTTATTTTACATAAGGTAGTTGTGTTGGTTGCGTTGTTTGGACCACTACCTATTTAGAAAGCCTAAAAAGAATTCATTGGTAGTAATTTTCTGTATTAGAGTTCAAATCCAATTAGGGTTTCTTTCTTGCTTTTTAGTCCCACAACATAAAGGAAATACATCATCACCAATACAACTTGTTTTTTCTTTGATTGTGGAGTTTCAAACTTGTTTAAACATTTAAAAAGAATAACCCTAAAACACATTTAATTAAATTGAATCCTAAAAGACATAAATACAGAAAAATTGTGTGACAACTTGATTTGCATTGGAACCACTTTCCAATTCTTGCACACACACAAAAAAATTGAAATAATAGGGCAACAACCCAATTAACGCCCTCCACATTCCGTGTGCACTATAGTATCCTAGACCTAACTAAAATCTGTAGCAACTTGACCCCTAAGGCTTCATCAACTTAGGCTTGCTATATAGGTCTTAAGTTTTCTTTAGTTAATACCAATTCTGTCATCTATATCTGATGTTTAGGCTGAGGAGCCGTGTCAAACGACCAGGCACAGGTTTGTACAAGCACCTGGGGTTTTCCCTGGGAAACGTTTGGGCCTAAACCTCCCCTAAAGCAACTTGGCTAGATTTGTTGACAGAATGGGTATTCACTATTGATTACTTATTTCCTATGTAAACCAAGTCTTAGGTTTATTGTTAGGGAGTCACACTTAAGTTAGGTCTAGCTTTGATTGTTTAAATTGCACGCTTTCTCCCATCTCTTTCTCTTCTCCTCCCCTCCAATTCTTCCAAAACAGTGCATGCACGGGCGACGGTCCCAAAAACCACACCTTGAGGGACCATCTGATTTCGCCCCCCGTAGCAGAAAGTCGTTGTTTTCTTCTCCCTCCTCTTCTGAAAAAAGGAAAACCCAGGAAGTCGACAAAAAAATTCTGCTTCCACTTCTAACCCGTCAGCCGACCCACAAGCTGACTTCACTCTACCTCACCTCCCTAATTTGGAGCAACCAGAAATTCCAGCAGGGCCAGGTGGCCCTCTAATTATAACTCAAAATCCAAATCCCTTTGCCTTAATGGTTGACCATTTGGTTCGACTACAACAAAATCAAGAAGATTTAGCTAGGACTGTCATGAACCTAGCTAACCATAGGCAAAATTCACCACCCCGCCAACAGCCTGTCATTCCTCTTAAGGATTTCTATGATCCTTTCAATTACGAGGAAAGACCAGGGGTGGTCATACCACAAGGGGATTTTGAGATCAAACTAGCCATTCTAAACCTTATCAAACATTTTCATGGTCTTCCAAGAGAGGACCCTTTTTGTCATCTCGAGGAATCGACTGCCCTCGCTTAAGCCACTCGTTCCCGCATTGTGCAGGAATACATGTGGTTAATGAGACTTTTTCCTCTCTCTCTTAAAGACAAAGCGTCTCATTGGTTTAGAACGGTTGGGTGCCCTATTACCACCTGGCCCCAATTAAAAAGCACTTTTCTAAAAAAATTTTTTCCGATTGGTTGAACGAATGCATTAAGAAGATCTATAACGACCTTTCAACAGAAAATTGGTGAACCCCTCCACGAAGCATGGGAAAGATTTCAGGAACTTCTAAGAAGTTGTCCCCACCATGAAATTCCACAATTGCAATTAGTGCAGATCTTCTATCATGGATTAGAAGATCAATTGAAATGATTTGTGGATGCCTCATGTGGGGACAATTTCCTTAACAAAGATGCTGAAAGTGCCTATCTCCTCTTTGAAGAAATGAGTGAAAACTCATTTAACATGACTTCAACGGACACTTTTGGCAGAACACAAAACCCCAGACACGGAGTCCATGAAATTGACTCCAAATCCACCTCTGTTCCAGTCACTCAAGATGATCTATATATGTTAGCTCAACGACTGGACCAGATGCAAATTCACCAAAATAAAATGGAAGAAAAGCTCATAAATAAACAAGCTCCACACATTAACTCTCCACACACTAACCCTCCACAACTTCTTTGAAGAGAAAATCTGTACAACATTGATGCCACATTTGCTGGTCAGCAATTTCTGGCTGATTTATCGCAAGATTTGATTGGGAATTTTGATCAAAATATTTTTGATCCCAAAATATTTATGCTCTCCAGGAGCAATTTAGAAACCCCTCCAACACTTTCAATCAAAACTGGAGGACTAACCCGAATCACTCCTGGAAAAACCCGAACCCGATTCCTTTTCCCAAACAAAACTATTTTGGGAATTATGGGCAACCTATGTATCAACCTGGGCCATCCCAGGACGATATTAACAATCAGGTCATGAAAACTTTGTAAGGAATGCAAACTCAAATGACAGAGGTAACCCGCATGATTACCAACTTGCAACATCAAGTTAAGGTTACTCCTGATCATCGACCTATTGGGAATTTACCTTCCCAACCCATGCCTAACCCAAGTAATCAAACGAATCAATTCCAAGGTGGATATCCCAGTCAACCCATTCAACCAGCACCTCAGCATCCACCGGGTTTCAATAACAGTCAGGCTTCCCGTCCTCATCCTAGAAACAACCAGATTGCAAATGCAATTACTTTGAGGAATGGGAAAACCATTCACAATCCCCTGCCTATTAAAGAAACCTGCTTTAATGAAACATAGATTAACTCTTCCCCATCTCCCTCTCATATTGTTCAGGAACCAATTAATGCAAAACAGGGAAACCCTGCTCCATTTCCACAAGCCCTCCACTCTTCAAATAAGAAAAAGAAGAAATCCGAGCCTACTAAGAAGGAATTAATGGATTTATTTGGGCAAGTAGAAATTAATATCCCTCTCCTAGATACCATTAAATACATCCCTACCTATGCAAAATTCCTAAAAGATTTGTGTACCTCGAAAAGGCAGCCCCAAAATTTAGAAAAGGTGATCCTTCTGGAGTTGGTCAGCTCAGTTGTGTAGAGTCGACTGCCTCTTAAGAGAAAAGATCCTGGTGCCCCCCTAATTCAAGTTATCATTAATGATACTTCATTTGATCACGCTTTGTTGGATCTTGGTGCCTCAATTAATCTTATCCCCACAATTATTTTTGAGGAATTTAAGATCGGTTAATTAAAGCCTGTTGAGGTTACTCTCCAATTAGCCGACCAATCTACAATTAAACCAAGGGGAATGTTTGAGGATGTTCTTGTCTGGGTCAAAAATTGTCTATTTGCAGTAGACTTTTTAGTCCTGGACATAGAGGTACTAGAAGCACTAAAGTTTGCCCCCATTATTCTTAGAAGACCATTCTTAGCCACCATCCACGCGAATATTGATTGTGATTCTGGAAAGATGAAGATCATGTGTGGCGGTGAATTTGTAACCCTAGACATTTTTCAAGCTTCTAAGCAGTTCCAAGAACCAAATTTCTTTGATGATTCGGATTCAGAAATAGAAAACATTGTGGAGGAAACTTTGCAGATTTCCCATTTAGGTTCCTGTTTTGCTATCAATACGGTTCCTGAACAATCCACCTCTTCTCACCCTTCTACCCTAACTACATGTCCAGCTAACCCTCCAGCTGACCCTTTCACTCTCACCTCACCACTAACCCACAAAGCAGAAATTCTTTCAGAGTCGGGCCCACAATTGGAATTAAAACCTTTGCTCGACTCTTTTAAATATGTCTTCTTGGGTCCTAATCAGACCCTGCCCCTGATTATAAATTCTGGACTTACTGGGGCACAAGAGCACAAACTTCTCCAGGTTTTGAGTAAATATCGAAAAGCTATTGGCTGGACCCTTTCTGATCTTAAGGGTATTCATCCGTCCTATTGTACACATCGTATATATTTAGAGGACGATTCTCGCCCCTCCCACCAACCACAAAGGCGCTTGAACCCTATTATGCAGGAGGTGGTAAAAAAGGAGATTATTAAGTGGCTGGATGCTGATATCATCTACCTCATTTCTGACAGCTCCTGGGTTAGTCCAACACAAGTTGTGCCCAAAAAGGCTGGACTAATAGTTGTCACTAATGATAATGGGGAGAATGTAGCCACTCGAACCACCTCTTCCTGGCGCGTGTGTAGTGATACAGAAAATTAAACACCGCCACCAAGAAGGATCATTTCCCGCTCCCCTTTTTTGATCAAATCTTGGAGCGGTTAGCCGGACGGGATTTTTACTATTTTCTGGATGGTTATTCCGGCTATAATCAGGTAGCGGTTCATCCTGAGGACCAGGACAAAACAACTTTCACCTGCCCCTTCGGGACCTTTGCTTTTCGAAGGATGCCCTTCGATCTTTGCAACACACCTGCAACTTTTCAAAGGTGTATGCTTGCAACATTTTTAGACTTGGTAGGTGAATGTTTAGAAGTCTTTATGGATGACTTCTCTGTTTTTGGAGATTCTTTTGACCATTGTCTCAAAAACCTTGAAAGAACTCTCCAAAAATGCATAGAAGTCAATCTGGTCCTTAGTTGGAAAAAAAGTCATTTCATGGTCTAGGAAGGTATTGTCTTGGGCCATGTTATTTCAAAACAAGGAATCGTGGTAGATAAAGCAAAAATAGATGCTATATCTAAGCTCCCACCACCCACTACTGTAAAAAATTTAGATCTTATCTTTTGGGGTCACATGTCACTGTATATACCGACCACTCAGCAATTAAATATTTGTTGACAAAGAAAGATGCGAAACCCTGCCTTATCTGTTGGATTTTGCTGCTCTAGGAATTTGACCTGGAAATCAAGGATAAGGTAGGATCGCATAATGTAGTGGCCAACCATCTCTCTCGTCTTATGACAAATGACATAATGACCCCGCCTGATCAGTTCCCCGATGAAAGCATTTTGGCTGCTACGACCCTCCCTTGGTTTGCACCCATCGCAAACTATTTAGCAACAGAATGAATCCCTGCTGATTGGCCAAAAACAAAATGGGATAAGTTCTTTACTGATATTAAATACTATTTTTGGGAGGAGCCCGACCTTTTCCGCATTTGTGCCGATCAGGTCATTCGACGATGTGTACCTGATTCTGAAATCCATGATATTTTGACACATTATTATGTAATGGCCTGTGGTGGACATTTTTCGGGCAAGAAAACCGTAGCTAAAATCCTTGATGCAGGATTTTATTGGTCCAGCTTGCACAAAGATGCTCATGACTTTGTTCGGTCCTGTGTGCGTTGCCAGAGCATTGGCAACATGACTCTGAAGGATATGATGCCCCTTAATCTTATTTTAGAGGTTGAAATTTTTGATGTTTGGGGCATCGACTTCATGGGACCGTTCATCAACTCTGGTGGGTATTTATATATATTAGTCGCAGTCGACTATGTTTCAAAATGGATAGAAGCAATACCCACCTGCACTAGTGATCACCATGTGGTTGTCGAAGTTTTGAAGAAAAATATTTTCTCAAGATTCGGCATTTCAAAAGCCATTACAGTGATGGAGGCTCACATTTCACCCACTCACAATTCTGTCACCTTCTTTCTAATTACGGGGTTAATCATAAAATTTCCACACCTTATCAACCCTAAACAAATGGCCAGGCTAAAGTCTCTAATCGGGAAATTAAAAATATTTTACAAAAGACGGTTAGGCCCGACCATAAAGATTGGTCCACCAAATTAAATGACGCTTTATGGGCCTACCGTACTGCATTTAAAACTCTGCTTTGCATGTCTCCCTTTCATCTGATTTTTGGGAAGGCATGCCATCTCCGGTAGAACTAGAACATAGGGCTTTTTGGGCAATAAAACAACTCAACATGGATTTATCTAACGCTGGTATCCATAGAAAATTACAATTAACTGAATTGGAAGAATTACGTAATTTTTCCTATGAAAATGCGAGGATTTATAAGGACCGAACAAAGAAATTTCGCGATAAACATATTGTTCGGAAACACTTTGATGTTAATCAACGCGTTTGGCTTTTTGATGCGAGATTACGTCTTTTTCTTGGCAAATTAAAATCTAAATGGACTGGCCCCTTTATTATCCATAAAACATATCCATATGACGCTGTTGATCTTTTTGATCCAAAAACTAATTCGACATATCAAGTCAACAGCCAACGTTTAAAGCCCTATTTTGATCATACGCCTAATCTTCCGTCTGAATCTTTTAATTTTACTGAGCCAGCCACCCTTAATCACTAATGCACACTACACCCGACTGAATGCCGTAAAAGATAGCACTGGATGGGAGGTAACCCATCATTTCTTTTCCTACTTTCCTTTTTTCTTCTTTTAGGTTTTGACCATCCTAAAATCGACCGTTTTTCATTAAGGTGCTCCCTTTTCCCTCCTAATGCATGAGGACATTGCATATCTTAAGCATGGGGGGGTGTTTTTAAAATTTGACGATCGATTTAGGATTTTCAAAACCTAAAAACATGCATTTTTCTTTAGTTTATTTCCTACTTGCATACCTAAAAAAATATATAAATGTTGAAAACTTTTTGTGGAAAAATTTTGAAATCAGGACTAAGGTTGAAAAACTCACTTTTGATACAATGGGATTTAATCTTTAACAAACTATGGACGAGGATGCAGATTTGATCATTAGAATTTCTGGGTCTATTTTAGACTAAATCAGATATCCTTCTCTAAAAATTCCACCTGAACTCATGATAGTTTAGGTGACTTGATCCTATTTTGTAATGTGGAAAATATTTGGCTTAGTTTCTAATTTAAAAACTTGCATGTTCTGAGGAACTTCTTGTGTCAATTTTCACATACAAGCCAACACTTAAAAACAACTAAAAATTTGAAAAACTCCATTGTTTGGACTTAGTAAAAGTCTGAAGCAGATCATTGGTTTGAGTTCCTACCGCCGAGAAGGAAGAAAATGCCTCCTTTGAGGATGCGATGTCAACATGTTACCGCCTCAGCGCTGCTTCATATCTATATTTCATATCTTTAGATGGAGCATTAAAGTGTATTTTAGCAGCTCAAGTGTTTTGGACGGTGCTCTACCTATAGTGTCGGAGCAAGAGCTTGAGTTTGATTGGAGCACCCCTTTACACCACATTGTGTTCTGGGGTTGTGAGCTCCTGGGTGGTGTCATGGACAGTGCTATCCCGAAGTATTGGCGCCATATCCTCCTCAAGGAGTGGTAATGGGAATGATGATCCTGACACATCTGTTGTAAGGCTAAGCTAAAAATAAGCATGGGGAAAAAAATAAATAAATTAACACGCCCTTATAAATGTTGACTTTTCACAAGCATGGACACAAGGTTTTAAAGGATTTTGCAAGTTGCGAATTAGATTCATGAGCCAGAAAAATCCTAAAAACAAAAATTTCAAGTCATCTGAATTAATAAGGGGTTAATTTGTGACTTTTCTAGAGGATATATTGATCCTGTTTTGTCTAATGGTTGGATCCGAAACAAATCCCGATGTTTATCCTTAACAAATCCCGTGCCTCCTGTGTTTAGATCAAACAAGGTCCCTTAATCATTTTCTCCTCAAAAGTCGAAAAAATTAGATTTCCTAAAAATTCCGTTTTCCAAAAAAATTAAACTTTTGCTAAGAGACTAGCAAAAGATAAGCATGAGGGTGTGATAAACGATAGTTTATCATCATTCTTATTTATTAAAACAAACCTAGCTCTTAGAGTTTTGCTCCGCAAATGGATTTTTGGGCTGCATTTAAGCATTAACTAGGTTAGGCATGCATTGCATTTTCTTTTGTTGTTTTAATGTGTTTTTGTGAGTGTTAGGGATGAAAAAATATACGGATCTCTAAAACCCTAACACTCAAGAAGGCAAATGGTGAAGGAGGAGCTCAGACTAATTGGAACTCAGCTTGATCTAGCTCACCATAGTTGGAACCTAGCTCACTTGGACTAGGGTTAGCTCAACCCAGCTCCATTCAACTAATCTCAGCTGAATGACAGCTCAAGAAAGCTCATCTTAGCTCACCCTAGCTCAAGTCAGCTCAGATCCAGCTCAACCTAGTTGAGTCTAGCTCATCTCAGCTCCCACTAGTCCACAAGGAGCTTTAGCTACCTCAACTGAGTTGACTGAAGTTCACCCCAGCTCAGATCCAGCTACATCTAACTCCACTCAATTCTAGCCAGCTGAAGAAGAACTCATCCCAGCTCAAGAAGCTCAAGTCCAGCTCCTGGGGACTCAGCTTACTCAACTTGGTTGAGCTAAGCTACCTTAGCTGTCTCAACTAGCTCAATCGTCCCTGGGAGCACCAGACCCAACTCACCTTAGCTCCATTCAATGGAAGCCAGCTCACTTTAGCTTGGCTTAGTAGCTAGCAAAGAACTAGCAAGCTAAGCTAGCTAGAGTAGCCCCATGTTGACCTCTTCAGCAGCTGCCAACTCCACTTCAACTCTAGATTCTTCAGATCCAGCTCCTCCCTCCAAACCCTAGCTCCAACACCTCCTCCTCTACTCCACCATTAGCTAAGCTAGCTTAGCTTAGCTTAGCTTAGCTATGCTCTAGCTTCCTTGGCTTTTACCACTTAAAAACCCTACCTAACAACTCCACCAACTAGCTCCACCTAAGCTCCACATAAGCTAACCCTACTTGGCACCAACCTAGCCTACCCACTACCTCCAAAAGACACCGTAAAGTGGTGCCAAGACCACCCTAACTACCTCCTTGTTGGCGCCACTTTTTCCCTCACAAACCCCCTTCATCTCCACCACACATCTTCCCTTAAACCCATCTCCACCATCCACATAATCCCCCCTTCTAGAAGCCAAGAAGTTGGCGCCAACCCATGGCACCTCTCCATGGTTGGCGCCACTTTTAGGTGTCCCTTGGCCACCCATAACCACCCCCCTTACACCCCTGAGGTGGCGCCAACCATGCTTAACCTTAGGATCACCTAACCACCTCCATCCTCCCATCTTAGCCCTCCATTTCAAGAGTCACCTTAACCCCTCATCCTACCCTATAAAAAGACCACTACCCACCACCATTCAAACCATCCTTGGCTAGAAAATTTCCTCTCATATTCTACCTAGGGCCCATGCTGAAGAGAGAAGAAGAAGAAGATTAAGGGGATATTCTGTCCCTTTGGTGCCTTCCCTTCTTCCCTTCTCTCTTGTGCCCACGCCAGCCAAAGGAGGAGCCAGGCAAGGAAGACCTTTGGAGGAGGTCTTGAAGGTGGTCCACGCCACCTTGGAGGAAAGCTTGAGGGTGGTGCATGCCCACCCTTGGAGGAGAGCATTGAAGGTGGTAGCATCCACCTTGGAGGAGCTTTTAAGGAAGGAGAAGGAGACCCTCTTTTCAAGCCAAGGAGCAGCTAGGCTTGGAGAAAGAAGACTCTTTTCTTCACCAGATTTTGCAACAGGATTTGTGTTTCTTTTATTGCTTTTATATTTTTTAATTCTAGTAGAAGCATTCCTTTACTTATCTTTGTAGAGAACACAAATTCTGATTAATTGAATTGCCTTCTTTTTAATTTCTTATTGCAATTGTTACCTTTGTTGTAGCACTTGTTTCACTTCCACTCCCTAATTACTCTAGGCCTCCACTTGCCTAGAGTGAGCTTAGGTAGTGGACATTTTCTATCTCTTAAGTTTTAGCTGAGTAATTATAGGTGTTAGTACTTCCTGCACAATTCGCATTTTGCCCTTATCATTTCAAAACAAAAAAAATTACATATTTATAATACCAAAAAGAAAGTTGAGATTTATTTTCTAAGCAAGAGAGTTGATTTGCAAGCAACCCACCTCCTTGGATGACCCTAGATACTCCTTATCTAGGAATATAAATTTAAAAGCGTATGTGAATTCGAGTGTTACAACGACATTAAAAACCCACTTTTACAAATCACGCGATTTTTCGCATCAGAGCTTAACCTGGAATCAGTGAGTTATGAGCTACTAAGGGATTACTATTACCTTAGACTATCAAAATTGCGTTGTACATCCAGAATAGACCTAAGAAAACATGGTCCCAGGCGGGCGTATACTTGACATGTTCCTCCTCTTCCGAGCCCATTGCTAGGGAAATGAAAACCAAGATTTGCTTTATCAGGTATCAAACATGAGCTGCGAGCAAATAGGATACCTTTCAGTAGAATAAATAAAGTCACATGGATCATAAGAGCATGAATGTGATGTACCACAAAGTCTGCAGTTCCTAACTACTAATGGTAAGAATCGGTAACAAAGCTACTTTGCCGCCTACTGCTACTAACTAACCACCTCCCCCTGTTCAACTGGTGATTGCTGCTACACCAGGAGTCGTTGTACCAGGTGCTAAAGCATGAGTGTTTTGTGTCCATTAATCAAAGATGGGTTGTAATTGTATAGCGGTATCTGAAAACATATCTTGAGGATGCCCTAAAGCACTCATAGTATCATTATGAATATACAAGCCAAAATTATGAAAACCTAGAAATATACATGCCCAGTTGAGATGCGATATAATTGCATCACGGTGTCTAAGAACACGATCTAAAAGATCGTTGTATTGAGTAGTTGGATCGTAGTCTCTGACCATACAAATAGCTGCGTGTGCAGCAGCACCAACTATGAGAAATCCGCTGATCCACATGTGATGTGTGAACAAGGAAAGTGGTGTACCATAGTAAATAGCTAGGTATGGATAAGGGGGCATGGAATACATATGGTGGGCTACTACAATGGTTAAAGAACCTAACATAGCCAAGTTCAGGGATAATTGAGCATGCCATGACCTTGTTAGGATTTCATAAAGGCCTTGATGACCCTGAACTTACCAACAACGGACCCTGCCTCTCAAATCTTTTTCAGGCCATAACCAATACCCCAGTTGGTCCTATACATATGACTAGCTATTAGGAAAAGAACGACAATAGCTAAATGATGAGCAATATCACTCAGCCATAGACCCCCTGTGATTGGATTGAATCCTCCGCGAAAACTCATAAAATCCACGACCAATTCAAGGTCAAAAATGTGGTTGCTCCCTCAGCAAAACTAGGATAAAGTCGAACCTTTAAGTGAGATAGGTTCTCGATTTCAGATCCATTCATGAGGAAGTGGTATCTCTTTAGGGTCCACCTCAGCGTCGAGAAATTGGTGAATCGGTAAAGATACATGGATTTGGTGTCCTGCCCAAAACAGAGATCCAAGTCCCAATAACCTCGCTAAATGGTGATTCAACATGGATTCTACATCTTTTCACTAGGGTAGCTTTGTGATTTGGATTTCCAACCAGCAAAAATCATTAACTTTGCAAAAACCAATGCACCAATTGTGGTACAATAGAGTTGTAATTCACTAGTGATTCCAGATGCTCACCAAATCTGAAACAAACCGGAGGTGATTTGTATTCCTCGGAAACCCCCACCAACATCACCATTCAAGATTTCTTGTTTGACTCCAAGATTGGCCAAACTACTTGAGCATTAGGTCGAAAGCGAGTGGGATCACTTAGCCATGCTTCATAGTTAGAAAAACAAGCACCATGGAAGTACATGCCAATCAGCCAAAGAAGGACAGTTGACCAAAATGAGCACTAAAGACTTTTCGAGAGATTTCCTCTAAATCATTGGTATGACTATCGAAATCATGAGCATCAGCATGTCAGTTCCAGATCCAAGTAGTAGTATCGGGGCCCTTAGCTATTGTTCTGGAGAAATGTCCCGATTTGGATCCATTGCTCGAAAGACATTTTTACAGGATCCCTATCAACCACAATTTTCACTTCTTGTTCCGGCGAACAAATAATCATTGAGTCCTCTTTCCAGACAACACATACAAAGAGACCCGCCAATAGTCAAGTTTTGAGTGAACCTTCAGAGATAGATATTTATGATCAGTTCCCTTCTTTCCTATCTCCTATCTAGGTTTTTGAGTTATTCACTAGAGCAATTATTAGATGGAAGTCGATTTGGGGCAAGTGTTCGGATCTATTATGACATAGTGATTAGGAAGGGACCCTTTTTTCATCTTTGAAACCCTTTCATGGCATGACGAGAAAACCATTGTATTGTGCAACTTAGTCTATTCCTAAATGTATGTATAAGTCACTATAGAAATCCACTTCCATACAACATAAGACTTGATTAGTCTATTCCAAATTACAAGATCATTTATGAATCATGAATCAGAGACATTCTGATATCTATATTTAACCATTCCATGAAAAAGGGGGTATCGTTTGATTAGCAATATTCATTCTCTATTGTGATTGTGCCCTTATCATTGATTTGGATGGGGTACCCTACAAAAAGCTACAAAAAGAATGATTTTCGAAAGAGATATAATGAAATTCCTAGATTTGAGCTTCCATTGGATTTCATTGATGTATCCAAGAACCAAATGAAAAAGAGAGTGTCAAACCACCCTGTGATCTTCAACCAATTGTGTGCCTCAATATAATTACCTGGAGTAAGCGCTATAGCCTGTTTCCAATATAATACTTAGCAGCTTGATCATCCTTTGCAATTTCTGAATCACCTTGTCAAATGGCCTGTTCTCCTCAGTCAGAATAGGTCAGTCCCTTCCTTTCCTTAGAATCGTACTTGAGAGTTTCCTATCTCATATGGCTCAGCAATCCATTCTTTTGGCATCCCATCTTCATTTACCCTATCTAATGGAATTGTATTTTTAAGAAATCTATTTACTACCAAAATTCTTGGGTTAACAAGAATAAGTTCATTACATCAGTTTCAAACTTGAATTGGAATTAAGAAATTTGTTTTCCCGCCTACAACTCCCACCTTCCCTTCAGAAGAATCCAATATATGTAGCTACCTACATCATTACTGTTAGAATTGTTTGAAAGGTAACTATCTCGATTTCTTATAGGAAATTTATATAGAATTTTGGAAAAAGACTTTACCCCGCCCCACGAATGAAGAATAAGAAAAAAAGACTGACCATCTTTGGGAATTGATGCTACATTGCTGCTCAATAAATACCTTAGTGGATCGACTCTATTACATAAGTGGATTCCTAACCCTTATCTCATAGAATGAGATAAGTAAGCAGTTTTGTTGTATCCATCCAAAGATAATTGGTTCGTACCTCTATCAATGGAATTATTTATCCATAGAATATAAGTATATAGGCCATACCCTATTTGTCTTCCCGCAAAGTCCTTTTCCTTGCTACAACTTATCCAAATCTTTGCTTTGGATGATGTAGGAGTCATATACGCGTATATTAGATCTAAACATGAATTCATGCGTTAGAACCTTATATTAGATGTGCTACTATTGAAAAGCAAAGCCCCATCGGGAATCGATTCTGAATAGATAGGTCAATTGCTCTTCTTAGATTCCTTATTCATTCTCCCGGGTTCTTACTTCTCTTCTCTTCATGGATTACTACTTATATTATTACTTATTTCGCTCTTCCCCTGGGATTACTGATGAAAGAGGGTTATGAATTTGCAGTAAAGAACAACTCATCAATCCCTTCTTATCTGACTGACTGCCCGGGGTGTGAACCAAATCTTGAACAAACTCCCTTGCTGCACCAACCAGGGGATTTGATTATAGCTAAAGCTTGTATTGTAGGAAGGCCTTCGTGTAATTACACTATTGATTCAAAGCTTTACTTGACTTCAGTTAGGGGAGTGAAGTAAGGTGGCAGCTAGTGGTTTGATTTCCCAGGCAGGTTTGAGTGACCATGCGACCTACCACTACCCGATTGGCTCAAGTGACAATCTGGTTAGGACGAGTAGAAAGAGTAGGAAGGGTATGGCTCTTTGACTATGTAAGCTTTAAGCAAGGCATCTAGCGGGTGGTTTATGTGATGAGAGTAAGCAAGCATTGGAGTGAGGCCAGTAGTGATCTTTCTATCCCTGCTGTATGAAGGTTCAGAGGGTAGTAAGGTGCGAGTCAGTAATCCAATCTATCTATTCTCGGTATTTGTCTATAATCAATATCAATCTACTTGAACCTATTTTGTATAGGGTTTAGTGGAGTGAACACTTGAATACTACTAACATCAGGTGCCTGACCCTAAGCTTGGTATTTAACCGGTGAGGAAGGGTTCTTTTGGAATCAGTATTAATGTAGTCTTTCTTCTTTCAATCCTAATCTCATTCAATTGTTTCAACTGAGTTTTTGATTTGATGTGGTTTCTTTCTTTTGTGAGGGTATGTCTGTAGATAAATACCCTATCCCACAGTTTGATAGATGATTTGCTTGATGAATTCATCCTCATTTGGTGATTTCTCCCATGTCGGTGTTTGGGTAGGGTGGTTGTGAAGTCAAAGTGGGAGAGGTCAAATACCCTTACTCTTTACTTACCCGGGGTTTCATTCAAACTGATATACTACTCAAAAGTAGAATCAAGGGTGAAATTCAATCAATCCTAGGCTTATAACTATATATATATCTATTCAACCCAGGATCAATCAAGGTTATGAATCTCTTGTCTTCCCGTCCCTAGGAAAGGAAATTGGGTTTGTTTATTTGATTTTCGGATTCATTAGAAAGTAAAGGGAAAGGGTATTTCTTTCTTTCCTTTCCGAGGTACCTTTCATCGAGTCGAGTTCGAGGGTTGCATTGGAGTGGAGCATAGGTTGATTTTGGGGAGTTCCAAGGGTAGTTTTGAATCCAAAGAGCTTGAATTGTGTAATACCTTACAAAAACAGGAGTGAGTGGCGGGCAGTTTGCCCATCTCACTCAAAGCCGGTTATACAGTTGTTTTTATGAATACATTCTTGTCCAAATTAGAGCAGCCTAACTCACTCAATACCTAGCCTCCGTGGAACTGAATAGTTCCACTCAATCTCAATCATATACCCTAAATCCTCAAGCCTAGGAATATCTGGGAAAGATGAACCGGGAAGATTCATTCCATTATTCTTATAAGCTTATTAGAAAGGTTATTCATCTTTTTTCAATCAACCCCGTACAAAAGAGGTGAAAGCCTATTTCTATTTATTATAGACAAATACCATCCTTCCTGGAAGAGACTAATTCACCAGGCTTTAGCTCCAATCCAACCATTCACTCTATTCATCGGGCCAGCTGAAACAAGCTTGACTTCCCAGCTGAAAAGCATTCTTCATGAGATAGGGCCACGATAGTCATATGTGATTCCCTTGCTACTTATGAATTCTAACCTGGATTGAACTGTAGGGATAATTACAACTCTACCAATAAGCGTTCACTTCGCCTCATTTTTTCACTTCAAAGTTAAGGGTCCTTCTAATTAATAAGCCAGGTAAATGAAGTAAGAATATATTAATAAGATATTTCATAGTTTTTATTGTTCTTATTATAAGCTTATAATTCATAAGTCAATGAAGTAAGAATATATTAATAATCTATTGAATAAAAAATATATTAACCCAACCCATGGGGTGAAATATGCCTTGCTTCCAGGTCGATTAGGAGATTGACATCCCTAGAAGCAGTATAAAGAATGGGTTGATTAGGAGATCAACCTTAACAACAGGCATAGGACAAAGAGCCTTGGTACAAACCTGACCTCCAGGGAGGAACAAGCAAGTAGGGAAAACACCCAATATCAATACAACCCTAATGAGTATCCCATGATGATACCCCTTAGGAAGATACAACGACATAAGGGTGAATCCCCTTATGGAGTACATATATCAGATACATATTTGTAAGGCACATATGCCTGACTATAGGATCTCACTCTAATTCAAACAAGATTGGTTCTTCCCTAGTTTGATGGGAAGGAGTCCAAGCTTTCACTTTCCTTAAGGATGGTTTAAGGTTGGAAGGGGCCGGAATACATCTCACGACATTATACTAATAACAGTCTAATGTAAACCATGATGACCATACTTGGGATAATAGCCAAGTTGAGTAATACTATAGTAAATGGATCTACTATATCGTTGGTGATAAACAAGGGAAATATGATAATAGGAGTAGCTACGATTAAGGATTTTCTGCGTATAACCTTGGAGTAAATCATCTTTGAGGTAGTATTTGGTCATTGTACAGGATACAATCCTACAATGGGATATCCCATCATTACTAGAGAGTGAGTGGAATTTATTGCATGATAACATAAACCTGGGGACGGGGAGTAATATATGATTCAACTCGGTATAAGCCATCCAGTATGTTATAATTACAGGTATTACATTATATTGGTGAATGTTACGGACATATGTAATATACCCATTTTTATTACATATATTATGATCTCCCATACATGATATCACTGCAATAATCATAGGTAATATATGATTCTATTACCTGATCCTTCTAGAGCATGATAAGGTATTGATCAGATGATATAGCGGGGTATTTCGTGACGTAATGATAAGCCCAACCCCAATGACCGAATATAGAGTATGATCCCCGGAGGTAACGTAATGATCATTACCTTATACAACTCTGTAATGATCAGGGTTTGCCATGATGACCATACCCGGAAGTCAATTGGGGTATTTGGAAGGTAATTGGGGTATACATATATATAGGTCCTATAATATATGGTTCATATTCTCATAATCATATAACCAGTACAATATATGGTTAGTCTCCAGTAACAACCCTTCGGAACTCAATTATAGGTATATATTTGAGTAGGTACAATATGGCTAATGATGACCAAACACTGATGATAATGGTGGATGTCCCAACAGAACCGTGGCTAGTCTTTGTTTGTTTTAGTGCTTATTATAGAAATATCGTTGTGGTATAGATAAAATAGCTACAGTTGTCGTTGCCATTACAATTTTTTTACTCGGAAATAGTTTCCCGAGGTAGAACTCAGGGAGCTACTGGAATTCTAGAAGTACAATGTTTCTTTATTACAAAAATAAGAGAGAGAGAGAGGGAGAAGTAGATTTTTGTCTCTTGGCTTTTTCTTCTTCTCTTCTTTCTCTTTTCTTCTTTACGGGTCTTCTTCTTTCTTCTTCTCTTTATTTTCTTTCTATCTTCTTTGGAGCTTCATCCGTCATCTGATATCTCAGTCAGACGACTTAAACGACGGTTTGCTACAGTTCTTTCCCTTTCTTCCTTTGCTGCTTCTCCTTCTTCTCTTCTTCTTCTTCTTCCTTGGCCTTCTGCCTTGCTCAGATGCAAGGCTTCTTCTTCTTCTGCTCCTCTTCTTCTTCTTCTTGCGGCCAAGTGTGAATCTTTTTCCTCGCACCCTGTCCCTGCACAAAGCAAAACCTAACCCTTCCCTCTACCCGCACGTCTCTCTCTCTGCAAACCGCTCATAGGAAGCTCTCCCAGAGCCGAGTTATCGGGTCGGGTAGCGTACCCAAGACCAGGTGTACCGGCGTGTATGGTACGCGAGGAGTGCGCAGGTGGTGTCGGAACGGGTCCGTCGGATCCGCGTGGTGAACTCGCGGACCGGGCTGGTGAGTGGGGTGCGGGACCTCACCCCAGGTGTCTTGAGGCGATTAAGAGAAAACACAAAATCAATTTAAATCAGCACGGCGTTTTGAAAACTTATGATGTGGGACTATTCTGCTCTCCCTTCTCGCGCGCGCCCGCAGGAAAGCCACGACCTGGCCTCAGCAGCTGCGTCCTCGCCTCTCTTCGCAGACCTACTCGTTGCCTTCGCCTAGGTCCCTACAGCTCGCCTCAGCTGGGATCTTGCTGCTGCAGGGCCTGGAGCTCGCGTAGAAGCTCCTTCAGTCGTCGTCAATGGCGGCTGGGGCTCCGACCCTGTCAAATAGAAACACGGCCTCTCGGCCTAATCAGACTACAGGGTGACCTTCGCCGTGGCACGGCGAAGGTGATGCGGGGTGTAGCAGGTTGCAGGACAGCCTAGGCATGCGTGCCTAGGTCGACCTGTGACTGGAAAAGTGGGTGTGTTCGGTGGGGCTTTGTGTGGGTGTGGAGTGGCAGTGAAGGGGCGGAAGTGGTTCAGCGTGATGAGGCGGAGGTTTTGGGTCGGTCGGCGAGTCGTGTGGAGTGGCGGAATGATGGGGGCGACTCGTCGGAGGTTGGCCAGAGGCGTGGAAGACGAGGGTGGTCAGGCGTTGTTGAGGGGCAGTGGAACAAATTGAGTTGGGGAAAAGAAAGAGGGGAGGAAGGGAGATAACTGTTACCTACTTATAGGGACGAGGGGGGCCGAAGCAGGAGGGCGCGCGCTGGGTACGACGCGACGCGGGAAGAGCAGGCGAAGGTGGCTCTGCTGCTGGTATTGCAGCAGAGCGACGAGACAGAGGAGGAGGAGCCATCGGAGCTGGTGGGTTTCTGTCGGAGTGGGAAGAGAGGAATGGTAGGGGTTTTCTCCGTCAGGACCAAGCTACCAGAGTCGGCTGGCGACGCTGGTCCTTATAAAGGCGGTGGCGGAGGGGTGGGCGTAGGGAGGCGACGTGCCTCCCTCGCTGAAGAATGGCCGGGATTTTGACCCATACCTTCCGTGCGTTCGCACGGAAGGTGTGGGCGAGGACAGACGGCATGGCGGTGTCCCTGCGACAGCAGACGTCGCAGGGAACACTGAGTTCATCCTGCAGGATGCCTCCCTCACCCTGCGCGGCGCCATGCTCCGCGCAAAGTCACCGGAGCATGTTGCTGCACAGAGACTTGCAGGAGGGACTTGTATGCAAAGAGTGACGAAGAACCTAGGGGCCAAAATGCAAGGGTTTCAAAAGTTGAGGGTCAAAAAGTAATAGATGAGGACCAAATTGCAAAGTCGGTCAAGAAGGTCTCTTCTTAGGCTCAAGCTTTTATGCATGACTAAATGGGACCTAAGGATTATAATGGTGAATTTTATTTCTAGGTCAGACCTTGTTTGATCGACCAATTTACGTAAAAACCAAAATTAAATCATTAATTGGGCATGGTTCTCAATGTAGGTCAAAATGGGTTCCCAAGGCCAAATTGAAGGTTCCAAACCCTAGAGATTATTTTTCTATGAATTTTAGAGGGTTTATTCGATTTTTACCCTACCTCGAACCTCGTGAATTGAAGTGGGTTTGTTTTAGGGTTACAGAATGTCATTTAATTCCTTGAATTTGCTGTAGCCCTTGTTGGATCAGATCATACCACTTTCCTTCTTATTAGGTTAGTTTGACCTATGTTTGGACCTTGAGTTACCCTGTTTGCAGATTGTGTTGGTGAAATTGCATTTTTACCCCTTATGACTTATTTTCTTCTTAAACTCAGAATTTTCTGAGTCAAGCCTTTCTTTGAGTTATGTAGGAGCTTTTTCTCGCATATCTAGGTTAGATTGTGCTAGTTAGGGTTCATGATGCGGTTCTCATCAACTGACATTTTCGGTACTAATATCTAAATAATTATCATGTGTATTGATCAATATAGGTACAATGACATATTAGTTAGTCAATCCCCAGCCTTGGTCTCTGAATCATTTCGTGGCATCTGGTTCAACCCAGGGATTGGTTGATGAATCATACTTTGAGTCTTACCCAGCCCCATCCTGCTTCAAATGAGCAGATATTGGGATCCAATCTCTCAAACAAACACCCATATCGATTCTAACTAAGTAATTGCCTGTTCTAGTGCTTGTTTGCTTCATACCTGGTATTGGAATCACTACCGTTGGACTCAGCCTACTTCCCTTCCATAGGGGAACTACCCCAATTCAAACTCTCTCGGGACTATACTAACTAGCTAGGGAAAGCATTTCATCAATTCACCTACCTGATCGCTGAACTTGTACATCATTCCCTGAATCCACACATGCAAGAGAACTATTTCATCTAGTTGAATCCACCAGGCCGAGGACCCTTCCTTGAAATTGGGTCACCCACTGTCCCTGAATTCAGTGTTTAAGAAGAGTCCCAGTGTCTGCACCCAAGGTAAATAACCTACTCCTGTTGTTTTCTCGGGTCTTTGGTTAGCATATAGCGTAAGGCCTTCACTTCAGTCTCCTACCAAAGCTTCACTTTGACCCATATATGCATTCCAGGGATTGATCGGAAGCATAACCCCCTCATCATATGCCGAAGACTAAACCCCTGTGCTGCCAGCTTAGTCTATCAGTCGAATCGCAAGCACTAAATAAAAGAAAGCCTTACTACACACCGAACCGCTTCATACCTTACCATTGCACTCCACTCCACTCCACAGGATTTGTTGACTACCTGCAACCTGGAGAATCCTCGGGAGCAACCACTTATAATCATCAGACCCTGACTCAGCTTCTGGGGAACTCGAAGATATACACTGAATCTGCTGGTCTGACTGGGACCGGAGATTCACGTAGCTCCTAACAATCGGGCCTACTTCATCAAATGTGGAATCGAGAGATTAACCAACCACTCCTTCGTAGGGGCTTGCTCCTGACTTCAGAGAACTATCTTTTGCCATAAATAGCACTGACTTCGCTTTCAGACTAGTGCTCATTAACTCCTTCCTCCCAATCCCTGAGCTTTTCTTAAGTAGTACCAGTGAACTCTGCTGGTTAACTATCCTCTGCTGGGGAAACTCATGCTGGACCTTCAAAACTGAATATCTTGGGTGCACAAACTACTTGATTCAATTAGCCTAATCAACTTTTCATTGAAAAATCCTCCATCTGGTGAACTAGAATAAACCGAAACACTTCCTCCTGCCATGTGAACTGCAGAAGAATCAAAAGAAGCTCCTTTTGGTCCGGACCACACAAGTAGAACCAACCGCTGAATACACTTATGTAACAACTTGCCATTTCCCCTTGGATAAACCCCCGAACCGACTGATTCATACTCATTACACCCACTTCTTCCTCATTTATTATCCTTGATGAATTGCCCTGTCTGACTCTTGCTCTTTGCCTTGTGTATGTATAAAGAAAGATCGGGGTCTCAGTCCTGGGTGATTTGACTGATGAAGCATCCACCTTTAGAAGTTCTCCTCCGACTCATAGCTTTAGATAGAAAGCTTCCCTCTCTGCCTGGCTTTGATGTTTATGAAGAATACACTTTACTACACCAGGATCGGGATGGTTTGAATATGCTGAATTTCTCTCCGCTTCCTCAGACCTAAACTCCACTAAATTGGCACCCTCGGGGTGGTTTATTAGTGCTCCCCGCTGTCGGGTCCTAAAACCTAAGCTGTTGACCTTACAACCCCTTTATGAAGTACTTCCTCGTGGAGGTGGAGCATTGGCATCAAATGGTAAAGTAAACACTTGGTGGTTCTTCCCATGCAATCAGTCTCAACGCCAATTCCTACTTCCACCCTGCCTAAAGTTGCTTGACTCATGGAGCTCTTCACTTCCCCACAGATTCGCTAAAGCGTCACTTCTTCTTGTCGAGCCAAGCCCTCTCCCTTCTGAAGAGCTGATTCCCCCACCTGATTCCAGGTTATATTTGTGAAATCAAGAATACACTCAAACCCTCTAGGTTAATTGCTTGTGTTGTCAATATCATCATCAATCAAACCCGAAGGAAGATTGAACCAAACCAAATTCCCAACAACTACCTTGTACTTATCAATTCTCCTCCCTTGGAACCAACTCCCCTTTCCTCCACCCCTTTCTAAACAACTTGGGTAGTATATATACAATGTGAGTAGTCTTTGTTCACTAAACCCCTCGGACTTTACATCCTTACAATTGACTTGGACTCGGGTAATACCTGGTTATTTCATCTAGTGCCCTTTCCATGGGTGGGATTCAGGTGAATTGCTAACCAAAGACACTTCTACACACACCTTGCGGCTGAGAGGATCTACTGATAACACCACGCAAGGGGGTAGTAATTAGGTTGAATATGGCCCATATTTAGAATAAAAGGCACAACATAAAGTAGAATAGGAGCGTTGCATGCATCAAGTACCAAGATTGCTTATAAACCATATTAATGGCCATTTGTGTAAAGTATTTGTCAAAGCAGGCCTCAGATGAGCA
This sequence comes from Thalassia testudinum, assembly GCA_037157565.1. Taxonomy (NCBI): domain Eukaryota; kingdom Viridiplantae; phylum Streptophyta; class Magnoliopsida; order Alismatales; family Hydrocharitaceae; genus Thalassia; species Thalassia testudinum. The sequence continues at coordinate 78,424,375 of JAZHRO010000002.1, forward strand.
ATCGGACCGCACGGATGGATTTAGGACGACGAACGGAGTCCAACGGACTCAAGATCAGCCAAATCCGACATCCGGAGCTCCCACAATGGGCCCAAGAAATCATGGCCCAGAATGCGCCACGTCGCCCCGCCCCCACCGCTCTCTCGCCCTCAAGCCAGCCAAGAACGAATCTCGGCCGTTGATCTTCGATCGAACGGCCGAGATCCGCGCGCTCGCCCGCGGTCGCCGCGACAAAGCGTGGGCGTGGTGCAACGGTTAGCGCGCACGCCCACGTCGCAGCGACGCGCGTTCGAATCGCGTGGAGCGGAAATCAAGCGCGAGCGAAGGGTGCGGCGAAATTGACCCGCCCGATCAGCAGCAGGCGGTCAGGATTGCGCCACGCGGCGCGACGAAAGCGCCCGAGCGCCCATGCGCGCGCGCACGCCGGGCGGAAACGCGTGCGCGCACGCGCGCCCGAAGCGCGATCTCAGCACGGGAGCGGGATCGCGCTTGGAGAGAGAGAGGGGGGCGGACGGCTGACCGGTGGTAGAAGGCCTTCACCGACGTATCTGGAAGAGGTTTTAGCGACGTTCTGGATGTCGCTAAAGCACATTCTTCTTTTAGGAAGCCCTTAACTCTATTTAAACCCCCTTCTACCACCATTCAAGGCATCCTCTCCCACTTGCAACTACTCCACTCCTCTCCTAGCTAGTCTTAGGCACTCTTGTAATCGCCGGAGACCACGAGCCGCCGACGGAGCCTCCTCCACCACCGTGGTTGCCTTGTCGCTCTCCACTCTCTCTCTACCTCTCTCTCTCTCTCTTTTAAGCTTTCATTTACTTTTGTTGAGGCATGTATTTAATATTGTAAACCATGAACTATGAATGCATGTTTAATGAAATTATTTTCCATTTAGTTGCCATTTTAATTTCTGTTTAAAGTGCATGATCAAAACCAAGAGCTTTCTAACCCTAAACTCTCTCTATCTCTCGCTTTTCAAAACCGTCTCTTTCGTAAGCAAAACTCCGCCTTTTTCGTGACAACAAGTGGTAAACAAAATCTGATTTCCACGCCTCCCTGAGATCGACACTCGGACTCACCTCCGTTTACTTCTTTTAAAACCGACGTATCAAGTGCAACTATAACGACACCTCTTAACACACACGCACGAAGGCACGTCAGTTTTTGGCGCCGTTGCCGGGGAGGCAACGGATTTGTTTTATCACCTCCATTCCACACTCATTCTCACATCGTCTAATGCCCTATTTTTCTTTTTACTTGACGGTTGCAGGAATTCGGCGCATGGACGGCGAAGCGACGCATTCCACGACCGTAGCAAGGGAGTAGGCGCCTCGAGGACCGATAGTGAGTACCCTCTCTCTCATTGTTTGCTTGCATGAAAAAGATAAAAAAAAATCATAAAAACTAAAAAAATTGGCGTGGTGAATGATTGCTTGACCCACATTCTTAACACATCACCCTACAAAAAAATGTACACTCTAATATGCTGGATAAATTCTTGGAGTGTTCTTTTCTCTTTCTCTTGAGTGGTGTTTGCGAAGCCACCGTGAGTTGACCTGGGCCGCACCACTCAACCCTAAAACTGACTCATCTAATAGAAGCTGCATGATTATCAGGATGAGTACACTAGGGTTTTAGAGCCTCTACAAAATAAAAGGAAATCTACTTTCACTAAGTTGTGTGCAGAACTTGACGTGCCCACTGAAACTTGTTTGAAAATATTAAGACACGTCAACCCTAAAAAGTACTTAAGTAAGGATGAAACACTAAAAGACACTATATCTTAACAAATCCTTGCTTGAAAATCATGTTTTGCTAGAAGCACACACTTTGAAAGTAGAACATTAAGAGGCACCACCCCAATCAACGCCTCATCACATCACCCTAAGCACAAGCACTATCCTAGCCCTTTAAAACTGAGTAGACGTGCCCTAGGCAGGACTGAGTTAAGTCTCAAAAGGTGAGGTTTTATCTGCTAGGCACTTGGCTTTCATTCCCTTGGTAGAATCTGGTGACTAGGCTGCGGGGCAGTGTCAAACGACCGTGGTTGTGGGGTCTATGGAACCGGAGGCGCAAGCCAAAGGAAGAACCTTCCCTGCAATCCCCTCATAATCAACCTGGCCAGATTAGCCTTGAGAAGGGGAGTCCAGTGCTTACGGACTTAATCACCCTTTGTGAGATTTCTAGGTCTCCTAAGGAATACACCATAAGGATTAGGCTTGCGTGCTTGATTGAAACACATTTCTCGCATCTGTCGCCCTCCGCATCCCCTCCTGTTCTTCTCTAGTGTATGCACGGGAGGCACTCACTGCATCCCGAATTGTGTGTTTTGGGGCAGGAATCTAGGCGACGTAATTCTGTTGAAAACATGGCTGAACCTAGGGTAGATGAGGCTGAAGATCAACCCCCAACAGATGCTATGGCTGTCGTCCAGGCTCAAATCAATGCTAACCATCGGCTTCAGCAACAACAAATCCACACCATCATGCAAGCCATACAATGGTTATAGAACCCGCAAGAACAACCACCACCTTTCAATGACATACCAGGACAACCACCACTTGATTTACCACCATTTCAGGACCAGCCAAGACCCCTCCGTGATTTCTATAACCCTTCTACCATTAGAGTCGAGCCACACCTTAGGATCCCCGAAGGGGGAGACGATTTTGAGCTAAAACCTAATGTATTAAGTCTAATCCAGAGCCACTTTCATGGAAGCTCAAATGAAGACCCCTTTCAGCACCTAGAAGATCTCGACCGCATAGCAAGAACAGTAAAACCTAGGAACATTAGCCTTGACATTGTTCTAATCAAGATGTTCCCTTTCTCATTAAGAGACAAGGCTTCTCATTGGCTTAGAACCCTAGGTAGACCCATCACCACCTGGGAGGAACTGAGGCATGCATTTTTAAAGAAATTCTTCCCCATAGGAAAGACCAATGCCCTCAGAAGAGCTATCACTACCTTCACACTCCAGGGTGGGGAACAATTTCATGAGGCGTGGGAAAGATTCAATGAACTTTTGAGGAAATGCCTACACCACGAAGTTCCAAGGTGGCAATTGGCCCAGATCTTCTACCACGGTCTGGATAGCAACCTACGGAACTTCGTCGATGCCTCATGCAGGGGAAACTTCCTAAACAAAGACGAGGAGAGCGCGTTTGAGCTCTTTGAGTCTATGAGCGAGAATTCGCTCAACAATGCCTCCATGAACCAGTTTAACAGGTCCAGTCAACCCCGTGGTGGGATTTATGAGGTGCAAGCAAATTCTGGAATGGATGACATGGACATCATTGCCAGAAAGTTGGATCGAGTGGAATTGGTGGACAAGAAGATTGATGAGCTTCTAAACCAGACCAGGAACCCCTTGCAGACTTTCACCCTAGCAAAGGGAGCACATAATGTTGACCTGGTCCAACCCTTCACCCAACTGAACCTGGAACAACCCCCAACCATGTTCCAAGGAGGGACCTTTGCTCCCTCGACCCTTGATTACTCCCTTCCTTCTTCATCAACATCGACTATTTTAGAAGATGTGCAAGCCGTCCAAGGATATGCAAAACCTGACCCTTTCTCCAACACTTACAACACCGGCTGGCGTAATCACCCCAACTTTGGTTGGACAAACCAGAAACTACCACAATTCCAAAACCAACCCAGGCCAAACCAACAGCCACACTTGCCCCCCTATCAGCAAGGACCACCAGTTAGACCCCAATATAACCAAAATAGGGCGGCCCCTCCCCCACAAAACCAAATGGACACCCTAATAAAGATGATGGCTGACATGAACCAAAAACATCAGGAAGAAATGGCCTTGGTAAAGGGACAGTTAAGCCAACTCTTGGACTGTAAACAGCAAGGATCTCTACCTTCCCAACCACAACCAAACCCGCGAAACATAATTAACAGAGGCCCCAATTCGCAAGGGTTCCAAGGCAACCCCGGGTAGGCTCATATGGTCCAACCGGCCCCACAAACACCTCCTGGGTTTGGCGCTTCTTCATCCTCGTCTTCTCAAGGATCACCCCATGGCCCCAATGCCTCTGCGAATGCGGTGACCTTGAGAAGCAGCACCAAAACCCAGGATCCCAAATGGCCGACTCTCCCCGAGACTTTACCCGACTTAGAAGAAACACCAACCAAGGACCCAAACATGGAACCAATTCAGACACCCTATCCTGAGGCCTTGGAAACAATCAAGAGAAAAAAGAATACTGTGGAAACTGAGGAGCTGATGGAAATTTTTAAACAAGTACAGATTAATATTCCGCTTCTAGAAGCTGTCAAACACATCCCCGCTTACGCCAAGTTCTTAAAGGATGCCTGTACACCCAAGCGTAAGCCGAGACCTCAAGCACCTAGGAAGGTTGTACTCTCTGAGCAAGCCAATTCCGTGATATCAAGCAACCTTCCACTCAAACGAACTGACCCAGGAGCACCCCTGATTTCCTGCAACATCGGGGACATGACATTTGATAGAGCGCTCCTGGACCTAGGTGCTTCTATCAACCTAATTCCCACAACCTTGTACCACCAATTTGGTTTTGGGGAGCTGGCACCAACCCCTGTCACCATCCAGCTGGCGGATAGATCAGTGAAAACCCCGAAGGGGGTTGTCGAGGACGTGATTGTACGGGTCAAGGACTTCTATTTCCCAGTCGACTTTTTGGTGCTCGACATGGAAGTCCCTGAAAAATTACAGAACGCACCCATAATCTTAGGCAGACCTTTCTTAGCTACGGCTAAAGCAAACATCGATTGCGACACGGGATGTATGGAAATCGCCTTCGGAGACAGGAAAATGCAATTGGATATCTTCCGGGCAATAAAGTCTTTTGATTGTGATTACATTGAGGAACATGATCCCGTGGAAACTTTAATCGAGGAATGCCTTACCCTCAGTTCTGTCTCAGACCACCAAACCCGTAGTTCTGACTCGTCACCATCATTACCTGTGGACCTCTGTAAGGCTGAGTATCATCACATGACACCATTTGAAGAAATCGATGTTGATCAACTACCGTCCTTTCCATTCCCATCGACTGTGGTCCCACCCGCACCTGAACTTAAACCATTGCCCGAGAATCTCAAGTACGTCTTCTTGGGACCTGGCCAGACCTTCCCAGTGATTATTAATTCCCATCTAACCAAGGATCAGGAACTAAGGTTGACTGCAACTCTTTCAGAACATCGGGCCGCCATTGGTTGGACCATCTCAGATCTAGGAGGAATTAGCCCCACTATTGCACCCACAAGATTTACCTGGAAGACGGGGCCCGACCTTCCCGCCAGATGCAGAGACGGTTAAACCCTAACATGCGGGAGGTCGTTAAAAAAGAAATTATCAAGTGGCTCAACGCCGACATCATCTACCCTATCTCTGATAGCCCCTGGGTGAGCCCCACTCAAGTGGTTCCAAAGAAGGCTGGGCTCACCGTTGTCACTAATGATCATGGCGAATCCATTCCCACCCGCACCACCACCGCATGGCGGGTGTGTATTGATTATAGGAAGCTTAATGAAGCCACTAAGAAGGACCACTTCCCCTTGCCATTCATTGACCAAATCCTTGAAAGATTGGCAGGGCAGAAGTATTTTTGCTTCCTGGATGGATATTCAGGATATAACCAAGTCGCAATTGCTCCGGAAGATCAGGAAAAGACCACATTCACTTGCCCATATGGCACGTTTGCATTCCGTCGAATGCCGTTCGGGTTATGCAACGCACCCGCGACCTTCCAGCGTTGCATGCTAGCCATTTTTTCAGAAATGGTGGGTGAATACTTGGAGGTCTTTATGGATGATTTCTCTGTATTCGGGAATTCATTCGACCATTGTTTGAGCAACTTGGAGAAAATCCTGAAACGATGTATCGAGGTTAACTTGGTGTTAAGTTGGGAAAAGAGCCATTTTATGGTTCAAGAAGGAATTATCCTCGGACACATCGTTTCGCATAGGGGCATCGAGGTAGATCGAGCTAAGGTTGATTTAATTTCCAAACTTCCTCCACCTAGTTCGGTCCGACAGATTCGCTCTTTCCTAGGACATGTTGGCTTCTACCGAAGGTTCATCAAAGACTTTTCCAAACTTTCCAAACCCTTGACCGACCTTCTAGCCAACGACGCCACTTTCCACATGTCTCCTGATTGCACCCAGGCTTATCATACCCTCCGGGACTTAGTCTCCACCGCACCTGTACTTCAACCCCCAGACTAGTCCCAGGATTTTGAGATTATGTGTGACGCATCAGATTTTGCCATAGGCGCTGTCCTGGGACAAAGGCAAGACAAGAAGCCCGTGGTGATCTACTACGCGAGCAAAACGTTGGACGAGGCCCAACGTAATTATACGGTCACAGAAAAAGAGTTGCTTGCTGTAGTCTTTGGACTGGAAAAATTCCGATCATACTTGCTGGGATCCCACGTGACTATCTACATCAACCATTCAGCCATCCGGCACCTGTTGGCCAAAAAGGACGCAAAACCCAGGCTCATCAGATGGATCCTTCTTTTGCAGGAATTTGACCTGGAAATCCGAGACAAGGCCGGATCGAAAAATGTGGTGGCTGACCACCTGTCAAGACTTCATCCAGACCACATTGGACCCTCCCTACCTCTATCTGATACCTTCCCTGATGAACACATCCTAGCCGTGCAAGACAAGAAAATGCCATGGTATGCTGACTATGTCAACTACCTGGTTATAGGACAAACCCCGCACAGCTGGTCCAGACAGCAACGGGACAGGTTCTTGGCTGAGGCCAAGCACTATTTCTGGGATGATCCCATGCTGTTTCGCCTCTGTGCTGATCAGATCATCAGGAGGTGCCTCCCCGAAGACGAAGTTCAGAGTGTGCTTTCCTTTTGTCATGACCAAGCATGTGGCGGCCATTTTTCTGGCAAGAAAACAGCTGCAAAAGTTTTGCAGTCTGGATTTTATTGGCCGTCCCTATTCAAGGATGCACACATCTTTGCCAAGACTTGCTCACGATGCCAAACACTAGGGACAATGACCAGAAAAGATATGATGCCCCTTCAGCCCATTTTGATTGTCGAAATTTTCGACGTTTGGGGTATCGATTTTATGGGCCCCTTTCCACCATCCAACGGCTTCGAGTATATCCTGGTCTCGGTAGACTATGTTTCCAAATGGATTGAAGCTGTCGCCACCCGACGATGCGATCACAAGACAGTCATGGACTTTGTAAAGAAGAACATCTTTTCCCGGTTTGGAATACCCAAGGCCATGATCAGTGATGGTGGAAGCCATTTTATCCATTCCCAGTTCCGTGCCCTACTTAGAAAATACGGGGTAAACCACCGCATTTCCACCCCGTATCATCCACAAACAAATGGGCAGACTGAGGTCTCAAACAGACAAATCAAGAACATTTTACAGAAGACTGTGAGACCTGACAGGAAAGACTGGTCCACACGACTTGATGATGCCCTGTGGGCATACAGGACCGCTTTTAAGACCCTGATAGGCATGTCACCTTACCGCTTGGTCTTTGGCAAAGCTTGCCATCTCCCTGTCGAATTGGAACACCGGGCTTACTGGGCTGTTAAGTAATGTAACATGGATCCCCAGTTAGCTGGTGCGCAAAGGACTCTTCAATTATCTGAGCTTGAAGAAATTCGTCGGGACGCCTTTGACAATAGTCGGCTATATAAGGAGAAAATGAAAGCCGTCCACGACCGACTCATTCATAGGAAAACCTTTGAGCCAAACCAACAAGTCTGGCTATTTGATGCACGCCTGAAACTCTTCCCAAGGAAACTTAGGTCCAAATGGACAGGACCATTTCGGGTGGTCAAGCCCTATTCCAATGGGGCAGTCGAAATCGCCGATCTTAATACTGGGCACACCTTTACAGTCAATGGTCAAAGATTGAAGCATTTCCTGGCCCAGGTACCCCCCAAGGAAAGTGTCACCCTTGTTGAGGGCTGACACCAAGCACCGCCCAGCTGGAGGCGTTAAACTCAGCGCTTCCTGGGAGGCAACCCAGCGGATTCAGACTGATCTGGTAGTTTTCGTCACTCAGGTACTATCTTTTTGAACCCTTCTACATCCATGCATCTGCCAATGAGGACATTGTCAAACTTAAGCATGGGGGGATGGTAAACTGCATAATCCTGAGCTTAATTAATCAGTCTGAATGAATAAATTAATTGATTAAAAAAAAAATTGAATTTAGGAAGAAAAACTTAGGCATTAGAAACTTGTCAATAGTGGGAAATAATACAAAAAGAACTTAAACACTTAGACTTTTCAGGCCTCCAGGCTTAATTAGCCCTGGTGTCTATTAAAATATGGATTTAGCGGCGAATCCTTGAAACTTTAAGCTATTCTAATCCACCTAATAAATAAGGTAATAAGTATACGACTTATCAACTCACCCTCTAACTCAGGAAAACTTTGAGTCTAAGCATCTACACACATTTTTGCACAGACTCACTTCTCGGAGATTTTGACAGAAATTGGGTAGCTAATGAACTCTCTAGGGTGGTATGGCTGGCAAGTTGTCGTGGGTAACAGCCCATTGGCAGGTTGTCCAGAACCCAGCCACAGGCCATTTCTTTTTCGTTGCCTCTCGGTACATTTGAGATTAGGGAAGCCACCTACGAAAAAAAAAAGAAAAAAAGAGAAGAAAAGAAAATAAACCACACTTCACCGCACAAGTATGGCTGGCAAGTGATCGTGGGTAACAGCCCATTGGTCGGTTGTCCAGAGCCCAGCTCAATAATTGCACAAAAAAGACCAAAACACCTAAGGACGAAGCGGGGAAGTAGTACAAGCCGGGGAGATATACACTGGAAAATCCTTGTGTTGACCCCAAGTAAAATGAACGTAGGGAGAAAGCTATCAGTCGAACAAATACACCTTCAGGCAAAAATTTATTTTCTTTTTCGGACACCTAGAGGCGTAGAAACTCGAAGTATGTCTCAATTACCGTTAAGTGAGTCTATCACAACATTCACACCAAGATGCTTAGCACTTAGGGTTTTTCTAAAAAGACATATATAGATATATACGTATACATATGTATAGTTATATATACAAAGCAAGGATTCGGGCGATTTGTATTTTGGAAGACACCCGGGCGCTGCTTAGTCTTTGTAGATTAAGATCTTCGTATATTTCCTCTTATTGACGAGTAACGAAGTGCCGAAGCAATTACTTCTTGAATTCTCCAAAGAAATAAAGGCTAGAATAAACCTTGCTAGGGACTATCAAGGAGTAAGCATGGGGGTATGATAACACCACTCAAGGGGGTAGTAATTAGGTTGAATATGGCCCATATTTAGAATAAAAGGCACAACATAAAGTAGAATAGGAGCGTTGCATGCATCAAGTACCAAGATTGCTTATAAACCGTATTAATGGCCATTTGTGTAAAGTATTTGTCAAAGCAGGACTCAAATGAGCAATCGTACCGCACAGATGGATTTAGGACGACGAACAGAGTCCAACGGACTCAAGATCAGCCAAATCCGACATCCGGAGCTCCCACAATGGGCCCAAGAAATCATGACCGTTGATCTGGAGATCAACGGCCCAGAACACGCCACGTCGCCCCGCCCCTGCCGCTCTCTCGCCCTCAAGCCAGCCAAGAACGAATCTCGGCCGTTGATCTTCGATCGAACGGCCGAGATCCGCGCGCTCGCCCGCGGTCGCCGCGACAAAGCGCGGTCGTGACGCAACGGTTAGCGCGCATGCCCGCGTCGTAGCGACGCATGTTCGAATCGCGCGGAGCGGAAATCAAGCGCGAGCGAAGGGCGCGGCGAAATTGACCCGCCCGATCAGCAGTGGGCGGTCAGGATTGCGCCACGCGGCGCGACGACAGCGCCCGAGCGCCCACGCGCGCGCGCACGCAGGACGGAAACGCGTGCGCGCACGCGCGCCCGAAGGGCGATCTCAGCACGAGCGCGGGAGGATCTCAGCCGTCCGATCTCCGATCGGACGGCTCTCGTTCATCATCCACGGATCGCGCTTGGAGAGAGGGAGGGGGGCGGGCGGCTGACCGGCGGCATAAGGCCTTCACCGACGTATCTGGAAGCAGTTTTAGCGACGTTCTGGATGTTGCTAAAGCACATTCTTCTTTTAGGAAGCCCTTAACTCTATTTAAACCCCCTTCTACCACCATTCAAGGCATCCTCTCCCACTTGCAACTACTCCACTCCTCTCCTAGCTAGTCTTAGGCACTCTTGTAATCGCCGGAGACGACGAGCCGCCGACGGAGCCTCCTCCACCGCCGTGGCTGCCTCGTCGCTCTCCACTCTCTCTCTACCTCTCTCTCTCTCTCTTTTAAGCTTTCATTTACTTTTGTTGAAGCATGTATTTAATATTGTAAACCATGAACTATGAATGCATGTTTAATGAAATTATTTTCCATTTAGTTGCCATTTTAATTTCTGTTTAAAGTGCATGATCAAAACCAAGAGCTTTCTAACCCTAAACTCTCTCTATCTCTCGCTTTTCAAAATCGTCTCTTTCGCAAGCAAAACTCCGCCTTTTTCGTGACAAGTGGTAAACAAAATCCGATTTCCACGCCTCCCTGAGATCGACACTCGGACTCACCTCTGTTTACTTCTTTTAAAACCGACGTATCAAGTGCAACTATAACGACACCTCTTAACACACACGCACGAAGGCACGTCATCTACCCACACGTCGAAATCATACTTGGAATCATACTTTGACTTCAGAACCCATGGAACCAAATCGTGAACTAAATACCACCCTGAACTTACATCCCCCATTTTGGTCCCAGTAAATGTGAGTAGTCTTTTGTCACTAAACCTCATAAAAAAGAGGTGAAAGCATATTTCTATTTTTTCTAGACAAATACCAGGAATAGATTTTGAATATATTATTACTGAATTGACTAATGAATGAAAATATATTAGAAATATCAATACCAGGAATATCTTAATCGGATTACTTACTCGCCCCAGGGATTTCAAATAAGTGAATTAATAGCAAGAGTTTGAGTCTGGAGTTTGAGGTAGTTCTGAGTGGTGGTGATGATTTATAATGATACTTTTTTGGTTTTTCAAGTCAAGTAAAGCAAACCGATTTTATTCGTTGTTGGAGTGCATTCTTTCTATAAGTAATCCAGCCTGGCTGAGAGCAGTCAGTAGTATGTGAAATTCCCCCATTCACAATCCCATGGTTGGAACAGGTTATTCACAGGAACCAAATCACCACACTAGGGTACTTGATCCAACCCCCTGAACTACCACACCGAGGCAATCCATTACCCTAATTGAGTAGTCTTGGAATGAACCCTTCACTGAATCAATTACCGGCTAAGCTGGTGCAGGCAGGAACCCTTTGCTCAAAGCCCTCACCCTGCTTAATCAGAGTTGTGCTTCCTAACCTCACTTCACTCCACCGGGATGGGTATTCGCTCGTTTCACTTCGAGACTTCACTGAGTTTACCCGTATAATGCTTTTCTCGGGGCTAATCAAATCCCAGGATTGACATCTGATGCAAAGTTCATAGCAGAGTGAATAGTAAGGGAAATAGTGCCACTAATTAGTAGTGGATTCCATTCATAAATGACCTGTAAAGATCACCCTAGAATTGAAGCTGGAATTGGAAGATTGTTCCTGCCAATCCTGAGCTATATAGAGCTGTGAATTGTGTTGACCTGCGGAAAGAATATCCAATCTATTCCAGGGGTGAACCTCATCTCCGACTCAACACTCCTAAATTGATTGTGTGACCCAGTGATTGGGATGTTCCGGGCTAGGAGGAGCCAATGGAGGGTCTGCCCTGGTTGTTTTTTGTAGTAGTATCGGAGCTGCTAAATACAAGCTTTTTGCCAACCCCTTGCTTCAATCAAAGAAATCCCCTTGATTGCTACCTAATGAATCAAAAAAAAAAATTCCCGGTATTGTTCTATAATCAATATAAATATAAAACAAAGATATATATTATAAAAAATAAGTTCAAATCTAGATATATATCTATTCAATTCATACTTGACTTTAACCCTTATTCAATATCTTAATAAGAAATTCTTACTTTACTTAATTGACTTATGAATTCAAATATATAAGAAATATAAATACCAGTAATATCTTAATAAGAAATTCTTACTTTACTTAATTGACTTATGAATTCAAATATATAAGAAATATCAATATTGGTAATAACTATATTTTATTACTTACTCGTTTATACGCCCACTCGCTTATGTGCTAGAATTCACAACCATGCGGATGGATTGGTAACTGGAACACACTTCTTCCGCCTCATTCTTCCTCAACTTGACTTCATCCACCGGGATCGTGTAATTAGACTTTCATTGAAAGTCAGGTGAAGAAGTTCATTACCTACTGAAAGAGGGTTAATAATAGATTGGATCCTCCCAATCCTGGCTCTTGTATTCCACCACTTCTGAAGTTCCCTTGACTTGCCTCCTGGAATGACTTCAATCTTCATTTTGACTTCATCCTTCTGGAGCATGGGAGCCTCTTCTTCCTCACGAAGACTTGCCCTATAGGTAGTACAAGGTAATAACTTGCAAAACCAGCCTGGTACTACGCAAAAAACCCAAGAGTCTACCCGACAAACCAATCCCCGGTCTTTGTCTATAATCCATATATATTGGAACCCATTTTTTACAATCAAAACTATTCAATATCTTATTAATATATTCTTACTGAATTGACTTATGAATTATAAGCTTATAATAAGAACAATCAAAACTATGAAATATCTTATTAATATATTATTACTGAATTAACTTATGAATTATAAGGAAAAACCCCTTCCTGGAATGTAAACTCAATTTGCTATTCAAAGACCATTACACGCTTTCCCTTTCCTTACTTATTGGATCTTATTGAAGTAGGAGAAAAATAATTCACTAATCCCCTTGACCCCTTGCCTAGTTCAGAAAAGAGATGACCCTGGGTGAATTCACTTGGAGTTGGAATTGGAATATGGAGTTTTTTATTAAGACTAGTCAATTGTGTTTATTGGATTACTTCAGTCTTCATTCTTGACTCGAGAGAAGGGAGTTTCCATTGTGTGTATCTTATTGGATGACTGATTCCTATTCACTTGACTTGACTTGACCCAGTATCCGATCTTCTCTAGGGATGTGGATGACCCAGGGATACAGGAGATGAAGAGTTTATTGCAGACGACATTTGTGACTAAGAATCTAGATTTTGGAAACGTACTTCCTAGGCATTGAGGTGGCCAAAAACTCGTGTGGGATGGCTCTATCATAGCTCCAGTATGTGCTGGAACTTCTGGAGGAGACTAGGTGGAAGCTACTAAGCAAAACCTTCCATTCTACTATTCTTGTTGAGCCATAGGGGAGACTTAGCGAGAAAGATGATCCACTGTTTGAAGACAAGGGGAGGTACAAGAGCATTGTCGGCAAATTATTATATGCGACTGTGACCAGATCAGATATCAGCTTTGCTATGAACAGAGCAAGCCAATTTGTGGAGAACCCGTGCTATAGCCACTGGTAGGCAGTGTGTCTCATCCTCAGATACCTCAAGGGTAGTACAACCCAGGAAAGGGGATCTACATTAATAATAATGGGCACGTTGACTTGCATGCCTATTATGATGCAGATTATGCAGTCTCTATGGATGACAGGAGATCTACCACTGGATACTCTACCTTTCTTTGTTGAAATCTGGTAACTTGGAGGAGCGAGTTGTAGGTGACTACAAGTAGTATGCTAAGGAGACACGCAGGGCTCGTTACAAGCGAGTTGTATGTTAAGGAAACGAGCTTTACTCACTCATTCCATTCCCTTCACTTCGTACACTTCGCTTGTTGCGTTGCCTTCACTTTGCACCCTCGTTGGAGAGCTACTATGGATAGCTCGAGGAGATGGAGGCCTTGACCTCTCATGGTACTACTACAAGGAGCTTGTTCTGTGTCCACCTGGACTTGTCAACTGTGTTATACAATCAAATATTTGGCAGATGGTTCAGTTGATCAGTTTAAGGCACATTTGGTTGCCAAGGGGTTTACACAGACATACCCTATGGCATTGATTATTTGGAGAATTGTTCAAAAAGCCTGTGGCCTGTGTGTCTTCTATTCGGATTCTTCTGTCCGTGGTAGTCAACAATAGGTGGCATCTGTATCAGTTGGACATGAAAAATGCCTTTTCGTCTCTCCCATGGGGCTACTACAGCATGGGGGTCATTCTGCTTTTTGGAGGTTTGTCATTCTTGTCATCCAACGTGGCTTTCAAGAGTCCTTTTTCAACCCCATCTTAGGGTAGGTGTGGGTGACTCCTCTCGTTTCTAGCTTTGGTCTAGAAATGGGACGTTATCTACTCTTTTTCCGTGTCTGTATGGCAACTTTGGTGAACAACAAGCTGTCGAAGTAGTTTAGAAATACCCTTTGGTTTTTGATGTGTGGGATGATGCCTCCAACTCATGGAGTCTGATCTTGTAGTCAGGTCTGTCAGAGGCTAAGATCTGGACCTGAAGAACTTAATGGAGTTGCTGGATGGGATACGACCTGATCCCACCATGCCAGTGCAACAGATTCGTGTGGAGGGATGGTAGATTCTCGGTGAGTAGGGCGTATTAGGGGGTATTACTTTTTTCTCTAAACAAAAAAGACAGTTCTCCAGACTGAGACCGGAAATCAAGTAATGCCGGTAGAACCATATTAGTTGCTGATGGGTGGCATTCTCCTATCATAGGCTAGGGGGAGGTACAGGTTGTTCCCCATATGCAGTTGGAGAACGTACTTCTTGCACCCGACTTTCTCTTAAGTCTACTATCTGTTAGCCGGATGATAAAGGAGTTGAACTGTAGAGCAGTGTTCGATGCTATGTGATTGAGCTACCCTTCCAGGAAATAATGAAAAGCTGGACGAGTCATTGGATGTGGTCGTGAGGAAGGTGGCATGTATCGTTCATACAGTCACCATATGCGGGTCACTCATCTCTATCATTTGGAAGGTCTTCTAGTTATCTGTGGCACCTCTGATTTGGCCATCTCCCCTTATCCAAACTTTGACGGGTGATACTGCAGATCCCACCTATTGCTACCTTCCAATGCAAAGCTTGACAACTTGGTAAGCATCATTAGAGCTCTTTTTTGGAGTGTAGCAAGGACGCAACACTGAAGTTATGAGGAGATGTTCCAGTGAATTCATCTAGATATCTGGGGACCCAGTCGCCATCCTGATCATTTGGGTCACATGTATTACTTTGTTGCTGTGGATGACTTCTCTCGCTTCACTTGGGTGTTCCTACTCCAACTGCGGAAGTCGAAGTCTGAGGCTGCTGACATGATCAAGACCTTACCACACCACTCCTCTGGTGGAGATCGAAAATCAATTCGGAGCCAATGGTGGTTCAGAGTCATAATGCCTTACTTTTCATTTTGCACCTGCCTATTCCTTCTATTCTTTAGTAGAAGTCACGTGACATCATCCACCAAACCAGCTACCCCTTCACGTCATAGCAAAATGGGGTGACAGAGAGAAAGCATTAGCATATTCTGGATGTAGCACGGATACTTCTGATTTAGAATAGCCTACCTATGACATATTGGGGAGATGCAGTGTGAACTGCATGCTACCTCATCAATCAGATGCCGTCCACGATGCTTGATGAGTAATGTCCCTATTTAGTTCTTCAAAAACTAGATCGAGAACTTTCTAGTAAAGTTGGAGTTCCACCCAAGGTTTTTGGATGCGTGGGTTTTGTGCATCTTCATGGCCAGGGACAAACTTGAATCATGAGCAGTCAAGTGTGTCTTTGTTGGGTACTACAGGACCCAGGGCTACAACTGCTATGATCCTGCCAATCGATGTTATTATGTAAGTGCTTATGTCACTTTTATGGAGTCTATTACCTATTATTCTACTACTGTAGAAGGCTCCTACATTAGCTCTCCTGTACCTATCAGTAAGGTGAAGTTATCATCCCACTTCCTGTTCCCTCAGATACACCACAGCGACTCAAGATACTAAGCCTGAGTTTGATGAGATAGATGATCTAGTGAATGATAGCTTTGATGTGCCCATTGCCTTGCGGAAAGGCACTAGGTCGTGTACTCTTCACCCTATGTCCAAGCACATGTCTATGGCGAGTCTCTCCTCAATACCGATAGTTTACTATAGCCCTCTCTACTGCTTTTTTCGGACACCTACCTCTCCTCCCATTAGGAGGCACTCCGTGATCCAAAGTGGCAACAAGCCATGGAAGTGGCTTACCCCCTGGGTAAAGTAATAACTTAGTCATAGCAACCTGAATCTATAAGGGAAAGGTGGGGTGGAATGACCCATAGGGTAGTAAAAGTAATCACTCAGTCACAGTCACCCACCTAGGCTGATCTACTAAGTAGGAACTGTTAGCATCAGCTAGGTGACCGGAAAGGGAACAGTTTATAGTAGGTCAGATAAACACTCCTGGGTTGCTATGCCATTCAACGTCGCTTGACCCGAGGCCAACAAGGGTAGAATGAGTTTAGTCTTCTTCCAGCATATGATACGTCGGGGCTAAGTATTACTCCTACTCCTGATTGGCGTTATATGAAACGCTGGTCAACTCTCTCTTTCTTGATCAGAGTCTAGTCCATAATTAGAGCTTACTCTAGTAAGGCATGTTCAGAGGAAGGGGAAGAAATTACCATAGTTCGCATCGCATGCTCGGAGGAAGGGGAGTCCATAGGTTAGGATTCAGGGAAGTCAAAGGCCTCTGGTTATTGGTCCACCAGCAGGGAATCAATCACTTTATAGTTCCCCGGATATACCCTAAAGTAAGACACTGCTAATGAGTTGCTGCACCTAGGTGTCCCGAGCGGAAGACAGATAAAGATACAGAGCTAATTCGTGTGTGTTGGAGTACCCCTCAGCAAACCGAGTTGGAGTGTATGATTGATGTTCCAATCCAGCAGGGGAAGAGTGCTTTGATGTTCTATTAGTAGCATCCAGTCAATATTCATTGGATTTGTACCTCACTCTCTATCCTCTACCCCAGTGCAAACCCTCACTCAATCCCTTGGGAGCCTTGTCCACCCTTTCTCCAGGGAATCCGAGCTTAATCCCGGATAAGATAAATAAACTGACTCCCCTTCCCTTTAAGACATAGTTGGGTAACTATAATCAAAAGAATCTTACCTAACTGGGGAATAAACATAAGCAGGATTATCCGCGACACGACATATTCATTCTCTCTCAGATTTCACAACCTTTGATGCGGCCCGATTTGCTCCCCAACTTTCATAATATCTGTCACACCCCGAGAACTTAGTGGTTGAAAGGTGAACTACTCTTGATTGCTTCCCTTTGTATTGTATCCCTCAACTCCATAGATAGACCAATTATTCGCTCCCTGCCTAGGAGTTTGAATTGTGGGGTTTACAGTGGATTACCTTCAGGTACTGGGAACTTGAGTGACCATTCACTGGGGGGGGAAGGGACCGGGAAGTGGTGTTGATTTATGTTTATAATATCCTTTTTTGAAAGTAAAGTAAAGTAAAGTCAAGTGCATAGTTATCCAATAAAAAGACCCACCTGTCATATCACAATTGTACTAAGGGATAAATCGATTATAGAAATCCAATAAATCCAAAATGGAGATTCCTATGGAAAATCACATATGGATGGTTTGTTGTATAGTAGAATCCAAAATATGGGACAAAGAAGAAATCCACTTGGTTTCAGACTTGGTACAACTCAAAGTCATCATTCCCTTTGGTTCACGCGACCAAACCATTTTCTGGTGGGTCTCTAAGAAGATGAAAGAATAGGAGACTGTATCAAGAATTATGTGCAAAAAAAGATGGGAGTATTCTCAGGAATGATCCATATCATAATTCAAAAAACAATAGATTCCATCAAGGTCTTAATCTCTATGGGATTCTCCAATTTATTCACAGAGAATCAAACACAAAAAATGGAAGAATTATGAACACAAGAAATGGAATAATTCCAAAAAAATGTACAAAAAAAGTTCAATCCTATGAACCAGAGACTGAACTTCAACATTCTGATCACAAAAATGGAACAAAAAAAACCTAAGATTCTTGCAGAATATATAGCTTAACAATTAGAAAATAGAGTTTCCTCTCGGAAAGCAATGAAAAAAGCTATGGAATTCACTGAACAAACAGATACAAAAGTGAAGAATTCAAATACAAATTGTAGGACGTATCGGCGAAAAAGACAAGGCCCATGTCATATGGATTAGAGAAGGTAGAGTTCCCCTACAGATGATTCGTGCTAAAATGGATTATTGTTCCTACTCTTATGGTTCGAACTATCGATGGGGCATACCCTGGAGTATTTCATCCAAATTTGGATATTTGTAGATGAGGAAGAATACTAGAATGGATCCTCTTTTTTCTTGTTCTTCCATCTAAGGAATAATCAATACTCATTGGATTTCTATAGGGTTCAATCCAAATTCGATTGACGCTACCATTGCATTTGGTAGAATTGCTATGCTTAGTTTGTGACTCGTTGGTTTCTTATTTTGAGTTAGGATTCAAAAAATGGATCCCTACACTATAGAACTATACACTCATAACTATAGAAACGAAAAACCAACTTATTGCTTCTATTGTCAAGATCCCACAAAAGAGTCACTACATGATGTACCGATCATGTAGTTGTAGCAACTGAAATTGGAGTCCATCCAAACCAGCAAATGGGATTATGATAAATCCAATTCTTGGGTTAGAAAACAAAAAAAGGGAAGGGATGTAGATAAATTGAAAGGTGATAGAAAGAGATAAGTAACATAGCAGTGATATAATACGATTCCCATATGTATGGTCTATGAATCATCTCATAAAAAGCAATGTGATAAAGCATCAATACCGACAATCCAACAAAGTCCAGAGCCCGAGCGAATAGAAATTTAGGGGATTTACTTAAAAACCAATTTCGTTGGGAGCTCCATTACAGAGTTCAAGCCTAACCATTCCTAGAGAAGCTATAGGAACGACGGAACCCATGACTGCATAAGATTCTATGGAAAACGAATCTGAATAATTCATTAGGAAGGATGGCGGAATGAACCAGGAACCAATTCATTCTCAGTGGTCATAGTATAGGTTGACCTCTACAAATGAAGCAGAAGAGAGTCAATATTCGCCCACGAAACTCTGATTTCTTTCCTAGATGACCCAATTTTGCGTGATTCCATTTTTTGAGCCTAGTAAAGTGAACCCTTGTAGTAGAAAATGGTAAGCCAAATTCCAATAAAGAATAATGATGCCAAATGGAGAAATCAAACTATAGTTGTGGATAGTCTCCCAATTTGGTTTAGAAGTGAAAATACAAAATATGAATTGCATTTTGGTCCAATTGGATTCGCGAGGAGCTGGATGAGAAAAAACTCTCATGTCCAATTCTGCAGTAGAGATGGAATTGGAAAACAACCATCAACTATAACCTGTAAAAAACCAGATTTCGTAAACAACGTAGAGGAAGAATGAAAGGAAGATTTTCTCAAGAAAATCATATTGGTTTCGGAAGATATGCTCTTCAAGCACTTGAACCCCCTTGGATCACAGCTAAACAAATAGAAGCTGGGCGAAGAGCAATGACACGATATGCACGTTGTGGCCCAAAAATCTGGGTATGCCTACTAAGAAACCTGACAAACCCGTTACACGAAGAAAAGCAGAATCGCGTATGGGTTCCGGGAAAGGGGACTTCAAATATTGGGTAGCCATTGTGAAACCCAGTCGAATACTATATGAAATGATTGGAGTATCCGAAACCATAGCTTGAGCAGCTATGTCACTAGTTGTGTACAAAATGCCGATACGAACCAAATTGGTTATTGCGGAACACGATCCATAGGTTCTATAATAGAAAGAAACCATACCATCCAAAGGGCGGGTCTTTGACTTTTTAGATACATCGTTCTTTGCCAACTAGATACAACATATTTCTTTTTTGACTTGAATCTTTGGATGGAAAGAGCAGATAAACAAAATCATGATTCAACCTCAGAAATACCCTTTTTGAATGTAGCGGATAACAGCGGCGCTAGAAAATGGATGTGTATTCGAATCTTAGGGACTAGTCATCCCCAATATGCTCTGATTGGTGACATTATTGTTGCTGTAATCAAGATAGCGGTGCCTCATATGTCTCTAGAAAGATTTGAAATCATTCGAGCCATAATTACACGTACACGTAAAGAACTCAAATGTGACAACGACATGAGAATACTCTATGATGACAATGCGGTAGTTGTCATCGATCAAAAAGGAAATCCAAAGGGGGCTCGTTGGTGTGATTGTTGAAGAATTAAGACAGTTCCATTTCACAAAAATCATCTCATTAGTTCCTTAGGTATTCTAAATGAGATCCATTCTTCACTTATATAGTAGGGGGTCGAAACTAGATCCATTCGTCAATAATGGAATATGTTTTATGGGGGGGCGGGGGACAGAATTCCTATAAAGCATGTGGATTATATAAAAATGAGAGGACAACAATCATTCCAATTCATCATGGGTAGAGACACGATTGCCGATATAATCACTTCCATAAGAAATGATGATATGGAGAAAAAAGACACTGTTCGAATCATATCTACCAATATAACTAAAACTGTTGTGAAGATATTTCTATAGGAAGGTTTTATTGAACACATTCGAAAACATCGGGAAAATGATCAAGATTTCTTGGTTTCAACTCTGCGGAAGCATAAAAGGATGAGAAAATGTATCATTTTACGAAGGTCAGCCGAGTTTACGAATCTATTCTACCTATCAACAAATTTCGAAGATTTTAGGTGGAATGGGAATTGCAATTCTTTCCACTTCTCAAGGTATCATGACAGATCGAGAAGCCCGGCTAAAACAAATTGGAGGATCAATTTTGTGTCATCTATATCTATTTTGATCCCACCCATCTGACACCTTGGATGTTGATAATATCCTAGTTCTGCTTTCGCAACACGCACCTTACTACTTTGCATGCAGGATGGGGCCGGTCGGAACACATAAAAAAGATGTGTTTGTTGGGGAAAAAGAGAATAGTCCAATAAGGCATTAAATAAACAGATAGAAATGGAATTTGACTAGCCACTAGTTGAAGGATACATAGGAAGAGTGCCCAGAGGACATACAATAGGGTAGTACTGACCACCATGTAGACAATATGACTTACCACCTCACCTTGGAGAGGATGTACATGGGTATAGCCCTAGATTAGAATCCCAATTAGATTTTGCGCATATACGATGCATATATCTACATATATTATGATGCATTTTTATGCTTTATAGAACATCAAATCCCATTCGATATTCAATGACTATTCATTACGTACCTTACTAATGAATGACTAGTTGACTCATCATCTTAAAAAGTGGCGGCAAGGAAGGAGGCACCGCAATGACGATCATGAATGATTCTCATGGCGAGAAGCGATTACACATAGGGATAGTCATCGATTGTCACCCTGATGAGACAAATTACGTATATTGAATTGATGTATATGTTCTTGGAAAAGTCTTTATCGGTCATACTTGCAGGAAAATTTGAGAGAGTTCTATCCTTTCTGCGTAGTCGACAATGACAGAGTCTTAATCGCACTCCGTCGTTATGATCAAACAAAAGGGCAAATTGTCGAGAGACTTGACAACTCTAGTTCTTATAAATCAGGAGACGACCCATATAAAGATCCATTTTTTGACAAACCATGGGGTCCCTAGCATACCCATATCCGGACGATGACGACCCAGACACGGGTCTGAGTATTACTCCTACTCCTAATCTAATCCAAAAATCACTATTTCCCTTCCAACACGTGCGGTTTCACATTCCCTTCACAGAGGATTTGAATGGCTATTTCCCTTCGCGGAGGTTTCACATTCCCTTTGCGAAG
This sequence comes from Thalassia testudinum, assembly GCA_037157565.1. NCBI lineage: Eukaryota > Viridiplantae > Streptophyta > Magnoliopsida > Alismatales > Hydrocharitaceae > Thalassia > Thalassia testudinum. The sequence continues at coordinate 78,446,243 of JAZHRO010000002.1, forward strand.
ATACATCCAAAATGAAAGTGACTTTTTTCTGGCTTTCAAAAAGTAGATTCAGAATACAAAAGATTGACAATATAGGCAAGAAGTAGATTCAGAATTCAAAAGATTGACAATATAGGGAATCATCAAAAGGTAGTAAATGAGGGCTTCTGTTCGTAAAATTTGTGGAAGATGTCGATTAATTCATAGGTGAGGACACATTATAGTATATTGACTTATCCTAATCTGAAACATAAACAAAGACAAGGATAATCTTTCTGAAAGAGAACTCACTTTCGAAAGCGAAAGTCAGGTATTTTCTAATGTCACTAAAAAAGAAATCAACGATCAAACACGAAATGGATATCTTCGTAGATTTCTTACTCATATTTATGAGATGATAAGATATGACAAAACTTAAGAGACTAAGATGGACAAAACCAAATCTACCAAGACTTCGTGCACCTAGGAATAGACGTATTGCTTTATGTAGGAAGAGACGTATTTGATAGACGACTTTTCTCTTTGCGTTATAGTATTTAAGTGGTGGAAAAATTGACTAATAAAAAATAATGAAAATAACCACTCGTAGAAGAGCAGGTCGTGTCCACAGGGAGACAATGATGCAATCAATACTTAATTATTTAATGTTATTTCGGATAGTGCGAAATCCCTTTTCAAAATGGACTTAAAATGTGAAGGAAAGTAGATTTGCAATAACCTAAAAAGTTAAGGGTATAAGTGTAATTTTTCCTCACAGAATTCCTCAATAAATTTAGGATGAATTCATGCAGTTTTCATGTGATGTGTACCAAAGACCATTAGTACTTAAGTTAAGCTCAAAATCAATCTTTAAGCTAGTTAATATCAATACCATGCAATTATAAAGAACTATGAGTGCTTGAATGCAATTCTACCATAATATAATAATAATAAAAAAAATCAAATTGGTGGTAATGGCATTGAATGTAATTTTTAATTAAGATGAAAACAGAGCTTTCTTCCTCTCCCCTCCTCGCGAGAGAGAGAGAGAGAGAACCGCTGGGGTCGATGCAAGGCTCAAGAGGATGGCGAGGTCGAGAGCTTTCCGACGGTGGTAGCGGCGGCGACGGAGGTGGCCAGAGGCAACCGACGGTGGTGGCCAGAGCTCCGACCTGTGGAGCAAGAGGGCGTAGCTGCTACTGCGGCTGTGCGAGCGTGCACGCGCGCGCACTGGTGCGCGGACAGGCGCTTGCAGGCTGCGGTCTGTAGGTGGGTGGAGGCGCGTGGGAGGAGAAGACTTGCAGGCAGAGAGGGTGTGGCATCTGCTGTGCGGTGCGTGAGCACCTTCTGCAGGGAGGAGTGGCGCGGCGTGGATGCGTGCAGGGTGGAGTGCACTTGCAGCAGGGTTGGAGATGGCGCGCGGTTGAGAGCGCCTGCAGATGGCGGTGGGGTGCGCTAGTGCGTGCACTGGAAGATGGCGAGCGGGCAAGCGCTTGCAGAGGGAAGCTGTAGGGGCGCGTGTGAGCGCAGGGCTGGGGAATTGCCTGCAGCAGGAGGCGCTGGTGATGGCGTGCGGTTGCCTGTAGTGGCTGAGGGAGAGGCACACTGGCTTGGTGGATGCAGCAAGGAGGCGCAGCAAGGGAGAGGCACGCTGGCTTGGTGGATGCGCCTGTTGCGGCTGGAGATGGCATGCAGGCAGGCGCTTGCGCTGCAGGGCAAGCTGGAGCGGTGGCTGGAAGGTAGGCGTGCGGTAGGGCAGGTGCGGTGGAAGCAAGGCCGGCTGGAGATGGCACCTGCCTGCGGGCACGCAAGGAGAAGCGGTGTATGCCTGTGGACACAGTGCATGTGGTGGAGAAGGAGTGGTGGAGAAGATTGAGCCTTTCCCCGCAGGGGGGGGATTTCCTTCCTTTTGCTCCCCTCCTCTTCCTTTTTAACTTCTCCCTTGCGCGTGAGTTCAGGGATTTTCCCAAATCCCCGGTCACAGTTGTTGAGAAAGGCGGCAGAAGAGAAGATTACCCCAATGTCCGACGGGGGAGGGGGGAAAGAGTTGCGACAGTTTGGGGAAACTTATCCCCCCACCCTTGCTCTTTGTGCATTTTATTACCTGCACATAAAAATAATAAAATCATTAAGTTATAGAATGTTATAACTTAAATCATGAGGTGTATAATTATTCTATAACTTAATTGCCATTATTAACACACCTAAACTATACGATTAAATATTCTTAGGCTTAATATTAGTCCATTTTAATGGACTCATAAAATACCCCCATGCCTAAGATTTGTTAGTCCCTAGCAAAAATGAAAAATAATAGAAGTAATTAGAAGATTTCTTCTTTTCCTACTTCAAAACTTTAGAAATCCAGACAAATGTGAAGTACTGACAGCCTAGGTAACAGATCCAAGTGAAAGAGCTGATTTGCATTAGGAGTTCGTACATCACCCTTGGCAAAAATTTTTGTTGAGATAGGCAACTACTTCCCTCGGAGATAAAGCAGACGATAATTTGTAATTTGACCTCGGTGTTTGGCTTAGGTAGGAGATATCAAGTTGAATGGATTTGTATTTGGTGGCATACACTCAACTGGTGCTACATATAGTCTAGTATTGTAGAGTCTAAATCTCTAGATTATTAGACAAGTCAACTCTGAGAGAGGCTATACAATTGTGCTCTCTTGATGTTCCTGGGCACTCTCTCTTTTCTTTCTTTATGAGATCATGAATCTCGCCAGATTTAGAAATTGTACACACTATTTGGTGGCCTCACATGGCATCCACACTTTAATTAAAGTCCTAATAACTCTACAACTAAGATAGAGTTCTCAACCAGTATTCAGGCGATCCGAAATACTAGAAGGTAGGTATGGGTCTTATTTGGTAGAACGCGATAGGTGTTTTGCTGCCTCAGAAACAGTGTTACATCATACACTCTGACTTTTTTTTTTGTAATATAACTATTTCTTCTTTTTGTTCTTTCTGTTTCTTCTTTTTCTCTTTTTCTTTCTTCTTTTTCTTTTTTAATTTCTTCTTGTTTTTGTTTCTTTTTCAATCAACACAACATGATACGGACTTTTATTTATGATGCATTATTAGGGATGATGATGGTCAAGAGGAAGTTATGTGGCTTATTTGGTGGAAGTGCCTATTCTCGGCACCGGGAAGGAATGGATATGACATGCATATTTCTGACCTTTGACACTATTACCCTCCTTTAGCTGAGGACTCTATGAAGGACGGTCGTAACCATCCACCATAGTTATAGCTTTATTAAGACTCAATCTCTATGTATCTGCCTTATTTGTGACTCTCAGGAATTCACTCAAAGTACGTACCCAGGAACAGAGAGTGAAAACTATGCCTAACTCTGAAGTATCATCATCTAATTATCTAAAACTTAATAGTCCTTGCACTAGACTTAGCGCACCAGTAATCTCTCTACTTCTTCTCACAAATATGAGGTGGATCTACTAGAAGATAGTATGCCTGACTCTCTATGAGCTGTCCAAGGGTTCAATAGACTTATAAATGCTCATTGGTTTTCCTCAAGGATTCATTACCAAATCTACGTGCATGTGAAATAAATGCACTGGATTCTAAACTTAAGAAATAATTCCAGAAGAAGAACCTCCAACAACAAAGGTATTTTGCTAGGGACTAACCCATTCAGCTCAAATTTTTTTTTTTATATATTTTTTATATTATTATTTTTATTTTTATACTAACCTAAATGTATAAATACTTCCTAAAATGCAAATGCACTCCCCTATACCTAAATTCTACAATGTCCCCATTGTAAAATTAAAACAGGAGGAGAAAGGAAAAATATCACCTGACACGGTCTACTGAGTTGCCTCCCAACAAGCGCTGCATTTTCTGTTAGTAGCCAGACTTATAAAGAACCTGTAAGTTAGGTTCCAAACAGAAAAGTTTAGGCCCTAAGAATATGCGTAACAGTGCAGGCCTAGAAAATAGGTAACCACGGATGTTGGCGAGCTGATGATGAAATGTAATTCCAAATGCTCGGCAGAAGAAATGGAAACAGAAAATCTCGCAGGCTACCTTGGGAGGTCTGGGAATAATAAACGGAATATGAAAAGGGACCTCCCGAAACGGAATAAGTGGAGAATAACAAGGATCCTCCAGAGCAGGATGGGTTTTAAAAGATATACACATAATTAGTTTAAACCCTTGAATGGTGAGAGTAAAAGTACAAGCATCAATCTATACTCGCCATTCTACCCTAGGATGTATTGGCCTGATATAGTCTCCAAAAAGAATGTATATGAGTAGAGATCTGAGCCAAGGATCGGTTAGGGAGTATAAGGGTTGTTTGTAGTGTTGGAAGGTAATGGTTAAGTCCAATGAGGGCTAAGTAGGTGTTAGGTCCAATTCCAACAATGATTCGAATTGTGCACACTCCCTAATAGTAGTAGACAACTTCAAGTTATCCTGCCTAGCATTAATGATTGGAGTCATATTTGAATTAAGGGTAGACTCCAAATTACAACTTTCTAATGGCAGGGTCAAAATGTAAGAATCATTATCATTCAGCTCATCCCCAGATTTGTTTGGTTCACTGAAATATTTATCGGGGTGTATATGTGATTCATTAGGAGTTGGATCAGTATCCTCAATTATTTCTAAAGGAGGATCAGTCTTAATATTTTGGAGGAAGCCTATATCATTGAATTCGTCATTCTTCTCGGGGTATAAATCCTTAATTGATGTGTTTTGTCCCCGAGAGTCTCCCATAGACTTCTCATTATTTTGTTTGTCCTCCTCTAATATCAACTCCTGTTTTGATGGAGGATGACTCCTAAAAGAAAAGAGGAATCTGGATTTAATCATATTATTTCTACCCTTTGGAGGTAAATCCTCAAATGATAAATAATTCTCCTGTGAATCACTCCAGATTTTTAGTACAGGTTCCTTTATTAGGGTATCCTCATCTTCAGAATTAGACTCGTCATATCCTTGAGACCAGAATTGATCATCCTCTATTCCCTTAGGGTCACCTTCATTAGGTGCATTTGAATCCTTAGAATATTGAAGGGTAGGTGTTGATACCCTAAGTGGAGGGTTAGGAGTAGGCTCACTAAGAGTAGAATGGGATTCCACCAAATAATCAAGAGGGGAAGTGATAGGAACAATATAACCTTGACCCGGGTTGGTAGGGGTAAGGAGAATACTGTCATTGGGGTCAAGGTCCTCAAGAGATACCATCTTCCCTTGCTTTTGACTGCAATATAATTCAGGTGGATAATCACTATGATCATTATCCTCTATTGGCCGTGTCTCATTGGAAGAGTCTAAGTGATGGCTACCTAAAATTGGATCCCTATTGTCATTAGGTTCCTCAGAATTATTTTCATGATCATGGTTTATTGGGTAGGGATCAAGATTATTGGGAAGCATGTAGCTAAGTTGTCTTATTTCTTCATTTATGTGTTGACTATTCCTCAACATCTCTCCCATTGATTCCATTATTTCCTTTTGCTGTTTTTTCATTTCTATCATAAAAGATGAGAGGCTACTATTATCAGGTTGGGGAGGATAGTCAATTTCAGGCTCTGGTTGCCTAGGGATATCGGTTCAACCTCGATACGGGAAATCATGAAGGGTGGGAGGGTTAGGTGTTTGCATGGAAGTAGGGATTTCAGGATTGGAAAATCCCGCTCCTAGGCTCTGCTCAAAAGTGGGAGTTATCAAGCCAGTACTCCCAGGGTAAGAATGAGAATGATCCCATGAATTATCAATGTACCCATCAAAGGATGGATACGCTCGGAGCATGGGATCCTAATTAAAAGGTGGGAAGTATTGACTCTGATAATCTGAATGATAGGAGTAAGAATAATCCATTTCTTTAAGCAAAACAATTTTCTTAGGATTCAGCAGAAAAATTTCTAAAGAGTCATATTGTCACAGCAAACGCAAATTCAACGGGATCTGTTTTTAGTAGATTGCAGGTCTTAGAGTTATATGTTTAGTTGGTGGCCAAACAAGTTTTGCAAAAATTACGCTTCCTAGGCCAACCTTCGCTGGTGCCTATAACCTACTCGCAAGGGATGGAGGTCTCGAATCGAGCCCACACACGAGGAACCGAAGTAACTTGGTGGATAGGCTTGTTGATTTCTGACTAACTTCCCTTGTGGTGCAAAAGAGGAGAGGTAGAAATTTTATCTAGTGACCTTATGTGTGAGGTGCATAGTGTCTCAAGTGTGCAAGCATACGATCGTGTTTTGATTTTTTTTTGAAATTCCGTAAACAGGATCCTTTTGCACACAATTTTCAGTCACAGATTTTAAAGTCCAACCTCTTAACAGTCCTAATTTGTTTAAAGTGACCACTGAATTAATTTGATTCAAGCACTTTTGTGGTCTTAGATTTAGGTTCAATGCATATGCATGACAAGTAATTAATGCTCAAGAGAAGACGTACCTTACTCCAGCTTTCTTCGTGCAATAATGAATGCAGTACAATAAAAATAAACTAGATGCTGCTCATTCAGTCCTAGATGGTCGTCCTACAGATATGCAGCTTCTAGCAAGCAATTCGAATTTTTTTTTTTAATAAGAATAACAAACAGACCTAATCTAACTAACTAACTGAAATGCAGTTCAACATAATTCAAATAATCCTATAATCTAAATAAATGGGAACATATTCCCAAAAATACCCAACAAGGGCCCCAAAGATAGTAATTTAAATTCTAATGTTTATCTAACTAAATCTAACTAAGACCTATTGCCTAAATCAGAAATAGGCTTCTCCGTAAGCCTATATACGTGGGATCAAGGCCCACGTGTTCCTGTTTTCATCCTCCAGGTGGCGTCAAGGTCCACCAAAAAGATCATCTCCACCGTGCACGTTTTTCACGTTCAAAGTCGTCGCTTTGTTGTGCCTCGTCGCCGTGTCAGATTCCTCACACAATAATAAAAATGATTAGATAATTTCGCAACTCAAAATATTCAAAAACAATAAAGTAAATCTATTGCGTCTATTGCCTCCCTGGCAACGGCGCCAATTTTGATAGACGACTTTTCACTTTGCGTTATAGTATTTAGTGGTGGAAAAATCGACTAATAAAAAACAATGAAAATAACCACTTGCAGAAGAGCGTGTCGTGTCCACAAGGAGGCAATGATGCAATCAATGCTTAATTATTTAATGTTATTTCGGATAGTGCGAAATCCCTTTTCAAAATGGACTTAAAATGTGAAGGAATGTAGATTTGCAATAACCTAAAAAGTTAAGGGTATAAGTGCAGTTTTCCCTCACAGAAATCCTCAATAAATTTAGGATGAATTCATGCAGTTTTCATGTGATGTGTACCAAAGACCATTAGTACTTAAGTTAAGCTCAAAATCAATCTTTAAGCTAGTTAATATCAATACCATGCAATTATAAAGAACTATGAGTGCTTGAATGCAATTCTACCATAATATAATAATAATAAAAAAAACCAAATTGGTGTCAATGGCATTGAATGTAATTTTTAATTAAGATGAAAACAAAGCTTTCTTCCTCTCTCCTCCTCGCGAGAGAGAGAGAGAGAACCGCGGGGGTCGATGCAAGGCTCAAGAGGACGGCGAGGTCGAGAGCTTTCCGACGGTGGCAGTGGCGGCGACGGAGGTGGCTGGAGGCGGCCGGCGGTGGTGGCCGGAGCTTCGGCCTATGGAGCAAGAGGGAGTAGCTGTTGCTGCGGCTGTGCGAGCGTGCACGCTGGTGCGCAGGCAGGCGCTTGCAGGCTGCGGTCTGCAGGTGGGTGGAGGCGCACGGGCGGAGAAGACTTGCAGGTAGAGAGGGTGCAGCGTCTGCTGTGTGGTGCGTGGGCACCTTCTGTAGGGAGGAGTGGCACGGCGTGGATGCGTGCAGGGTGGAGTGCGCCTGCAGCAGGGCTGGAGATGGCACGCGGTTGAGAGAGCCTGCAGATGGCGGTGGGGCACATTGGTTTACGCGTTGGAAGATGGCGAGCGGGCAGGCGCTTGCGGAGGGAAGCTGCAGGGGCACGTGTGCATGCAGGGCTGGAGAACTGTATGCAGCAGGAGGCGCTGGTGATGGCGTGCGGTTGCCTGCAGTGGCTGAGGGAGAGGCGCGCTGGCTTGGTGGATGCAGCAAGGAGGCGCAGCAAGGGAGAGGCACGCTGGCTTGGTGGATGCACCTGTTGTGGCTGGAGATGGCGTGCGGGCAGGTGCTTACGCTGCAGGGCGAGCTGGAGCGGTGGCTGGAAGGTAGGCGTGCGATAGGGTAGGTGCGGTGGAAGCAAGGCCGGCTGGAGATGGCACCCGCCTGCGGGCACGCAAGGAGGAGCGATGTATGCCTGTGGACACAGTGCATGTGGTGGAGAAGGAGCGGTGGAGAAGATGGAGCCTTTCCCCGCAGGGGGGGGAATTTCCTTCCTTTTGCTCCCCTCCTCTTCCTTTTTAACTTCTCCCTTGCGCGTGAGTTTAGGGATTTTCCCAAATCCTCGGTCACAATTGTTGAGAAAGGCGGTAGAAGAGAAGATTACCCCAATGTTCGGCGGGGGAGGGGGGAAAGAGTTGCGGCTGTTTGGGGAAATTTATCCCCCCACCCTTGCTCTTTGTGCATTTTATTACCTGCACATAAAAACAATAAAATCATTAAGTTATAGAATGTTATAACTTAAATCATGAGGTGTACAATTATTCTATAACTTAATTGCCATTATTAACACACCTAAACTATACGATTAAATATTCTTAGGCTTAATATTAGTTCATTTTAATGGACTCATCAGTATTCATTTATGGGGACATACAATATCAAAAGGAGTGATTCATGTTCAAGCGAGTTTCAATAATACCATTGTCACTGTTACAGATGCACAAGGTCAGACATTGACTTTATTGGTCCTCCGCTGGTGCTCTTCAATTCAAAGGTATTACCCCAAGAAAGAGGACACCTATCTTCCAATCCAAAAGCCTTGCCGCTCAAGCTGCAGCAAAGGATGCTATTTTAGTGGTGGATGAGGGTATCATGAAATGAGCAGAAGTGAAGATCAAGGGTGCTGGGGGAATAGATAAATCAGAGATGCAGCATTACGAACTATTAGTAGAAGTAATATAGTATGAAGTTCCGTACGTGACATAACCCCTATGTCACACAATGGATGTAGACCCCCTAAAAAAAGGCGTTTATAAAAAAGAAAAATGAGAATCGATCAATCATATCAGAATCAAATTTGTATTTTAGATTAGAAGAGAAAGAAATATTTCACCAATCTCAATACTAATCAAATATTAGTATGATTCGAGAGGAAGTAGTAGGATCCACTCGAACACCACAGTGGAAGTGCGTTGAATCAAGAGTAGACAATAAACATCTTTATTATGGATGTTTCATTTTGTCCCCACTTAGGCAGGGTCAAGCCGATACTCACCCATAGGTATTGCCATGCGAAGGGTTTGACTTGGAGAAATAGAAGGAACATGTATCACACATGCAAAATGGAAGAGTGTACCACATGAATATTCGACAATACCAAGTGTTGAAGAATCGGCACATGAAATTGGAATGAATTGGAAAGAAATTGTATTAAGAAGTAATTTGTATGGAGTTCGAGACGCACACCTTTACTTAAAAATCAGTTATGCCAAAGGTATAACCAAAATGTGTAATTGCTCAAGATATCACCTCACCATCGCCTTCTGTGGAAATAGTTGACACTACACAGCATATAGCTAAGCTCACAGAACCCGTGGATTTGCATATTGAATTACAAATCCAGAGAGATCGTGGATATCGTATTAGATCCACAAATCCTTCTCAAGATGGGAGTTATCCTATAGATGCTGTATCCATGCCTGTTCGAAATGTGAATCATAGTATTGATTCCTATGGGAATGAGAATGAGAAACAAGAGATCCTTTTTCTTGAAATATGGACAAATGGGAGTTTCACTCCAAAAGAAGCACTTTATGAGGCTTCTAGTAATTTGATTGATTTCTTGATTTCAAAATACATGTGGAGGAGGAAAACATGAATTTGGAGGAAAAGAAAAACCACTTGACTTTACTAAAACCCTTTTTTCCTTTCATGAGAGATTCACTTATCGAAAGAGAGGTAAAAAAGAAATTGCATGGAAATCTATTTTGATTGACCAATTCCATATGTATTGTCTTCCAGGAAACTACCTATAATTGTATCGCTAAAAAAAGTGAGGTTAGTTCCAATATAAATACATTATGGGAACTTACCTTTTTAGTCACAATAAAGATCTTATGAGAATGGAAGATTTTCGTGCAGAAGATGGCAAACAGATATTGAGTATTTGAAAGGTGCATTTCGCAATTGATTTACCTAAGAATCCATTTTTCTTTTCAATCCATTGCAATTCTTTCATCACTTTCTTTTTTTTTCCCATTTTCAAAATGGGCAAATGATGGGACCCACGCATGGTGGATTCACAATCCACCGCCTTAATCCACTTGTCTACATCCACCCCTTGGACCAAATCCAAATTCCGTGGATTCCTCCAAATGGAAACAAAATACAAATCCAAATACAAATAGAAACATGTTTATGTGAGAACTACCTTATGAAATCCAATAAAGGTAGAAATACTCAACCTATTTCCAATAGGCTTAGTATTTCGACTTCCACAATTCGTATATACGAAAAAGAAGTCTTATGCATTTATAGATGGAGCTTCCACAGCAGCTAGGTCTAGATGGAAGTTATGAGCATTACGTTTATGCATCACTTCCAACTATAGTAGTTAGAACGGTTGATGATATCTGCCCAAGTGTTAATAACACGACCTTGACTGTAAACTACAGATTGGTGAAAATTGAAACCATTTAGGTTGAAAGCCATAGTACTAATACCTAAAGCAGTGAACTAGATACCTACTACTCAAATCAAAAGGCCAAGTGGCTAGGAAAAAGTGTCAAGAATGAGAGTTGTTGAAACTAGCATATTGGAAGATCAATTGGCCAAAATAACCATGAGCAGCTACGATATTATCAGTTTCTTCCTCTTGACCAAATTTGTAACCCTCATTAGCAGACTCGTTTTCAGTGGTTTCTTTGATCAAACTAGAGGTTACCAAGGAACCATGCATAGCACTAAATAGAGAACCACCAAATACACCAGCTACACCTAACATATGAAATGGGTGCATAAGAATATTGTGTTTTTCTTGGAATACAATCATAAAGTGGAAAGTACTAGATATTCCTAGAGGCATACCATCAGAAACACTTCCTTGACCAATAAGGTAAATCAATAAACAACAGTAACAACTGTAACAGGAGATGAATATGCAACAGCAATCGAAGGATGCATACCCAAGCGAAAACTCAATTCCCACTCACGACCCATGTAGCAAGCTACACCAAGTAAGAAATGTAGAATAATGAGTTCATAAGGACCGCCATTGTATAACCATTCAACAATGGATGCTGCTTCCCAAATGGGATCAAAATGCAAACCTATAGCTGCAGAAGTAGGAACAATTACACCAGTGATGATATTGTTTCTACTTTACTTTACTTTACTTTACTTTAAAGAGCATTCTGGCGGTGCTGATTTATTGGGCCTCAATCATACGATTATATTATTGCACTGCCCCAATAGGTTGGAAAGGATCATCAAGGTAGTCCTGGCTAGTAAAGAAGCTTTTCATTGGATTCCTCCCACTTTGACTTCACAACCTGATAACCTAAAGCATGGTTTTGATCAACTAATCTCCTCACAAGGGAAGCCCCTACTTTGACACTCCTGCAGAGCTGTTATTGCCTGATAATTTGGGCATCAGTTCATATATAAATAATCACTTTGGTATTCCCGCTCCTCGGACTTAACTGAATTGGTTCCTACCTTAAATAAAGACTGCTAAATAGGGGAATGTATTCAGGGTGACTTCATTCAATCATGCTCCCTAGGGTAGGGGGATTCAGGGGATAAACTCCTAACCAGGTAAGGTTGGTAGTTGGGCTTCAAAGAGAGCTTTCTTGGGGGAAAAGCATGAAAATGATCAAACACCAAATATCACTCCCATTTTTGGGAAGGTATTACCTACCTGTTGGATTTGTATTAATACCTTACCCGTTGTATCCCTCCTTCCTTGCCTTGCTTCTTCAACACCCGGTCATGGGATTCACTAGTAAATGCGGCAATCCATTAGGAAAAGGCTATCATATCCACTCTTTCTTCCCGAATTAACCTTCTTTCATAAGGTAAGTACCTTCATTCTACAAAAACCTAGGGAAGCGGGGGAACGACACGGTATGAGATGTAGTCCATTGGTAGGAATGGGGAGAGTTAGTAGCTATGACATTCAGTGGCAGGAAAGCAGGGAAAGATTTTAGGGTTGCTTGTGATTCCCTTAATAGCTCTTGTTCTCATTGGACTTCACGGGGATGAGAGAGGAAGGGGGAAGGTTAGCACATGAAGAAATACCACAAATCCAGATGGCAGGAAAGTGGCGAGGAGTCTGAGAGTAGGTCGACGATAGTCGAGCGAGCTAGGGTCAGTCATAAGGGAAGCGTAAGCTGCTTCGTGTCTATGACACTTCCCCTCTCTTGTTCTATATACTATACACTGCTTTCACAGACCCGGCACATTGATGAATGTAGTGAATGGGTGATTTGTTTCAATCTGGGGATGTGTTGCAAGGAAGGGTTATAATTCAGTAGCAAGCAGATCAAATGCATCGATTTATGATTTAGGTGAGTCCGGGTTGACAGAAGGAGCTAGCTATTCATGAACGGATTCCACGTCGAAGGTGTCAGTGTCCGAAAGCAGGGAAAGTGGCAAATTTGTTCATTTTCTTCTTCGAGGTATCAGCGGAGTGATGTTATTATATGAATGGGAGTTCAAAAATCAAATCCAATTAAATGCTTCCTTATTACATTACATTACATTACATTACATTAAAGCTTCGAGAATAGAACCCCAGCCTCAATCACAAGATCAGTGAATGTTTTTTTAAAATATTCCGAAAATACTGAAAACCGGTATGAGAGCTATGAAGTGGACAAATCACTGGGGAAGAAGAGCTGAAGCAAAGCATCTGGTCCGTGTTCATGGGAGTCAGTCGTAAGCAAGTCCGAGTAAGAGATGACGAGTATATAGAATTCCGAGGATGATGATTATTCTTCAGAGTCCAAGGCAGGAGAGTCCGATCTACGAGATGGGATCTGATTTCAGTGGTGAAGCCTTCCCCGAGCATACCCAGAAGGTCAACTCAGATCTTTCGAGTTTGGGTCACAATTCGCCATATAGAACAGGGTTGTGAAGACAAAAGCAATGGGTGAAGCACCAATCCAGGGGGAGCCGAGCAATAAATAGACCTGATTGACCCTGGGAAGGGAAAGCTCTAGATGAAAGCTAACTGCCTAACCCAATCTCCTATATACATGCATTCTCGAGTAAAGAAAGAATGAATCAAAGAGATTACCGATTGGTCAAGCTGGATCCGCAAAAGCAGGGTCTTTGGCATAGCCCGTAAGGTATTGCCAGTCCTGGGGTGAGTGAAACTCTTTCATTTCATTCATAGTCCGAAGTGTTCGATTCTGAGTAATATTCAGAAAAGTATAATTTAGTGGATATTTATAGTTGTCCGATTATTCTGATTCAGATTCCGAGGAGGCGAACTACTATAAGGAATGCCAATATCAACAAACTGGTGCCGGTGAATTGTGGGAATTTAGTTTAGGGAAGGATAGTTTAGAGTTTTGGTTTGGTTAGTGTTTCCCTTAAGAAAGGCAAGCTTTGGAGGAGTGAATTTGATGCAAGTGAAATGGAGCGGAATAGGGTGCTAAACTTATGGTTCATCCGAAGGGAGCTGAGTGTCCCAAAGGAAGGGAATGGAATAGGCCCCTACATGCGATAAATAAAGGCAGGGAAGGGATTTATATTAATTATGCCACAGTGAACTAGGTGGATTTCTTAGCTTGGTAAGTTCGGTTGATGAAGTGTTGGAGTCAAACTAGGAGTTGAATGATGCCAGTGGATTTATGTTTCTCCCGCGTTTTGAATAAGTAGTTATAGTTATAGTTATAGGTTGACGATTCTACTACAACCAACTTGGCACTAAGCTAGACCAGAGGTGTTCAAAACTAGCTTTACCATAAGGTGGTTTGGCACTCTCGGGGAGTGTGTGACAAGGGAAGGGATTCTCTTCACCGGGTAGACCCCTAACTTAGCATCCAAAGCATTAGAAGTCGAGAATTGGGACCGGGTAAAAAGGGGCACAGGATTAGGGTGTTTGCCGGGGGAACTGTTAGATAGGATAAAGCAAGGGAAAGCTAGAGACCTAGAATTGGATTACTCAACAAGTAAATCAGATCATTCTCGGGATTCATCGAGCTATGTTGATTCTAATGATGTAAAGGGTATTTCAGGTAATCAATATGTTTCTTCTACTAGTTCTCCGAGTGAAGCGAGTAAATACTCGGCCCAGATTAAGCTTAAGCTAGTGAAGTTCCAGACCTAGAAACAAGTGAATTCACTACAGCTACGCTGCCAAGGTGCGAAAGTGGAATTCCATCCACTCTTGCTTGACCCGATTCATATGCTCCTGAGTATGCAGGCTAGTATGCAGGCAGATCCACCCCATTAGTGAAGCAGTCCCAACTCGAACTCAATGAAGCTTTTCAATAGTGAAGTGGAGCTATTCAGCAGGGGAGGGTACAGAAGGGTAACCTCGAAGTCACCAGGGTATTTCACTAGGAGTTCATGAGCTTATGTTATGTGTAAAGTTACACGTTGAATACCTAATCTCTTATTCTTGTATTCACTACTCTAATACCTTATCTTATACATGATAACATAACACTCTATGAAACTCTATGTATACCTGGGTTGAATCCCCAGGTTTATGTAAGCCATTCAGAATAATGCACCTAAAACATCTTCCCAATAAGGGTTAGGTATCTTAATCCATGTCGTCTCAAAATAGAGGCTTCTAAGTCGATTTAGATTACAACCTGAATATTGCTTCGATGTTCTGGCTACCTTTCAATCAAGCTCAAACCAACCCTATGGGATATCGATGTACTCTAGCCCATTGTGATGACAAAAGGGAGCTTCTAAGTGGATTTCAATATCGACCTTATTAGAAGTAGCATTCCCTAAACCAAGATATCCACCTTGGGAAGCAACCTTGAGATATCTGACCCCAAGGGAGGAACCAACAATACATCTAAAGTAATGGGGTTATAATGATAATGTTTGTTATGATTTTCCCTATGTTAGATCTCAACCACAAAATGTTCCATTAAATCAACCCAATAACTCTCCACCTTGGGACAATATTCAATACATATTATTTCATACTTTTGTTTCTTATCATTATGTTAGTTATTTGAGTCCTTGATTTGTCATCAGAATTTCCTTTTATAAACAACATCACTCCCCACCCCTAGGACTACAATCAATACATCATAAGTAATGGAGTTCAAATAATAATGTATCTTAGTATTTTCCTTATTATAGTATTCAAACTAAACAAGTTGAATTAAGGAAATCCAAATCAAACCCAACCCTGGGACTCAAATTCCTTAATCAATACATACCTCGGGATAACAGAATAGAATATATGGAATATGAATGGAATAAGGTTATAGTTTGATATGTCTTACAATCTCAAATCCAACCCTCTTTACACTATTAGTTTTCCTTAAGTAAACCACATAACACCCAACCCTAGGACATTCGACCCCGAGGGAGGAATAATACATAGCAAGTAATGTTGTCCCAATAATGATGTATTTAATTATTGTACCTATGCTAGTATTAACCCGAATAAAGTGGAATTAAGGAAATGACATAAATAACTCTCCACCCTAGGACTCAACTCATCCTAGGGATGAACCATACATATTACTTAATGCAGTCCCAATCATAATGTTTGTTATGAGTGTCCCTAAGTGAGTACTCAATAGAAAAGTGGTTTCCTTAATCAAACCCAATAACTCCAACCTTGGGATCAAAGAATAGATGGACTATGAATTCAATATGCTATAAGTCTGATGTATGGAATACACCCTTATAATTCAATATGCTATAAGTCTGATGTATGGGATACACCCTTATTGGATTTTGTTACACTAACTCATTTCCCTAAGTAAACAACATAACTCCCAACCCCTGAGACTACCATACATAGTCAAACCATTAATTAAGTTATGAGTCTTATGTATGCTTTCACTTCAAATAAACCCCTAATGAATTGTTTTCAACTCACTATTTTCCCTAAGTAAGTGAAATACAACACTACCCTTGGCCAAATCATCAGACTCATTGACTGCCTCCTTCTACTCGTGCACCGAGGCACTCCACTTTGTTAACCTGGTTGGCGCAGTAAGGAAAGTACAATAGAATCCTCTGCTTAATATGCTGCTATGCTTCCTTCCTTACCTCAAGACACCGCTTTGTTTCATACCCTGCAGTCGCCTTCTCTTCTATCGACCGACCGGGGAGGGGAAAAAGAAAGTAATTGCCTGACCTCCCAAGCTTACTGATGTGGATGATTTCCTTGGCTTGCTGCCTCCTAATATGCTTCTTCCCCTCCTATGGGTATGGGTCACCCAAGATAAGCTCAACCACTCTGGGGTCTTCCATGGGTCACCTCTTAGTCACTCAATAACACACTACACTATAGGGGGGTTACTGCATTAGTACCTCGCTTATACGCCCGAGGGGGGGGGGTTAGGCTGATATGAGATGACTATTACGGGGCCCCAAACTAAACAACTCCCCATTGGTTGCTATTACTAAGTGATTACCTACTTTACCTATGGGGGGCCAACCACTTTGCAAGCTTTTCGGGAAAAAAGTGGTCCAAGGTGGGGGGTCAGAAGGAAGTAATTCCCGTATACTACAAGGGTAGATCGAGGACTCTTCCTTGAGTTTCGTTCGGGGATTGACCCCTCACTTCACTCCCGTTGGGGGGTCCCAGTCCCGATTTACTCAGGAAATCGGTGGAAAAAATGACATAGATAGG
This sequence comes from Thalassia testudinum, assembly GCA_037157565.1. Lineage (NCBI taxonomy): Eukaryota > Viridiplantae > Streptophyta > Magnoliopsida > Alismatales > Hydrocharitaceae > Thalassia > Thalassia testudinum. The sequence continues at coordinate 78,463,175 of JAZHRO010000002.1, forward strand.
AGGGGAATTCTCAGGTACCATAAAATATGGGTGGAAAGTGAATAAGAATAACAAGGGTTTAGAAGACCTCTGTCCTAAGTGTTACAGTGGGGGGCGCTTTTCATTCTGGTTTTCTTCCTTGATACTCTTGGGGTCGTGGAAGAGTTGGCTTCGACTCCTGCTCCCCTAACCCACTTTTTACTTTTTAAGCCCTTGACGCGGAGGGGCCCCCTCTTATAAAGAAAGTCAATTCGACAGGTCTCTAATGACAAATCTGGTCTAATGGCTCTTCTCCACAAACCACAAGGATATAGGTACTCTATATTTCATCTTCGGTGCCATTGTTGGAGTGATGGGCACATGCTTCTCAGTACTGATTCGTATGGAATTAGAATGACCTGGGGATCAAATTCTTGGTGGGAATCAACTTTATAATTTTTTAATAATGGCTCACGCATTTTTAATGATCTTTTTCATGGTGATGGCAGCGATGATAGGAGGATTTGGTAATTGGTTTGTTCCGATTCTGATAGGTGCATCTGACATGGCATTTCTGAAGTTTCCGGCCCTACCAGGAGGGGGTGACGTAATAATTGCGGAATTGAAATATAATCTTACAAATAAGTAATCACACAAGTACACAAGAATTTTTAGGTGGAAACCCAAACCGGGTGAAAATCACCACCTAACCATCTCGAGTTAGGATTTTCCGATCAACCAAGTTGATCAAAATCCACTAAACCGAATCATTTTAAACGAGGGTGATTCAACCTCAATACAACCACGCTACTTAGACGAGGGTAGCGTACCTCAACCCCTTCTCTCCACGAGAAGGATTTTGTCTCGCGAAGGAGACGGGAATTCGCAAAGCGAATACCCAACCAAATAACAAGTAATCCTATAGAGCCAACAAAGTAATTATGAACCTAGCTTCTATAGGAATAAGGAAACTCCCCTTTGCAAGGAGTGCGTCGAGTTGATGAAGCGGTGCGTGAGCCACGCGACGGCGCAACTTCGCTCTCGTGAACTAGGGCGGGAGAGCGGGTGCGCAACAGCTTGATGCTCTCAAGAGAATGGAGCTTGAGCTTGGAGAGCAAGAGCTAGCTAGGACACAAGAGAGTGGAAAGTGTAATACAAATTATTTCTTGTGTATCTTGGTGTCTCTAGGTGTTTCTTAGTGTATATTTGTGTTGCAAAGGTTCCCCTCTATTTATAGAGGCCTTAGGAAGGCTTTGGAAGGCTTAGGAAAGGTTCTATAGCCGTTGGGAATAAAGCCCAAGAGAATCAGCTCGAAATCAGGAACAATCATTGCTCTGACAGGCTTATCAGACGTCTAATTCTGGCATCAGACGTCTGGAAGTTCACTTTAAGACGTCTGATTCCAAGGTCAGACGTCTGATTTTGGGCGGGTCTCTTCCTGACTTGGATCAAATCTAAACAGGGTTTTTGTGCAAGTCCATCAGACGACATATAGGACGTCTGGCACTATGTCTGGACGTCTGGAAACATACTTTTTCTGTGGGAATGGATTTCCAAACGTTGCAACGGCTAGAAAATCTTTGAGAAGAGATTTTGGGTCAGCCGAGGCAAAACGGTCAATTATCAGACGTCTGGAAAGTCCTATGGACGTCTGATAAGGCTCTAACGGTCATATTCTTGAGTGTATGCTAAGCCAGCCAATGGTCCACTAATTGGATGTCTGGCAAAGTCATCAGACGTCTCCTAAGACGCCTGGTCTAAGGTCTGGACGTCTGATTTCATCAGATAGAACTAACTATGTCCAGCCTAACAGTTATCAGACGTCTGAAACAACAGTCAGACGTCTTAAAATACTTTATTAGACGTCTGATTTGGGAATTAGACGTCTGGAAACTCTGTTTGAACCCTATATTGGTTTTCTAAGTTTTCTACAGAAAACCTAAGTATCCTAGGGTTGTGCAGGTGTTCCTAGGACTACTGTTAGGGTACTTTGAGGCTCTTTAACATGAATTATCTAAGGAAATAAAGAGCAACAAAAGAAATGAAAAATACAACAAGTACAAAAGAAGGAAATCTATCCTATTCTTCATTTCCTTCCATCTTTAATATATCGCTCCTCACGAATCTCTTCTTCTTTCCATCAAGCTCCTCGAATCCGTCCATGATGCGAGCTCGAATTTCGTCTAAACACGTCTACATTTGCAATTTACCTGAAATCTAGGACTCAAAGTGCAAATGTTAAATGACACGTGTTTTGTTCTCATCAAAACAAATGATCGTGGTGCTCTAACACCAACAATCTCCCCCTTTTTGATGATGACAAAACCATAAATAATAATGTAAAAAATCCTCCCCCTTTTTGACATTATCAAAAAGGTTTAATTGATTTTACATTTCCTATAACTCCCCTTAAAACATGCTCTTCTATAAATTTCTTTTGACAAAGGTAATGCCTCCCCCTTTTTTATAACAACAAGATAGCTATTATTTTTCTCCCCCTTTCTAAAGGAAATTTAGCTACCTTATATCTCCCCCTTAAAAATTGACAATTAGCTCATAAATTTTAACTCCCCCTATCTAAATGCTACTGATAAACAAAGATAGGGTCAAGAATTTTTACCTCACCTACCATGGCCAATAAAATGGCTCGAATGGTGGTGGTTGCCACATCGGATGGGGCTCCCATCCGTAGCTTGGAGGTTCGGGCATTGGCGCCGGTCTCCAATTTGGCGGTCGACGTGCGGCGGGTCCGTCGTTTGTTCGCCGTCTCGTCGGTCTTCTTGTTCTCCTCCTTGGTCTACTCCTTGGTTCTCCCAACTCGAGTTGACCAGACTTGAGCTTGTAGGTCCAGTCCTTTGTGTTGTAGTTATCCCTGAACCCTACAAAACAAGATTCCAATTCTTTTTTCGGTATCCAAGTGGGCTTGGATCCGGATCTGTTAGCGGGTCTCCTTGACGAAGATCCTTTCTCAACCTTAGGGCTATATAGGTTATCTACTTTATTAATTAATTTGTTGGAGTTTTCCCTAAGACATGTGATTTCTTTTTCTATAGTTTGCATTTTAGTCTTTAAATCATAGATTTCTAACTTTAGACTATCATTTTCCTCAATCAATTTATTATTTTCATTGATGAGGTTATGATTTTCTAATAATAGGTTATCATTTTTAGGACTAGCTTCTATGTCCTTAAGTTATTTTTCTAACCTATCATTTTCATTTTTAAGAAAGCTAAGATTCTTTTTCATGCTTTTGTTTTCTCTTTTTAGTGATTTACTAATCTCAAATAGTTCATTAAAAGCTTCTTGTAAATCGAAATTTACCTCGTTGTCAGAGTCGCTTCCACTTTCATTGTCGTTATTGCTTCCTCTGGCCATGAAACCAAAGCAAGCGGTTTCTTCTTTTTCTTCTTCTTCTTCCTCCGAGCTTGAATCATCCCAAGTGGCTTGGAACGCCTTCTTCTTAGATTTCTTCTCCTTTTCCTTCTTCTTCTCCTTTTTGAGAAGAGGGCACTTTGGTCGTAGGGGCCCTTTCTCGTTGCAGTGGTAGCAACGTCTTGGGCTCTCATTCTTCTCTTTCTTTAATTCCCTACAAAACTTGGAAAATTTTTTAAGTAAAATTCTAAAGTCTTCGTCGTCGGAACTTACCTCGCTATTCGACGCGGCTCTGAAGGCGAGAGTCTTCTTCGGTTTAGACTCCGGCGTATCCTTCTTCTTCTGCTTCAACTTTGTCTCGTAGGCCATTAGATTGTGATGAGTGGCTACTCATCATAGCTAAAAGGTCGAAATTAAGCTAGACACTAAGCAAAACAATATCAAATTAACACATAAAAAGGGTTAAGTGTGGGAATTAAAGAAAAGACCTAAAACTTTTAATGTGTGTTAAAACCTCCTAATTAGGTCACAAAAATGAGATATTCTGAAAACTAAAGAACAAATGATGATCCATGCATCAATTGAACACATAAACAAGTTTGAAAAGATAAATCAGAAGTAAAATCAATGTCTTAAATGTTCAATTAAGCACATGTAAAAATTTGAAAGCAATTGGACATCATTTAGGCTTAGAAATAAATAGATTACAATTAGGTCCTTCATGCATTACATTTCTACCCTTCAAAACTCCTTCTTGGACCTTTTTGCAAGCCGCAGGGACCCTTCTGTATGACTGCAAGGCCCTTCCAGTTATAGTTCTTTTCACTTTTGGACCTGCACGCTATTCTTCTACCCCTTCGTTCAAGGGTCTTCCTGCAAGTTTACCCTCATTTCAGAGAGAAGCCTGTGTTCTTCACGCGCACTGTAGCACGCGAAGAACACAGCCATTCTCGACCGTCCATCGCACTTTTGATCTCGATCTGCGGCTGGATTCTATTGGAACCTTCGCGCGATTCGGTGCGTGCGTTCACCTCTCTTCCCAGATCACATCTGACGGTCAGATTTCCCTCTCGACTCGCCCCACGCTCTACTCATCTCATCCTCACCGCCGGCCTAATTTTGATTAACCTCACCCTTGCGGTGATTCCAGTCACTGAGCTGCTATTTAAGCACCTCAGTGGTGTCGTGCGCAAAGGATCGCTCCCTCCTACATCTCTTAGCGATCAGTTCGTCCACTCCAGTCTCTCCTCACCTAGACCCTGATTTCACAGCCACCGGCTGTGGAATCATCGCCTGCTCTCGACCCTCCTCGTCGCTAAGGACCTCGTAGCACCTGAGGACGACCCTGGAGTCTCACTAGCAGACTCTTCCCTCCGCTGGAGTCACCCTCCTCCTTTCTTCCTCCTTAGCCGCCGGCTAAGGACCCATAGGTCCCATTCTTCCTTTTAGTTTAGGTTTTTAATTCTGCACAAGTAGTGTTAGATTTAGTTTGCAGTAGTTTAGAATAGATTTAGTTTTAATTGTTAGTGTTTAATGTTAGCTGTAGTTAGATTAGTCTTAGGAGTAGAATTAGTATTAGATCCCCTCCCTCACCTCCTCTGATCAGTCCAGATCAGAGGGGAAGAATCATCTGTTCATTGTTCAATTTATCTCCCTCTTCATGTTTTGTTTTTCCATCATTCAAATTCTGATTCTTGTTTTTTCCTTTTTAACGACGAATTTTTCATCAATCACCCACACATCCTGACCCAATTTCAGATCTGATGGTGCACTGCCTCAGATCTGAAAGTGGCGTCACAAGCACCATTTGGGGCTTCTCACTCACTCCATTTGTTTCACAAAAGCCCCTCTGTTTTAAATGGATTGCCTCAGTTTGTCAGAGCACTTTTGATTTGGATTTTAAAGGATTTTTACTCTCTGAAATGTTTTGACAGATCTGACAAATTGAAGGGATTTTTGGTTTTCATTGTGGGCAAGGACTCTGAGAAGTTCTCTGGTGACAGAGAACCAATCAGAAGAGCCTTTCATGATTCTGTTTATACTTTGTTTTGAATGCATTCGCCAGCTTCCATTAAATTTCCTTAATGCATTCTTAGTCTCTTTTTGCTATTTCAGAACTGCCATGCACTATTTGTGTTGATGATCATTTCTGTATGGTGATTCTCTAACCTAAGGAGTTTTCCATACTCCTTAAGGTTGCAAGAAACTGGGATTGTGTTTCTTTGGTTTTAATTGATCGAGCTAAGTCTTCCTTCATGCTGTCTATGGCATTAGGAAGAACTAACTCAATGCCATTTGTTGTTTTGATCTGAAAGGATGCTTCTGATAAGGTTTTTCCTAATGAGTATTTGAGCTGAATTTACATGAGATTTTCGTGAGATTTAAACCCCTTTCAGATTTGGATTTCATCTCTTCAATGTTTAGTTTGTTTTGAATTTAATCTTGTTCCCAGTTATACAGCAACATGCTGCAACTTGCAGCTACATTTCCCTCCATCTCCAAATTCTCTTCTCCTCCAAATTCCCCTTTCATCTATGAATTTTTTGTTCCCCTTTCTCCAAGTGGACTAACTGCAGCAGCAGTTAGCCATTTGACAGTGGCTTAAGCCACTGTTGCTGCTACAAAAACTCACCCTGAACAGCAACTAAAACCAACACTAAAACAACACATTCTTCTCTTCTCCATCTCCTCTGACAGTAGCTGCGGCTGCTGTCTAAACTCAAATAAAAACTCAATCAACTCTAATTCCCTAACTTTATACAAAAGCCTAATGGCATAGACTTATTTTAAAACTGTAAATATACCCATTCATAGTATTATAACTATAGCATATCAGTTAGATACATAGTTATACTGTAAATATGTATAAAACCTGTACAGAAATTCATATACATATGTAATCTATGTAAATATATGTATAAATACTAAACTGTTATGTACATATCTACTTAATTATGTGTATATATAGATACAGATTCCTATTTACATATTTAGTAGCTAGATTATAGATTAATTTAGCTAAATTAATAATTTAGAGCTATAATTAAATTAAATAAATCTATAAACTTGGGAATATATATATATATTAAGTAATTTAAGTTAGTCAAAGTATAATTATACCTAGTATAACTTACTGTAACTTAGTTTTAATTTTAAATACCCAGAACTGCTCTCTTAGCCTAAATAAAACATAAATAAATTCGTAAAAATACAATAAAAATATGTATTAAATACTTAAGTATGTAAGTTAAAACTGTTTAAGGTCAATTAGACCATTTATTAATTATTTTATAAGTAATTAACTATTTAATCACCTAAATCAACCTGTATAATCAGCCTAGTTTAGTGAATTTATTTGTATAGTAAAAATATTTAAAATTCAAAATTAATTAATCAATTATGTAGTATTACGTAAATATTTTATTTACCATATTTTATTTTATTTTTTTTAATAATTTATGGCCCCCAAATCGAGGGCCAAAAACGCGCACAGACGCAGCTGTGTCTGATTTCCAGCGCACGATGTGGCGCTGGAATAGCCCCACATCGTGTGCTGCAAACCAAATGCAGCCATATAAATATAATTTATGTTATAACGTAAGCAGTCGTCACGGCGCCGGGCACCCGAAACGCGATCCCTTATCCGATTACCCGATTTGTGCTGAACTCTGATGTGTGATGATATTGAATATGTAATGTATGTGTGGGGCTGGGGGCCCGAGCGTGCGAGTATGTCTGGCGTTGGGCTGAGGCCCTGCGCTGATACGAAAACGTAATTAAGGCACCTAATCTGAGATTAGGGCGCGCTTAGTAGAGGTCTGGTCCCACCCGTAGGGTGCTGTGTATCCCTCGAAAAGCGCACCCGCTAATTAAACACATTTTACACTTAGGACGTTAGCCTAACCCCGTCTCCACCGCAGCCTCTGAAATACCACACAGAAGAAATTGAAAGGGACGACTTAAGAGAAGGAACACACGAGATAACAAGAACAGAAAAGACTTACTGTACATACAGCAGTAGAATAAGTAATATACACATACATATAAGTAAACCCACATAATTACTAACAGAATAAAACGACACTATAAATGTCGCTAAAGACCTCAGTTTGCTTCTTTAGGTTGTATATAGTGTTTTCTGAGATTTAGCGACGTTTATATCTGTCACTAAAACTGATATATATGTCACTATAAATAAAAGACTAGTAAGTTAAGTTTTTACACTATGGTATCCTAATGTAGTATGAACTAACATATTAGTGTTAATAGTATAACTTGTAAATACATAGTTTAGAGTATAATAATAGATTGTTTGATACTTGTTCATAGTTAGTATTTTTTGCAAGCACTTCTTAGTAACTAGGTAAATAAAACATTCATTCATTCTTTAAATGTAGAGTTTCTTTTTGAATAAGAAGACAATTTCGGAGATAATCAAAGAGTGACCGAATTAAGTTCAATAAATTGCCTCCCAGAGAACGACCTGGAACAAAACCAGTAAAAATTAGATAAATAAGCAAATGATAATAATGGTTGTAATGACTGGTACTCACCCATACTCACCACTATACGACATCCTTAAGGTTATATTATACACCCTATACTACAACGACATGATCATAACAATAATTATTCACCATCATCAACCAACCATCATCATCAGATTGCCTAGGAGATTTTCCATGTTGAGCTCCTCCACTTCGTTCGCCTCCTCGATGGCGGTGACTTTCTGTTCCCACTCCGGTCCAAGGGAACGAAGAAGCTTCCCTTGAAGCTCCCCCTTGATGAAGGTCTTCCCTAATGCTTTCAAATTATTTACAATGAGAGTGAACCTAGTGTTCATCTAACTTAAAGACTCGTTAGGTTTCATACAAAAAGATTCAAATTCTTGAGAAAGTAAATTAATTTTAGAAGTTTTTACCTTAGAGGTACCTTCGTGAGTTACCTCAAGTGTGTGCCAAATCTCGTATGAGGTGGCGCATTGCGAGATTCTGTTGAACTCCTTCGGGCTGAGCGAGCAATACAATGCGTTCATTGTTTTCGCGTTGAGCGAGAGTTCCCGAATCTACTGCTGCGAGTATCCTGTGTCGGGTCACTCCGGGATCTCGTATGGGGCTTCGCAACGTCCCCATAGAGCGAAGTCCGTGGCTTGAAGCCACATCCTCATCCTCAGCTTCTAGTAGTTGTAGTTGTTCCCATCGAAGTAGGGTGGTCGGACGGTGGACTGCCCCTCGGATATTTTGATCGCTGATGTGCTTCCCTCCATTTGATATCTTACCGGGTGTTACTCCGATCTCGCAAGACTTGCTCTGATACCAAATGAAGTTTCCAGCCCTACCAGGAGGGGATGACGTAATAATTGCGGAATTGAAATATAATCTTATAAATAAGCAATCACACAAGTACACAAGAATTTTTAGGTGGAAACCCAAACTGGGTGAAAACCACCACCTAACCCTCTCGAGTTAGGATTTTCCGATCAACCAAGTTGATCAAAATCCACTAAACCGAATCACTTTAAACGAGGGTGATTCAACCTCAATACAACCACGCTACTTAGACGAGGGTAGAGTACCTCAACCCCTTCTCTCCACGAGAAGGATTTGGCCTCGCAAAGGAGACGGGAATTCGCAAAGCAAATACCCAACCAAATAACAAGTAATCCTATAGAGCCAGCAAAGTAATTATGAACCTAGCTTTTATAGGAATAAGGAAACTCCCCTTTGCAAGGAGTGCGTCGAGTTGATGACGCGGTGCGTGAGCCACGCGACGGCGCAACTTCGCTCTCGTGAACTAGGGCGGGAGAGCGGGTGCACAACAGCTTGATGCTCTCAAGAGAATGGAGCTTGAGCTTGGAGAGCAAGAGCTAGCTAGGACACAAGAGAGTGGAAAGTGTAATACAAATTGTTCCTTGTGTATCTTGGTGTCTCTAGGTGTTTCTTAGTGTATATTTGTGTTGCAAAGGTTCCCCTCTATTTATAGAGGCCTTAGGAAGGCTTTGGAAGGCTTAGGAAAGGTTTTATAGCCGTTGGGAACAAAGCCCAAGAGAATCAGCTCGAAATCAGGAACAATCATTACTCTGACAGGCTTATCAGACGTCTAATTCTGGCATCAGACGTCTGGAAGTTCACTTTAAGACGTCTGATTCCAAGGTCAGACGTCTGATTTTGGGCGGGTCTCTTCCTGACTTGGATCAGATCTAAACAAGGTTTTTGTGCAAGTCCATCAGACGACATATAGGACGTCTGGCACTATGTCTGGACGTCTGGAAACATACTTTTTCTGTGGGAATGGATTTCCAAACGTTGCAACGGCTAGAAAATCTTTGAGAAGAGATTTTGGGTCAGCCGAGGCAAAACGGTCAATTATCAGACGTCTGGAAAGTCCTATGGACGTCTGATAAGGCTCTAACGGTCATATTCTTGAGTGTATGCTAAGCCAGCCAATGGTCCACTAATTGGATGTCTGGCAAAGTCATCAGACGTCTCCTAAGACGCCTGGTCTAAGGTCTGGACGTCTGATTTCATCAGATAGAACTAACTATGTCCAGCCTAACAGTTATCAGACGTCTGAAACAACAGTCAGACGTCTTAAAATACTTTATTAGACGTCTGATTTGGGAATTAGACGTCTGGAAACTCTGTTTGAACCCTATATTGGTTTTCTAAGTTTTCTACAGAAAACCTAAGTATCCTAGGGTTGTGCAGGTGTTCCTAGGACTACTGTTAGGGTACTTTGAGGCTCTTTAACATGAATTATCTAAGGAAATAAAGAGCAACAAAAGAAACGAAAAATACAACAAGTACAAAAGAAGGAAATCTATCCTATTCTTCATTTCCTTCCATCTTTAATATATCGCTCCTCACGAATCTCTTCTTCTTTCCATCAAGCTCCTCGAATCCGTCCTTGATGCGAGCTCGAATTCCGTCTAAACACGTCTACATTTGCAATTTACCTGAAATCTAGGACTCAAAGTGCAAATGTTAAATGACACGTGTTTTGTTCTCATCAAAACAAATGATCGTGGTGCTCTAACACCAACAATCTCCCCCTTTTTGATGATGACAAAATCATAAATAATAATGTAAAAAATCCTCCCCCTTTTTGACATTATCAAAAAGGTTTAATTGATTTTACATTTCCTATAACTCCCCTTAAAACATGCTCTTCTATAAATTTCTTTTGACAAAGGTAATGCCTCCCCCTTTTTTATAACAACAAGATAGCTATTATTTTTCTCCCCCTTTCTAAAGGAAATTTAGCTACCTTATATCTCCCCCTTAAAAATTGACAATTAGCTCATAAATTTTAACTCCCCCTATCTAAATGCTACTGATAAACAAAGATAGGGTCAAGAATTTTTACCTCACCTACCATGGCCAATAAAATGGCTCGAATGGTGGTGGTTGCCACATCGGATGGGGCTCCCATCCGTAGCTTGGAGGTTCGGGCATTGGCGCCGGTCTCCAATTTGGCGGTCGACGTGCGGCGGGTCCGTCGTTTGTTCGCCGTCTCGTCGGTCTTCTTGTTCTCCTCCTTGGTCTACTCCTTGGTTCTCCCAACTCGAGTTGACCAGACTTGAGCTTGTAGGTCCAGTCCTTTGTGTTGTAGTTATCCCTGAACCCTACAAAACAAGATTCCAATTCTTTTTTCGGTATCCAAGTGGGCTTGGATCCGGATCTGTTAGCGGGTCTCCTTGACGAAGATCCTTTCTCAACCTTAGGGCTATATAGGTTATCTACTTTATTAATTAATTTGTTGGAGTTTTCCCTAAGACATGTGATTTCTTTTTCTATAGTTTGCATTTTAGTCTTTAAATCATAGATTTCTAACTTTAGACTATCATTTTCCTCAATCAATTTATTATTTTCATTGATGAGGTTATGATTTTCTAATAATAGGTTATCATTTTTAGGACTAGCTTCTATGTCCTTAAGTTATTTTTCTAACCTATCATTTTCATTTTTAAGAAAGCTAAGATTCTTTTTCATGCTTTTGTTTTCTCTTTTTAGTGATTTACTAATCTCAAATAGTTCATTAAAAGCTTCTTGTAAATCGAAATTTACCTCGTTGTCAGAGTCGCTTCCACTTTCACTGTCGCTATTGCTTCCTCTGGCCATGAAACCAAAGCAAGCGGTTTCTTCTTTTTCTTCTTCTTCTTCCTCCGAGCTTGAATCATCCCAAGTGGCTTGGAATGCCTTCTTCTTAGATTTCTTCTCCTTTTCCTTCTTCTTCTCCTTTTTGAGAAGAGGGCACTCTGGTCGTAGGTGCCCTTTCTCGTTGCAGTGGTAGCAACGTCTTGGGCTCTCCTTCTTCTCCTTCTTCTCTTTCTTTAATTCCCTACAAAACTTGGAAAATTTTTTAAGTAAAATTCTAAAGTCTTCGTCGTCGGAACTTACCTCGCTATTCGACGCGGTTCTGAAGGCGAGAGTCTTCTTCGGTTTAGACTCCGGTGTATCCTTCTTCTTCTGCTTCAACTTTGTCTCGTAGGCCATGAGATATCCTAGGAGATTTTCCATGTTGAGCTCCTCCACTTCGTTCGCCTCCTCGATGGCGGTGACTTTCTGTTCCCACTCCGGTCCAAGGGAACGAAGAAGCTTCCCTTGAAGCTCCCCCTTGATGAAGGTCTTCCCTAATGCTTTCAAATTATTTACAATGAGAGTGAACCTAGTGTTCGTCTCACTTAAAGACTCGTTAGGTTTCATACAAAAAGATTCAAATTCTTGAGAAAGTAAATTAATTTTAGAAGTTTTTACCTTAGAGGTACCTTCGTGAGTTACCTCAACTGTGTGCCAAATCTTGTATGAGGTGGCGCATTGCGAGATTCTGTTGAACTCCTTCGGGCTGAGCGAGCAATACAACGCGTTCATTGTTTTCGCGTTGAGCGAGAGTTCCCGAATCTGCTGCTGCGAGTATCCTGTGTCGGGTCACTCCGGGATCTCGTATGGGGCTTCGCAACGTCCCCATAGAGCGAAGTCCGTGGCTTGAAGCCACATCCTCATCCTCAGCTTCTAGTAGCTGTAGTTGTTCCCATCGAAGTAGGGTGGTCGGACGGTGGACTGCCCCTCGGATATTTTGATCGCTGATGTGCTTCCCTCCATTTGATCTCTTACCGGGTGTTACTCCGATCTCGCAAGACCTGCTCTGATACCAAATGAAGTTTCCAGCCCTACCAGGAGGGGATGACGTAATAATTGCGGAATTGAAATATAATCTTATAAATAAGCAATCACACAAGTACACAAGAATTTTTAGGTGGAAACCCAAACTGGGTGAAAACCACCACCTAACCCTCTCGAGTTAGGATTTTCCGATCAACCAAGTTGATCAAAATCCACTAAACCGAATCACTTTAAACGAGGGTGATTCAACCTCAATACAACCACGCTACTTAGACGAGGGTAGCGTACCTCAACCCCTTCTCTCCACGAGAAGGATTTTGTCTCGCAAAGGAGACGGGAATTCGCAAAGCAAATACCCAACCAAATAACAAGTAATCCTATAGAGCCAACAAAGTAATTATGAACCTAGCTTTTATAGGAATAAGGAAACTCCCCTTTGCAAGGAGTGCGTCGAGTTGATGAAGCGGTGCGTGAGCCACGCGACGGCGCAACTTCGCTCTCGTGAACTAGGGCGGGAGAGCGGGTGCGCAACAGCTTGATGCTCTCAAGAGAATGGAGCTTGAGCTTGGAGAGCAAGAGCTAGCTAGGACACAAGAGAGTGGAAAGTGTAATACAAATTGTTTCTTGTGTATCTTGGTGTCTCTAGGTGTTTCTTAGTGTATATTTGTGTTGCAAAGGTTCCCCTCTATTTATAGAGGCCTTAGGAAGGCTTTGGAAGGCTTAGGAAAGGTTCTATAGCCGTTGGGAACAAAGCCCAAGAGAATCAGCTCGAAATCAGGAACAATCATTACTCTGACAGGCTTATCAGACGTCTAATTCTGGCATCAGACGTCTGGAAGTTCACTTTAAGACGTCTGATTCCAAGGTCAGACGTCTGATTTTGGGCGGGTCTCTTCCTGACTTGGATCAGATCTAAACAAGGTTTTTGTGCAAGTCCATCAGACGACATATAGGACATCTGGCACTATGTCTGGACGTCTGGAAACATACTTTTTCTGTGGGAATGGATTTCCAAACGTTGCAACGGCTAGAAAATCTTTGAGAAGAGATTTTGGGTCAGCCGAGGCAAAACGGTCAATTATCAGACGTCTGGAAAGTCCTATGGACGTCTGATAAGGCTCTAACGGTCATATTCTTGAGTGTATGCTAAGCCAGCCAACGGTCCACTAATTGGATGTCTGGCAAAGTCATCAGACGTCTCCTAAGACGCCTGGTCTAAGGTCTGGACGTCTGATTTCATCAGATAGAACTAACTATGTCCAGCGTAACAGTTATCAGACGTCTGAAACAACAGTCAGACGTCTTAAAATACTTTATCAGACGTCTGATTTGGGAATTAGACGTCTGGAAACTCTGTTTGAACCCTATATTGGTTTTCTAAGTTTTCTACAGAAAACCTAAGTATCCTAGGGTTGTGCAGGTGTTCCTAGGACTACTGTTAGGGTACTTTGAGGCTCTTTAACATGAATTATCTAAGGAAATAAAGAGCAACAAAAGAAACGAAAAATACAACAAGTACAAAAGAAGGAAATCTATCCTATTCTTCATTTCCTTCCATCTTTAATATATCGCTCCTCACGAATCTCTTCTTCTTTCCATCAAGCTCCTCCAATCCGTCCTTGATGCGAGCTCGAATTTCGTCTAAACACGTCTACATTTGCAATTTACCTGAAATCTAGGACTCAAAGTGCAAATGTTAAATGACACGTGTTTTGTTATCATCAAAACAAATGATCGTGGTGCTCTAGCACCAACAATTTCCACCATTAAATAATATATCATTTTGGTTGTTGCCACCAAGTCTCTTTCTCCTATTAAGCTCAACCTTAGTAGAAGTAGGTACCGGCATTGGGTGGACGATCTATCCGCCCTTAAGTGCTATCACCAGCCATTCTGGAGGAGCAGTTGATTTAGCAATTTTTAGTCTTCATTTATCAGGTATTTCATCCATTTTAGGTTCTATCAATTTTATAACCACTATCTTCAACATGCGTGGACCTAGAATGACTATGCATAGATTACCCCTTTTTGTGTGGTCCATTCTAGTGATAGCATTCCTACTTTTATTATCACTTCTAGTACTGGCAGGGGCAATTACAATGTTATTAACCGATTGCAACTTTAATACAACCTTTTTTGATCTTGTAGGAGGGGGAGACCCCATCTTATGCTAGCATCTCTTTTGGTTCTTCGGTCATCTAGAGGTGTATATTCTCATTGTGCCTAGATTCAGTATTAGTAGTCATATCATATCGACCTTCTTGGGAAAATCGATCTTTAGATATCTAGGCATGGTTTATGCCATGATCAGTATAGGTGTTCTTGGATTCCTGGTTTGGGCTCACCATATGTTTATTGTGGGCTTAGATGTTGATACACGTGCCTACTTCACCGCAGCTACCATGATCATTGCTGTCCCCACTGGAATCAAAATCTTTAGTTGGATCGCTACCATGTGGGGAGGTTCAATACAATTCAAAACACCCATGTTATTTGTAGTAGGATTCATCTTTTTGTTCACCATAAGGGGGCTCACAGGAATAGTTCTAGAAAATTATAGTCTCGACATTACTCTACATGATACTTATTATGTGGTTGCACATGTCCATTATGTACTTTCTATGGGAGCCATTTTTGCTTTATTTGTAGGATTTTACTATTGGGTGGGTAAAATCTTTGGTCGGACATACTCGGAAACTTTAGGTCAAATCCATTTTTGGATCACTTCTTTCAGGGTGAATCTGACCTTCTTTCCCATGGATTTCTTAGGGATTTCAGGTATGCCACGTCGCATTCCAGATTATCCAGTTGCTTATGTCGGATGGAATGCAGTGAGCAGCTTCGGCTCTTATATATCCGTAGTTGGAATTTGTTGTTTCTTCATGGTTGTTGCAATCACTTTAAGCAATGGAAAGGAAAAAATATGTGCGACATCTCTTTGGGCTGTTGAATAGAATTCAACCACACTGGAATGGATGGTACAAAGTCCTCCAGCCTTTCATACTTTTGGAGAACTTCTAGCTATTAAGGAAATGAAAATCCCTATGAAATAAAAGAATCAAGGGACCAGAAGAACCTAACAACACTTTATTTACCTAAAACTACTTGTGTAGGTTGGGGTTGAGAATGGGGAGGCTGTTCAATCCCAATTCGATTCGGATGGTGACGCTGTCCTCAAATCCAATTAGTGGGGCCTTTTCTTCGGAATGGATCCCTCCTGCCGATGCAACTAGCCCTATTCGACGATCAGTTTGAGTATTGAAGAACTTGACTTCATGGGACATTCTTCGAAGATTGTTCAGAGTTGGATGAAGTAGCGGCTTCCGGAGAAAGGTCATTTTTAGACCAACTCAAACTATCTAATGAACCTTTCTCATTTGAGCTCCAATTCGAGGCTAGTAAAATTGACGTGGTTTGAATCTACCTTCCAAGGGTGATGGAAAACTCAGGAATGGAAAGAGTCCCTAATGTGAGTTGCTTTGAGGCACTTTTCTTTATACCGAAAATCCTAGTAAAAAAGTGTTCAGTATTACATTCAGATTGACTTAGAGTCCGATCAAACTGGAGGCATTGCACATGATCAAGGCCAGGACTATAAGTTTGACTAACACCCAGAGAGTCATTGTTTGGCTTTTTCATGGGGCCATTTTCAGAGCCTTACATTTCCTCCCCACTTTATAGAAAGAAATTTCGTCCTTTGTTCGAGCCTGGATGTATTCCATTGCCCCCCATTTCTGTAAAGTCTTCACATGATTGGGCAACTGAGCTTGGGCTACAACCTCAAGGAGATAGAAGCGGAGCAGCAGTTTAGCAGGTGTATTGGATTCCTCTGGTCAAGGTATTCACCAGTTTGACCTATTTCAAACTATCCTTAGTACAAGTTAAGTAGGAGATGGAATGAGAATGAAGCAACCGTTTGGGGCCCACACACTCCACTCGACTTAACAAACAGTTGATCCACTATTGTGTCCTCTTCCGAGCCCCCACTAGAGTGGCCCTCTTCCTTACTTTATCTACATGCCTAGAAGAAAAGTGTGACTAGTATTATAAGTATCTTGCATTGTCCTAGCCTGTCAGAATTGCGACGTCTATTCTATTGAGTAGGAATTTTCTTACATTGCTAAGCTGAGACCCTTCACAAAATCGAGAAGCAGTTTGGGTTTTTCACTCAGTACCATCACCTCTTGTCTTCCTTCATTTTCTCGCCACATAAAATAGCTTGATTCTACCATCACCTGAGGGTGCTGTATTCCCTTAGTGAGTAGTACGCCTTTGTTTCTTTTCCCTATATTTTCCTGAGATCAAAATGACAGTATTTTCATTAGTGACCAAACTCTTAAGAATTTCTCTCACCGACTAGCATCTTGGTATGGATGGACTCGGATTCCTTCATCACAAAGCATGGGATGTGATCAGACAGAAGGTGTGGCTTTCCTCTCCCTCGAAACTACGATCCTTCCACAACTCTGGCATCCCTCCATCCCAGTTTGCCAAAATGAAATCAATGGAACCCAGCAAGAAACTATTCAATTCATTAAGGACAAAGGCGAGTGAAGTGCGAGTTTGCAAGTCGTATGTTTTGTAGTTGACAAGCTCTCATACTCCTCAAAGATGAGCTGTGTCCTATTCCATCCTCGCAAGACAAACAAAAACAAACTTATTCACTTATTCCATTGAGTTAAGAAACCGCTATCGCTTCACTTTGCATGAAGTGGAGCCAAGAAGCAACTCGTAGCGAAGCGGAGAGGTGCAAAGAACCGTTTTGAAGTAGGGAGATAGTAGCAACCCAGAGTGAAGGCGCCTTTCAAAGAGGGAATCTGCTAGCCTGGCCGATAAGAGGTAATGCAGGATGGGGAGTGCTTAACTGAATCAGTTGGAAATGATTGACGGTTTCATTTAAGTAGAAGGCTTGATCATTAGGAACCTATGAATATTAAGAGAACTCTAGGATGTTTGGATAACATAGGGCATCCTTCTCACTCCGCTTCCAAAGGGGAGACTGCCATCCTATCTCATCAGGCAGCTAGACCTAATCCCATTGATCTGGAACTCAAAGGTAGTTCTCCTCGATTCGAGCTAACGGAGTGAGTAGTATGACCTCTTAATGTGAGTACTTGGGTTCTCCTAATAAATCAAATAAATTCAAAGTGTATCATGCCTGAATCTAACCGGGGTTCGCAGTGGTGGAGGAAGCAGGTTGGAAAAAAGAGGGATTCTAGTTGTAAGATATCTAAGGAAACCGTAGCTGGAATTGAGATTTCATTCAAGGAAAAAGATAGTCAATGTGTGGAGTTTCTTTTTTTATCTTATACCAACGATCCGATCCGTAGCTGGGGGTGGCACGAATTGGATTTTTTGAGGAACGTATCAAGAGAGAATTAGATTTGGTTAGACAATGTGTGGCTGGTAAACAAGGATCCATTTTTTAGCAAGGTACGGAATGTATCGTCAAATATTCAATATGATTCCGCAAGATCCATTTTTGCTGAAGTCATGCATTGGGGCTGATGGAAAGGATCTTCTGATCCATCTAGAGCTCTTTTCGATTCCATTCGAAATGAGGATGAGGAGTTAGCAGATCCGCTCGCTTTCTTCCTCCCCGTTCTTAGGACAATTCCATAAAGGAAAGAAATCCTTTTTCTTTTTAGCAAAGATTGCAACAAAATACAAAGAAGGTATTTGAGAATTGATGTAAGACCTGCGACCTAACCCAATTAGATATTGATATTATCTTGATGGATCGAAACTTCCAAATCAGAAAAATAAGAAGTCAATAGAAAAAAAGAGGTCAAACCAAAAAGAACTCTTTTTTGGTTTAGTTCATCTATCAGAGGAGAACATATGGAAAATGTAACCGATTCTTTCGCTTCTTGGGAACTACCATTGGCCATTCGTCGGCCGGGAGTTTTGGGTTGAATACTGATATTTTAGCAACAAATCCAATAAATCTAAGCATAGTGCTTGGTGTGTTGATTTCTTTTGGAAAGGGAGTATGTGCGAGTTGTGTATTTCAAGAATAGGTTGGATCTAACCAACTGCACTTTCTTTTTTCTGTTCTATGTTCTTTCTTTTATTTCTCATTTGATTTGGAAATGGGATCATTTCATCAAAAAGACAAATAGTATCTATAAATAGCAAAGAAAGATGCAAATTTCGACAAATTACTTATGAAGAAATTCATAAATTATATGTAAGAACCATAGCATTTCATGATTGATTGGTCAATTCACTTGGATTCTCTATCAACCAATCATTTGGGACCGTGAACATGGTTAAAGCTAAACTGCTTGAAGTCCAGGCACAAGAGGGTACTCTTTCTACTGCTATGTTAGTACAAAAATGGTTTCCAATTTCCATCCAAACAAACCAAATCCATAGTTAGTCATTTATCCAATATAGAACACTCATATGGATAAAATCATTTGAACCATTTCCCACAAAAAAGGAGGAAATGAATCAAATTTTCTTGATGTAGAGGCAATCAAGAAAGCTGCATGAGTAAATATATAACCTATAGAAAAGTGGGCTAATCCCACCAATCTTGCTTGCATAATGGAAAGAGGTACTGGCTTATCTTTCCATCGAATGAAATTCGCCAAAGGTGTGTGTTCATGAGCCCATGCTAAAGTGGAAAGAAATTCCTTGTCGAATTGAAAAACATAAATCCAGTAGCCCAAACAAGGTGTCTAAATAAGAACATCCACGACCAAACCGATAAGCTATTCATCCCAAAAGGGTTATACCCATTGATCAGTTGCGTAGATAATCTCTTAACCATCCCATCAAATAAGTGGAGGATTCATTCAATTGGGAAACATTACCCTGCCATAATGTGATGTGTTTCCAATGCCAATAAAAAGTAACCCATCCAATCATATTTCACATCCAAAAAACTGCCAAATCAAATGTGTCCCAAGCTGAAATATCACAAGTACTGCCCCGTCCTGGACCATCACAAGGAAAACTATAACTGAAATCCTTTTTATTTGGGATTATCTTGGAACCGTGAACATCTAAAGCACCTTTTACTAAAATTGATGTAGTTGTATGTAACCCTAGAGCAATAGCATGATGAACCAAGAAAACTCCGGAACCTATTGTTAAGAAGAGTGAATTACTATTCTCATTAATAGCATTCAACCACCCTGGTAACCATATGCTTCGACCTGCTCAATACTACTAAGAATTGAATGTGAGTTGAGTGAATTCTCGAGGAACAAGCAGTAAGGCTAGGGTGCTTGGTCGAGGTAAGAAGTGAAGAGTGGAGTTTAGAGCAAAATCCAAGAAGTTAAACTCTGGTTAGTCAACGGCGAATGATGAGGGAAGGTCTATTCCCAGCGATGAAGTTGACCTAGGGAGTGATTGGGAATGAGTTACAAGAGGGGACCTAAAATACAGCTCTGTTCGGTTCCCTGTGAAGGGAGCTATTCAGTGGGTTGTTTTAAGGGGATTTGTATATCTTTCCGTTGGGTCGAATGCGATGAATGAATATACCCATAAAGTGGATCAAGATGGCTTCCTGGCTCATATTTCGCATGCTGGATAAGCTTTTGACTAACCTCCGAGCAAGCTAGGCGAGTGAACCAGCTTGGTTAAGTTCTTTCTTAGCTAGCTGAGTTCTGAGCGAGGGAAAAGTAGGTGAATTCGGGAGGGAATAGCAGAATGATTGATATGATCCATTTGCAGGGGTATGCCCGACGAAGACTCTTTCTCTAGGTTTTCAATATTAACGACCCTCGTCTAGTTTGATTGATTGGATCTGAACCATCAACTGCCTCTCAGCTACCCAGGGGAGTTCATTGATTGGAGCGTATGTCTGCCTGGTCCTGGTAAAGACAATCGATTAATAGCTTTGCTTGCATTTGAAACATCTTTCCTGCCCAAAATACCGAATCACACCCGAGCAGAGGTGATTGGGGCAGAGGTGGACTAAGGGTATTTTTACTTCATTTGGGAAACTAACAAATAGTGCGAGTGGAATGGCACAAAGCTAGCTAGTCTCCTTCACATACGACTCGCTTGCTCGACTTGCATCACTACAAACTAGGTTCAGGATAATTAGCTCCCTCAACAACTCCATCCCAACGTAGACTCGCAACTACCCATAGCTCCAAGCTCGTCTCCGCACCAACTTTTTGATTTCTAGGTAGGAATTCCATTAAAGAGTTTCACTAACCCATGCAGGCATAATGAAACATCTGACCTTACCACACAAATCAAACAGGCCAGGGAATCAACCTAAGCCTAGTTAGCGGTTTACTTCCTTGGCTTCCCTGAACTGAGCCGGAAGTCAGTATGGTCCTCGAAGGCAATTCACGACCCACCAGAATCTCTCCTTCCATGAGCACAGAAGACCCATCCAATCCACCAAGATTTACCATGGCACCTCCTCACCTTAGCAAACGAAGCAGAAGCACCTTCTATGACCTCTTTGGTACGCAAACGTAGAGGTATCCCTCAAAGACGAAAGACAGATACAGGCCTTGTGGGGGTACGATCCTCTAGAGCACCATCATAGTGCGATGGGCACCTCCATTTAAGCCACGCCCCCCAATCTCCATCTCTGCAAACCTCAATCGATCCAAATCCTCCAACCGCAACCCAAATAGCAACAATCTATTCAGCCTATCACTTGGTATACTAGCTCGAGTCATCGAGCGTTTATAGTGTCTCGATTAGGCACTGAAAGACCTGATTACTCAATCACACACTACTATGAGTAATACAGCACTTGGAACTGAAGATATGGATTGACTTTGGACATGGCTGATTAGTTATGTGACTTTCAGCAAGCTTCAAAACAACTTACTTTGATGTGCTAGGATATCTGACTTGTTGGAAGCTCGATTTAGCTGTGGCTTAGTAGTCAATTGTGCCAATCATACATCTTCTTCATACATTTGATAAATATATATAAATCTGACAATAAGACTCAACTGAGTCATCCCTAATTACTCCTCTGCATGGCACAAGCATGGTGACCTCCCCAACTGAATACTGCATACCAAGTGTTGCAACCTTGCTTCAGATTGACAGAAGGCAAGTGATATGGAAAAAAGACCCTGGCAAGAAAGTAATAGAAGAAATCTTGATCAATCAAGTGCTAGACCAATCTTTGTGATTCATCACAGTTTAGTGAAATGTGCCTAGTGACAAGTCGATTTTCACTTTCGAATAATGTGATTACGATGATCTGTCGTTTTAGTAACAAAGTGGTGGAAAATCGCTTAACAAAATAATTACAATAAAAATTACCACTCACAGAAGAGCGGGTCGTGTCCAAATGGAGGCAATGATGCAATAAAATCTTGATTATTTCATATTCTTTCAATCAAGTGCGAAATCCATAATCAAATCTGACATGAAATGCGATGGAAAGAAGATGCACAATAACTCAAAAATATAAGGGTATACGTGAAATTTTTCCTCATTGAAATATTCAATAAATATGTGATGATTTTATGTAATTTCCAATTGACATGTAGTAGAGATAATTGGTGCACATTTTAATCCCAAAACCAATGTTAAACATGTGAATATCAATAACCACGCAATTATCAGAAAGTATGAGGATGCAGTCACAATTTCACCATAATAAAATAATCATAAATTAAAATTTATTTTGGCGGCAATGGCATTGAATGTAATTTTTAATTAACTTAAAAATAGGGGATTTCACCTCTCTCCTCCTTGCGCATGGGAGAGAGGTTTAATCGAGGAGATACTCTTACAGGAGGTTCGCTGAAGCGAGGCCGTCGCGGTGGTGGCAACGATGCGTTGTGAGTTGGCCGGAGATGGCCTATCAGAGGAGAGGAGTGGCGGCGGTGGAGAAGCTGTAGCCTGCCGTGCTTACTGGTGAAGGCACGCGTGGGTGCAGAGGGCGCTGCAGGGCACGCAGAGGCGCGGAGGCATGGGCGCTGGGTGCTCTGCAGAGCACGTAGGCACGTGTGGGTGTGGAGGTGGCACCGGCTGTGGGTGCTGGACAGGGTGATGGCATAGTGAGGGCGCTGGAGTGGGTGCTGGGCAGGTGATGTAGAGCGTTGCAGGGAGCGGTGCAGTGCCTGCAGTGAAGTGATGAGAGCCTCATTATGAGCCCTAACTAGCTCATTTTGACCCAAGAAAGAGAATAAAAGCTCCTACATAACTTAGAGGAGGGCTTAATTGAAGGAATAAGTGTTCTGAGAAGCAAACACGAAATAAAGGGTAAAATGCAATTTTACCATTGCAGTACATAAACATGATTTCTCAGAGGCAAAACATAGGTCAAATGGTCTGAATAAGATAAAAAGCGGGTTGGTTCAATTAGTGAGAATTCGGTGGCAGAAGGCTTTCCCTCCACGCACTAGAAGTTCGGCTAGCAGCTATAAAAGGACCCCCAGTCCTCTACGAATCTCTTAGACTTGTTTTGGCCGCAGAATCCTCCAGATTTCATCTCCCCTCTCTCCGGCCAAGTAGCCCGCAAGCTCCGACGATTCTTCCTCCTCCCTCTCGTCGCTCTACTGCCATACTAGTAGTAGAGTTCACTTCGTCTCGTCCTCCCACGTTGCGCCTCACTAGTGCACGCCTTCCTGTTCTCCTCCTCATCGTCGTTATCTCCCTCAAAGCCATCTTCTCCGACGACGGCACAAACGAGTCGTCCGTCTCCTCTGCCCCCCCTTCACTCCAATTACTCCAGATAAGCTCCTCGTCTTCCACTCTTTCCTTTCCCTCATTTTATGTCACACAACACCCCTCGACCACCACTGTCGGCCCGCATCTTCCCCATCTCCGACCACCCTCTGGTGAGATGCCTCCGTCACTCCGCACCCCCACACATCTCGCCACCCACCTCACAACCTCTGCCACACTCCACTGAACACCTTCCACCCATCCACAGAATGCCACACACACTCCATGCTTCCCCCGACCTAACCCAAAACTCCGGCCACAGAGCGACCTAGGCACGCATGCCTAGGCCACCCCGTGACCTAACACCAATCGCCTCACCTTCGCCGTGACACGGTGAAGGTCCTCCTATGGTTTGATAGAGCTGCAAGCTTCCTTTTGTGTCATGCAGGGTCAAGCTTCCAGCCGCCATTAGCGACGACTCGAGCTCGATTGTTCTCCAGCTCTAGGCCACAATCATCCGCTCCCAGGCTTCCAGATTGTGCAGGTTGCGAGTGTGCACAAGCCCAGCCTGATAAAGGGTGCCGCAGGACCAGCAGCTGCGCCAATTGTGAGGATGTTCTCCTGCAGTTGCCAGCAGCAGCAGGTGGGACTTTTAGTCCTACCTCGGTAAGTTGTAAGCTATTTGAGTGCTTTAAGTTGATTTTGTGCTATTGTCTGGTCGACTCCAATTCACTGGGGTGAGGTCCCTCCTCACCTATGCACGCCTCGTCCGTGAATTAGCCCGCGGACCTGGTAACCCGACCTGACTATCCTACTGTGCACTCCTCGCGCACCACACCCACGCGGTGCGCCTGAACTCGGGTGCGTGACTGACCCGATAACCCGGCTCTGGGAGAGCATACCGAAGAGAGATTTAGAGAGAGAGACGTGTGGGGAAGGTAGGGGAATAGGTTTTGTTGCGTGGTGCTTTGCAGGAAGAGTACGCTAAGGGAGGAAGAAGTGTAGCAAGAAGCAGGGACTTAGCCGCTGCAAGCGAAGAAGAAGGACACCTTGTAGCAGAGGTGCGGCAGACCAAGAGAAAGAGGAAGAGAGAGATCAAGGGGCAGACAAAGAGGAGAAGCAAGAAAGCAAAGGAAGAAGAGGAAGAAAAAGAAGAAGGCAACTTAAGAAGAGGCAAAGCCAGGACTTAGCCGTAGGAAAAGAATCAAGAAGAGAAGGAAAAAGAAGAGGAGTAGGAGCGGCTAAGGAAGAAAAAGAAAAAGAGAAACAAGAAACAATAGCTGCAGCAGAGCCAAAGCAAAGACAGGAGAAGATTCTAAAGTCCAATTTTAAGACGTCTGATGTAATATCAGACGTCCAATTCTTTTTGAGCAATTTTCTCCATAACATTATCTTGTCACTTCTATTGAACTAGTCATTGCTTTTTATTAAAAGTTGTGTTCTCAAGTTTTGGAATACTCAAATTTCTCCCTGTGTTTGACCTCGGATACTTTGATTTTCGAGTTATAAATTTTTATTTGTTTTCGCGGAAAGTTCATCTATATTACAACGAGATATCGGCTAAAACACGATCTAGCCGCGTGAACAGGAAGGTTGGCCTGCAGCGCCTGTAGAGGGCGCGCAAGGCACTGGAGGGTGAAGGCGACAGTGCGGGCACTGGCAGTAGCAGTGGAGAGCACTGAAGGGGCGCGCCTACAGCGGTGATAACGCTAGAGGGTGCGCGCCTGTAGCGGTGCACCTATAGTGGTGAGGGCTGGATGGGGTGCGCCTGTAGCAGTGCAGCGCCTGCAGTGGTGATAGTGCTAGAGGGTGCATGGTGAGGGCAGGAGGCCGGGTGCGAAGGACGCGAGTGCGCGATGGGCAGTAGGGTGCAGGTGCGGTTGGTGGTTGCATGCTTGTGGTGAGAGCTTGCAGTAGAGAAGGTGCGGAGCCTGTGGGTGCTTGGTTGGAGGTGCAAGCACTGGTGGTGTGAGCCTGTAGGCGGTGATGGTGCTGGAGCGGGTGCGCACCTGCAGAGGAGGACGGTTGCGCGGTGGGCAGTAGGGCATTGGAAGGTTTTGGCTGTGCCTGCGCTTGCAGAAGGCGCAGGTGCGCGGTGAGGGCAGGCGGAGTGCAGGTTGGTAGGGTGTTTACGGTGGAAGGCACGCGGTGCACAGTGCAAGCACGGTTGCACGGTTCCTTCCTCCCCTCCAATCCCCTCCGCCTCTCATCTATATTTCTTCTCTTTTGCCTCCCAAGCGATTTTCAAAATCCTTTTTCTAATTTTGGCCGACGACGGTTTGCATTTGTTGAGGGATGTGTTGAGGGTGGTCAGAGGATGTGAAAGAGATGGAGCGGTTGTTTGAAAGGGGAATTTACCCTCCCCTCGTTGTTCTTTCCCAATATTATTCCTACAACATAAAAACATAAAATCATTACATATTAAGTTATAGAATGCTATAAAATAGATGTAAACTTAAATAATGATGATGCAAACATTCTATAACTTAATGTAGTTATTAACAAACCTAAAAGGTAAGATTAAGTTAACTTAGTCGTAACAATAGTCCATTAAAATGGACTCATCAAATACCCCTATGCCTAAGATTTGCTAGTCCTTAGCAAAAATGAAAAATAATAGAATTAATCAGAAGATTTCTTCTTTTCTTATTTCAAAACTTTCGAGATCCAGACAAATGTGAAGTGATGATAGCCTAGGTAACAGATCCACGTGAAAAGCTGATTCGCATTGTGAGTTCGTACTTTACCCTTGGTAAATATTTCTGTCAGGATAGGCAACTACTTCCTTTAGGGATAAAGCAGAAGACAATATGTAATTTGACCCTAGCTTTTAGCTTAGGTAGGAGATATCGAGTAGAATGGATTTGTATTTGGTGGCACACACTCATTTGGTACTACATGTAGTCTAGTACTACAGACTCTAGATTTTGACTATTAGACAAGTTAACTCAGAGAAAGGCTAAACAACTGCGCTCTCTTGATGTTCCTGGGCGCTCACTCTTTTCTTTCTTTTCTTTCTGAGATGACAAAATCTCGCCAGATAATTGTACTCACTATTTAGTGGCCTCACATGGCATCCACACTTCAATTAAAGTCCTAATAACTCTACAACTAAGTTAGAGTCCTCAACCAATATTTGGCCGATCAGAAATACTGAAAGGTAGGTATGGGTTATATTTGGTGGAACGCGATAGTGTTCTGTTGCCTCAGAAACAATGTTACATTATAAACCTAGACTTTTCTTCTTTTTTTTTTTAATATAACTATTTCTTCTTTTTCTTTTTTTTTTATGTTTCTTCTTTTTCTTCTTCTTTTCTTTTCTCTCTCTTTTTTTTTATAAATCAACATAATACGACACAGACTTTTATTTATGAGGCATTATTAGGGATGATGATGGTTAAGAGGATATTGTGTGGCTTATTTGGTGGAAGTGCCTATTCTCGGCACCAGGAAGGAATTGATAGGACAGGCATATTTCTGACCTTTGACACTATTACCTCCTTTAGCCGAGGACTCTATGAAGGACGGTCGTAACCATCCACCATAGTCATAGCTTTATTAAGACTCAATCTCTGTGTATCTGCCTTATTTGGTGACTCTCAGGAATTCATACAAAGTATGCACACAGGAATAGAGAGCGAAAACTGCGCCTAACTCTGAAGTATCATCATCTAATTGTCTAAAACTTAAGAGTCCTTGCACTAGACTTATTGCACCAGTAATCTCTCTACTTTCTTCTCACAAATATGAGGTGGATCTACTAGAAGATAGTATGCCTGACTCCCTATGAACTGTGCAAGGGTTTAGTAGACTACAAATGCCTATTGGTTCTCTTCAAGGATCTATTACCAAGTCTACGTGCATGTGAAATAAATGTACTGGATTCTAAACTTAAGAAATAATTTTAAGAAGAAAAACCTCCAATGATAAAGGTATTCTGCTAGGGACTAACCCATTCAACTCAAGAAAAGAGAATTTTTTTTTTACATATATATAAATATATATGTATGCAAATATTTATACATGCTATAAACATTCTCAGGTTATACCCCCCCATGCTTAAGACTGACAATGTCCTCATTGGAAAAAAAATGTAGACATAGAAGAATATCACCTGAGGAGGAGGGTGGGAGGAGCTAAGGCTCCTCAAGTCGAAGTGCATCCAAAACCTAGCCATTTGAAAGAGTAATATATGGTTTAAGTCGTTGGCCATTTACCTTAAAGCTCGCACTTGAAATAGTGTTACGAATCTCTACAGCTCCATGAGGGAAAGTATTGATAACAACGTATGGCCCATCCCAGCGAGATTTGAGCTTTCCAAGAAATAATTTAAGTTTAGAATTGAAAAGCCAGACCCACTAGTTGGGTTCAAAAGTCTTTCTAATGATGTGCTTGTCATGGAATACTTTTGCATGTTGCTTGTAAGCTTGAGAAGTTTCATAAGCTTCATTACAAAGCTCCTCAAGCTCACTTAATTCTAACATACGTGCCTTTCTCATTTTATCCAGATTCAAGTTAACGTTTTTAATAGCCTAATAAGCTTTATGTTAGATTTCAACGGGAAGGTGGCATGCTTTTCCGTAGACAAGACGGAAAGGAGACATGCTCAAGGGAGTCTTATACGTAGTTCTGTAGGCCCAAAGAGCATCATTTAGTTTTTTAGACCAATCCTTCCGATTAGGCCTGACAGTTTTTTCTAAAATTTGCTTAATCTCCCTATTAGACACTTCAACTTGTCCACTCATTTGGGGATGATAAGGTGTGGCTATCATGTGGTTGACTCCCAAATTTTGGAGTAGTCTTGTGAAGTGTACGTTCTTAAAGTGAGGTCCTCCACCACTTATGATCGTCCTTGGGCACCCATACTGAGAAATGATATTAGCCTTAACAAAGCCCAAGACCACAGAATGGTCATTGGTTCACGTGCGTATGGCTTCTATCTATTTCGATACATAGTCTACAGCCACAAGGATGTATTCATATCCGAAGGACACAGGAAAGGGACCCATGAAGTCAATGCCCCAAATATCAAAGATTTCAACAGGGAGAATAGGTTGTTGGGGCAACTCATCCCTTTTTCCAATGGTTCCTATCTGCTGGCAATGTAGACATGCACCCACATACGTATGTGCATCTCGGAATACTGTGGGCCACCAAAACCCAGACTGAAGAACCTTATGGGTAGTCTTCTTTCCACTAAAATGTCCCCCACAATGGAGGTCACGGCAGAAACTCAGAACACTTTTTTGCTCTTCATCAGGGATGCAACGGCAAAAAAGCTGGTCAGGGCCTACTCTGGAAAGCTTGGGTTCCTCCCAGTGATAAAATTTAGTGTTGGCGAGAAACCTATCTCGTTTCTGCTTGTCCCAAGTACTTGGGGTAATGCCCGTGACTAGATAGTTCACTATGTCAGCGAACCAAGGAGTTTTAGCTTCCACGGCCATTAGAGACTCATCAGGGAAAGTCTCTTGAATATGCCAGCAGGGTTTGATGCCTTAATAGGGATCTTAGACAAATGGTCTGCTACCACATTCTCAACTCCTTTCTTGTCTTTAATTTCCAGGTCAAATTTTTGGAGTAGCAGAATCCAATGAATTAGGCGAGGTTTGGTGTCCTTTTTAGCAAGAAGATGCTTTAGGGCAGAATGATCAGTGAACACCACAACCTTCAATCCCAAAAGATAAGATCGAAACTTTTCCAAAGCAAATACTACAGTAAGTAGTTCCTTTTCAGTGACTGTGTAGTTTTGCTGAGGATCTGTAAGGGTCTTGCTGGCATAATGCAGCACATGAGGTTTGCCATCAACCCTTTGACCTAAGATCACTCCCACTGCAAAATCAGAAGCATCGCACATAAGCTCAAACGGGAGTGTCCAATCTGGTGCTTGGAGAATCGACTAACAGTAATGAGGGCTTTCTTCAAAACTTGAAAAGCCTCGCCACATCTATCATCAAAATCGAAGGAGACATCCTTCGCTAATAGGTCGCAGAGCAGCTTAGAGATTTTACTAAAATCTCTAATGAGGTGCCTATAAAATCTAGCATGGCCAAGGAAAGATCTAACCTGGTGAACATTGGTGGGCAATGCAAGCTTAGAGATGGAATCGATTTTTGCGGTGTCCACCTCTAATCCTCTCTTAGAAACTATATGCCCTAACACAATGCCCTGCTGGACCATAAAGTGGCTTTTCTCCCAGCTAAGCACCAGCTTTGCCTCTTCATAACGGGTTAAGACTTTATCAAGGTGCGAAAGGCATAGGTCAAATGACGAGCCATAAATGGAGTAGTCATCTATGAAAATTTCAACAAACTCGTCGATCATATTAGAAAAGATAACCATCATACAACATTGGAAAGTGGCAGGAGCATTACATAACCCGAATGGCATTCGGCGAAACGCAAATGTGCCATATGGACTCGTGAAGGTGGTACGCTCCTGATCGTTAGGAAAAACAGCTATCTGATTATACCCAGAGTACCGTCAAGGAAACAAAAGTACTTGTTCCCCGCCAATCGTTCCAGAATTTGATCGATAAACGGTAAGGGGAAATGGCCTTTTTGGGTAGCCGTGTTTAAACGGCGTTAATCAATGCAGACCCTCCAACCAGTTGAGGGTCTAGTGGTCACCAGTTCTCCTTGGTCATTCTCTTCCACAGTGATTCCTACCTTTTTGGGAACTACGTGAATAGGACTGACCCATTTACTATCTGAAATGGGATAGATAATCCCTGCATCCAGCCATTTCAGAATCTCCTTTTTAACAACCTCCCACATATTTGGATTGAGCCTTCTCTGCATATCATGGAAAGGCTTCACAGACTCGTCCGTGTATATATGATGCATGCAAAGAGAGGGATCAACATGCTTAATATCAGCAATTGTCCAGGCAATTGCTTCCTTGTGCCTTTGTAAACACTCAAGCAGAGCTCCCTCCTGCAATTCAGATAATGCAGATGAGATAATAACGGGGAGCGTGTTATTAGGGCCAAGGAAAGCATATTTCAATGTGCTCGGGAGGGGTTTCAACTCCAATTCAGGAGCCTTTTGGATTGAGGGTTTTAGTTGAGATGTCCCTGCCTCAGGTAGCAGATCTACCTTCATAGTATAGGGTGGGGACAGAGACTCAGTGTGTATCCCCAGCAACTCTTCTAATTCGGGCATTTCCCTTTCAGTTTCTTCAATAATCTAGGGATGGTCCTTAGATATGACCTTCTGAAGGGGATCTCTACATAAGAGTGCTGGAGTAGTCTCTTCAATTATTTCATTAACGACCTCAATCTGAGAACAATCTTCAAATCTGGGTTGCTTGTAAGTATCAAAAACATTCAATTGGATCTTCTTGTTCCCAAAGCCCATTTTAAGTGCCCCAGGTTTACAATTTATAGAGGCATTGGCTGTGGCTAAGAAGGGGCATCCCAGAATAATGGATGGCTTTGTAGGCTTATTAAATGGGTCAGTATCAAGCACCAAAAAGTCAACGGGGAAGAAGAAATCCTCCACTCTCACAACGACATCTTCCAACAATCCCCGCGGTGTCTTAAGTGATCTGTCTGCAACCTGGAGGATTACTGGACTAGTCTTTAGCTTGCCTCCTCCCAAAAGGTCGTAGACAGAGCTTGGTATAATGTTCACCCCCTCACCTAGATCGAGCAGAGCCTCGTCAATGTGTTGGTTACCTATGTTGGTGCTAGAGCACCATGATCATTTGTTTTGATGATAACAAAACACGTGTCATTTAATATTTGCGCTTTGAGTCCTAGATTTCAGGTCAATCACAAATGGATACGTGATTAGACGGAGTTCGAGCTCGCATTCAGGACGGATTGGAGGAGCTCGATGGAGAGTAGAAGAGCTTCACGAGGAGCGATATATTGAAGATGGAAGGAAATGAAGAATAGGATAGATTTCCTTCTTTTATACTTGTATTTTTTGTTTCTTTTGTTGCTCTTTATTTCCTTAGATAATTCATGTTAAAGAGCCTCAAAGTACCCTAACAGTAGTCCTAGGAACACCTACACAACCCTAGGATACTTAGGTTTTCTATAGAGAACTTAGAAAACCAATATAGGGTTCAAACAGAGTTTCCAGACGTCTAATTCCCAAATCAGACGTCTGATAAAGTATTTTAAGACGTCTGACTGTTTTTCTCAGACGTCTGATAACTGTTAGGCTGGACATAGCTAGTTCTGTCTGATGAAATCAAACGTCCAGACCTTAGACTAGACGTCTTAGGAGACGTCTGATGGACTTGCCAGACGTCCAGATAGTGGACCGTTGGCTAGCTTAGCAGGCACTGCAGAATACGACCGTTAGAGCCTTATCAGACGTCCATAGGACTGTCCAGACGTCTGATAATTGACCATTTTGCCTCGGCTGACCCAAAATCTCTTCTCAGAGATTTTCTAGCCGTTGCAACGTTTGGAAATCATTCCCACAGTAAAAGTAGGTTTCCAGACGTCCAGACATAGTGCCAGACGTCCTGTATGTCGTCTGATGGACTTACACAAAAACCCTGTTTAGATCTAATCCAAGTCAGGAAGAGACCCGCCCAAAATCAGACGTCTGACCTTGGAATCAGACGTCTTAAAGTGAACTTCCAGACGTCTGATGCTAGAATTAGACATCTGATAAGCCTGTCAGAACAATGATTGTTCCTGATTTCGGGCTGATTCACTTGGGCTTTGTATCCAACGGCTATGGAAGCTTTTCTAAGACTTCCAAAGCCTTCCTAAGGCCTCTATAAATAGAGGGGAGCCTTTACACACCTAGATACACAAGATACACACTAAGAGAAACACAAGACACACTTAAGCAACATAGTTCCACTCTCTTGTGTCTTAGCTAGCTCTTGCTCTCCAAGCTCAAGCTCCATTCTCTTGAGAGCATCAAGCTTTGCGCACCCGCTCTCCCGCCGTAGTTCACGAGAGCGAAGTTGCGCCGTCACGTGGCTCACGCACCGCATCATCAACTCGATGCACTCCTTGCAAAGGGGAGCTTCCTAATTCCTATAGAAGCTTAGGTTAAAATTCCTTTGTTGGCTCTATAGGATTACTTGTTTTATTTTATCTTTGTCTTTTGGTTGGGTATTCGCTTTGCGAATTCCTGTCTCCTTCGTGGGACAAAATCCTTCTCGTAGAGAGAAGGGGTTGAGGTACGCTACCCTCGTTTAAGTAGCGTGGTTATATTGAGGTTGAATCACCCTCGTTTAAAGTGATTCGGTTTAGTGGATTTTGATCAACTTGGTTGATCGGAAAATCCTAACTCGAGAGGGTTAGGTGGTGGTTTTCACCCGATTTGGGTTTCCACCTAAAAATAATTGTGTACTCGTGTGATTGCTTATTTGTGAGATTGTTTATTTTATTTCCACAATTATTACGTCACCCCCTCCTAGTAGGGAACTTTCAATTGGTATCAGAGCAGGTTCTTGCGAGTTCGGAGTAACACCCGGCAAGAAGATCATGGAGGGAAGCTGTTCCACAAGCAGGATTTCCGAGGGGCAATCTACAACCCGTCCGCCGTTCTTCGACGGGAGCAACTACCCCTACTGGAAGTTGCGGATGAAGACCTGGCTTCAAGCCACCGACTTCACGATCTGGGCCAGATGCGAGACGCCATTTGAGATCCCAGAAAAACCCGCAGGAGGCTACTCGCAGCAACAAATCCGTGAGCTCTCTTTAAACGCAAAGACCATGAACGCCCTTTACTGCGCGCTCAGCTCGGAGGAGTTCAACAGAATCTCGCAATGCGCCACCGCATACGAGATCTGGCACACACTTGAGGTAACTCACGAAGGTACCTCTAAGGTAAAAACTTCTAAACTCAATTTACTTTCACAAGAATTTGAGGCTTTTTCTATGAAATCTAACGAAACTTTAAGTGAGATGAACACTAGGTTCACTCTCATAGTAAATAATTTAAAAGCTTTAGGGAAGACCTTCATCAAGGGGAAGCTTCAAGGGAAGCTTCTTCGTTCCCTTGGACCGGAGTGGGAACAGAAAGTCACCGCCATCGAGGAGGCGAACGAAGTAGAGGAGCTCAACATGGAAGATCTCCTAGGCAATCTAATGGCCTACGAGACAAAGTTGAAGCAGAAGAAGAAGGATACACCGGAGCTCAAACTGAAGAAGACTCTCGCCTTCAGAGTCACGTCGGATAGCGAGGTAAGTTCCGACGACGAAGACTTTAGAATTTTACTTAAAAATTTTTCCAAGTTTTGTAGGGAATTAAAGAAAGAGAAAAAGGAGAAGAAGGAAAGCCCGAGACGTTGCTACCACTGCAACGAGAAAGGGCACCTACGACCAGAGTGCCCTCTTCTCAAAAAGGAGAAGAAAAAGGAAAAGGAAAAGAAATCTAAGAAGAAGGCGTTCCAAGCCACTTGGGACGATTCCAGCTCGGAGGAAGAAGAAGAAAAAGAAGAAACCGCTTGCTTTGGTTTCATGGCCAGAGGAAGCAATAGCGACAGCGAAAGCGGAAGCGACTCAGACAATGAGGTAAGTTATGATTTACAAGAAGCTTTTAATGAACTATTTGAGCTTAGTAAATCATTAAAAATCGAAAACAAAAGCATGAAAAAGAATCTTAGTTTTCTTAAATCTGAAAATGATAGGTTAGAAAAATAACTTAAGGACATAGAAGTTAGTCCTAGAATTGATAACCTATTATTAGAAAATCAAGACCTCATCAATGAAAATAATAAATTGATTAAGGAAAATGATAGTCTAAAGTTAGAAATCTCTAATTTAAAGACTAAGATGAGTATTATAGAAAAAGAAATTGCATGTCTTAGGGAAAACTCCAACAAATTAATCAATAAAGTAGATAATTTTTATAGCCCTAAGGTTGGGAAAGGATCTCCATCAAGGAGACCCACTAACAGATCCGGATCCAAGCTCACTTGGATACCGAAGAAAAAATTAGAATCTTGTTTTGTAGGGTTCAGGGATAATTACAACACAAAGGACTGGACCTACAAACTCAAAGCTGGTCAACTCCAGTTGGGAGAACCAAGGAGTAGACCAAGGAGGAGAACAAGAAGACCGACGAGATGGCGAACAAGCAACGGACCCGCCACATGTCGACCACCAGATTGGAGACCGGCGCCAATGCCCAGGCCTCCAAGCTACGGATGGGAGCCCCATCCGATGTGGCATCCACCACCACCATTTGGGCCATTTTACTTGCCATGGTAGGTGAGGTAAAAATCATTTACCCTATCTTTTTTATCATAAGCATTTAGATAGGGGGAGTTAAAAAATTTATGAGCTAATTGTCAATTTTTAAGGGGGAGATATAAGGTAGCTAAATTTCCTTTAGTAAGGGGGAGAAAAATAATAGCTATCTCATTATTACAAAAAGGGGGAGGATTACCTTTGTCAAAAGAAATTTATAGAAGAGCATGTCTTAAGGGGGAGTTATAGGAAATGTAAAATCAATTAAACCTTTTTGATAATGTCAAAAAGGGGGAGAATTTTTTGCATTATTATCTATGGTTTTGTCATCATCAAAAAGGGGGAGATTGTTGGTGCTAGAGCACCACGATCATTTGTTTTGATGATAACAAAACACGTGTCATTTAATATTTGCGCTTTGAGTCCTAGATTTCAGGTTAATCGCAAATGGATACGTGATTAGACGGAGTTCGAGCTCGCATCCAGGACGGATTGGAGGAGCTCGATGGAAAGTAGAAGAGATTCACGAGGAGCGATATATTGAAGATGGAAGAAAATGAAGAATAGGATAGATTTCCTTCTTTTATACTTGTTGTATTTTTTGTTTCTTTTGTTGCTCTTTATTTCCTTAGATAATTCATGTTAAAGAGCCTCAAAGTACCCTAACAGTAGTCCTAGGAACACCTACACAACCCTAGGATACTTAGGTTTTCTATAGAGAACTTAGAAAACCAATATAGGGTTCAAACAGAGTTTCCAGATGTCTAATTCCCAAATCAGATGTCTGATAAAGTATTTTAAGACGTCTGACTATTTTTTTTAGACGTCTGATAACTGTTAGGCTGGACATAGCTAGTTCTGTCTGATGAAATCAGACGTCTAGATCTTAGACCAGACGTCTTAGGAGACGTCTGATGGACTTGCCAGACATCCAGATAGTGGACCGTTGGCTAGCTTAGCAGGCACTGCAGAATACGACCGTTAGAGCCTTATCAGACGTCCATAGGACTGTCCAGACGTCTGATAATTGACCGTTTTGCCTCAGCTGACCCAAAATCTCTTCTCAGAGATTTTCTAGCCGTTGCAACATTTGGAAATCATTCCCACAGTAAAAGTAGGTTTCTAGACGTCCAGACATAGTGCCAGACGTCCTGTATGTCGTCTGATGGACTTACACAAAAACATTGTTTAGATCTGATCCAAGTCAGGAAGAGACCCGCCCAAAATCAGACGTTTGACCTTGGAATCAGACGTCTTAAAGTGAACTTCCAGACGTCTGATGCTAGAATTAGACATCTGATAAGCCTGTCAGAACAATGATTGTTCCTGATTTCGGGCTGATTCACTTGGGCTTTGTACCCAACGGCTATGGAAGCTTTTCTAAGCCTTCCAAAGCCTTCCTAAGGCCTCTATAAATAGAGGGGAGCCTTTACACACCTAGATACACAAGATACACACTAAGAGAAACACAAGACACACTTAAGCAACATAGTTCCACTCTCTTGTGTCTTAGCTAGCTCTTGCTCTCCAAGCTCAAGCTCCATTCTCTTGAGAGCATCAAGCTTTGCGCACCCGCTCTCCCGCCGTAGTTCACGAGAGCGAAGTTGCGCCGTTACGTGGCTCACGCACCGCGTCATCAACTCGATGCACTCCTTGCAAAGGGGAGTTTCCTAATTCCTATAGAAGCTTAGGTTAAAATTCCTTTGTTGGCTCTATAGGATTACTTGTTTTATTTTATCTTTGTCTTTTGGTTGGGTATTCGCTTTGCGAATTCCCGTCTCCTTCGTGGGACAAAATCCTTCTCGTGGAGAGAAGGGATTGAGGTACGCTACCCTCGTTTAAGTAGCGTGGTTATATTGAGGTTGAATCACCCTCGTTTAAAGTGATTCGGTTTAGTGGATTTTGATCAACTTGGTTGATCGGAAAATCCTAACTTGAGAGGGTTAGGTGGTGGTTTTCACCCGATTTGGGTTTCCACCTAAAAATAATTGTGTACTCGTGTGATTGCTTATTTTTGAGATTGTTTATTTTATTTTCGCAATTATTACGTCACCCCCTCCTAGTAGGGAACTTTCAACCTATAACCACAGAAATATACGGGGCCCCTTGGTCTTTCATTTTGGGGGGTGTTCCATGCTGGAGAACCGAGCTAACATGGTCAAGCAGGATGACCTTGGTTTGGACCTATTTCCTAGATCGGTGCTTTTAGGTGCACAGGTCCTTCAGAAACTTGGCATAGGACAAAATCTGTTTAATCGCTTCCAACAGAGGCAAGTTAATTTGGACTTTCCTAAAAGTATCCATAATCTCTTCCATCCTATCCTTGGCTCTAGACGAGACAACAGAAGATTCGCAAGGAGCAGATAGGCGCTCTGGATAGGGCACCTTCAGCTTCTGGGTAGAGGGGTCATCATGGTGGGAAAGGGGTGGTGGAAGGATGACATCCTCATTGTGGGTGATTTTGTGCGAGGGAGAGCAGTGTGGCTCTTCCTCGATGGAGATGGAAGTCAGGTCAAGTGTGGAAGGGGAATTCTGAGATGTAACTGTAGGAGTGTTATCAGGCTTGTCAATCTTTTTTCCACTCCTCAACACAATCACTGCTTGGGCATGCTCCCTGAATACAACCCCGTTGCCCTTAGGGTTCTCCTAAGAAGAGCTAGGCAGCTTCCCCGGATCACGTTGCCTAACTGCCTCAGTAAGATGACCAATTTGGGATTGCATATCAGTAATCATCTTATTCTGAGATTGGATGACCATATTCTGATGCTCTTGCATTGCTTTCATCATGGCCTTCAGTTCATCCATCTCAGAAGGCTTATTCTGAGGAGGGTTTTCATAAGAAGGTTGGTATATGGGCTGGGGAGGTAAGGGTCTTGTATTCCTTGAGTTAGAAGCATCACCTTGCTTCCAAGAGAAGTTTGGATGGTTCCGCCACCCTGGATTATAGGTATTGGAATAAGGGTTATTGCGAGGGGGGCAGAAACCTTGGGCCGCGTTTAAGTTAGCCTGAAGCAACTCAGGGAATTGATTTTCCTGATGGCACTCCACAGTGGCATGCATTGTGCTTTGGCAAATGGAGCATTCTCTTGAAGCCTAAAAAATAGAGGCTGCTTGCTGGTTCATGCTGGGGTTTGCTAAAAGCCTATCAAAGTTTTTATTCAATAGTTGAATCTGATAAACCAAATCTTGAGAAGCCCCGGCTTCATGGGCCTCTATCTTCCTTTGCAAGATTGATGGTTTTCTTTCTTGACAGGCAGAGGACAGATGTATGGAGTTGTTGCTTAATGTTTCAAATAATGCCCAGGCTTCATCCTCTGAAGGTTCTTGCACAGGCTGCATCGATGGTTTGCCTATGCCTTTCAGATAATCCATTATAGAACCTTTCGACCAACTGCCATCTTGGCACTTGATGGTGGGGGCATAACCTAAGAAGGTCATTAAAGTGCTCCCAAGTCTCATGAAATTGCTCCCCTTCCTGTTGAGTAAAACCCATAATCTCTCTTCTGTAATGGTTGGTTTTACTCATAGGAAAATACTTTTTCAAAAATTCTCCCTTAAAGGTGTCCCAATCATTTACCCTTGCATCGAGGTATGATACCAGTGCTTGGCCTTATCCTTTAGGGAGAAGGAAATAGAGTCCTCATCAGGGCTTCATCAGTAAAGCCCTGGAGCTTCACCGTGGAACAGACCTCAGTGAATTCCTCCAAATGCTGGTAGGGGTCCTCCCTAGTAGTACCATAAAAAGAGGGTAATAAAGATATGGTACTGCTATTGATCTCACACAGATTATCCCCTACCGGTCGTCTTAGTGCTTGTGCGGGTTGGTTAATTGGAATAAAATAGTCCCTTAGGGTCCTTTGTTGATTTGCTCCTTGATCAGCCATTCCTTCTTTTTTCTCTCCTAGGTGAGCTCTCCTAAGAATTCTCTCGGGCTCAGGATCAAACACTAGACTACCCTCAAGAGAGCATCTACCAAGCATACAAAACACAATTCAGGTTCTTATTGAGTAAGTGAAGCCTCCACTCCAAAGATAAGTCAAAAGATCAAGACTTATCCCTCTGTTCCCGCATAAGTGGTATAAGAGGGGTGTGGACTTGAAATCTTAACCTTCTTTATTGCGGAGGTCGAATTAGTTAATATAAATGGCCAAACAAGTTTTTCATTGCAATTACGTGCCTTAATTCAACCTTCGATTGCCCTAGGACCTATACTTTGCTTTGATGATACTCCTAGGTGATCAAGTGAGAAGTTACTCCAAGGATGAACAAAGGGATGTAAGTAGGGTGAACCCTTCCTTTGAGGTGATGCGTATGCGATGCCCCTTAACTACCCTTTTATTCCTTTAAGGGGTGTCCCCCTCCGTGGAGTATCAAAACACTTGGTCTAAAGATAGTATCACCACCACCACAAAGCACAATAGGAGGGTTTGCACCGATAAAGAGATCGGTGCCTATAGCCTTAAGGGATTGAGCCTTAGTGCGGTGCCTAATGTGCGTGCTTAGTGTCAGAAGTGTGTAACACACCGCAAATCTTTGTAATTTCTTTTGAAATCGCAGACAAGTCCCTTAGAATCAGATCAAATGTGAATTGATTTTAGGGTTGAATCTGATTATCAGTCCCACTTTTAGTTATGCGACCACTGAATTAGTAAATTCAAACAACTTGGTGGTCTTGAATTTTAATTTGAATGCAAATGCGTGAACAGGAGCTGGATGCAAAAGTTAGAAAGGTGTACCTGTCTCCAGCAATCTTCTTGCTAATATGCTTGCAATGCAATAATAAGATCTAATGTGCTGCTCAATCACCCCTAAATGCGCGCACCTAAGGGCATGCAACTTCTAAATAGGTAGCTCGATATTTTCTTTTATTGGTTTTAAAGCCAGGCAAGCAGAAAATAGAATCACACATGCAAAAAAAAAAAAATGTAAGCCCTAGTAGCTAAAGAATGTGGGGACAAACCCCCAAAAATTCAGCCCCAATTACTACAAGGGCGAAAAGACAGAAATAAATTTTGTGATGATAGAGAATCATTTGTGAAAGCGGGATCTTGGTCTCCTACATCTTTTCCTCACGTGGCTTAGCTCGTGGTTGCTGTCGCTGCTCTATTGCGCCTCGTTGCCTCATCAGATTCCTCGCACAATAAAAAAAATTGATCAGATAATTGTGCAACTTAGAATATTAAAAAATAATGAAGTGAATCTATTGCATCTGTTGCCTCCCCGGCAACGGTGCCAATTTGACAAGTCGATTTTCACTTTCAAATAATGTGATTACGATGATCTATCGTTTTAGTAGCAAAGTGGTGGAAAACCACTTAAAAATATAATTACAATAAAAATACCACTCACAGAAGAGCGGATCGTGTCCACAAGGAGGCAATGATGCAATAAAATCTCGATTATTTCATATTCTTTCAATTAAGTGTGAAATCCATAATCAAATCCAACATGAAATGCGATGGAAAGAAGATGCACAATGACTCAAAAATATAAGGGTATATGTGTAATTTTTTCTCACTGAAATATTCAATAAATATGTGATTATTTTATGTAATTTCCAATTGACATGTATTAGAGAAAATTGGTGCACATTTTAATCCCAAAACCAATGTTAAACATGCGAATATCAATAACCATGTAATTATCAGAAAGTATGGGGATGCAGTCACAATTTTGCCACAATAAAATAATCATAAATTAAAATTGATTTTGGTGGCAATGGCATTGAATGTAATTTTTAATTAACTTTAAAATAGGGGATTTCACCTCTCTCCTCCTTGCGCATGGGAGAGAGGTTTAATCGAGGAGATACTCCTACAGGAGGTTCGCTGAAGCGAGGCCGTTGCGGTGGTGGTAGCGGTGTGTTGTGAGTTGGCAGGAGTCGGCCTGTCGGAGGAGAGGAGTGGTGGCGGTGGAGAAGCTGCAGCCGGTCGTGCTTGTTGGTGAAGGCATGCCCGGGTGCAGAGGGCGCTGCAGGGCGCGTTGAGGCATGGAGGCGTGGGAACTCTGCAGAGTGCGTAGGCACGTGTGGGCGTGGTGGTGACACCGGCTGTGGGTGCTGGACAGGGTGATGGCGCGGTGAGGGTGCTGGACAGGCGATGTAGAGCATTGCAGGGAGCGGTGCAGTGCCTACGGTGAAGGAAGGTTGGCTTGCAGCTCCTGCAGAGGGTGCACAAGGCGCTGGAGGGTGAAGGCGATGGTGCAGGCGCTGGCAGTAGCGGTGGAGAGAGCTGAAGGGGTGCGCCTGCAGTGGTGATAGCGCTAGAGGGTGCGTGCCTGTAGTGGTGCGTCTGTAGCGGTGAGGGCTGGATGGGGTGAGCCTGTAGCGGTGCAGCGCCTGCAGTGGTGATAGTGCTAGAGGGTGTGCGGTGAGGGCAGGCGGCCGGGTGCGAAGGGCGCGAGTGTGCGGTGGGAAATAGGGTGCGGGTGCGGCTGGTGGTTGCGTGCCTGCGGTTAGAGCTTGCAGTAGAGAAGGCGCGGTGCCTGCGGGCGCTTGGTTGGAGGTGCAAGTGCTGGCGGTGTGTGTCTGCAGGCGGTGATGGTGCTGGAGCGGGTGCGCGCCTGCAAAGGAGGACGGATGCACGGTGAGCAGTAGGGCGTTGGAAGGTTTTGGTTGTGCCTGCCCCTGCAGAGGGCGCGGGTTCGCGGTGAGGGCAGGCGGAGTGCAAGTTGGTAGGGTGTTTACGGTGGAGGGCGCGCGGTGCACAGTGCAAGCACGATTGCACGGTTCTTTCCTCCCCTCCAATCCCCTCTGCCTCTCCTCTATATTTCTTCTCTTCTGCCTCCCAAGGGATTTTCAAAATCCTTTTTCTAATTTTGGCCGACGACGGTTTGCATTTGTTGAGGGATGTGTTGAGGGTGGTCAGAGGATGTGAAAGAGATGGAGTTGGTTGTTTGAAAGGGGAATTTACCCTCCCCTCCTTGTTCTTTCCCAATATTATTCCTACAACATAAAAATATAAAATCATTACATATTAAGTTATAGAATGCTATAAAATAGATGTAAACTTAAATAATGATGCATGCAAACATTCTATAACTTAATGTAGTTATTAACAAACCTAAAGGTAAGATTAAAGTTAACTTAGGCGTAACAATGGTCCATTAAAATGGACTCATCACCTAGCTGTCAGCATCCAAAGTGACACTTAGCTTTTACAGGGAAGCAATCCAAGACTGTCTTGTTCTTTGAGGTCAGAAACTGGTTCACATTCTCTGAGGAAGGATGAAGTGGAAAGAGGTTTGGTTCTTTGGCAGAATCAGTAGTCACATTGAGGTGACACAAGAGTGGATGTCTGCCAGTAGCAAATTGGGAATTGTGATTGACTTATTTCCAATTTCATTACAAATAGTGGATTGGATGTAGCATATCACTTTATGCATTTGTATGTAGGGAATGTGAAGTTGCAATTTCTTTGTTTGACATTACTTCAGAATGTTGTGTGGTTGTTTACTGGGAGCTTGAATGCACCACCAATTTGATCGATCATTTCACTTCCCATTTTCACACGTGTGCAATGTAGCCATAAATGTGCCTCAATTGGGTTAAACCACCATTTCACCCATCTCAGATGCAGACTGAGGTTCTTTGGTTTTGTTACTCACAAGCATCAAAGAAAAGGATAGTAATAACACACATGAAATTGTAACCATGACCTCCCCCTTGGCATCCACATGTCACTCTAAGTTCACAATGGATCCCAAATCCACCACCTGCAAGCCCAATTCCTATGCTAGTGTTGTATCCTTCACAAGCGGAGAGTGTCGAGGAATCTACTAAACACATTGGATTCAGATTGTAGATAGTTCACAGCTATTGAGCTAGAATAGAAACCATGCATCAAGCAAAGATGGACATTGGGAGAACCACAAAGAGGAACAAAACCAGAATGACGACTCACTGGGATCCAGTTCAATGTAGCACTCAGACAGGTAATAGTGCAAAAACCAGGTCAAAAGCATGCCATGATTCAGGAACACAATCTCATCATCAATGCAAATGTGGAGAACTGGACAAATTCCACTATGAACCGACGACACAAGCATGCAATTTTCAATGATGAATACTATCAAACCATAAGGGATGTAGTGTGATATCCATTTCAAGATACTCTGAGAATGATCTACTAGAATGATTTGAATCAATTGGACCTCCATGATGGATTTGACACAGATTGGATCATTTCCTCATCCTCAATTCATATCAGATAGGTCCAAATGGATTTGGTTTTTTCTTGCACTTCCCACGTTTGACAAGAGTCTTTGCCTTGCAAGTTCCTAACCATTTCAATTGCTGTGAGGTAGAATCCACAGGGTCATGAGAGTGTTAGTCAAAAGTCAATTTCATCTTCAACAAGAAGGGACTTTGATTGAGTATGACAATGGAAACCTTAAAAAACTAATTGGTGTTTTCAAAGCTATATCATTACTGAAAGTATATTTAAAACAAAAAAATAAAATTAGGAAATGTATTATTGCCAAGTCTACATTTTACCTATGTTTTTCGCATCTTCATTATGTTAGTTTTGACTAGAATAAGTGTTTTTAGTTCTAGTTATAGTTATAGTGATTAAATCTTTGAATAAAAGCACTTTGCACTATCGGTGTGAGAAGTCATTGACGAAATTTTCAAAGAAAGTAAAGATGAAGCCCTCAAGGACCTCGAGATTTTAAAGATAAAGAGCTTATAGGGCATTTGTAATCCTTTCCTTCCTTATATTTGAACTAATGGTTCACTTGAAATTTCAAGGATAGATTGCTAATTTTAGTACATCATGATAAAATTTCATCAAGCCATCTTTTCATAAAAAAAACCTCAATTTCTTTGTTCGCTTTCACTCCTACAAGCCACTTCCTCTTTCCTCAACCCTTTAACATGCTTTTTCCCTCTCTCTTATTCCTATTTTTTTAATCATTCTCCCACACTTACTTATATTATGATCCAAGGCCCCATCCTAGTAAAAGACTTGAATCAATTTCCACAACTAACCAAACATCTATTGTCATCCAATATATGAACATAAAAAATATCAAAAACACAACATGCATCATCACACATCATTCGTAATAAATGAATAAATAAGAGAAAACTAGAAATAAAAAGTCTGTGCATGAATAATCCATCAGTAGTGATCAAGACCATTTTAGCTGGATCTTGTTAGGCTTAAACAAGGAAAAAGGCCAATCATAAAATAATAAAACAATCCACAATAGAACACAAGGAATTGGTTACCCAGTTCCACCTGGAAGGTGTACATCTAAGG
The DNA here is from genome assembly GCA_037157565.1 of Thalassia testudinum. NCBI lineage: Eukaryota > Viridiplantae > Streptophyta > Magnoliopsida > Alismatales > Hydrocharitaceae > Thalassia > Thalassia testudinum. Next base: position 78,506,665 of record JAZHRO010000002.1, read on the forward strand.
AGAGTTTTCACTATATTCCAAGTGTATTACAAGAGAACTTTCTGAAAAAAGATATGCCCCAACGTGAAGGGGATCATTGCTTATTTAAAATATCAAAGTCATAACATCTAAAACTTAGCGCCCCTGAGATCCTCGAATCATGGGCACTATGGGTCAAAGCTTAGTCGTCGATTGCTGACCATTATGTGTCACATGAGCCACGTTGGCTATCTCGTAATGGACGTCACTTGGCCGCTTAGCTAGACAGCCACACTCTTAGCCAGCTAAAGTTACTGCTTGATCATGCCAGTTGTCGTAATTGGTCTCATCACCTAAGCATGCTAGCTTGTAGCCTTCAGTGGTCTTGGCATGCTATAGATTGGTGGGTAACTTCATGTGACTTGACCTTTTCTCCACTTGCCTGATTTAGTGAAATGGGTTGAGACCTCCCTAGCAGGCCTCACTCGTTTACTTTCATAGCCAAGTTCGTATGCAACTAATGACCATCTTGGGCTGATTATCAGGCCGATTTAAGAAGTCATTGTTATTTTGAGCTTGGTAGGCTTAATGGGCCTAATTAGGGATTTTTCCTCTCTCATCAAATAGTAATCCATAGCTATCGCTAATTAATAAAATAACTAATCATGAGGAAAATAAAATATTGTGATAAGAATAAAAGGAAATTATTGAAGTGTAAAGCAGACACTCATTAACCAACTATGGTGAAGAACTCAAACTAGCACTGTCCTTTTCTCTTACAGTTGTAAAACGTGCTTGTTGCTTACCAAACCTTGAGTACGAAGTTGAATAGAAACCATAAGCAAGAGTCAAGTGGACTAGTAAGATGGTATGTGAAACAAAAGCAAAGAAAATACTAAAGAATAGGATATGGGTGCTAAAAAAAAGATGATAACCCTCATCTTAAGGGGGAGAAGAAAGGTGCCCACTTCCCCAAGTAATGTTTGGAGACTCGAGCCTGTGCCTCCTATTAAGGTGGTTTTGACATCTTTCTAGCTGTGGTACACTTGGCGGGTAAGAGATGGGTACTCTACAAGTGTTGCTTCCTTTGATTATGTAATTATTAAATAACTCTTCAATTACGTGTGCCTGCTTATCATATGGTTCTTAATATCTTATGATCAATTTCTTGGAAAGCACAAGGAGAAATTAGTGCAATATTTGAAGTCGTAAGATGAATACCCAATACTCTCTTGGCTAGAAGAATACTTCACACCCATACTAGCTATAAGTTGGTTAATCATCCCCTTCATGTAATACACATGTGAGGCACTACCTTGCACTGGTACATAGACAATTCTTCGAGAAAAAATTGTACCAACTATCATCTGATATCATATAAAACATGGACCCAATCCACCAAGCTACTTTGTTAGCTAATAAGCCTAACAAAAGAGTCATAAGGACACCAATTCACTTGTTAAAGTATTAATCTCAATAGTTTAATAGATATGGGGCATAACATATACAATGTGTGTGTAACAGAGACCAAATCAATTAACTATCTTCTCAAGGTTTCCTTATGCACAACTGTTCCAACATCACATTGATATAGCTATTTACATCACGTTCCATAGCAATAACAAATTAATTGATACTCCATTAATTCATTCACAATAAGCAATATTTGATTATCCATGCATTTCAAAACATTGGCTATCAACCATTTCATTTGCAAGTCAATTATCAATAGAAACAATAAATGCTTAACTGTCATTATTAAATTCGAATGTACTTAACAAATCCATAGAACATAACTTCCATATCCGTCAAATTACATTACTAGGCACCAAATACTACATAATCCAATTTAAGGTGTTCTTAATCAACTACAACCATTCATATCAAGTAACCAATTAAGAACAACATAATAATCAAGCATTATATCCTATGTACTTAGAAAGAGAAGATAGATACACACATATAACGAGGCATAAGGCAAACCACCAATTAGATGCTATATTCATGCATCACACAAAGAAGTCAAGACTACTCTACCTAATGACATTACTACCCAAGCTTTTCCCATAATCTTCATCATAGAACATTAGTGTCTTAACTGATTTTAACCTATAGCTCCGTTGTTACACAAGGTTAACCATTGTAGAATCATCCCTTCCTAAGAAAGGCTATAGGTATGTAATTTCCTTCCCATGACACATCATGGTACATGGAGTCTTTTCTTGATCAAGGTAGAGATAATGGGTACACATGATCCCCAAGGAGTATCCATCTCTTGTATCAGAGTATCCATTTCTTGTATCAAGAGATGTTACTAACATCTAGTTAGGTGAGTTGGCCAGGCTCTGAGGGAGTAACATCAACCCCTGGCGAAATAACTTAAGGGATATTCTCGACTCAGTCTTAACTAAAAAGGGTCTAATCTATTTTAGATCCTTAATGGTAGGGACTAAATGGACAAGTCTAGGCCACTGATAATCCCTATTGGTGTAAGATAAAATCAAGTGTGTCCACTATAGTCCTATAAAGGATGGAGATGGTGCAACTTTATAGCCTATTGATGGTAGCATCATCATTGGTGTTAATAAGCTTAATTTAACCTAAATATAATAATAAATGCTCCAAATATTCATCAGGAGATCGTAATTCCATTCTGAATTGAATTTGAGAAGATAGGAAATTTGGTTAATTCTGTTGTTTTAATGAGAAATCACTAATGTAGAATAACTAAGGGGTTAATCAGGGCTTAATCCATGGTCAAATGAGCTTAATTTCCTAAGAAGTGGGCCTACGCTAACTGAATTAGGGTTTTCTGAGATTTAGGAGTTAATTTATTGAGAAAAATCTTAATTACAGCCTCATTTTAAATTTAAAGGGTTATAGTGGAAATAAAGTCATTCTAAACCTCTTAAAAATCATTGAAAAATATTATAAGAGGTTTGGAAACTTCACTTTGATAAAAGGAACCCATTTTAACCAAAAAAAGAGACTTAAGCGGGAATTTACCTTGTTTTGAGCTTCTATGTAAATTACCCATCAAACATGGTCAAAACCTAAATTGAATGTTGCCATTAGATTCCTTAGGTTTAAGTTAGGCTAATCCTAAAATTTGAGCCCAATCGGAGTTCATCTTGACATAGTTGCGTTTTAGCCTTATTCTCTCTGAATATTACATAAATACCCTTAACTTTTGATTTAAATTACAAGAGGTCCCTTCCCTTCTCCTTCGACCAAATGTGGAAACTTAGCAAGCCAACGTACCTAAATCCACCAAGATTAGTGAGGAGATTTCTCCTCTAATTCAAGGTCAAATCCTTCCAAATTTGAAGGGATTGATCCTAAGAAGATCCTCTTCCAAATGCAAAAGGTCATGGATCTTGATTTAGAGTGCAAAGCTCCAGCGAGCTCAAAATTTTTAGCCAAAGAACTTGCCAAAATCGCATGGTATTCGCAAAAATTCTATGCCATTCATGGCCAAAAACACCTCTATATAAGCTCCCCCATCTTCCCATATGTTTCTTAATCGTGAATTGGCCGAAAAATCACCTTCTCTTCCACCAACAGCCAACCCATCACGCACTCTGGTGAGCCCCCTCTGACCACCTCTTCCATGCATGTTCAAGGCCAACAGACACTACCAACATCTCCCTCCCTTCCTCATGAACCTTGCCAACTAAAGCAAGGGCACCTCTAACCCCTTCCTCCTCGCAGTTGTCTCACTGTCTACTTCATCTTCCCTACATTCGGTAGGCCAATGCCAAACGTAGTCCCTCTTCCTATCACTACAATAAGTCCCTTAATCTCTTTCTCTTCCCTCCTAGTTTCATTTTAGGCCCTTAAACTCAGGATTAGAACCATCCTCACACTGTTCACATCTCTTTTTCCTCATCTTTGGTGTGTGCTCCGGCAAGCTTGGGCCACCGCCACATGCCACCAAACTCCCATCCACTTACACCACAACCTTCCTCTCGATTCGTAGATCAAATCCCTCAACAAATTAAGAGGTTTGATCTATGAATCGACATGCCGGACAACCCATCACCACATCAATCACCACACCTTCGTCTGACCATGCCACCCTCTCAAACACCAAATCATCACCACCTCCATGTTTTCCACTTCAAGGAGAAACTTGTGAGATTTCTAATTTGGGCTAAAAGCCCGTGTTTTGCTGCAGCTAACTCACTGACCAACCTTCGACACCACACCGTCGAGCACCACCATTCAGCCTTCGAAGCTCTAAGGGAAGGACCTCCTCTTGCACGATTTCACTCAAGGAAGATGCCCACGCCATTGGATTGAAGATCCAACGATTCATTAGTCACCAATCAAGTGGGGAAGATCCACCATTCTCAACGAGGAGGCTCTTGCACTTTTATCCCACATCGGTGGAATTTGATTTGGAAAATTGAATATAAGGAATTTCACCCCTTAGTTGTTTGCCTTAGTTACAAGGGGTCAGGTCCCCATACTTCGCACACACACGTGCATAAAGGGTGGGTTTTGGAGCTTGTGAAACATGTTGGGAATTGGGGGAAATTTTGGCTTTGATGTGAAGAAGGCTTTGGGCTTGATGCTTAAGATGTCTGAGTCTTCAATTGCGACGTCTGATTTGGTTGAGAAAAAGCTTAAGTGTTGAGGTCTTATATTGAGTTGAAAAATACATTTTTTTTTAATCTCTAACACTTGCTTTACATGCATAGTTTGTTGAGCTTGATATATATATTGATTCACATTACATATCTTTTTGTTATATCAATCTTTTGAGCTTTACTTGATTAGTTGATTAGTGGTTTACTTTGTGACTTATTGCTCCTTGAGACGACCTCGGAACTCATTTTTTGAGCCTATAGATTTAAGTGTTGATTCATTTTTGTTGCTATACTATGACGCATATTTTAGGTGTTGGAGTTCATTTAAAGAAGGCAAAGAAGAGAAAATTAGTGTTTAAGAATTTGAGAATTAAATGGTGGAATCTTAAGAAAGAGCAAGTGAGATTTAAAGAGAAGATGTTGCAACAAAAGACTTGGGATCTTGATGGTAGTGCTAATGAAATGTGATTAAATATGGCAAACTATACGAGAAAGGTGGCAAAGGAGGTGTTAGGCGTGTCTAAAGGAGGTGTTCCAGGATAAAAGGAGGCTTGGTGGTGGAGTGAGGAAGTGCAGGAGAAGCTTAAAATTAAAAGAGCCTGCTTTAAAGCCTTATATCGAGATAAGATCGATGAAAATATGGAAAACTACAAAAGAGCAAAGAAAGAAGCAAAGAAAATAGTTAGTGAAGCAAAAGCAAAAGCTTGAGAGCATTTTTATAAGAAACTTAATTCTAAAGATGGTGAAAAAAATATCTTCAAGTTAGCTATAGCAAGAGAGTGGAAAGCAAAGGACCTTACACATGTAAGATGCATCAAGGATGAAGAAGGAAGGGTGCTTATAGCTAGTGAGGATATAAAGACAAGATGGAAAGATATTTTCATAAGCTTTTTAATGAAAATCAAAAGAATGATATAATCTTAGGGGAGTTAGCCAACTCAGAAGATTATGTGAATCGGGCAAATTATCGAAGGATATAAAAGAAAGAAGTAGAGGAGGCTTTGAAGATGATAAAAAGTGAGAGGGTTATTGGGCTTGATGATATTCCTATAGATGTTTGGAGAATGATGGGAGAACGGGGTATAACTTAGTTCACAAATTTATTTAATATTGTTTGGAAAGGCAAGAAGATGCCAGAGGAATGGAGGAAAAGTTTTGTGGTACCTTTATACAAGAATAAGGGTGTCATACAAGATTGTTCCAACTACAGAGGTATTAAGTTGATGAGTCATATGATGAAACTTTGGGAGAGAATAATTGAAAGAAGGGTGAGGCAAGTCTCTGTGGTAATTGAAAATCAGTTTGGCTTTATGCCAGGCCGGTCTACTATTGAGGCAATACATCTCTTGAGACGTATGATGGAAACAAACAAAGTCAAGAAGAAGGATTTACATATGATTTTTATTGATTTGGAGAAGGTCTATGATTCTGTCCTAAGAGATATCTTGTGGAGAATTTTGGAGAAGAGACAAGTGTCAGTTTTATATATCAACCTCATAAAGAATATGTGCTATGGAGTAGCAACTTGTGTAAAGACTAAGGATGATTTGACAAAATACTTTGATATCACCATTGGTTTGCATCAAGGATTGACTTTAAGCCCTTATATTTTTGCCTTGGTCATGGATGAGTTGACAAAGCATATCCAAGCTGAGGTGCCATGGTGTATGCTTTTTGCTGATGACATTGTGTTGGTTGATGAGACAAGAGATGGAGTGAACAAAAAACTTAAGCTTTGGAGAGAAGCCCTGGAAGATAAAGGATTACGCATAAGTAGGACGAAGACTGAGTATATGGAGTGCAAGTTTAGTAGTAGAGGGAATAATGAAGGGATTGATGTAAAAATTGGAGAAGAGTGCATTCTGATGAAAGATGTTTTTAAGCACTTGGGATCCATTTTACAACAAAATGGTGGAATTGATGGAGATGTTACACATAGAATTAATGCAGGGTGGTTGAAATGGAGGAGTGCATCTGGTGTTCTCTGTGATAAGAGGGTTCCTTTAAAAGTCAAAGAAAAATATTATCGAGCTGCGGTAAGACCAACCATGTTGTATGGTTCTAAATGCTAGGTTATCAACTATAGGCATGTACAAAAGATGTCTGTGGTAGAAATAAAGATGTTAAGATGGATGTGTGGTCATATAAGAAATGACCGTATTTCAAATGAGATTATTAAAAAAAAGGTTAAGGTGGCACCGATAGAGAATAAAATGAGAGAGGCACGTCTAAGGTGGTTTGGACATTTACAAAGAAGGCCACTAGATGCTCCAGTTAGGAGATGCAAGAAGTTGGAGGCTGAACCCTCTAAGAGGGGGCGAGAAAGACCAAACAAGTGTTGGAAGGAAACTATTAAGCATGACCTCAATTACTTTAATTTAAGTTCTGAAATGGCTAAAAATCGATTTGTGTGGAGGCAAAGAATCCATATAGCAGACCCTACTTAGTGTGGGAAAAAGCTTGGTTGTTGTTGTTGTTGTACTATGACGCATATTTTAAACCTGACGAAAGCATGTTAACATTTTGGTACCGTTGCCGGGGAGCAATGCGTAATTCACCATTAGTCATATTCATTCTGATTTGGGTTCTAACTTGCTATATTTGTTTTGTTGTGTTGTTTTGAGGTGAATTACCATTGAAGATTGTCCGCTCGAGCAACCACACTAGGGGCAGGTAATCATTTTTTCTCTCCCATAATCCCCTCCTCTTTTGGAAAAGGAAAAAAGGAAACAAATGAAATTAGGAATCAAAATTGCCTTCTTTTCTTAGTAATCATCATTAAAGGAAAGAGTTTTTCCTAATTTATTGATTACTATTAGATTTGATTGGTTCTGATTTAATTAGAGATCCCCAATCCTTATACTTGCACCTATTAGAGACATTAAGCATCTTGGACTATTCACCTTCATCTTTGAGCCTAAGGTACCATCTTTGGAATCAATTGAACTTGGGAATAGAGCTAAATTAGGGTTTCTACATTAGGGCTTCAAGGATTAGGACACATTTGCCTGTTACATAAGGAAATAAATCTTCTCGCATTGTGTGCCACCTAAGCCCTTGTTTGAATTGGGTAATCATCAAAACCCTAAAAGTCAAGCTCTAAGATCACTCGACTCTTAAATGTTGAGACCTAATAACCTGTTTGCAAACCAAAACAGGGTGATTTGGGTGACTTAACCAAAATTCCATCATCAAATTTAGGGCAGGTTAGGTGAAGTTGGTTCACTTTGTGAATTAGCCAACCTTCAAATTAGCTCACAATTTGAATCAATTCTAATTTCAAGTGAAATTCAAGGCACATACAGGTTTAAAATTGGTAGACTTAGGTCTTAATTCATACATTCTCGTCTACTTGGAATCACAGTGACAAGGAAGGTCGGGTGGGGGAAATCCTGTAATCTATAGGGGTGCTCTACCATGTAGGGGTCTTTGTGGGACTTGATGGTAACGCCATCATTCACCATAACTAGCTTGAATTATTTAAAATCAAGAGACGAATGCTCCTAAATGATCGCCTGAGGACTATAATTCCACTCTGATCCATTTTAAGAAGAAAATAATAAAGTAGGGTTAATTCTACTATTTTAACATCACATCACAAATGTAGATTAACCACAAGGTTACTCAGGGGTTAATTGAATGGTAGATTGAATATAAAAGACCAAAAAGTGGGTCCACACTGACAGAAATAGGATTTTACGCATTTTGAGGGCAAAAATAGTACCAAAACCCTAATTATTAACCCTACTTAAATTGGAAAGGTTTTGGTCAAGATAAAATCAATCTAAACCTCTTAAAATTTAGATAAAAATATTTTAAGAGGTTTGGTACCTTTGGTTTAGCCATCTGAACCTATTTTGACCTAAAACAAAGTTTCAGACGGGAATTTGCCTTAATTTGGAATTTTGTACAATTTACCTAGTCAAACATGGTCAAAACTCAAATCCAAGTTCACCATTAGATTCCTTGAGTCTAAATTAGGTTAACACCAAAATTTGGGCCCAATTAGAGTTCATCTTGACCTAGTTTGCAATTTAGTCCTTGAGATCTCTATTTCTCACATTTAAGCCCCTAAGTTTCAAGTTATTTACAAATGCCCCCTACCTTTATCGTCTTCTTCACAAATCAGTCCCCACTGCCTACACAGTGTGAACACGCGGTCAACCTTAAACCCCGCCGACTTTGACTACATGTTTCTCTTCCAATCAGCACCTAATCCCCTCCAAAATTGGAGGGAATGATTGACATTAGATCTCCTCCCATCTGAAATGATCTCGAGCCATGATTTGAAGTGTAGATCTTAGGCGAGCTCAAGAAATCCATGAGAAAATCCAAACCAAATTGTAATGAATTCACGATGAATCTTCCCGATTGAGCTCAAATTCGAGCTCTATATAAGCTCTAGATGATCCCAAGTTCATTTTGAGCCCGGTTCCAGGCTAATTCTCCTATTTTCTTCCCTCCTCCGTAGCTTTGGCGACTCTCCTCAACCTCTTCTCTTCAGCCACTTGGTAGCCAAATCAAGTGGCCCATGACCTTCCTCTCCTCCCACCACTCGCCAACCAAAGCAGAGGCCGTCCACCCCTTTCGTCGTTGCCCTACCTCTCATCGGAGCTTCCTTCATCCTCGATGCTGGCCAATCAAAGCTGGCACTAATCCGCACCCTATTCATCCCATAACTAGGTTCTCTTACTCCCTCTCCCTCTCCAACCTCGATTCCTCCTCTTAAATTTCCCTTTTGACAATAGTATCACCTCAACACCTGTTGTCTTCCCCATCGTCGGCACAAGCTCCGACGAGCTCACGCCGGTGCTACACTACAATCCACTCGCAACCACTACCATAAGATCTCCCACATTCAGGGGAGCAAAAGCCCTCAAGAAATTAAGGGCTTTGCTCACCCAAACTCTCAGCCAAGCAATCCACCTTCTCGTCGTCATCCCCGACTTCTGTCGGCCGCCATACACTGCCAATCACCACGCCAACAGTGCCGCTACATTCCTTGCCTTACAACAATCCTTTTGAACATGTTTAATTGGGGCAATAAGCCCATTTTAGTTCTTTCAGGGTTTGATCAAATCAATGCTACTGCTGTCGTCATCCTTAGCTCCGACTAGCTCCTTTCGACCATCTCTGGCTTCAATATGATCATCACTACACACGGAACTCATCCACGCAGAAGTCTAGGCCACCAATTTGAGAAGGAAGCTCCATAGCTACTTGGATCAAGCACCCCAATCCTCCGCAGCTTCACGCAAGAAGAGTGGGATGTTTAGCCCTACATCATATGCCTCAGTACATACACAACAAAATAAGAGGGATTCTTCACCCATCCCCGTTCCTCATAATGCACGGGGTGAGGTCCCCTCGCACATGTATTCACATGCTCTCTCTTGTGATCACGCTCGCGAGTTTGAGCTCAAACTCGATTACCTGACACTGTTCATACTTGTTTACCCGATTAAGAAGAGGAAATTCTGAGGAGGGTGGGGTGTGGTTTTGCACTATACCTACCTCGAGATGCGTGCTGGCATGCTGTATACTTAATGAAATTCTGAGGTAGTTTGTGCTGAGGCTTAGCGACTTTAACTCATCTGCCTCATGTGCCCGACGTCTGATAGTGGTTGATTTGAGGCACTGTGGACTTATTTAGCTCTTGGCAGACATGGATATGGTTCTAGACCACTATTGAGATGTTTGGCTATAAGTTGAGATTGAAAATTGACATTGGGATATTGCTTAATTGTGGCATATAATTGGTGATTCAAATCACCATTTTTAGATTTTCATTATTCTTTTTTAGACATAAATTGTTGCTGTTGAATATCACTTTGAGTATATTTTTATTATTCATGGCATTTCTTTGTTGTGACTTATTGTGCTCATTATTTACTATTGTGACTAGTGTTTGAATTCCACATTTGCTCCCTCCGAATGACCTCGAAACTCATAATTATTTTTTGAGCACTTATAAATTTAAAAGTTGTTGCGATTTTCATTACTATACTACAACATAATCTTTTTACGACGATTTTCAACGACCAATATCTTGGCACTGCTAACGAGGATAAAAATTCGGTAGTGGGCCAACAAACGAAAATTCAACGCAACAGGACTCTCCCTTCCTGGCTATTGATTAGCTCATATTTGTGGGCTATTTAAGTATTTAAGTGCCTAGACATTAAGTTAATTTAAACATTTAGATAGCATACATTAGGATGTAAATAAATTATTCATACTTTTAGCTTAAGTGCATAATTCATGTTTGGCATCCATATCTAAATGCATTTAGAATTAACCTAGAATTGCATGCTGATGAGAGCCTCATCATAAGCCCTAACTAGCTCATTTTGACCTAAGAAAGAGAATAAGAGCTCCTACATAACTTAGAGAAGAGCCTAATTCAAGGAATTAATGTTCTGAGAAGAAAGCATGAAACAAAGGTTAAAACTGTAATTTTACCATTGCAGTACATAAACGGGATTTCTCAGAGGCAAAACATAGGTCAAATGGTCTGAATAAGATAAAAAGTGGGTGGGTTCTGTCAAGAATGGGTTATTGTGCAATTCAAGAATTAAATGACATTCTTAATTCAACAAGGTTCTGGCCAAGATAAAAATCAACTAAACCCTCTAAAATTCATGGAAAAATATCCCCTAGGGTTTAGAACCTTCAATTTGGCCTTTTGAACCTATTTTGACCTAGATTGGGGTCCTAGCTCATTATTTGACTTAATTTAGGTTTTTATGTAAAATGTCTAGTCAAATGTGGTCAAACCTAAAATACACCTTTACCATTGGATTCCTTAGGTCTAAATTAGGTTTATACCAAAATTTGGACCTAAGGGGAGGTCATCTTGACCTACTTTGCAAAGTAGTCCACCCAATTACATTCTGGCCCCTAACTTTTGAAAACTCTTACATAGACCCCCCTAACTTCCTTCTATTCTTACAAGCAGGTCCCTCTATCATTAATGGGGAGAAATCCTACTTCGACGAGGAATGGAGGGGGATTACTCCTTGATTCCTCAGAGATCTCCCAGATTTGGAAGGGAGATTCTCTGAGGAATTCCCTTCCATCTGAGTGCACTCACAAGATCTGGTTTGCACCCAATCTCTCATGCGAATGCTCGAGAGATTTGGGTATCCAACTGATTCCTTCTCTGGTGAGGACTCTCACTCTTGGAAGCTTGTCTTAAAAGCATAAGAGCCCCTACCTGTTCCTATAAAAGGATCCTCAACTCCGGCCGCATCTCTTCAGCTCGACCTGGCTGGAGTTCCACCCCAATTTCATCTTCTTCTCCTTCGGTCTAGAGTCCAACAAGCTCCGACGATCCCCCCTCCTCTTTCTCGTCGCCCTGCCACCATACCAGTGGCAGAGCTGCCTTCATCACCTTCCTCTGTGCCACCTGCGCACGTGCCTCTAGCCCTATCGTCGTCGCTGTCACCCCTCCCCTGGACATCGTCTTCTCCGGCGACAGTAGGTACAACCAGCTGCCTCCTCTCCGCCTTCGTCCACTTAGTTAGGTGAGAATTACTCCTCTCTATCCCCTCTTCAATTCCCCTTTTTCTATTTCCCCTTTCGACCCTTCGCAGCCACTATCCACCGCCATCTTCTTCATCTTCGGCCGCCCATCGGCGAGGTGCTTCCACCACTCTGCACCTCCACATGCCTTGCCAGACACCTCACCACCTCCACCATCATCCACTGATCACCTTTCGCCCATCCATCGACCGCCAACACCTCCCTAAATGTCCCCTGACCTAACCCATCAGCACGGCCACAGGGTGACCTAGGCATGCACGCCTAGGCCGCCTGCGGCCAGCCACCCACCGTCTCACATTCGCCTTGACACGGCGAAGCTTCCCATGTGTTTTAATGGGGCCACAAGGTCGTATTTGTGTGTGTCAAATCTGAGCACCTGCCGCCATTGAAGCACACAGCAAGAAGGTCACAAGCTTCGCTACGGGCCACGCGCTCCAGGCGCCAGAGTCCCAGGTGAAGCGGGTTGGTCTTGCGCATGTACGCAGCTAGGCAGTTGGCTTAGCGAGCGACCTATCAGCAGCAATTGAAGAACATACCCTGCCGGCGCGAGCGTAGAAGTGGGTGGGACATTTAGTCCCACCTCGTGAACGCAAGAGCGCGGCGTGTAGGATAAATTGGATTTGTGCTTTCTTCTCATCGCCTCAAGTAACACAGGGGTGAGGTCCCTCGCCCTCACTTGCTCATTCCTTGCTGTCGCCCCTGCCCCTGCGGACCTGGCACCAGACCCAATTACCTAGACCTAGCACTCCTCGTGCATCACACCCACGCCGGTGCACTTGGACCCGAGTGCACGATACCTAACCCGATTACCCGACTCTGGGAGAGTGTACCTAAGAGAGAAATAGAGAGAGAGAGACACGGGGGAGGGAAGGGGATAGGTTTTGCTTCTGTGTGCATGTGTAAGGAAGAAGAAGGCAAGAAGGAAGAGGAAGGTGCAGCTGAGGTGAAGTTAAGTAGGGAAGGAAGGACACTTAGCCGCAGAAAGGAAGAAGAAGGAAGGAAGGCCAAAGAGAAGAATAGAAAGTCAGAGGAGAGCTAAGGAAAAGGCTGAAGAAGGAAATCAAGGCAGAAGCCAAGGGAAGGAGAAGCACTATAGCAGAGGTGCGGCTGAGGAAGAAAGAAGAAAGAAAGAAATCAAAGAGAGTAGAAGAAGAAAGAAGAAGACCGTAGATGAAGAAGAAGGAGAAAGGCACTGCGCAAGAGAGGAAAGAGAAGGAAGAAAGGAAAAGGCAGAAGACAGAGGAAAATAAGAAAGAGTAGAACTAAAGAGAAAGAAAGAAGAAGAAGAAAAGAAAGAAGAGAAAGTAGCAAGGAGAAGAAAATAAGAGGCTATCATTTAAGAAGTCTGATTATAGAATCAGACGTCCAATTCTACTTTTTTGCTATATTTCAATTCCTAAACTCTTGCATTTATCCTCTGAATTAGGTTTTGAGTAACTCTAGGTGTTCAATTACATTATTGAGATTAGTGAATAAATTCCTTTTGCTCCCTGTGTTCGACCTCGGATACTTAGGTTTTCGAGTAATAAATTCTTATTTGTTTTCGAGGCAATTCCGTCTATACTACAACGTAACATCTTTTAAAACCACGATCTAGCCTCGTCAACACATGCATTTGATTAGTTAATTAATTAGGTGCATTACATACATTGATTTAATTAACATAGAAGTTAAGGAGTTATGTATAAATAATCCTAATTATTTTATTTTATTATTATTCTTTTTTCTCCTTCTACAGGAACGGCTCCGCCTCTCCTCCTCCAGCTATACCTCCTTAAAGGCCGATAGAAGCGGGTCTGCTCCCACCTCTCCATTTCAAATCTTTGCACACGGCTACAAGAGAGGGGCAGCTGCTACCATGCCTGAGGAGGCCATCATCCCATTTCACCACCATGCAGCATTCCACCACCGTGGTCCTCCACGGCCAAGCTTCACCATACCGTGGGCCGGTGGGGTGACAGACCGCCGTGCCAAGAGGAAGGAGTTGGCCGCCACCATGCATGAGCTCCTTGAAGCTCACCTACCGTGAATGCATCTACTGATGCACAACTTGCCTTCCCCTGTACACCACCACAGCCATTGCCATCCACGCCTACCCGACCACCCCGCACGTGCCACACATCTCCGAACAGCACCTCCATGCACCAGCATCCCCTACAGCGCGCCGTCGTTGCACGCTCAGCGCCGCCTGCAGCCACTCCAAGTTGCTGCTCCAGCAGCAACAGTGTACCCTCCACCGGCCCTCGCCTCTAGCCCACACGCGTAGAGTGCGCGCATCACCAGCAGCAGCTTCGCCCGTGGGCAGAGCGCACTGCACCTCCGCCTGCCACTCCCGTGCCATGCGTAGGCACTACCAGTCCACATAGCAGCTGCAGCTGCAGCACCACGCACGCGGTTGCACGTCCTCCAGTAGCTTTGCTTGCGAACCTCCAGCACGCAGGGACGTCCGCTCGCCTCGCCTCCAGCGGCCTCCCGTACTGCACGCACGCATCCCCCTACGCCTCCCTGCCTCCAGCCCGTGCGTTGAGTTGCTTCACAGCAGCAGCAACCAACCCATCACCACCTCCTCTCTCTGTTCTGTCTGCCACCTTAGACCACCCCGCACTTCACCGTGACCACCATCGCGAAGCCCTCGCCTTAGTCATCTCCTACGCCAAGTCTCACCTCTAGTCGTGGCCTACCTTTTGTGCATGCCAAGCTCGAAGGAATGCTCTGTTTTCTCCTTAATTAGTTATTACATGCAATGCCATTGCCACCATTCTAATTTTTGGGTTAATTAATATTTAATTATGGATGTTTTATGGTACAACCCTCATGTTTTACATAAAATGCTCATTCAACATATCGAGCAATTGTTAGCATATTCTAGAGGGGATTTCGACTCAGTGTTTGGGGGAAATTTTTGGTGAAAAATTGTTTGTGACTTTTGCGAGTTCAGATGGGCTAGTGTCTCCTTGTGTATACGACCCACTCTTTCGAGTGGTTAATTTTTTTAATTGTTTTGATTATTCAATTTTTCCACCATTTAGAAATATAACGACAAATCTTCTTAATCATCAATTTCAAAAGCGAAAATTGACTTATCAGCTACTCAAGAAATTCTTAGGTGTGTGGATTTTTGATCCAGAGGTCCATCTGCCTCAAACAGCCTTAGTCATCCAATCTTTTTGGGTGGCTTGATTGGGTCCAAAACATTTCCAATCCCTCATCTGATTCTATAGTGCATGTACGGGAGGAGGTCCTTAAGACCAATCTACACCTCCATTAGCGGTTCATTCTCGTCGGGGTCAAACCTCGACCAACTTGTTTGGGTTCTTTTATGATACACTTGATATCTCTTTTATTCCATCTACATCTAAACCCAGTTGTCCATCCTTTGCTTCCATGGAGAATCAAGATCCTGAAGGAGGTGGTAAGATTCAAAACCTGCAAGACCAGTTGTAGACTCTTACTGATTTGATACATGCACTAGCCAATCCCCGAGCACGTCCACAGATTTGGGTCCATTATAATCCCACAGCTGTTGCCATAAAACCTAGGGTGCAGATTCCAGCCGGGGGACCTGAAACAAAATTGAAGCTGAATATCATCAATGTGATCCCCTACTTTCATGGATTGGGCTTTGAAGACCCTTTCCAACACATTCAAGAATTAAAACATCTGGCCTAGACTCTTGAGCCAACTGTTCAAAATCGGAATACCCTGCACATGAAGATGTTCCCCTTCTCTTTGAAGGATAAGGTTGCCCATTGGTATCGGTCTCTGGCTCGATCGATCAACACTTGGGAGGGTTTATAAGCTGAATTTCTCAAGAAAATTTTCCCAGTTGGACACACAAATGCCCTGAGGCACCAAATCATGCATTTCACACAGAATGCGGGGGAACCACTTCACGAGGCATGGGATCGCTTTCTGGATCTCATGCGAAAATGCCCTCATTATGGAGTTCCTAAATGGGAACAAGTGCAGTCTTTTTACCAAGGACTCTATGAAGATATCTGATTATTTGTCAATGTAGCCTGTGGAGGCAACTTCATGGGTAAAGATGAGGACACCATTTAGGAGATTCTCGAGAACATGTGCGAGAACTCCATAAATAATGAGTCTATGGGTTTATTCAACCGGACGACTACCTGCACATCGACAAACATCAGAGGGACACAAGAGACATGAGACCTATCTGCATTCGTCGACCTAGAGTTAGTGGCCAGTCGATTGGATAAGGTCTCCATTATTGAGTTGGATGATTTGACTCACCAACTCCAAAAGGCCACTTCTTAGCAGAAAACGTATGCATGTCTACCCACAGGAGGGAGGTCGTGCATAACATTTACCACCACTGATATCAAGGGATGGATGCCTATCCACCCCCACCTGATCCTGGTTTCGGAGGAAACTCCAAACCAACCTGCTCTAGTTGGGGGATCTTTAAACCCCCATACCCTGACTACTCAGGAGCTACTCAACCCTACGAGGAGCTTCACACTGTCTAGAATGATCTATTCTCCAACTCTTACAACCCTGGATGGAGTAATCATCCAAACTTCGTGTGGTCGAGAAATAATCAGAACTTTAGACCTTAATTCCAACCTCGACCATTGCCGGAGTCGAGGAAGGTTGCAACAAGGGGAGGTGGGATGTGGGCAATAGCAGGCGAAGCAGGGGCGACGGCTGGTGGAATCAGGGATGGTGAAGGCTGGCATACTTGGAGGTCGAGGGATTGGAGGCGGAAGGAGCGGAGGGACTCTGATGTGCACGGTAAAAGGGGGATGGAGGCGAGATGGTATGGTAGAAGGGGCGCAAAGGTGCACGACAAGACCTTATGTTTCCGCTACCAGTGTCGGGGACATGTGGCGGCTACTTGCCGATCTCCCGTGGTGTGCTTAGAATGCGGGGGATTTGGTCACAAGAGGGATTCGTGTAGGGGTTTTGGGGGGCAGATGAAAGAACGTCTTTTCCCGTGCTCTGGAATTTTGAATTCTAGGGCTTTGCAGGCGCCGCCTCTGCCCCCTTCTGTACGTAGCTCGGGGTCTTACCGTTGATGTGGAGGTTCCTATGACAGAAAACATCAAAGCGGTAGAGATGGCTTTGCGTGGAGCTCTGGTCGGGGAGGTTATGTCTGGAAGACTGACGGGGGAGAATGTCCGCATCCTAGTAAGCTCTCTTTCCCTTTCGACCAACTCCTGGTAGTCTGCTTTTTTGTCAAATACACGATTTGTCCTCTTTGGGTTGGGAATGGTGGATGTTGAGAGGCTGCGATTTCAAACGTCCTGCAACAATGGCCTCACGGTGGTCTGGAGATTGGTTTCTCCCTTTGATGGAGCTTTGCCAGAGAGGCCACCCTAGAAAGTGGGATCCAAATCGAGAAAAATTGAGATCGAGGGGTTGCCTCTGCATCTGAGGTCGAAGGAAGTCGTGTCATCAATGATTTCAGGATTTGCATCAGTTGCAAAAGATGCGATTGTTGGACTACTTAAGGGTGATGGGCGCTTGTTGAATGTGATGGTCGATGTATTTAAAGCTGGCTCTATACCTAATAGACTGATTCTGAGATGTGGTGGGAGCTCCTAGATGCTGAGGCTAAGGTTCTTGGTGGGTGACACTGTAGCAAAGCAAGATAAGTCATCTGGACCTGAAGCTGGTGAGGAGGCGGCTGTGCAGGAACTGTGCACGGCTCCTTTCGGTGAACCCCCATCTATAAAAAATCATAAGGACCTCCATGTGGGGGAGAAGGGGGAGATTCTGAATGAAGAGAAGGAGGAATCGGGTGGGGTGGAAACAGCAGGACCAACGTCCATGGTGGCAGGGGATGTGCTGCCAGGTGGTATGGAGACTGAGGAGCAGGGGACTCATGAGACGCAGCTTGAGTCTCTGAAGGATAAACAGGACCCGCATGAGATGGAGGGCCTTAAGTGTGAAGGTGGTTCTTGTGCTAAAACTGGTAAGGGCAAATCACCATATAGCCTTCGACAGAGGAAGTCAAAGGCTGTCATTCTAATGGATGAAGACGAGATTGCGGAAGTTATGCAGGTATGTAAGTGCCAAACCCTCAGGGGGGAGGGGTCTAATGAGGATAGATGAGAATCCTCACTTGGAACGTGCGTGGGTTGCACGACAAAAGCCGGAGGGCTTCTCTGATGAGATATTTGAGAGAATGGGGGACTGAATGTGCGATCATTCAAGAGATGCACATTGAAAGCAACTCTGATAAGCTTTGGTCTGACTTGCTGGCTTCAGGGATGAACGAATGTGTGAAGATTGATGCACAGGGGATATCGGGGGGTATTACTATCTGGTGGAGGAAGGTGTGGGCTCAATGTCTGGAAGTTCACAAAGCCAGGCATATGTTGACTTGCAAATTCCAAATTCACCAGGGCTAGGAGTATGTATGGATTACTGGGGTATATGGACCATGTGCTGCATCTGCCAGGCAGGAGCTGTGGGAGGAGTGGACTGTTGCGGCTGAGTTGGTGCAGGGGGGAGTACGGTTGACGGGTGGGGATTTCAATTGTGTGTTAACAGGGGTAGACAGACCTAATGGTGGCATAGATAGCTCAGCTATTGGCTTCCAGATGGTGGTTCAATCTCTGCATCTGAGTGAGTATCCATCTTCTGGTGTGGAATTTACTTGGCGCAATGGAAATGGGCTGGCATCCAGACTAGACAGATTCTTTGGGAATGTGAACATTCTTGAAAGATTCCGGTTGTCGACTGTGAGTGGATTGAGCTGACCTTTCTCTGATCACACCCCTTTGGTGTGGGATAGTGGGGAAGAAACCCAAGCTGGCTCCTATTTCAAGCTTAAAAGATAATGGCTGAATGAACCGGGCTTCTGTTAGATGGTCAGCTCTTGGTGGCAAGCTAAAAAGGTGGAGGGCTCTGCTACTGTCAGATTGGCAACCAAGCTGGCTGATTTGCGCACTATCTTAAAAGAGTATGGATTTACTGTTAGCTTGATGAGGCAGCAAAGGAGGAGGGAGGCTTTGAATAAAATTCAGGAGCTGGACTCTAAGGAAGCAGCTAGCCCTTTGTCTGAGGAAGAACTTGCTGAGAGGAAGGTGTGCCAGGGTGTGATATTGGATGAAGACCTTAAACAAGAAATCGATTGGAAGGAGAGATCAAGGCAATTATGGCTTAAGGAGGGAGATGCCAACATGAAATTCTTCCATCTTGTGGCTAGCTCTCGGAGGCGTGTTAACTTTATTTCTTCTATTCTCAGAGATGGACATAGGATCTCTTCCACTCAGGAGATAAAATCTGAAGCCATTAAATATTATAGAGAGGCATCTTGGGCAGCTAAGAGGGGGAAATGGAGAATGGCAGGGAGTGATGTTCCTAGGGTGACGAGTGAACAGGCCTCTCAGCTGACTGCAATCATCATTGAACAGGAGACCCTATAGGCAATTAGAGAGCTCAATATGGAAGGATCCCCGGGCCCTGATGGAATGCAAGTTTTCTTTTACAGAGAGATGTGGAGTGTGGTGGGCAAGGAAGTGATGGATGTCATTAGAGAATTTGAGAAGGGAAATGATGGGTTTGAAAGGATTAACGAGTCTTATCTTTTCCTTTTGCCTAAGTCAATGGAAGTAGAAAAATTATCAGACTTTAGGCTGATCTCCCTTTCAAATTCCATCTACCTTGTCATCAGCAAGATTTTGGCTAATCGGCTGAAAACTGTTCTACAGGGCCTGATCCATCTGGTGCAAGCTGCATTCCTGCCTAACAGATCACTCCAAGAATCTTTCATTTTGGCTCAGGAAATGGTGAGTGGATGGCACAAAAGGAAATGCAAGGCATTCATGTGGAAAGTTGATTTTCAGAAGGCATATGATTTGATCTCTTGGCCGTATCTCTGGGAGGTTTTTAAAAGGAGAGGTTTTCCTCCCTTATGGATCCAATGGATGAAATGTTGTATCACAACTGCTTCCTTTTCTCCATTGATCAATGGGAAGCCTTGTGGAGTTTGGATTCAGCCTCAGCGTGGGGTTAGACAAGGATGTCCTTTAGCTCCTTTGGTGTTTAACCTTGCGGTGGATGGGCTTGCAAGGTATGCTTGCAGATTGGCAGTGGTGGGTCTAATTAAAGGGTACTCATTATCCAACAGGAGAAATCTGGCCCCCATTTTGCAATATGTAGATGACACGGTATTCTTTGTGGAAGGGTCCAAGCCTGCGGCACATGCTCTGGGGTTATTGGTAAAGATCTTTGGGGATTTTTCAGGCCTATGTTTGAACAAGGAAAAGTCTATCTTGATCTATTTTGGCATGAATGAGCTGGAGTAGATGGATTTGGAGAGTACATTGGGGTCACCTCGAACTAAACTGCCACTGAGGTACCTAGGACTGCCATTGAGGGCTGCAAAATTGAAAAAATCTGATTGGAATGTCTTGTTTGATAAGGTTTCTGGAAAGCTGAAAGGATGGAGTGTAAGTTCTTATCTAAGGGTGGGTGACTAATCCTTCTTAATTCGGTCGTTACATCCATCCCGGTCTTTTATTTTAGCATATTCAGGGCCCCGAAGTCTATTTGGAAGTGATTGGATGTTATGAGGAAAAGATTCTTTTGGAAAGGAGTTGGTCATGAGGGTGGCTTTATGCAGCCCATCAGATGGAACAAAATCTGCAGGCCAAAGGAGATTGGAGGTATGGGAATTAAGGCACTCAAGGAGTTCAATGAGGCTTTATTGATTAAATGGGCCATCAGGATTCTGGATTGCAAGGAGGGTTTGATGGCAGATCTGATCAGGGACAGCTATGGGGGATCAAACAGCAGTCTGCAGAGGCTACAACCGAAGAAACCCTCCTGCTTTTGGCGATCAGTTATCAGTGCAATCAGCAAGTACTGGCACATGCTGCAGCCTAGACTTAGAGATGGAAGAGATTTTAGTTTATGGAACGAGCAGTGGTCTGGTCTGGGGGTGTTGAAAGAGGTTTACCCGAGAGCTTATGCTGCTGCTGCAGACAAGGAGGCCAAAGTTAGCAGCTTATGGTCTGCTGCAGAGGGCTGCTGGAAGTTGGAAGGGATGGAACACTGCAGATCAGGCACTCGATTATGGGAGGATAGGCAGAACCTGATGGCTGATCTACAGCAGGTGCATCCTAGGATGAATGTGACTAATACATATGTTTGGCAGGGTATATTTTTAGTGCAGCAGGCATATGAGAAGGTCATTAGGTCTAACAGTGAGGTGGATTGTGACCCTATTGACAGAAAGATTTGGCTATTGAGAGTCCCCTTGAAGGTTCAGATATTCTTGTGGCTTTGCAGACGAGAAGGCCTGATCACTAGTGATCTTAGACACAGAAGGATGGGGACTACTTTGAATGCTTTCCATCTTTGTGGATTACACTCTAACAGTACGTCACACATTTTCTCCTCTTGCCTGGTCATCGACAAGATTTGAAGGATGATTTGCTTAGAACCTCTTCCCACCTGGGATTCGCTGTGGTAGAGGTTCATTGCTCCTGGTCGGCCATTTGGGGCTATGGCAGCCATTTTGTCTGTGTGTGGAGGGCGCGTAATGATAAATTTCTTCACGAGAGACTGGTTAGATGTGAGAACATTGCAAATGAATGCTAGTCCCTCATACATAGCTGGGGATCTCTTTTGTAATATTTTGTTTGATATGAAATATACTGCCCTCCGGATTGCTATCGGATCACGATAGCAATCCTCACTGTTTCAAAAAAAAAAATTCCAACCTCGACCACAAAATCTGCGTCCATATCAGCGCGCTCATCCTAGGCCCAACCCAAGCTTTCAATTAGAGCCTAACAAGGATGACCAAATAGCTTGATTCTGTAGACTTTGGCTGACATGCAGAAGACCAATGCTGCCATGTAGAGGCAACATAATGCGAAGATTACAGAGGTTTGTAATCTGGTTGCACAGATGGATTGGACTCGCCAGCTTGGTGCACTTCCATGCCAACCTTTGCCGAATCCAAACAATGTGTCGAACCAGAGACACGTTGTGAACCCAAATCAGGGCTAAGCAAATTATGTCTAACAGGCCCTACTTGCACTTGTTGAACAGGCTATCAAGGAGTTTTAAGGAGTAGTCATCGTAGCAAAGCCTCAATCGCTCGAAAATAATTAAATTTATAACTTAGAATCAAAGAAGAGTCCAAGGTCTATCACAGGGAGCAAATATAGAATTCACATATTAATCTCAATTAAGAATTAATGAGCACAATCAATTGATCACAAAATAGATATGCAATGAATGAAACTGATCATAATTAATATTCTAATATAAATTAATATATCTCAAGGTTGCATGGAATCAAAAAGAAAAGAGAATCAAAACAATGGTAATTTGAATCACCACTTATTCTCTTTAATTAAGCATGCATTCAATTACTCAATTTATTCAAATCAGAATTCAATGTAAACCTTATCACTTAAATCATTCAACAGTGCCAAATCAGATTAGACGTCTTAATAGAGCACAAGGCTCTTCAGAGACTTCTCCTGCTTTTCTTCTTCTTCTTCTCAAAGCTTTCTTCCCCTTCAAAGCCTTTAGAGACTTAAGGCTTCAAAGCCTTCTTCTTCAATGCCTTCTCTTCTTCACAAGCCTTCTTAAGTGTAGAGCACCATTTTCCTTCAACGGCTAAGTGTGGCACAGGGTTAAGCCTTCAAGAGCAAAACCCTCCTTCGCTCTCTTACAGATCCTTCCTCTCCTCTCTTAAACCCAGCATGTAATCAGATCTGGATAAGGGTAAGCAGATTCAAGTAATCAGGTCTAGAACATTGTCTAGGCTTGTGAGCATGCGGTTGCAAGTGAGGAGTGCGTAATCGGGTGAAGCGGTGACTTAGGCGATATGACCATTTCACAAAAATAATATATCTGCTGCTTTTGGTCTGAAATCCCATGATGTGGGACTATGTGAAGGGGCTCCCTTCACTCGCAGCTACTGAGGTTGCTTCATCCAATTGGAGCTGTGGAAATGCTGAAGTCTTCGATTGAAGACCTGGGGCAAGTGCCTAGAAGTTTGCGCACAACTGGAGGTAGAGTTGAGGGGGATTGTGGTAGGAGAACAGTAGACGGAGATGAAGAAGGAGGTGGCAGCGACAGTGCTTCGACGTAGACTTGAAATATAGAGAACGGCCTTGCAGCCATGTTAAAGGCATTCAGGAGGATCGCACAGATGTGGTGGACATGATGGTGGTGGTTTCATGTGGTGAGGAGGTATGTGGAGGTCGGGTGAACTCAAGGAAGGTGAGCGAAAGTGGGTGAGTTCGGCGGGGCATTTCAGTGGGTTTTTGGTGGAATTGAGTGAGCGGTTTGAATGGGTGAGGCGAGGAGAAGCTTTTGGAGGTGGAGCAGGCATGTTTCATGTAGTGTGGAGTGCGGGAGGCGTCGCCAGAGCTTCGCTGGAGTGAAGGAAGACGGAGGGGGAGAGGCGTGGTTTGTGGTCAAAACTAGAGTTTAAAGAGGGGGAACGAGAGTAGAGAGGAAGGGGAAGGTAGAGAACCTAGTGTTAACGGTCGAAAGGGGCAGGAGGGTGTTGGCTATGATTGGCTGAATCCATGGAAGAGAACACCTCTGGTGGAAGGAGCGGCAACAACAAGGAGGTCTGGAAGCACCTACTGTGGTTAGCAAGGAGTGAAGGAAGGAGATGAAGATGTTCCCATTGCCTATAGTACGTGGCAGTGGGCGAGGGAGGTTGGAGAAGAGTCGCCGGAGCTGCGGCGGAGGTGGCCAGAGAGGGAAGAAGTTGAAGATGTGCAGCCAAAATCGAGCTAAGGAAGAGCAGTTGTGCACGAGGGAGCTTTATAGAGCTTCAAGGCGAGCTCTAGAGCAAGAAACAAGGTCTTCATGGCTTAGGATTGAAGGAACAAGACCCATGATTCTTGTGCATTTGTATGAGAAATCAACAGAGATTTGGGACTCAAAATCGATCCCAGATGATTCTTCTAGGTGTGAACATCAATCCCACCAATTTTGGTGGGATCTGGTGTTGATTCGAGTAGGTTTAGGAGTGGTCAAACCTTGCTTGGATGTCAGGTTAACCTTAATGGCGGTAGGGAATTGCTTGCGAAGAAGATAACAAAATTAGGGGGTTCTTTGCAAAGATTTTGAAAGCTGAGGGGCTATTTGAGAGAAAAAGAGTCTGTTTGGACTAAAATGCAAACTAGGTAAAGATGATCTCTAATTGGGCCGAAATTTTGGT
Source organism: Thalassia testudinum (assembly GCA_037157565.1). Lineage (NCBI taxonomy): Eukaryota > Viridiplantae > Streptophyta > Magnoliopsida > Alismatales > Hydrocharitaceae > Thalassia > Thalassia testudinum. The sequence goes on from JAZHRO010000002.1 coordinate 78,530,935, forward strand.
ACAAACCTAATTTCGACCCAAGAAATCTTATGGTGTCCCTTGGAGCTCCCCCTTAATGAAAGTCTTCCCTAAAGTTTTCAAATTATTTACTATGAGAGTGAACCTAGTGTTCATCTCACTCAAAGTTTCGTTAGTCTTCATGGAAAAGGATTCAAATTCTTGAGAAAGTAAGTTGAGTTTAGAAGACTTTACCTTAGAGGTACCATCATGGGTTACCTCAAGTGTACGATAAATCTTGTATGCGGTGGTGCATTGAGAGATTCTGTTGAACTCTTCAGGGCTCAAAGCATAATATAATGCATTCATTGTTTTTGCATTTAGAGAGAGCTCTCGGATCTGTTGCTGCGAGTATCCTGTGGTAGGTTTCTCCGGGATGTCCAAGGGGGTCTCGCATTGGGCCCAAATGATGAAGTCATTGGCTTGAAGCCACGTCTTCATCCTCAGCTTCCAGTATGGGTAGTTGCTCCCGTCGAAGAATGGTGGACGGGTCGTAGATTGCCCCTCTGAAATCCGAATAGTGGAACTGCTCCCCTCCATCAGATCTTCCATGGATGTAACTCCTAAAAGGTGGAAACCTGCTCTGATACCAATTGTTGATCCCTACGGGAGGGGGTGAGATTTGCGGGATAAAAATAAAGTGCGGAAGCAAAGTATCACAATCTCATAAAAAGAACAATCACACAATTGCACAAGAGATTTTTAAGTGAAAACCACCACCTAACAATCTCGAGTTAGGATTTCCTGATATACCGAGTCGATCAAATCCACTAACGTACTACTTAAAACGAGGGTAGTACAACCTGTATACAACCACACTACTTTATACGAGGGTAGTGTACCTCAAGCCCCTTCTCTTCACAAGAAGGTTTTTGTCTCACAAAGGAGACAGGAATTCGCAACGCGAATACCTAAACAATTTACAAAGACAAATTACAAAGCAACCCTATAGAGCTGGAAAGTATGAATCCTAAACTTAGCTACTATAGGTAAAGATTACTTCCCTTTGCTGGTAGTTGATAGCGATTTCATGCGGTTTGTTAAAATACGTCGTTGTAACGCGTAAAATCGATCAACTCTTAAATTTATATTCCTAGATAGGGGAGTATCTAGGGTCGTCCAAGGAGGCCAAATGTTTGCAATAGTGATTCTCTTGCTTGGAATACAATCTCAACTTTCTTTTTGGTATTTTTCAATATATCATTTTTTTGTTTTAAATTAAGACAACATGCGGAATGGTGACGGGAAGGTGATTTACACTTCAATTTAAAATACTACTTCTAAGTGGCAAGTAGAGCCTCTCCCTAAGCTCACTCTAGGCAAGTGGAGGCCTAGAATAGTTAGGGAGAGGGAGTGAGGAATGCTAAAAACAAGCAAATAGAAATGCAAACAAGAAATTGCAAAGAAGGCAACTAGATAATTAAAAAAAAGTGTTTAACAAAAATGCCTAGTAGAGGAATGCTTCTACTACTAGAAAATTGACATAAAGAAAGGAAAACACAAATCCTCTAGATAGATGGTGAAGAAGAGGGCTTCTTGCTCCAAGGTTGGTGGCTCCCAATCTTGAAAAGAGTCCTTCAACTCCTTCCTTGCAGTGCTCCGCCAAGGTGATGTCCTCCAAGGCAAGCCCTAAGGGGGCGTGCCCTAAGCTTCTCTCCAAGGGTGGACGTCCACCCTAGGTCCTTCTCCCTTGCCTGGCCGTCCTCCTTGAAGTGGAAGAGTCCTCCTCCTTGGCGTGGCCCAACTTGAAGAGAGTGGGGAGAAGAAGGCACCAAAAGGGCTGGTGGTGTGCCCCTTTAATCTCCTTCTCTACTCCTTCTCCTTGGGCGTAGGTATAGGTGGATGTAGGTAGAAAAATACACTAAGGGAGGATGCCCCCAAATGGTGGTAGGTGGTGGGTTTTTATAGAATAGGAAGGGGGCTAAGGTGTCCCTTGAAATGGAGGGCCAAGATGGAATGATGGAGGTGGTTAAGGATCCAATGGCCAAGGGTGTTTGGCGCCACCTTAAGAGGCACCAAGGGGGTAGTTATGGGGGTTGACACCCCTTGATATTGGCGCCAAAATGGCTTCTAGAAGAGGGTCTAAGTTGGCGCCAAGAAGGATTCTAGAAGGGGGGTTAGGTGGATGGCTAGGATGGCTTATGTGGGTAGGTGTAGGGTGGATTAAGGGCTGAAAGTTGGAGCCAACATAGAGGTGGTTAGGGGTAGTTTTTGGCACCAACTTAAGGTGTCTTTTGGTGGAGATAATGGGGTGAAGGGATGGCTAGGAGGTGGCGCCAACTTGAGTAGAGTAGCTAGCTTAAGTAGGCTTAAGTTGGTGAAGCTAGCTAGGGTTGACTTTGAAGGTGGTGGATGGCCAAGGAGCTGGTTGTTAGCTAAGATAAGCTAAGCTAAGCTAAGCTAAGCTAGCCTAGCTAATGGAGGAGTAGAGGAGAAGGTGTTGGAGCTAGGGTTTGGAGGGAGGAGCTGAGGAGGAGAAGTCTGGAGCTGGAGTTGGAGCTGGCAGCTGCTGAAGAGGCTGGCATGGGGCTACTCTAGCTGGCTTAGCTTGCTAGTTCTTTGCTAGTTGCTAAGCCAAGCTAAAGTGAGCTAGCTTCTACCAAAATAAGCTGAGGTGAGCTAGGTCTGGTGCTCCCGGGGAGAATCAAGCTGGTTGAGGTAGCTAAGGTAGCTTAGCTCAACTGAGTTGAGCTAAGCTGAGTCCCCGGGAGCTGGACTTGAGCTTCCTGAGCTGGGATGAATTCTTCTTCAGCTGGCTGGAGCTGAGTGGAGCTGGATGTAGCTGGATCTGAGCTGGGGTGAACTCCTGTCAACTTAGCTGAGCTAACTAGAGCTCCCTGTGGACTAGTGGGAGCTGAGATGAGCTAGACTCAGCTAAGTTGAGCTGGATCTGAGCTGACTTGAGCTAGGGTGAGCTAAGGTGAACTCTCTTGAGCTGCCATCCAGCTGAGATTAGCTGAATGGAGCTGGGATGAGCTAACCCTAGTTCAAGTAAGCTAGGTTCCAGCTGCGGTGAGCTGGATCAAGCTGAGGTGAGCTGGATTAGGCTGAGTTCCAGCTAGTCTGGGCTTCTCCTTCACCATTTGCCTTCTTGAGTGCTAGGATTTTAGGGATCTATATATCTGTACATCCCTAACACTCACAAAAACATATTAAAAAGATAATAAAAAATGCAATGCATGCCTAACCTATTTTATGCCTAAATGCAGCCCAAAAACCCGTTTGCGGAGTAAAATCCTAAGAGCTAGGTTTATTTTAATGCATAAGAATGATGATAAACTGGCATTTATCAGTAGTGCATTGACTTAATGGGGATGCATGAACCACGTGTTGGCACTATGTTGCTCTCGTAATCGCAGAGTGAGAGTGGGTGCATAGCGAAAATGATGCTCTCTTGATTTAAAACTGAAGCTTGTGAGAGCTAGTACTTCTTCTACTTCTCTTGGACACAAAAGATGTGGAAAATGTGTTTCTTGGTGTGTATATGCAAGGCAAGGGTACTCCTCTATTTATAAAGGGCCTAGGAAGGCTTTGGAAGGCCTTGGAAGGCTTCCATAGCTGTTGGGGTTCATCCTAAGGCAAGGCAAGCCGCAATCAGAATCATTAATGATTCTGATAGGGTTATCAAATGTCTGGGAAAAATATCAGACATCTGGAAGTCACTCTTAAGACGTCTGGGAACTAAATCAAATGTTTAATTCTAGACGGGTTCCCTTACTGACTTGGTTCAGACCTAAACAGGGTTCTTGTGCAAAACCACCAGATGACATACAGGACGTCTGGCACTAGGTCTGGATGTTTGGAAACCTAATAACTCTGTGGGACTTGTTCGACGCGTGATCGGGATTAAAAGTTATTTAGCTGTAGTATAGTGCGAAAACACAATGACAAATAATATTTATAAAACCAGTGAGTACCGGGTCGTTCGCAGGGAGGCAATCTCGATTTTTAACAGAAGCTTTTTAATGGACTAGTTCTAACAAAATATTTATATATGTATATATGTATAGAGATGCATCAAATATTCATAAGATCAGATTTCATTGCATTGATAAAGAGTTTTTCATAATAGAAATTGCTATGCAAAAAGTAAAGATAGATAGAGAGAAAGAGAGAGAGGGAGAGAGAGAGAGAGATAGAAGAAGGTGGCTGAGAAACAACGCCTCTTGCGGGATGCTTGTGTGAGATGCGGCAACACCTCAGATCCAGGGCACCGGGATGAAGTCAGAGCGAAGTTGCAGAGGAGACGGAGAAATGCAGAGAAGACGGGATGCCTGGAGTTGATGGAAGAGAGAGGTTCTAAGTGGATGCTTCCACTGGGGGGGGCCTGGGCCTTCTTTTATAGCTTTTATGAAGGGAAAAAAGGGTATTTCAAGCCTTAAAATCGTCCAACAACCCCTGGTTGATCAGATCCGTTGATCTCCCGATCGACAGCTCTGATTTGGCCTCAAAACTCCTTCAATTTCCTTCTTATCCCGCAGATTCCCTCTGATGACGACATGTGGCAGCCTCTAGACGCTTGGATGATGATCGCACATCTCCGTTGCTTCCTCGCCCACCTCTACTGTCTTCATGCGCACCTGCATGCCTCATTTTAGCGTCTGATCCCTAACTGTTCGATCGTATGTTCAAACAGCTCAGATTAACGCCCGTGCCTTCATGTTTTCACCTTCGCCGCATGCCTTCAAATCCCACCTCATCGTCAGTTGTCCGATCTTGCAATCGGATGGCTTAAACGCGTGCTCATCGCACCTTTCTAATCTCGCAACAACTCAGGCAATCTCGCATCCACCTGCGATGCACTCTAATCGCGCCATGTGGCACGCAATCCACCGTCGGATGGCACAATTGTGCCTGCACACGCCTGCCCGCCGAAGCCGCATCAATTTTGCACAATGCAGGGCTCAAACCCATGCCCCTCGCATACGCGCACGCGTGGGAGCCAACGCGCTGCGCAAAGCCTTTATCATATATGCTTACTTAATTATATTTACATTAATCTGTTCTAGGTGGCGATGTGGCACGTTCGTGACCGTTGGATGAAGATCTAATGGCCCATGCTGCAAGGTGAGGCACCTTCAGGGGTTGGGGGCGCAGCGAGGGGCGGCTGCGATGGTGCCATGTGGCACCATCGTGGCCATTCGTTCTTTTCTTTATATCTGATGACATAGGCCTCCAATTAAGTTGATTTCTACACCGTTGGACCTTGAACGTTGATTCGGATCCATCTGTGTGGTTCAATTTGTCATCTGAGGTTTGGATCTTTTCCCTTTGGCTCCATGATCTCCGTTCTTCTATGGATTGCACACGATGCTCTGGTTGTTTGATCAGGACAATTTCGGAAGCATTGGACTTCCATCATCGTTTTGATCAAATCTATCTGGTCTGATTTGACATCTGTAGCTTCGAATCATCTACGATTAAAATCATCTCTCTTTTAGATCATAAAATGATGATATTATCTATATGACTAATAAACTAACTAGTATACGAATTACGATGCTTATGCATGCATTGACTCGAAGTTATGCTAGAATCTAGCTCAATTCAGGTGTTTTAGGTTGCATGATTGATGTGCAATCACACCCCCATGCCTAAATCTTGCTAGTCCCTAGCAAATGCAAGACTAAATGCAAAGTGGTCCTACATGACAGATTTCTATCAAGAGTTTGACTAGTGATTTATGTTTTTTGTTTTCATCCAATACTTTAGTAATCCAGATAATCATGAATGTGTTTTGTTGCAGTCTATGCAGCGGATCCAAGTGAAAAGCCAATCTACATTTAGAGCTCATATTTGACCCTTAGTAAAAATCTATTGGGATAGGCAAACTTCTCCCTTTGGGGTTATGAATTATTCTGTAAATTTAGCCCCAGCTTTTGGGTTAGGTAGAAGATTTTTTTGAGTCAAGTGGATTCATTTTTGGTGACTCACACTCATTTGGTGCTACATATAGACTAATACTTTAGAACCTAGATTTCCATATTATTAAATAATTCAACTCAGAGAGAGGCGGAGAAACTTTGCTCTCTTTAGCTTTTTTTTTTGTATGTGTTCTCTCTTTCTTTTTCTCTCGTTTTCTTTTCTTACTTTTTAAACTCACAATCTCACTAGATTTATCAGTATATTTGGTGGTCTCTCCTAGTACTAACACTTTGATTAGGTTCTGATAACTCTATGACTAAGTCAACATTCCTCAGCCTGTATTCAGGCAACCAGAAATATAGAAAAGTAGGTCAAGGCTATATTTGATGGATCATGAGGGTGATGGGTGTTGTTGCCTCAATACACTTGAAATAAACTCTAAAAACACTTATGAACTTTTTTTTTCTTTCTTTCTTTTCTACTTCTTTCTCTTTTTTTCATGTATATTTTTTCTATATGCATAGAGATATATACGTTCTCTTTTATTTTTTCAGACATCTAACGCAACACAGTAACACATACGACTTTTATTCGTGAGGCATTATTTGAGATTGTGGGTGTTCAAGAGGATATCGGGTGACTTATTTGGTGGAAGTGCCTATTCTCAGCACGGGAGAAATAATGTATAGGACAACGTATTTTTGACCTTGACATTAATACCCTCCTTCAGCCGAGATTTTTGTAAAGGATGGCCATGACCATCCACCTTAGTCATAGTTTTATCAGAACCTGCTCTCTATGTATTTTGCCTTATTTGGTGGCTCTCAAAAGATGTTCGCACTAAGAACTTGTACGTAGAAACTGAGAGCGAAAACTATGCCTAAATCCGAGTATCATTATCTCATTATCCAGATTTTAAGATTCCTTATACTAGCCTTAGAGCACCAGTAAACTTTCTACTCTCATCTCACACATGTTTGGTGAATCTGTTAGAAGATAGTTTGCCCGACTCCCTGATTACTGTCCAAGGGATTAGGAGAAGAAGCACTGCTTCTTCTTGACAAACTAAAGATGTTTATCGGTCTTCACAGATGATCCATTGCAAATTCTACGTGTAAGTGTGAAATTGTACTGGATTCTAAACTCAGGAATCAACTTAAGAATAAATCCCTAATAAAACCTTAATAAAAATTCTTTATGCCTAAATGCATTTTTTTTTTGACATAAAAATAAGACATGTAATGTCCACCCCCCATGCCTATTCATTACAATGTCCTCATTGAAATGTATGCATGAAAATCAGAAATATAATAAGTAATAGGAGGGGATATCACCTGACTTTTCTTGTTGATCCTAGGCCAGCGTGGATGTAGAAGATGCAGAGATACCTGTAATGAATACTAGGTTGCCTCCCAGCTAGCTCTAAGTTTAACGTCATTTGCCGGACTTAAACCCAAAAATATATGTAATTCAATGTTGTGGGTCAAGAGAAGGGGTAATAATTGTTGTAGAGAGATTCAAGATCTGTATAAAGATATGATCATTAGGTCCAAGAATCAGTGATCCACAAATATGGACCAGCTGATGATGCAGCCCTATTCCAAAGAGTCTTTCTGATTTGGAATATGAAATAGGGTTAGGTGGATGAGGTTCAAATTTTAGAGCCTGTCTGTCAATCCAGTTCCATAATTTAAGAAGAGGTGGTATAGGATCTGGATTGAAATCATGATTTAGAATTAAATCGGGTTCCGAGTTAGAGTAATAAGGATCTTCATAATGGTAGTTGATATAAAAAATCATGACTTCTCCAGGCTCTGGGTCATATGAGGGCAAAGGTGGAGTTGTGCTGAATTCATCAAAATCCTCATCAGATATTCTCTCTTCCTCATCCGAAGTCATTTCTCCCTTAGATTCAAGCCATCCATTTGAACTAGTTGGCTTATAAGTTCTTCCCCAATTCATTATGTGTTGAACTTCTTCTTCTGGGGTAGTTTCTTGGTTCATGTCCTTAGATTTTCCATTTTCTTTAACTCTCTCGAAATTTAATAGCTCTTGTATTTCAGGGTGGATGTATTGAGGATTCTTAATATCATCATCTAATTCGTCATAAGTTACTCCCAGGAGTTTCTCTATCACACTAATGTCCTTTTCAATTTTATTTTCCATGGGAGGTGGTAGATCACAATTATCCTCAAGTACATCCCCTTCTTTCTTTTCGTGCTGGTCTTGAGCTTTGGCAGGATTTGGATCATCTTTAGTGTGAATTGCCAAAACTTGTTCAATTGTTCCTACGATCTTGACGGAACCACAATTCACCTTATTCTTTTGGGAAGTTTTAAAAATATTGAGTTGACAATTCTTCCATCCAGAGGTAATGTGCATAATCCCCATCTCACAGTTAATTAGAGCCTTGGCAGTGGCCAAGAAAGGTCTCCCTAAGATTATTGCGGTGTGGTTCAGGTTTTCTGATGCCTCCATATCTAGAATAAGGAAGTCCACAGGGTACTCAAAATCCCTCACTTTTACAATCACATTTTGTACAAGGCCCTTTGGAATTTTGGTTGACCTATCAGCAAGATGAAGGGTCACATTAGTATGTTGCAAGGGGCCTAAATCTAGTTCTTCATATAATTCTGTGGGGATTAAGTTGATGGAGGCACCAAGGTCCAATAAGGCTCGATCTAGGATGAAACCATCTATTTCACATGAGATTAAAGGGGTCCCTGGATCTTTCTTTTTAGGAGAGAGCTTATTTAGGATGATGGCACTGGCTTGTTCAGAAATCATGACCCTTTTTGATGATTTGGCCTGGCATTTCGATGTACATAATTCCTTCAGAAATTTCGCACAGGCCGAGATGTTCTCAATAGCCTCAAGGAGTGGTATATTCACCTGGACTTACTTTAGAATCTCAAGCCACTCCTTGGATTGATTGATTTTCTTTTCCCTGGGTTTGATCAAGGCTTCAGGAAAAGGTGCTTGAGAAAAATCATGAGTATTCAAATCTTGAGTCTTGTTTTCTAGATTAGTTTGATCTCCTAGGTCAGATTCAGGCTCCTCATGATCTTGGTAAGATTTTGAGGTAGAAGGATCTTGGATTTGTTTCCCACTTCTCAAAGTGACTGCACAGGCATGTGCATTAGGGTTGGAAGGGTAAGGTGGGTTTTGTAAAATTGGTTGAGCCTAGGTTGGGTTAGGGTTAACAAAGCCTGGTGGGTGTTGGGGAGCAGGCTGAATTAGGTGTGTTTGTTGCTCCTGTGTGTTGTGTTGGTTAACCCTATTGAGGTTCCTTGGGTTTGGGACAGGTTGGGATGGCAGCATCCCGTGTTGTCTAGCATCAACTAGTTGGTCTAGTTGTCTCGTTAGTTCTGTCCTCAATTGATTCATCTCTTCCTTATGTCTCAAATTCATCTCTCTCATTTCTTTGAGGACCAGACTCAAATCAGAGGGCTGGTTTTCCTGAGTAGGTTGTGGTTGATATGTGCGTGGTTGTGTATATCTACTAGGTTGCTCATAAGTATTTGGCTTAGTCAAGTTAGGACCTGGGGTGGGTTTCTGACTTGACCAAGCAAAGTTAGGATGGTTGCGCCATCCAGGGTTGTAAGTGTTTGAATAAGGCTCATTTCTAGTGTAACCCTGGAGTGCATTCACATCCTCAGGATAACTAGGCATCGAGCTACCTAGTTCAGAGTTCGAGGGCATCAAGGTCCCTCCTTGGCACCCAGAAAGAGATGGATCCAAATACAGTTGGCTCATAGGTGGAGCCATGGTTAGGTCATTGGTGTTGTGCATGGATTCCTAACCTAGAGGGTTGGGGAGTTGGTTGTGGGTTAACATATTCATTCCTTGGGTAGGCATAGGGTTTAATCTAGATTGTATACCTAAGGAACTCCCACCTTTTAGAAGATTATCTAGTTTCTTATCCAAATTCTCCACATTCTTTCCCACGAGTTCCACCTTATCTAATCGTTGTGCAATTAGCTCTAAATCAACCAAGTTTGAATTGTTGTTAACTTCATAAACTCCGCTTCTTGGTTGGTTAGCTCTGTTAAAGGTAGACATTGAGGCATTGTTGAGGGAATTTTCACTCACATTCTCAAACAGTTGAAAGGCTCCCTCAGCATCTTGACTTAGAAAATTTCCCCCACATGCCGCATCAACAAAATTCTTCAGGTTATCACTCAACCCATAATAGAAAATATGGGCCAAGTGCCACTTCGGAATCCCATGATGAGGGCATTTCTTGGCTAAATCATTGAACCTCTCCCAAGCCTCATGTAGTTGTTCCCCAAGGTTCTGCTTAAAGGTTGTTATGACACATCTAAGGGCATTAGTTTTTCCTACGGGGAAGAATTTCTTTAGGAATGTGCTTCTCAGGTCTTCCCAAGTTAGGATTGGTCTACCAATTGTTCTCAACCAATGTGCAGCTCTATCTTTCAGGGAGAATGGGAACATCTTCATCATTAGGGTACCTTCATTCATGTTCCTAGGGCCAAAGGTTCTTCCTATGTGTAGGAGCTCTTCAAGGTGGAGGAAGGGGTCATCTGATTCATGGCCATGGAAGTGGGGAATCAAGTTAATGATCTGAGGTTTGAGTTCAAAATCTTCCCCATCCTGAGGTACCCTAACAAAGGGTTCAGGTTGGGCATTAGGAGGGTTATAAAAGTCATAGAGGGGCCGGTCTGCCCTTCCATTTTGGAGTCGAGTGTTGGCCTGCACTATAACTTCCATTTGTCGATCATGATGCTGGCCCTGCTTAGTGATCTACCCTTGTAAGAGAGTCATAGGATCCAGATTTTGATCATCGATCTCTTCTTCCTCGTGATGACTAGCCATTGCAGAGGGTTTAGATTCAGATCCTGGATAAATATGTCTTCTCCTAGGATTTCTTTCTAATGGTGGTAGCAAATCAGGATTTTGAGATTTTCTACCTTGCATGTACCAGAAGAATGTCTATAGATGAGAGAGAAGACAGATGAGAGAAACCTCGCCCACTCAATGCAAGCAATCAAACTAGTCCTTAGAGTGTCAACCCTAATTAGACCTGATCCAGGCTCCTCAAAACACGACTAGGTTAGATCAACCCTTGAATTATTTGGCTGGCCAGAAGGGTGGGACCCCCTAGGACACCCTGCACGGTGGGACACCACTAAAGGTTAACGTGGTTACCGCACCGACGTTTCTTGTCACCAGTGGGTCCAAGTAGATAAGGCCTTGACCTTAGCCCAATGTAGTTTCAAGTCCCGAAGTCTATTAGTCCTGCCTAGGGCACGTCTACTCAATTTTAGGCTTGGGTTTGATGTGCTTTCGAAAATATGATGGGCATTAGGGGGGTGTTTGCCCTTAAAATTGATTTTGAAATGTGTGAAGTGCTTAGGCAAACAGGGTTCACAAGCAATTTCTTATGATGAAGTATCTTTTAAGATTCAAATGCTTGCGTTAATGAATTTTAGGGTTCACTTGATTAGATATTTTCAAACAAGGTTCTAATGAGGCACACAAAAGTTTTGCAAATCCCAATTTATTTGATAGATTTCCTTTAAGTATGGAAATACAAGTGTGCTCTATCTTTAGTGTGAAACCCTAAGATAGTTCTAAATGATTCTTTTTGGTCCAAAATGATGAGTGGTACGACCCAAGCAATGCAATCAATTGGGCTTCTTGCACCACTAACTAGGCACTCATAAAATATTTTTTTTAAGAATTTTAATATACGTTTTCTATTTTTTTAAATTTAAACTATACAGGGGGTTTCGTAGTTTGTTTTGACTCCTAATTTGTGATCAAATATTTCATGCAATCAAATGAGAAAAAACTATTTTTCTCAGATTTTTATAAAATTCTTGACTTTCTCAGAAATTCAGTGCCATAAATTTCACTTCAATCGGAGTTATATAAAAATTCCTATAATATTTTGAACTCCAAAAAATAAGGAACAAAATCTGTATTGATAATAGATTAGTGTACGAATTTGTAAAATTTTTCTATAACTCTGATTGCCGGGAAATTTGGATATGTTTTTTTTGACTTTAAAAGCTATGTATAGTAAAAATTTGAGAATTTTTGGATGTGCGGATCTTTAGGAATTGAATTTTTAAGAAAAAGTTTTATTTCAACCCGAAATCAAGAGAAATATTTTTCTTTTTTTTGTTTTTAATAAGCAAATAAATTCTAACTAATCCTAGGGTTCAAGAAAATCCTAAATCTAACTAATCTAAACTACGGGTACTTAACTAAGGTTCGAACCCGCACTTTCTCCATTATCTTGTTTAGTTCAGATTTCTTCGTTTCCCACACACGAAATCAACGAAAAATGTAGCAAGTTAGAAATCCCAAATATGCACCGAAAAGCTTAAAAAATTTCTGTTGCCTCCCCGGAAATGGTGCCAACTTGTTTGGTGTGCGATTGCGATTAAAAGTTGTTTAGTTGTACTATAGCGCAAAAACACGACGACAAATAATATTTATAAAATCGGTGAGTATCGGGTCGTTTGCAGGAAGGCAATCTCGATTTTTAAGGGAAGCTTTTCAATGGACTAGTTCTAACAAGATATTTATATATGTATATATGTATAGAGATGCATCAAATATTCATAAGATTAGATTTCATTGCATTGATAAAGAGTTTTTCATAATAGAAATTGCTATGCAAACGGTAAAGATAGATAGAGAGAAAGAGAGGGAGTGGGAGAGAGATAGAAGAAGGTGGCCGAGAAACGACGACACTTGCAGGATGCTTGTGCGAGATGCATAACACCTTAGATCCAAAGCGCCAGGATGAAGTCAGAATAGAGTTGCAGAGGAGACGAAGAATTGCAGAGAAGATGGGATGCCTGGAGTTGATGGAAGAGAGAGGTTCTAAGTGGATGCTTCCACTAGGGGGCCCTGGGCCTTCTTTTATAGCTTTTGTGAAGGACAAAAAGGGTATTTCAGGCCTTAAAACCATCCAACAACCCCTGGTTGATCAGATCCGTTGATCACCCGATCGACAACTATGATTTGGCCTCAAAACTCCTTCAATTTCCTTCTTATGCCACGGATTCACTCTGATGGCGACATGTGGCAGCCTCTGGATGCTTGGATGATGATCGCACGGCTCCGTTGCTTCCTCGCCCACCTCTACTTTCTTCACGCACACCCACATACGATTGAACGGCTCAGATTAACGCCCACACCTTCACGTTTTTGCCTTTGCCACATGCCTTCAAATCTCGCCTCATCGTCAACAACCCGCGCAATCCCACGTTCGCCTGCGATGCGCTCTAATCATGCCACGTGGCGCACTGTCCGCCAACGGATGGCACAATTGCGCCTACACGGGCTCGCCCACCGAAGCTGCATCAATTTTTTACAGCGTAGGGCTTGAACCCGTTCTCCTAGCATACGCACGCGTGCGCATGAGCCAACAAGTTGTGTAAAGCCTTTATCATATATGCTTACTTAATTATATTTATATTAATCTGTTCAAGGTGGCAGTGTGTCACGTTCGTGGCCGTTGGATGAAGATCCAACGACCCACGCTGCAAGGCGAGGCGCCTTCAGGGGTTGGGGGTATGGCGAGGGGCGGCTGCGATGGTGCATGTGACGCCATCGTGGCCGTCCATTCTTCCCTTTATATTTGATGACATAGACCTCTGATTAAGTTGATTTCTGCATCGTTCCAACGACCCACGCTGCAAGGCGAGGCGCCTTCAGGGGTTGGGGGTATGGCGAGGGGCGGCTGCGATGGTGCATGTGACGCCATCGTGGCCGTCCATTCTTCCCTTTATATTTGATGACATAGACCTCTGATTAAGTTGATTTCTGCATCGTTGGACCACGAACATCGATCCAGATCCATCCGTGCAATTCGATTTGTCATCTGAGGTCTAGATCTTTGCCCTTTGGCTCCATGATCTCTGTTCTTCTATGGACTGCACACGATGCTCTAGTTGTCTGATCAGGACGATTTCAGAAGCATTGGACTTCCGTCGTCGTTCTGATCAGATCTGTCTGGTCTGATCTGACATGTGTAGCTTTGAATCATCTGCGATTAAAATCATCTCTCTTTTAGGTCATAAAATGATGATATTATCTATATGACTAATAAACTAACTAGTATGCGAATTACGATGCATATGCATGCATTGACTCGAAGTTATGCTAGAATCTAGCTCAATTCAGGTGTTTTAGGTTGCATGATTGATGTGCAATCAGGACTGATTCCCAGGAGTGCTTAATAGCTATAATCTCAGACATAGGTAATATGGCATCAAACGAGGCTCAACGTCTATTTATTGGACGTTTGAAATCTAATAATAGGTCAGATTAAAGTTAATCCTCTAAGAATAGGTTGCTAAGACCAACGGTCGAATAATTAGATGTCTAGCCAAGACATCAAACGACTTCTAAGACGTCTGGACTACGGGATGGTCGTCTGATTTCAACATACAGAAGGTTCTAAGTCCAACCTAAGTTATTGGATGTTTGAGTCAATAGTTAGACATTTTAAAAGTCAAGATTAGATGTCTGATTTCCAGATTTGATGTCTGATCAGGCTGTCTGAAACCTATCTTAGTTTTTTAAGTTCTCTAAGAAAACCTAAGTATCCTAGGGTCTGTCAGGTGTTCCTAGGACTCCTTTGAGGATACTTTGAGTCTCTTTAACATGCTACTAAGAAAGAAAATAAAGATCAACAAAAGAGCAAATAACAAAGTACAATGAATAAGAAAGGAAATCTATCATATTCTTCATCTCCTTCCTTCTTCAAGCTTTCGCTCCTTGCGAAGCTCCTTCTCCTACATTAAGCTCCTCCAATCCACCATGGACGTGAGGTTGAACTCATTCTCTACACTTATCTCCATTTGTAATTTGACCTGAAAGCTAGGACTTAAAAGCAAATGTTAGATAACAAGTGTTTTATTATCATCAAAATAAACGATCGTGGTGATCTAGCACCAACACATTCATGATATGCTGTTAAAGCTGCAGAATTAACCTTATTTTAATGTATTCTTCTTAGAAAGGATATGCAAGGAATTATGGCTCTAAGGTGATTATGTAGGAGCATTTGTCAATTGATTCTGATTAATTAAAGATAGTTATGGCATATGATGATGTTATCATCAGCACCTCCACCTAATGAGTCGAAGGCTTCGACTTCATACATGGGATATCAGCAACAACCTCCTCTCCTGCCAACTCCAACTCCCGATCCAAACCAGGCAGGCCTAAACTTTGTCACTACTCATAATGTCAAAACTACTTAGGACCCACCTTATCCTAATTAATTTGGTCTAAGTAGTTCAAGACCTAAACCCAGGGTAGATAGCAAGGACAAACCTACCCCAGACCCACAGCCTGAACCAATCTTGGAGAAACCTACAGACATCCCATTTCTTGAGGCTTTAGCCAAAGGAAATAGGAAATTCAAACCTGTGGCACCTAAGGAGGATTTAGTCAAACTCTTTGAGCAAGTCCAAATAAGCATTCCCTTGATTGATGAAATCCGCCACTTACCATCTTACATATGAATTCTAAAGGATTTGTGTACACCAAAGAATAAGCCATGAAACAAAGATGGGAGTCTGATTGTATTGTTAGAGCAAGTAAGATCTATAATTTTGAGTAAACTCCCATAAAAGGCAAAGGATCCTGGCACCCCTTTTATCTCCTGTAAGATAGGGAATTAGAGTTCGATCGAGCTTTATTGGATCTAGGAGTCTCTGTAAACCTAATTTCCACCTCTTTACTAGACCATTTTGAGGAGATTGAGCTCAAACCGACTGAGGTGACTGTGCAGTTAGCTGACAGATAAATTAAGTTACCATGAAGAGTTCTTGAGGATGTTCTAGTTAGGGTATGAGATTTTTATTTTTTGATGGATTTCATAGTCTTGGATATGGATACTCCTAAAAATCTAAGTCATACACCAATCATCTTGGGGAAAGCATTCTTAGCGACTGCTAGGGCGAATATCAATTGTGAAGAGGGCCAGATCTAGTTGAAATTCAAGGATAAGACATTAAGGATTGATAATTTTAAGGCTCGAAAAGTAATAAATTGTGAGGCAATTCATAAAATATGTGACATAGGTTCTCTGATTGAGGATCCAATTCTTCAGGTGGATTCGATTCTCCAAGATCCCTAACCACAAGAAGATATTGACCCACAGACTAGGGAGCCTGAACCTGATTTGGACCTATCTCTAGTTTACACCTTAGCTTCTAAGGCTAACCTCGAACCCCCACCTGCTGCTGATAACCCAGTATTAGAGTTGAAACCTCTCCCAGATCATCTAAAATATGCATTTTTGGGTTCGAATCAAACATTTCCTATGATTATCAACTCTCCACTCACCTCTGACCAAGAAACAAAGTTGATTTCTATTCTCCAGCATCATTGTAGAGCCATTGGTTGGACTCTAGAGGACTTGACTGGAATAAGTCCTTCATATTGTACTCACTGTATTTATATTGAAGAGGTCTCACGACCTTCTCACGAGAGGCAAAGAAGACTTAACCCAAATCTCCAGGAGGTTGTCAAAAAGGAGATCATCAAGTGGCTTGATGTGCCATTGGGTGAGTCCGATCCAAGTTGTGCCTAAAAAGGTGAGACACACCATGATTATGATCGAATCTAGAGAAACCATTTCGACCCGAATTGCAAACTCGTGGAGAGTCTGTATTGACTATTGAAAATTGAATTCCTTCATGAAGAAAGACCATTTCCCTCTCCCATTCATTGACTAGATCCTTGAAAAATTGGCAGGAAATAGGTTTTTCTGTTTTCTAGATGGCTACTCCTGATATAACCAAGTGGCAATTCATCCTGAAGATCAGAAGAAGACCACCTTTACCTGCTCCTATGGTATATACGCATTCCGTAGGATGCCATTTGGGTCATGCAATACACCTGCCACCTTTTAGCGGTGCATGCTAGCCATATTCTCCGACATGGTAGGTAAATACCTTGAAGTCTTCAGGACAACTTCTAGATTTTTGGTCAAGACTTTGATGATTGCCTTTTGCACTTGTTTTAGATCTTTAAACGATGTATCAATGTGAATCTAGTCTTCTCCTGGGAAAAGAGCCATTTTATGGTTCCTGAGGGCATCGTACTTGGACACCTCGTATCTGAAAAAGGTATCCAAGTGACTGAGCGAAGGTGAATTTGATTTCCAAATTACCTATGGCTTCCTCGGTTAAAGATATCTGATTGTTCTTGGGGTACGTTGACTTCTACCGATGATTCATATTTGATTTCTCAAAAATCATGCACCCCCTAACAAATCTTCCTCAAAGGACACACCCTTTGAGATGACACATGAGTGTGTTCGTGCTTTTAAGATCTTGCGTGATCGAGTAACCCAAGCTCCAATCTTACAATCTCCTGACTGATCTCAGTTGTTCGTGATCATGTGATATGAGTTTGACTACGCAGTAGGAGCGGTGCTTGGGCAAAAGATTAATGGGAAACCTGTAGTGATCTATTATGCCCGCAAAACACTAGAGGAGGATTAGTGGAATTACACGATTATGGAGAAAGAGCTACTGGTAATAGTATTCAGTCTGGAGAAATTCAGATTGTATCTCCTGGGTTCCCATGTTATCATTTACTCGGATCACACTACGGTGAGACACTTTCGAAGAAGGATGCGGACCTGAGGCTGATTCTATGGATCTTGCTCTTGCAAGAATTTCATCTGAAAATTTGCGATAAGGTGGGAAAGGAGAATGTGGTAGTTGATCATCTATCCTGCTTTTCTTCTTTGATCATTGACCCATCAGGACCTATTACATAGCATTTTCCTGATGAACATCTCTTGGTCATTAATGAACTTCCCTGGTTCACTGATATCATGAACTACTTGGTCACTGGAAAAGTCCCGACTGATTGGGCAAACACCCGATGAGACAAACTGATTTCCAACACCAAGAACTATGTCTGGGAGGATCCCTATCTGTTCCACATCGGTAATGACCAATTAATTCAAAGATGCATTCTTGAAGATGAGGTCAATGATGTCATATCTTTTTGTCATGACCAGGCCTACAGCAGCTATTTCTTGGGGCGTAAAACCACAGCGAAGATCCTCCAGTGTGGGTTCTTTTGGCCCACTCTAGTCAAAGATGCACAATCCTACTGTAGGGCATGTGCCCGTTGCTAGACCCTTGGAAACATAGGCTCGCCCAATATGATGCCCTTGAAATTGTACAAGATGGGGGGGTGAATAGTGATTTTAAAAAATAATTGCAAGATAAAATACAATTACAAAAATGGAGGCACAAGATTTTTACAATCACAAAATCAGGTGAAAACCACCACCTAAGCCAATCCCTTGACTTAAGATTTACGATCACAGAGTGATCAATCCACTAACCACACTACTTCAATGTGGGTAGTGTACCTCAACTACAAATCCCACCTTCGATCCCTAAATGGATGTTTCTCCCTTCACAATGAAGATACGGGGATTCAACAGGTCGAATATCCAATTACAACAAGTAAAATGAAAAGTAAAATGCACCCTATAGAGCACCCCAAAAATATGTATAGTTAGCTATCTACTAAGGGTGAAGGAAACTCCTTGAAGATGAGATTATGAAGCACAATGGGAGTGTTGGTTTACCCCAAATAGAGTAGTTGCACAACACAAGGGAAATGAATGCAATGGAATAAGTAAGTAAGTGATAATCTATGTGAATTATATCTCAAGAGGTGTTTTTGCCTAAGAGGGGTTATAGTGTATTTATAGGCAAGCTTAGAACCTTCATGAAGACTTGGGAGAAGGTTCCTAGCAGTTGGAGGTAAGTAGCAAGAGATTGGGATGAAATCCAACTAAAATTAGGGTAATTACAATTCTGATAGCAGGATCAGATGTTTGATTTTTGGGTCAGATGTCTAAACTACAATTATAGATGTCTGATTTAATCGGTCAGACTTACTATTTTCATTAGATTGAAATAGGGTTCTAGGAGGAGGTCTGATATGCTATTATAAGATGTCTGGTACTAAAATTGGACGTCTAATTATAGGCAGGTTTGTTCCTATTTTAATCAGATCCAAATAAGGTTCTAGATTTTAAGGATCAAACGTCAGTATGGATGTCTGTCTAGTGGCCTAGACATCTGGAAAGAGATTAATATCTTGCTTAGGGATTCAAAAAAGTGAGATTTGCTTTCTGACAAATCTCCGTAGAGGAAGGGGCTAACAGTCCATTATTGGACATCTGGAGACATGTCCAGACATCTAAAAAGTGTATCTAATCGTTAAGAATAAAGAATGGTAAAGGAAACATTAAGTAGAGTCTAATGGTTGGCTTAAAGGACGTCTGAGGTATGTATTAGACATCTGTATAAGCCTATGGACGTCTGATTGAAGGTTACATCGACTGGAGCCTAAATGTTCAGAGTGCAAAGGCAAGGCTATAGGTAATTGGACATCTATAATCATGATCAGACGTCTTAAAGTTGAATATCAGATGTCTAACAGGTGTATTGGACGTCTGATATGTGTTTTGTGTTAGGTTTTTTTTTTGTTTCTAATTTTTTGTATGTGTAGAGAGCCTAAGTTAGCTATGTATATGTTATCTTTGGGGGCTCTTTACAACATCTCTAGACTCAATATAAAGAAGATTACAATTTTTTAAAAGTGTACAATAAAAAGCCTAAGACCTATCACCCAATGCGTCTTCACATTCCCAGTCATCTGTCTTAGAAAAACTGTGAGACCTGCAATTTTGTTATGACAGAGAAAAATATGTTATTTTCATGTTTTATTTCTTTTACTTTATTTTATAAAATCATCAAAATATTCTTTATAAGGGGTTAATCTAACTATCTCCCCCTTTTTGATGATTTTCAAAATATGTCTTTAGTGTCTTATTTTCTCCCCCTGGATGTTATACTTAGTGATCTATACTAAACTTGATCAAATTTTTAGTTAATTTTCATGATCCTAAGTTTTTCTCCCCCTTTTTGAATGTCATCAAGAAGGGTTCCTAAAGGGGTTGAACTAAACTAGAACTGTAATACATTAAGTAAACATGGTTTTGCTAGACATATATTAAACTAAAATAGTGATCATGAGGACAACATGAATATAGAAACCTGCATTCTAAATATATAATCAAAGCATTTTGACAAAGTTGAAATAAAGCATGAAAGTAAACTAACTAGGGAAAATGTATGTGCCCTAAGCAAGAACTAGTTATTGTTCCTAAAGAAAATATAAGTATGGGGTCAAAGCCCCTTAATACATGCCAACATGGAAAGAAAGAAAGAAAACAAAAGAAAATACAACAACTGCAACTAAGAGTAGACTAGTTCTCTTAATCGTGGTGGTGGCGGCGGCAAGCAGGTGCTTGTCCCATCTGCAGATTGCAAACGTTGATGTAATGTTTGTAGATGTCTCGGTGCATGCCACCCATGAAACTGTACATCTCTCTGGTTCACCGCATTAGAAGAGAGATGCTCACAGGGATGGAATCTGTGGTAGGATCCTAGGCCTCGTCAAAGCTCGATCTAGGAGCTTCTATTTGAAGATGATGCTCAGTATGGAAGTCTGGAAAAGATGGGAGTGGTTCCTCATCAGTTAGCTCTTCTTTTGGCTTAAGATGCTCCCTAAGAATGTGCATCTTGGCATCTGTGGCCCGGTTGTAGGGCTTGACCTTTTCATCAACCGCTTGGTCATCTATGGGAATCCTATGGCTTGCAAAGAGCTTGGATAAGATGGACCCAAAAGGTAAAGAAGCCCCATGGTCCTCATTCATGATACGAATAATGAGGTGGCAAAAGTTGAAGGGGATGTGACATATGGTGGCAAAGGGAAGCGCCTTGTGTTGGCGTGAGATGTAATCAAAACCACCTGATTTATTGAGAAGGTCCCAACCAAAAATGCGAGAAAGTAATCAAGGAAGGGGTTTGAGATTCTTGCAAGGTAGATTACTAAGGTTTTCTTCATACTTATCAGGTAGAATCAATTCTTGGTTAATGACTTTTGAGTCATACTGCCTTAGAATGTTATTAAAATAGTTCCCCTCATTAGGGATGTCAAGAAATGTGGAAATGGAAATAGATGTAATATGAATTTCGTGACCAAACAGACCGGCGTGTAATTCAAGCTTATCGTTGCTGTAGTCTTTAACGATGTTAGAGTAGAAAAGGCAGACTAGGTCCGGGAACACGCCAATAGTTCCAACACCAGAGTGGAACTGACGGCCAAAATAGTGGAATAGATGAAGAGTTTCAAAGTGTTCCCGAAGGTTTAGGTGTGCAAAATCGTTCCACACAATGAAGTGGGGACTCTTTACTTTGGCATTTGAGAAATGACGAAACTGCTATCTAGCGATGTTACCACGCAATTGGTCAGCCAAGTAAGTAGAAGAGGAAGCGAAAGAGCCTTTGACTTGCTTTCTATGGGGAAGCATTATGGGTAGGCTGGGTGGGTTGGGTGTTTGAAGGTGGGGAAATAAGATACCTGCAAACACATACACAACATTACAACAAATATACAGTCCCATCAAATGCATGCACATAACAACACAAAAAACATTTTGTGTGGCAGTATTTCTTAGGGTAATACAACCTGCCATAGTCATGTGGCAATATACCTTTGGACCCAAGCCACTTAGATGACGGTTTGAGTTAGTTTGAGGTAATACTCTCACCATTCAAAATAACATATCAACATATGAAGAGCATTAATGCCCCAAAACAAGGCCCACACCCTAGGTCTTGACCCTAGGGTTTGAGCTTCTAGGGCAAGAGAAACTAGGTCCAAGATTCAATCTACATTAGGTGTAGTGTCACAAGTCATGGTTGGGTATCAAGAACAAAATTCTAAGAGTCATGGGTGAACAAGTGGCTCATTCAAAAATGAGAGTAGGGCCTCATAAAAACTATGGAAAGAGAAGGGGTAAGGAGGTTATACCCTCAGTAGAGCTCCCCCTGATGCAAGGAGGAGGAAAAGGACACGCACTGAGGTGGGAAGCTCGGTCGTCGGTTGTTGGAGTGGCTGGGCGGTCGTCTGACGATGAGGGTAGTTGCAGCAAGTGTCATGGTCAACGTCAAGGGTTTGAGGATTTGGAGGTTTTGGGTTTAGGTCGAGTGGGGCCTTAGAGGAGTGGTTTTTATACCCCAAGGGGTTGGGCATTACTCCTCTTGAAGTTGGGGAGATTTCATCTCAAAACTACGCAGATATCAGATGTGAAACTACAGTTTTTGTTCATATCAGACATTTGGTGATGTTGTCAGACGTCGGGATTAACATTTCGGATTTTAGCCCTTTCAATCTCATCGTCTGATTCTTTGATCAAATGACCTAAAGTCGTCTAATGAAATAGTTAGATGTCTAATTTCTGCAGACAGACTTTCCTGGAAAATGACTCAAACTACAGGTTTTCATCTAATATTTGTTCTAGATGACAGAATTGACATCGAAAAACAAAATTAGATGTTTGATCTCTGAAATTAGCGCTCCCTGACTTTGAGCCAAAGCTATAGGTTGTCGTCTGATTTTGGCATCAAACGACTTAAACGACGTCCGTATCAATCCTCAAACATCAAATATCTAAATCCAGAGCCTCTTGACTTCTGACCCTGATGGTAAATAAACGTCTGTCTAAGGCTATTCGACGACATGACAGATGTCTGTAGCTATGTACGGACGTTTGTAGCTATGTACAGATGTCTAGAAGACCATTTTTCGAAAGATTTTTAATTTGATAAGACTTAATGAAATTGATGTCTGTTCAAGATACTTGGACGTCGACTTTTTAAGTATAAGATGTTTGGTATTTTGATCAGACGTCTGATATTGCATAGAATGTGCATTTTGATTTTTGAACTATGTTTGAAGGTTCTCTGACTTGATGAAGTCAAAACTTCTTCAATTTTCATGACAAACAAAATTCCACTAAGTCATTAAGTTCTTCAAATATTACTTAGCTTACATATGCCTAGTTTCCTATGTATGGAATTAAATCGATTATAATTCAAAGGTTTAGTAAAAATATCAGCCAATTGTAATTCAGTACAAATAAATTTAAGCTCGATTTCTCCCTTAAGTACATTATCCCTCAAAAAATGATGTTGAACATCAATATGTTTTGTACGGGATTTTTCGAAAGGTTGATAGCATTAGTATTATTGGTGTAGACACAATTATTGAGGGTAAAATGCCTATTCATGTATGCTCCTAATGTTAGATTTGAATTTCATGTTATAAATATTGCATAGCATGCATCATTCTGCATTTAGAGTAGTTGTATATAATGTAGGTTAATTGCATCCTTTTTGTCGTCAGGAGAGAAGGAAATTTATTTTGGAGCCTCGGATTAACAATCCAACTGTACGGATCTGATCAAGACAACGATCGGAGTCCAACGCCTCCGAAATTGCCTTGATCGGAGTCCCATAGCACCATATGTAGTACGAGGAAGATCAACGGCCAAGGGACTAGGTGACATAATTTGGAGCTTCAAATGATAAATCTGACCGCACGGATGGATTTGGGTAGCCGATCGTAGCCCAACGGCTCGAAAATTGACTCAATCCGACCTCTGTAGTAGCCCCTACAACGAAAAGAAGGTGGATGACCCAGATTGCACCACGTGGCACAGCCCATGACACCCATGTGCATGCACGCGCCACCGCACGCGTGCGGCAATGCGGGTGCGTGCGCGTGGAGGCACGCATGCACACAGCGCAGTGGCACTGCATGAGCGTGCACGCACGTGGAGGCACGCATGTGCACATCATAGTGCCACCGCATTAGCGTGCGTGCGTGCGGCAAAGAAAGCGCACAGTGCAGTGCCAGCGGAGCAAGGGGCGGGCGCGTGCTCGATTGGTGCCAGCCTACAACGACACATGAGTTGGATCTACAACACGATCTAATTCTTCGTGCCAGTAAAGCCAGCTGTGGACGTAAGCGGGCATGAGCTGCCTACAGCGACACTTTCAGCGACGACCTGAAAGTCACTAATGGTCCCATACCTATTTTTGCCTCTTCTCCTCCTCTATAAAAGGAACTACACCCCCTCCCTTCCAAGCCATCTCTACCTACTCTACTCCCACCTACTCCCAAGCTCTAGCAATCCTACCAACGCTCTGTTAGAGCTTGCTCTCATGCTCCCAAGGAGCCTATTAGTATAGCAAACCTCTGCCTGTGCGAGGGATTCTCTTCTTCCCATCCACTATATAAAGGCCTACACACCCCCTTGCCAAAGCATCTCTACCTACTCTACTCTCACCTACTCCTAAGCTCTAGCAAGCTACCAATGCTTCGTTAGAGCTTACTCTCAAGCTCCTAAGGCTCCTATTAGTGTAATGAACCTCTGCCTCACAAAATACTCCTCCAACTTCCCATCCCCATTCATAGGTCGCCTTGGAGCCATCCTCCCACCTCTGTTCCGGTAGCAGATCATCTCCGGCTTCTCACCTCCATTCCGGAGCCATGAGGAAGCTTTCCTCTCCTCAACGTCCTCCTGCATCTCCCCTCCGTTGACCTGCTCCTCACCTCCTTCGTCCGAGCTTCAGCCAGGCATTGTCGTCTCACCGAACAGTCGACTTGGGAGATTTCTTCTCACCCCCACTCTTTTTATGCTTTCATAGTTTATTGTAATTGACATTGGAGTGATATATATATCAAATTTGTTCCATATCTATTCATTCTGCTTGTCTTCTTCTTTCAAAAATACAAAAAAATAACAAAACCCTAAAATACCAGAAACAAACAAAACGAAGCACAGTTTTCAATTAATTTAAACGTCGCCTTCCTGCATTTGACCCGGGACTCCCTTGGAGTTTCGGTATAAATTTTATTTGAGCTCGAGTTTTGCAACTACGATGACGGGCTACTTGTAACCCTGATTTTAAACTTGCGAAACACGTGCGATCATTCTGGCGCCGTTATCGGGGAGGCAACAGAATTTACTTTATTGTTTTCTACGCTTCTTTGCATTTACATAAAACTAACCCCACTTATCTTTGATCTACTGTCATGCAGGTACCCTAGCATGGAGATCCAAGTGCGGTAGATCAGAGTAAAGTGCGGGTAGAGTGTTTTGTAAGTGTCCCCCACATTCCCCCCCACTAGTTCATTTCGCCACAATCATAACCAAGACCTAATCTACTTAGGTGTTTGCATAAACCCTAGGATAGACTTTGTTTGTCTTGTTTGCCACCTTCATCCACCTCAACCCTGCATTTGAAAAAAAAAATAAAAAAAGATACTTTCTATGGGACGAATCAATATACACACTTCATACACCCACATTTGAGGCACATAATCAAACTTGATTTTCATCTACTCAACTGGGGTTTCGACCTATGGACCCGATACATGAATTCAACACATAAGAGAGTAGAAATCATATTAGGTTAATCACCTTTTTGTGTGCCTTAATCGGTGGTGCATTTAAGCTGATTGATTGAAGTGTTTGGGCTGCACCACCTAATCTAAAAGAGGTTCATTTTGTAGCTGTCCCATAGGATTCAATAATTAGGTCAAGCCAGGCACTCCATATTTTTCCTTGATTTCTAAAGGAAAATACTTGAATACATGCTTTTAAAAACAAGCTTGGTTTGCCTCACAAAACTTGGCTGAAAACACCTAATATTTGGATCCTAAAAGCTATTAAACAAGATTCGAACCCTAAAACTCACCTCATCATTAATAATCTTGCTTGAAAACCTCTTGGTTGTGCACATTCACACATTCTCAAACAAATCATTAAGGGCCCATCACATTCCAGAAGCACCATTATCCCAAGACTAATTAAAATTGAGTAGACGTTGGCCTTAAGGGCTAGCTCGCTCTACGGGATCCAAACTGAGATTACTCACAATTAACCTACTTCTACTAGTCAATCTGATGTCTAGGTAGGGGAGTAGCGTCAAGCGACTGCGGCTGGGGGATACACTAGGAACCGGAGGCACAAGCTAAAGGAAGAACCTTCTCCCCAGTCCCTCCTTCTAACTGGTTGGATTGACTAGACATAAGTAGAATAAGTCGTCCATAGTCTTAGGACGGATTCTGAGAGTTTGTAGACCTTTAGGCTACCCAACCTAAGAACAGGCTTGTATTTTTGTGTTGCAGAGTCCCTTCTCCTCCCTGCCCTTTCAACTTCCTTCCAGTGTATGCTTGGAAGGAGGTCATTGAACCCTAGATTGGATGGACCTTTAGACCATTCCCGGAGGTAGAGGTTGAGCTTTAGCCAAGCAGATCCCATGGCTAATCAACAACCACCTCCCACACTCTCGAACCAGTAAGAGCTGATTCAGAGGTAGTTGGAAGAATTGCAGCAGATGCAGCAATGGTTCCAACGAATGAATGGTCAGGGCGCTCATCCCTTGAAGGACTTTTATGATCCTTCAAATTATGAGGATCGTCCCGACGTTGTGATTCCCGCCGAAGATGTTAAGATCAAGCCCCAGGTTTGAGTCTAATTAAACACTTTCACAGGCTTGGCTCAAAGGACCCATTCCAACATTTGAAGGATCTGATCACTCTGATTCAGACCACCAAATTGCAGAATGTGGATGAAGAACAGATGCTCATGAGGCTTTTCGTCCATTCACTCAGGGATAAGGCCGCACATTGGTATTGTACCATTGGAAGACCGATTGCTACTTGGACAGCTTTGAAATCGGCCTTCCTGAAGAAATTCTTCCCAATTGGGCGAACCAATGCGTTGTGACGGGCAATTACCACTTTTGCCCAACGGCAGGGGAACCATTTCATGAGGCCTAGGAGAGATTCCAGGATCTATTGTGGAAGTGTCCACACCACGAGGTGCCTAAATGTCAACTTGTGCAGATTTTTTATCACGGGTTGAATGATCAACTTCGTAATCATGTGGATGCTTCTTATGGAGGCAATTTCCTCAACAAGGATGCAAATAGCGTGTATGATTTGTTTGAGGAAATGAGTGAAAATTCTTTAAACCACACCTCCATGGAAACCTTCAACCGATCCCATCAAATTAGATCAAATGCCATTAGGGTCCAAGATTCTCATACATCTGATATGGAATTGATATGTAATAGATTAGATAAGAAAGATTTGGTTACTAAACGAATGGAAGAGGGGATGTCCGGAAACTCTAATTTTCCTAGATCCACTAAATCCCAGGGATCGGGATTCCATTCTTCGCAAGCTCCTACAGGATGGGGGTTTGTGAACCAACAGGAGCCAGCTCGACCTTCGAGCCAACTCTTCTCGGAACCTTATGGGTTCTAAACTGGGGCCTTGGATCCTAGTCTTTCTGATGCTTCTTCTTCCTCATCTTATGTGGATGCTCATGCTGTGTAAGAGAATGTTAGGTGCAACCCTTATTCAAATTCCTACAATTCTGGTTGGAAAAATCATCCTAACTTCTCTTGGAAAGATCAGGGGCAGCAAACCCAATATCGACCCAACAACTATGTACCGCAAAAACCAATGGGTCAGGGTTATGTATATACTCAGTTGCCCTTGAATTAGGTTAATCAGCCCATGTGGAATGCTCAACAACCCGTTGAGCAGGCTGACTTGAACTTGAAAATGGTAGAAATGCAAGGGTCAATGCTTCAGCTCATGCAACAGATGAAAACTTCGCTGGACACCTTGCAATTCAGACTTAGTACAAATAATTGATAGCCTAGATCTCTACCATCACAATCTGTACCAGACCCAAGGAAAGTACAGAACCAAGGCATTGGGCCTCAAGGGTTTGGTAATGATGGGGAGTTGCATGCTCAAGTTCTTACTATCTATCAGCTACCCCAGCCCCTCCCGGAGTGAACCAAGTTCCTACCATAATCAACCGGGAGCCTCCTGTTTTGCCCAACCCTCCCCAAGGCACTAACCAACAGCATTTTTCCACGGCAAACACCATCACCTTTTGTGGTAGTAGACACAAGGGACCTACCCAACCCCATGTGAACCCCATTAGGCCTCTTAGCAAGAATTCCAAACTCCCAACTAAGAATGTGATCAACAAAACATCAGAGTCTAATTCGGGAGTATGTTGTTGTATGGGTAAACAAAAGAAGTCGGAGGAGAAATTGGTGGAAAGGATGTCCTTACTTTAGGCTTTCAAATTAACAATCATTTTACTCCTCGCGGCAATCAGATCAATCCCTGCCTATGCCATAGGTTTACTGAATGCATATAAAGAAAGGCGTAGAGCAAAATCTGAAAATAATAGGAGAGTAGTTTTGTTTGATGACACAAGAAAACTGATCCTAAACAAGGTACCTCCTAAGAAGCAGGACCCGGGGGCCTCGCTGATTTCCTGCACAATAGGAAACATTACTTCTGACTGGGGCTGATGCAAAAAATCGCATGATTTGTAATTAGGGTTTTTAAAATTATTGTAACACGTGAAATCGCATATGCTTTTAAAACTTATATTCCTAGTTAGTGGGGTATCTAGGGTCGTCCAAGGAGGTAATTTGTTTGCAAAAATAGGTCTCTTGCTAGGAAGTGGAAATCAACTTTCTTTTTCATCTTTTTAAATATATCATTTTTATGTTTTTAAAATCAAGGCAATATGCGAAGCTATTGGGGAAAAAATTATTACACCTAGTATGCTAATCTAAGTGACAAAAATTATCCTCTTTCTAAGCTCAACCTAGGCGTGTGGAGGCCTAGGTTAGTTAGAAAGGAGTGAAACTACACTAAAGAGAAAGCAAGGAAATGCAATAAAAAGAGTGCAACAAGAAATCAAGGCAACTTCTTTTTTTTATATTAAAGGAAATTGTCTACAAGTAGATGAATGCTTCTACAAAAATTTCCAAGAACAAAATAAAGACAAATCCTTTAGATGATGATGGTGATGAAGAGGATGAAGCTCTTCTTGCTCCAAGACTGGTAGCTCCCAGACTTGAAAAGAAGATCTCCAACTTTCTATAGCTCCGCCAGAATGGTGTCCTCCAAAGCAAGCCCTAGGGGGGCATGCTTAAGTCCTCTAAGGTGGATGGATTTCCACCTTCAAAGGCTCCTCCCAAGGTGGTGTGGACCACCTTTAATTCCTCCTCTAAGGGTGGTAGTGTACCACCCTCAAGTCCTCCACTTCCTAGGGTAGGCATGTACCCTAGGTTGTCCTCCAATGCCTGGCTTCCTTCCTTGGCTGGCATGGGCACAAGAGAGAAGAGAAGAGGGGAAGGCACCAAGGGGACAGAATATTACCTTAATCTTCTTCTTCTTCTTCTTCTTCTCTTGACCTTCTATGTAGGTGGAAATATAGGTAGAAAAGTTGTAGCCAAGGGTGACTTTTTTTTGGTGGAATATGATGGGTATTTATAGAGGTGGAGAGGGGGGTAGTAGGCGTGGGATAGGTGGATGGCTAGGATGTATTTAGGTGGTGGTTATGGGTAGTTAGGTTGATCCTAGGGCTAAGGTTAGTTGGCGCCAACCCAAGGGTTACCTAGGTGGTGGTTATGGGTGGTGGCACCCCTTGAAGTTGGCACCAAAATGGGTTCTAGAAGGGGGGCTTAGGTGGTGCCAAGTAGGGTTCTAGAAGGAGGGGTAGGTGGGTGGCTAGGATGGGTTATATGGGTAGGTGTAGGGTTAGGATGGGGGGCTTTTTGGAGGGAATTTTTGGTGCCAAAACAAGGGTAGTTATAGGTGGTTTTGGCGCCATTTAGTGGTGTCTTTTGGTGGTAGTGGGTAGGCTAGATGGTGGCGCCAAAAGAAGTAGAGTAGAGCTAGCTTAGGTGAGCTTAAGTAGGGCTTAGTTGGTAGAGCTAGCTAAGGAGGGTTTTTAGGTGGTGGATTGTCAAGGGAGCTAGAGCCTAGCTAAGCTAGCTTAGCTAGTAGTGGAGTAGAGGAGGGGGTATTGGATCTAGGGTTTGAAGAGAGGAGCTGAGGAGGAGTCTGGAGCTTGAAATGGAGCTGACAGCTGTTGAAGAGGTTGGCATGGAGCTACTCTAGCTGGCTTAGCTTGTTAGTTCATTTCTAGTTGCTAAGCCAAGCTTAAGTGAGCTACCTTCTGTTGAATTGAGCTGAGGTGAGCTAGGTCTGGTGCTCTCGGGGAGGATCAAGTTGGGTGAGGCAGCTAAGGTAGCTTAGCTCAACTGAGTTGAGCTAAGCTGGGTCCCCAGGAGTTGGACTTGAGCTTCCTAAGCTAGAATGAAGTCATCTTCAGTAGTCTGGAGTTGAGTGGAGCTGAGTGTAGCTGGACCTTAGCTGAGGTGAACTCCAGTCAACTCAACTGAGCTAGCTAGAGCTCCCTGTGGACTCATGGGAGCTGAGATGAGCTAGCAAAATCCTAAGAGCTAGGTTTGTTTTAATGCATAAGAATGATGATAAACTGGCGTTTATCACACCCTCATGCTTATCTTTTGCTAGTCTCTTAGCAAAACTTTAATTTTTACAAAATGGAATTTTTGGAAAATCTAATTTTTTTGATTTTTGAGGAAAAAGAGATGATAGGACCTTTGTTGGTTTAAACACAGGAGGTACGGGATTTGTTAAGGATAAACATTGGGATTTATTTTTTGGACACAAAAATTAGAAAAAATGGGATCAATATCCTCCAGAAAATTCACAGGTTAACTCGTTAATTTAGATGACTTGAAATTTTTGTTTTTAGGATTTTTTTGGCTCTTGAATCTGATTCGCAACTTGTAATGACCTTTAAAACCTTGTGTCAGTGATTGTGAAAAGCCAACATTTATAAGGGCGTGTTTTTGGTTTAAAACTTTTTTTTTGGTCCCCCATGCTTATTTCTGGCTTAGTCTTACAACAAATGTGTCGAGATCATCATTCCCATTACCAGTTCTCGAGGGAGCTCTGGCGCCAGTACTTCAGGATAGCACTATCCATGACATCACCTAGGAGCTCACAACCCCAAAACATAATGCGGTATAAAGGGGCGCTCTGAGCAAACTTAAGTTCTTGCTCCAACACTATAGGTAGAGCACCATCCAATACACTTGAGCTGCTAAAATGCGCTTTAATGCTCCATCTAAAGATATGAAACATAGATATGGAGCAGTGTTGAGGCGGTGATTACGTAGCAATGATAGGTCTTAATTGACCTAAATTAGGCTAGGACTTAGCATAAGTTAGGGTAATTCATGCATGCATAAGCATTATCTGCATCTTTACTGCTTTACTTTAGCTATGCATAAAATAATGTTATAATGTGCTGATTGAGGGCATCATGTCAATTACAGGCAATAAGCTGAACAGAAGCTAGATCTGGAGCTGGATCTGAAGCTGGATCAGGAATAATGAGTGTTGCAGCAAGACTGGAGCAGAAGACTTAGATTAGATATAGGGAATAAGGATGTAAGGGAGTTAAGGTTTGCTATTCTATTAAGTGGGAATAAAGCAGTAAAATGTGAAGAGCTTACGTACATCCTAACCCGAGGATAGCCTAGAGATTTCCCCAAGCCTTAGCCACCCTTAGATTAGGTCACAACACACTAGGAAGCCCTAAAATTGTAGTTCCAACCCTTATCTGGATGTCCAGATAAGTTATAGGACGTCCAGAACCCTTAGCCAACTCCCGCACACCTCAAACCCACTTTTGCAGTGTTATTGGATGTCTAGACACTTTGTCAGACGTCCAATTTCTATAGAATACCCAAAACAGAACCTAGAATTCCCCCTGACTCAGATTGGACATCCAAAACTGAAGTCTGGACTTCTGATTTTTGAGTATAAGTCGTCTAATCCTGTTTTTGGACGTCTAGAACTGGTCTCCAGTTCCTGTTTTGAGATTCAAGCCTTGATCTTGGATTTCTAGCTCCCTAGACCTAATCCCAACCCCATAGGAACCTAAATTAAGGTGTCCTAACCCTAGTACATCACCTCTAAACTTCCCTAAGGACCTAATTAGGTCCTCACCAAACCCAATTGACTTAGATCAAAGTCAATTACCATCACCTATGCCAATTGGACTCATTGAGTCCAATTGAGCTCAGATCTCAACCTACACAAG
The DNA here is from genome assembly GCA_037157565.1 of Thalassia testudinum. NCBI lineage: Eukaryota > Viridiplantae > Streptophyta > Magnoliopsida > Alismatales > Hydrocharitaceae > Thalassia > Thalassia testudinum. The sequence continues at coordinate 78,562,712 of JAZHRO010000002.1, forward strand.
TCCAATTGGACTTAGCGAGAGTCCAATTGACCTAAGCCCAACCTAATTGAGTCATTCCACTCTCAATTAGGTTCACACTCATTCAATTAAACTTGGGTCAAGTTTAATTGCAAATTCCCCTTAGCAATTAGGATTTGTAACCCTAATTCAAGGCATACACCTACCTAAACCCCTTAGGACCTAACCTAAACCACCTAGCCACATAGGGCATGACCACACACACACACACACACGCACATTCATGCACTGCCACACATCTAGAGTTCTCTAGAACTCTCTCCAAGTGGTGCCACTCCTAGTTGCCAAATTTAGCGACCAAGAGGCATTCAAATTGAGATCCACTTTTTTTGGATCTCAAAACCACTTGGCCGACCACTCTTGGACTCTCTCTAGAGAGACACCTCTCTAGAGAGACTCCCTTAGGTCTATAAAAAGACCTAAGGGGTGGCCATTTGCACCCATCCAATCTTGGCCGTCCATACTTGGCTCCATTCACATCCACCTCCACTTAGGCTAGCCACTACCATCTCCACTCCACCTCCATGAGTTGAGCACCACCATGAACGACACCATCTCCACGCCAGGATGCTGGATTACTCCTCCAACCTCTCTCCAAGGGTCGGCCTAAGCTCCATTGGCCGCCCCTCATTCTCCTCTCTACCACTCCAAGGCCATCGGAGCCCACCTCTGAATGCATTCACTTTCTGATAGATTAGTAGCTAGCTCTTTACATTTACTGCTTCTATTTACTACTTAGTAGTGTAGTCCTTATTCTCCCCCAATGATGCATGCAAAATCCCCCCGTAGATTGCTGTATGCAATCATTTTCTGGTAGCTAGATTTACATTTTCTGTAAACAGCCACCACATCACTAGAATTGTGCGCACCGAAACTCATATTTTTACCTTTGTTATCTATTTAACACACGCGCACGTGATTAGAATTCATAACAGAAGTGGCGAAGTCTTAATTCGAAGATTGGAAACTGGCGTGCGATTTTAAATAAAGTAGAGCGATAAAAGATCGATTTCAGAATTAAACAAATGCCTCCCAGAGGCAAACGACTGGGACACTAAGTCGTTATTTTTACAAACTTATTTTTGAGGAATGTTTTTGCACGACTATACTACGATTTCGATGACTTTCAAATGTGTGAAAATGGATTTCTATCAAATGGTGCTGTTGCTGGGGAGGCAACATCATTTTTTTTTTTTGATTTCGATCTTTGAAACCATCACTGACAAATTTCCCTCTACTTTGTTTCTGGATGTGCAAGAAAAATGGAAAAAGAATGGGATCTACGCACACACTGAGTGCAGAAAAGAAATCCAGGTGCACATCATCTTCTCTTATATTAGGTTTTCTTTTGAACCCTAGGATTAGATTTGCTTCCAGCAATTTCTTTTGAAAAAAACTTATTCATTTTCGTGAAAAATAAAAATAAAAAAATCTAGATTAGGTTTCTTTTTGAATCCTAGGTTAGTTTGAAAAAAAGCAAAAAAAGAATATATATGTATATATATTTCAAATCCCTAAAAAAATAAAAATTCCTTTTTGAAAAAAAAAACATGCAAAATTTTTTGAAAAAAGTAAAAATAAACATTTTTGGTGGAAAGCTTAGATTTCAAACCCGAACCCTCTTTAAAAGCTTTTCCACCATTATCTGATTTTCGGTCAGATTTCAAAGTCTGATTTAAAAATTCGATTTCCAAAAATTTAATGTGTAAAAAATTCTGAAATTTGAGCCAGACCTTCATTTGCAAACATCTTTCAAATGCCACCATTCATTTAAAAAATTTCAGGTATAAAATTTTTAAAATTCGCGAAGTGCAAGGAGGTCAGACTGACCCAGATTCAAGATTTTTCAAATTTCAAAAAGAAATTTCAAGCAATCTGCAAATTTATTTTGACAAAAAATGGTAGGGTTTGAAAGTTGATCTCATTGGCTTTATTTTTCATATTTTTCCAGAATTTTTGATGGTCAATTGGTACTGTTTCAAAGCAAAAAATCGACTAGGGGTCAAAATTGCAGATCTAACCCGCTGACATTCAAAAATCCCTAAAAATTTGGTTGAAATAGTAAAAATTCAAAAAAAAAAATTCTCTGAAAAGATAATTGAAAAAGGAATCTACTCGCCAAATTCCAAGTTAATTGGATTCCAACTGTTGTCAGAGAACAAGTTTATTTTTGTGGTCTGCTGAAATAGAACAAAACCCTAGAATTGCATGAACCCTAGGTTACACCTTTAGGGTTACAACTTAGAGACCACACTTGGGCTAACCTAGACTTAGTCAAGTCTAGTACCTAGCCGGTGAGCTTGGTCACCTTGTGGGCCACTCACCAAAAGAAAACCCCAACTGAAGAAAATGGGCTAAAATCAATTTTAAAACATGAATTAAACCTGAATTCGTTGTCATAGTACTGGGTGCTTCTAACCTCTTGGCTAGGTTAGCCAAGAGGCGGGAATCGCTTTCAGTTGGTTGTACGACGAATTTTCTCTAGGAATTAAAACTTAAAACAAAAAATCCGGTCATCTGATTCATAAGGATCACTTGATTGACAAGGCCTTAGCCTTGTCTGGCTTGGCTACACCAACCCAGGGGTTGGGTGGTGTATGCGAGGAAGGAGGTCACTTCGACCTCACTTGGTTGGACCTTGGGAGCCACTCCCAAAGAGGCGAGTCACCTCACCAGGACCATCTTCTCCCTCCACTTCTACTCCCGTAGCCACCATGGCTAATCCTGGACCTGGACCGGGCAGGATATCGATAATTTGGATCCGATGGCTCGTCTGGAAGCCCGGGTAGTCGAATCTGAGGAGAGGCATCGGCAGAGCATGGATTGCATTTTGACGGCTCTTGACAGGATGCAGCACTAGCTGCGAGGAGAACAACTGTGGGATTTCTACGATCCAACCATGTAAATAGTCGCACCTTTAGTCAGAATTCCTGTAGGCAGAGATGCGTTTGAGCTCAAGCCCAATGTGATTGGGTTGATCAACACTCACTTCTATGGGAACTCAGGAGAAGATCTATTCTAGCACTTAGAGGACCTGAGTCGTCATGCAAAAACGATTCAACCTAGGAATATCGATCTTGGGATTGTTCTAATGAAGCTTTTCCCATTTTCTTTGAGGGACAAAGCTTCATACTGGTTCAAGACCATTGGGAAGCCAATTGGAACCTGGCCGGAATTACGATGTGAATTCTTGAAAAAGTTCTTCCCAATCGGTCAAACAAACGCGATGCGGCGTGCAATCATGACTTTCTCCCAAGGAGTTGGGGAGAAGTTGCATGAAGCCTAGGACATATTTCATGACCTCCGAAAATGCCCGCACCATGGTATACCCAGATGGCACTTAGCCCAGATCTTTTACCATGGTCTAGATGACACACATCGGTACCTGGCCGATGCATCTAGTGGCGGGAATTTCCTCGCAAAAGATGAGAACAACACATTTGAGTTGTTTGAATCTTTGGTAGAGAACTCAATGAATGCCGCATCCATGAACCAGTTCCAGCAGCCTGGTCAGCAGCGGGTTGGTGTCCACGAGACTCACACCAAGTCTATTCGAGTCGACATGGATATCATCGTTAAGAAGTTGGATAGAATAAACCTAATTGAGAAAAAGATTGACCAGATTAGTTAGGGTCAATTTGACATGAACTCTGCCACTTCAAGGCCCTCCTATGCACCCCGAGCCCCTCCTGCTCGAGTTAATCTACTCACTCGAGATGCATCTTCTCCTTATTTACAAGATCCGCATATCAGGATCATGTAAACAATCCAGATCTGGCACCTTACGACTAGGGTTACGCACCACCTGCGGATTATAATATGTATCCCCTTGATGGATATATGTCTCAGATATCTTCGGCCTACGAGGACGTTAGTGCTATCCAAGGATACAGGTGTAATAACCTGTATTTAGAGATGTATAACCCTGGTTGGTGCTAGCATCTGAACTTCTCCTGGTCTGGTAATTCACAGAGACCACATCAAGATCCACACTACCAGACCAGGAAATACGAGAATGCGCAAAACACGTACCCTAGGCAGCAGCCATTCCAGCATCAGCAGCAACCCTGTTCTTTATACCAGCCACTGCACCAAGCTGCCAATCACCCTCCAAAGCAGGCTGATCCTTTGGAGGCATTGAAAGAGGAGCTGCAAGAATCGATGAGGAAATCTACACAAGATAGCTTGCAGATAATGAAGGTGATGGTTGATCAAATACAGACTATTCAGAACACTCAAAATCAGCTGTTGCAGGAGCATAGGACTTAGGGAGCCTTGCCCTCCCAACCTATCCTGAACCCTCGATATGTGCAGAACCAAGGCGTCTCGCCTAGGTTTTAGGGACCACAGGGACAAGCACATGCCATATTACAGGTGCCTCCTGCACCACCTGGTTATGCTCAAGGCCAGCCACCTTTGCAAAACCCCGCATACTCTGCCCCTCCGCCTCCCCCACCACCTCATGGACAGCAAGCCGATGCACATGCTGTCTCTTTGAGGAGAGGAAGGAAGACATTCGGCCCACCACATAGGCAGGTGGGTCCTGATTTTTCCCACCCTTCGCCGTAGGTGGGTTCGATTCCTTCATCTTAGGAGCCACCTACGGTAGATAAGGGTAAGAGGCCACTCGACCCTGAGATTCCTATCCCTTTTCCTGAGGCTCTGACACAGAATGCAGTACAGAAAAAGGACACATGGAATTTTGAGGACCTGAAGTCAATGTTCAAGGAAGTACATATTCAGGTCCCCCTCCTCGAGGCAATTGATCACATTCCCACTGTCGCTAGGTTCTTCAAGGACTATTGTACCCTGAAGTGACAACCTAGAATTGGACAATAGGCGATACTGTCAAAAGAGGCTAGCGTTGTGATTCTAGCCGACTTGCCGCCGAAAAAGAAATACCCTGGTACCCCACTCATATCCTACTTCTTGCAGGACTCTCCATTTGATCAAGCCCTTCTACATCTGGTTTCATCCATCAACCTAACTCCCACTGCCGTATTTGATCGATTTCGATTTGGGGAGTTGAAGCCCACCTCGATCACGATTCAGCTGGCTGATAGATCAGTCAAAACACCGAGGGGGTGGTTGAGAACAAGATCATGAAAGTCCGCGGGTTCCGCTTTCCCGCAGATTTTTTCGTTCTCGATATGGAAGTTACTCCTAATCTCCAAGATGCACCAATTATTTTGGGTTGCCCATTTCTAGTGACAGCCCGAGCAAGCATTGATTGTGCATCCAGGTGTATGGAGATAGCCCTAGGCAATGAGCGACTTCGACTTGACATATTCAGGGTAGCAAAGAATTTCGACTGTGATCGCATAGAGGAGGATGGTGAAGATGAAGATTCGGCATACTGTGGTAACATTGGGCTCCTTTGTGATGACCCAATGTCTCATTCGTCTGCACTATCAGGGTTCTTGGACCTCGATCCACATGAGACTGAGACCACTGCACTACACATATCTTCCTGAGGATCTGACTGTTTAGGGTGTGCTTCTGACCACAACACCCCTGAATCTAGCTATCCTGATCCGTACATTACTGAATCACCCCTGTTGTTGCAGGAAGACGTGACCACAGCTAACGGGTTTCTTGTCAGTGCAGTCACAACCGATTATTTCAGAAGAAGCGAATCAGTGGGAATTCACGTGCATACGGATCAACATATTCCCACCCCTAAGTTTGCTCCTCCCACTCCCATTTCTGATTTTGACCCACCCATCATTGAAATGAAGCCCTTACCTTCCTCACTTATGTATGTGTTCTTGGGCGAAAGTGAGACATACCCATTCATTATTAATGCCCACTTAACCCAAGAACAGAAGCATCAATTGATTTCTACGCTACAAGACCATAGGGATGCTATCGGGTGGAGTATTGCTGATCTACGTGGCATTCACCCCTCGTATTGCACTCATCATATTTACACGGATGAGGGGTGAAACCTTCGAGACAACCTCAAAGATGGCTTAACCCGAATATGCTAGAGGTTGTTAAGAAGGAGATCATCAAATGGCTGGATGCAAGTATTGTATACCCAATCTTAGACAGCCAATGGGTGAGTTTGATCTAGATAGTGCCTAAGAAAGCAGGACTCACCATTGTAAAAAATGATAAGGGCGAATCCATCTCGACCCGCACTGTGACATCTTGGTGGGTTTGCATCGACTATAGGAAACTGAACATGGCTACCTAGAAGGATCACTTTCCTTTACCTTTTATTGATCAGATCTTGGAACGGTTAGCCGGACGTAGTTTCTTTGCTTCTTGGATGGATACTCTGGGTATAATCAAGTAGCGATTAGCCCGGAAGATCAAGACAAGACCACATTCACATGCCCCTTTGGAACATTCGCTTTCAAGCGAATGCCCTTTGGCCTCTGCAACGCACCAGCGACATTTTAGCGTTGTACGATGGCCATCTTATCTGATATGATTGGGGACTATGTGGGGGTATTCATGGATGACTTCTCCATTTTCGGAGATGATTTCGCATCTTGTCTTGATAACCTCACCAAGATCCTGAAACGGTGTATTGAGGTAAACCTGGGAGGAAAGCCATTTCATGGTGAGGGATGGCATAGTAGTAGGGCACAGGATCTCCAAAATGGACTTGAGGTCGATCGAGCTAAATCTGAGATTATTTCCCACTTACCGCCACCTAGCTCAGTCAAGCAGATCAGATCATTCTTGGGTCACGTTGGCTTCTATAGGAGATTTATATGCGATTTATCGAAAATTACACGGCCTTTGACAAATCTCCTGGTTGCTGATGTCCCATTTGAATTTGACACCTCGTGTCTCAGCGCCTTCGAGACTTTACGAAGTGCTGTCTCTGATTCCCCGATTCTCCAACCGCTTGACTGGTTGCTTGATTTCAAGATGATGTGCGATGCTTCTGACTTTGCCGTCGATGCTGTTTTAGGCCAGTGTCGGGAAAAGTAACCCTTCTTCATATACTATGCTAGCAAGATGCTGAATGAGGCTCAGCGCAATTACACTATCACCAAAAAAGAACTATTAGCAGTAGTATTCGGGTTGGAGAAATTCAAATTTTACTTATTAGGGTCCAAGGTCATCATTTTCACTAACCACTCTGCCCTCCGGCATTTGTTGGCAAAGAAGGATGTCAAACCACGACTCATTAGATGGATCCTTCTATTGCAGGAATTTGATATCGAAATCTGCAACAAAGCCGGAAAGCAGAATGTTGTGGCAGATCACTATCCAGACTAGACCCAGACCACATTCCTTCTTCCCTGCCTATCCACGAGCAATTTTCGAATGAATCTCTTTTGGCAGTTCATTCTATTGAGTTCCCCTGGTACATGGATATCGCGAACTACCTTGCCGCAGGCAAGATTCCCGTGAACCTATCCAAGGACAAGAAACTCAAATTCACTGCGGAGGCCAAATTCTACCTCTGGGATGATCCACTGCTCTTTCGCATTAGAGCAGATCAGATTATTCGAAGATGCATCCCAGATTCTGAGATCCTCAGTGTGTTATCTTTTTGCCACAATGATGCTTATGGTGGTCATTTCTCAGGATGGAAAACCGCTGCAAAAATTTTGCAGTTGGAATTTTTCTGGCCAACCATTTTCAGAGATACACACGAATACACCCAACACTGCAAACGATGCCAGTCGGTCAGTTCTATGACCAGGAGAGACATGATGCCACTCCAGCCCATCATGGTCGTAGAAGTGTTTGACGTTTGGGGCATTGATTTTTTGGGCCCCTTTCCGAACTTGCATGGCTTCGAGTACATATTACTAGTCGTCGACTATGTCTCGAAGTGGGTCGAGGCCATCCCAACGAGATCGGCTGACCATAAGACCATCATTTCTTTCGTACGGCAGTACATCTTCGCGAGATTAGGAATACCCCGCCCTCTGATTAGCGACGGGGGAAGCCACTTCATCCATGCCCACTTCAGGTCATTATTAAAGAAATATAGGGTACATCACCGTATAGCCACCCTGTATCACCCGCAGACCAATGGGCAGGATGAAGTGTCTAACCGTCAGATCAAGCTGATTTTCCAGAAAACGGTTAGACCAGATAGGAAGGACTAGGCCGATAAATTAGTTGATGCACTCTGGGCATATCAGACCGCATACAAGGCCCCACTCAGAATGTCACCATATCATATAGTATATGGCAAGGCCTGTCACCTTCCTGTAGAGCTGGAACACCGTGCCTTTTGGGCGGTGCGAAAATGTAACCTTGACCTCGATGCAGGAGGTCAAGAACGTAAACTCCAGCTCAGCGAATTAGAAGAGATTCGGTGGGAGGCCTATGAGAATGCATTGATATACAAGGACAAGACCAAGGTCTTTCATGATCGCCACATCCGGAGGAAAGCATTCACGCCCAACCAGCAAGTCTGGTTGTTTGATTCACGACTGAAACTTTTCGCAGGGAAGCTCAAGTCCAAGTGGACTGGCCCTTATGTTGTGATTCAGCCATATCCTAATGGGGCAGTCCAGATCAGGGACCCAAAATCTGGGCATATATCTGTGGTAAATGGCCAACGCCTCAAGCCATTTTTGGCCCAAGAACCCCCTCCACCTGACGAGATTGTTTCTCTTATTGAGGACGTGTGATTGAGTTCTCGCCCAGCTGGAGGTGTTAAACTCAGCATGTATAGATAGCATCTACCTTACATTCTACCATCATCTATACATAACCATTTTTAATATATATAGCATATTTTTCCTGTTAGCATATTTTCTTTCTACATATTGCATACTGACAAGTTGGCTAGTGCTAAATGTATACTTTCAGGAGAAATTACAGGTGATTTCTACCCATTCTCTCCCTGCTGTACTTATTTTCTTTTACATTCATGCATGAGGACATGCAAGAACTTAGGCATGGGGCGGTAGATATAACAAAACTAAAAATTTTTATGCCAACATTTAGGAAAACCTCGAAGCTGCATGTAAAACGTACTTTAGGACCCTAAATAAAAGAATAATCGACTCCACCTTCAATGCTCGCATTGGAGCTAGAAATCGTCTGCAATAGCCATTTTTGATTCACTCGCTCACCTCTTGTTCTAAATTTAGGGTCAAGCTGATTGTAACCCGATACTTGAATTTCACGAAGTACAAATTATACGAGGTTAATTATTTATAGCATATATACATATTGCACTCATGAATAAGATTATTTTATTAAGAGAATGCATTAGGAATCTTATCCTCTAGTTGATTCCTGTAATCTGGAATCTAGTATAATTTTTCACACACATATAGAATTTGCAATGGATTCATAGTGAAGGCTGATAAGCATCTTTAGTCTATCAAGAAGAAGCAGTGCTTCTTTTCCTAAACCCCTAGATAGTGTTTTGGGAGTCAGGCAGATTTTCCTCTAAAGATCCACCAAATAGTGTGAGATGAGAGTAGAGTGTACTGGTGCTCTAACATTAGTGCAAGGAATTTGGAATTCTAGATAATTAGGTGATGATACTCAGAGATTAGGCATAGTTTTCTCTCTCAGTTCCGGCATATACATTTTGTGTGAAATTTTGAGAGCCACCAAATAAGGCAAACACGCGGAGAGCGAGTTTTCATAAAACTAGGGCTAAGGTGGATGGTTACGACCATTTTTTACGGAATCCTCGGCTGAAGGAAGGTATTGATGCCAAGGTCAAAAATACACCATCCTATCCATCTCTCTTGGTGCCGTGAGTAGGCACTTCCACCAAATAAGCCACCCAATGTCTCTTGAGTACCACCAATCCCTAATAATGCCTCAATAAAGTTCATGGATGTGTGCTAGTTGTGTTATGTTGAAAAAGAAAAAAAAAGAAAGAAAGAGATAAAAAAAAATGATGAAAAGAAAGAAATATTGAAAAAAGAAAAAGTAAAGAAAAACTAGTGAATATTTAGTTCAGTTGCATTGAGGCAATACCACCAAATAAATTTGAGATCCACCAAATATGGCCTTAACCCATCTTTCTTGTGTTTTTGACCGCCCGAATACTGGCTGAGGAATTCCAACTTAGTGTTAGGGTTATGGAAACTCAATTAAAGTGTTAAGGCCAAGTGAGACCACCAAATACAGATCATATATGTGAATCTGGTGAGGTTGTGAGCTCTAAGAAAAAGAAAGAAAAGAAAAAGAAAAAGAGTAAGAGAGAATGAATACAAAGGAATCAAAAGAGAGCATAATTTTTCTCATCTTTCTCTGAGTTGAGTTACTTGGTAATCCAGGAATCTAGATTCTATAGTACTATTCTCTATGTAGCACCAAGTGAGAGTGAGCCACCAAATATATAATCTTTTCCCTCAGAGATTCTATACCTAAGCCTAAAGCCAGGGTGAAATTCATAGAATATCTTGAATACCCCGAGGGAAGAAGTCCGCCTATCCCACTAGAATTTTTACTAGAGGTCAAGTACATGCTTTAGAGGTGTATCAGTTTTTCACTCGAATCCGTTGCAAAAGCTACATAGCTGCACTTTCACGATTGTCTGGATTTCTAGAACATAGGATGAAAATAAAAAGGAGAAAAATCTCTATGCATACACTTGATAAAATAATCAGTCCCTTAGGGATCCTTGCTGTAAATAATTTAGTCTTGCATTTGCTAGGGACTAGCAAGATTTAGGCATGGGGGTATGATTGCGCAGCAATCATAGGTCTTAATTGACCTAAATTAGGCTAGGACTTAGCATAAGTTAGGGTAATTCATGCATGCATAAGCATTATCTGCATCTTTACTGCTTTACTTTAGCTATGCATAAAATAATGTTATAATGTGCTGATTGAGAGCATCATGTCAATTACAGGCAATAAGCTGAACAGAAGCTAGATCTGGAGCTGGATCTGAAGCTGGATCAGGAATAATGAGTGTTGCAGCAAGACTGGAGTAGAAGACTTAGATTAGATATAGGGAATAAGGATGTAAGGGAGTTAAGGTTTGCTATTCTATTAAGTGGGAATAAAGCAGTAAAATGTGAAGAGCTTAAGTACATCCTAACCCGAGGATAGCCTAGAGATTTCCCCAAGCCTTAGCCACCCTTAGATTAGGTCACAACACACTAGGAAGCCCTAAAATTGTAGTTCCAACCCTTATCTGGATGTCCAGATAAGTTATAGGACGTCCAGAACCCTTAGCCAACTCCCGCACACCTCAAACCCACTTTTGCAGTGTTATTGGATGTCTAGACACTTTGTCAGACGTCCAATTTCTATAGAATACCCAAAACAGAACCTAGAATTCCCCCTGACTTAGATTGGATGTCTAGAACTGAAGTCTGGACTTTTGCTTTTTGAGTATAAGTTGTCTGATCCTGTTTTTTGACATCTGGAACTGGTCTCCAGTTCCTGTTTTGAGATTTAAGCCTTGATCTTGGATTTCTAGCTCCATAGACCTAATCCCAACCCCATAAGAACCTAAATTAAGGTGTCCTAACCCTAGTACATCACCTCTAAACCTCCCTAAGGACCTAATTAGGTCCTCCAACCTCTCTCCAAGGGCCTACCTAAGCTCCATTGTTCGCCCCTCATTCTCCTCTCTACCACTCCAAGGCCATCGGAGCCCACCTCCGAATGCCCTCACTTTCTGATAGATTAGTAGCTAGCTCTTTACATTTACTACTTCTATTTACTGCTTAGTAGTGTAGTCCTTATTCTCCCCCACTGATGCATGCAAAATCCCCCCGTAGATTGCTGTATGTGATCATTTTCTAGTAGCTAGATTTACATTTTCAAGCATTCCTGTACAAGCTTTCCTCTGCATTTCATGTTGCAAACACTTCTCTGAATTAATGAATAAAAGATACATCACCTCTGCATTTGTTTGAAATCACCATGAGCTTATTGGTTGCCATCTTTTCTGCGTGATTCAAGTTGCCTATTTTCACTTATATATTTTGCAACAAGCATGTCTATTCCGGAAAATATAGAAAATCTAACTATAGATGCATTTTCTGTAAATAGTCACCACATCACTAGAATTGTGCGCACTGAAACTCATACTTTTACCTTTGTTATCTATTTAACACACGCGCACGTGATTAGAATTCATAACAGAAGTGGCGAAGTCTTAATTCGAAGATTGAAAACCGGCATGCGATTTTAAATAAAGTAGAGCGATAAAAGATTGATTTCAGAATTAAACAAATGCCTCCTAGAGATGAACGATCGGGACTCCAAGTCATTATTTTTACAAACTTATTTTTGAGGAACGTTTGTGCGTGAATATACTACGATTCCGACGACTTTTAAATGCATGAAAATGGCTTTCTGTCAGGAAGTAACATGTTGACATTGTATCCTCAAAGGTGGCATTTTCCTCCTTCTCGGGGGTGGGAACTCAAACCAATGATCTGCTTCAGACTTTTTACTAAGTCCAAACAAGGGGTTTTTTTTCCTTCTAATTTTTAGTAATTTTTAGGTGTTGGCTTGTGTGTGAAATTTGACACAGGAAGTTTCGCAAGAAATGCAAGTTTTTGAGTCAGAAACTAAGCCAGATACTTTCCATATTACAAAAGCGGATCAAGTCACCTGAACTATCACAAGTTCAGGTGGAATTTTGGAAAAGGATCTCTGATTTAGTTAAAAATAAACCTTGAGATTCTAATGATCAGATCCATATCCTCATCCCTAGTTTGTTAAAGATTAAATCCCATTGTACCAAAAGTGATTTTTTTCAGCCTTAGTCCAGATTTCAAAATTTTTCCTCAAAAACTTTTCAATATTTATATATTTTTGGGTATGCATGCTAGAAAATAATGATGACTAAAAAAATGCATGTTGTTAGGTTTTGAAAATCCTAATTCGATTGTCAAAATTTTAAAAACACCCCCTGCTTAAGATATGCAATGTCCTCATGCAATAGGAGGGAAAGAGGGATACCGTAGTAAAAGGCGATCAGATTTAGGATAGTCAAAACTTGGGGAAAAGAAAGAAAAAGAAGCAGAAAGAAAATGATGGGTTACCTCCCATCCAGTGCTATCTTTTACACCATTCAGTCAGGTGTAGTGTGCATCAATGATCAACTGTGGTTGATTTGGTGAAATCGAAAGATTCAGACGGAAGATTCGGGGTATGATCAAAATAGGGCTTTAAACGTTAGCTGTTGACTTGAAATGTCCGATTAGTTTTAGGATCAAAAAGATCAACAGCGCCGTACAGATAAGTTTTTAGGATAATAAAGGGGCCGGTCCATTTGGATTTTAATTTGCCAGAAAAAAGACGTAATCTAGCATCAAAAAGCCAAACGTGCTGATTAACGTCAAAGTGTTTCTGAACAATGTATTTATCATGAAATTTCTTTGTTCGGTCTTTATAAATCCTCTCATTTTCATAAGAAAAATTACGTAATTCTTCCAATTTAGTTAATTATAGTTTTCTATGGATACCAGCGTCAGATAAATCCATGTTTAATTGTTTTATTGCCCAAAAAGCCCTATGTTCTAGTTCTACCAGGAGATGGCATGCCTTCCCAAAAATCATATGGAAGGGAGACAGGCCGAGCGAGGTTTTAAAAGCAGTATGGTAGGCCCATAAAGCATCGTCCAATTTGGTGGACCAATCTTTATGGTCGGGCCTAACTGTCTTTTGTAAAATATTTTTGATTTCCCTGTTAGAAACTTCTGCCTGGCCATTTGTTTGGGAGTGATAAGGTGTGGAAATTTTGTGATTAACCCCATATTTAGAAAGAAGGTGACGGAATTGTGAATGAGTGAAATGTGAGCCTCCATCACTGATAATGGCTTTTGGAATGCCAAATCTTGAGAAAATATTCTTCTTAAGAAATTCGACAACCATACGGTGATCATTAGTGCAGGTGGGTATTGCTTCTATCCACTTAGAAACATAGTCGACTGTGACTAGTATGTATAAATACCCACCAGAGTTGATGAACGGTCCCATGAAGTCGATGCCCCATACATCAAAAATTTCTACCTCTAAAATAAGATTAAGGGGCATCATGTCCTTCTGAGTCATGTTGCCGATGCTCTGGCAACACACACAGGACCGAACAAAATTATAAGCATCTTTGTGCAAGCTGGGCCAAAAGAATCCCGCATTAAGGATTTTAGCTACAGTTTTCTTTCCTGAAAAATGTTTGCCATTGGCCATTGAATGACAATGTGTCAGAATATCATGGATTTCAAAATCAGGGACACATCGTCGAATGACCTGATCGGCACAAATGCGGAAAAGGTCAGGCTCCTCCCAAAAATAGTATTTAATGTCAGCAAAGAACTTATCCCGTTTTGCTTTTGGCCAATTAGCGGGGATTCGTTCTATTGCTAAATAGTTCACGATGGGTGCAAACCAGGGGAGGGTGGTGGAAGCTAAAATGCTTTCATCGGGGAATTGATCAGGTGGTGTCATGATGTCATTTGTCATAAGACGAGAGAAATGGTCGGCCACTACATTTTGCGATCCCACCTTATCCTTGATTTCAAGGTCAAATTCCTGGAGTAGTAGGATCCAACGGATAAGGTGGGGTTTCGCATCATTTTTTGTTAGCAAATATTTAAGTGCTGTGTGGTCGGTATATATAGGGACATGTGACCCCAAAAGATAAGATCTAAATTTTTCTAAGGCAAATACAATGCAAGAAGTTCTTTTTCAGGAATCGTGTAATTCCGTTGTGCATCATCAAGAATTTTGCTAACATAGTAGATCACAACGGGCTTCTTGCCAATTCTTTGCCCTAGAACGGTCCCCATAGCAAAATCTGGGGCATCTGTCATTAATTCAAAGGGACTATTCCAATTAGGTCCCTGCAAAATTGGTGCCTAGGAAACTTCCTTCTTCAACCTCAAAAAACTTTCCAGGCATTTATCATTAAAATCGAATGGCTAGTTTTTAGTAAGAAGCTGACTTAATGGCTTGGAGATTTGGGAAAAATTTGTATGAATCTGCGGCAGAAACCCACATGAACCAAAAAGGATTTGATCTATTTTACAGTAGTGGGTGGTGGGAGCTTAGATATAGCATCTATTTTTGCTTTATCTATCGCAATGCCTTGTTTTGAAATAACATGGCCCAAGACAATACCTTCCTGGACCATGAAATGACCCTTTTCCCAACTGAGGACCAGATTGACTTCTATGCATTTTTGGAGCGTTCTTTCAAGGTTCTTGAGATAATGGTCAAAAGAATCTCCAAAAATAGAGAAGTCATCTATAAAGACTTCTAAGAATTCACCTACCAGTCTGAAAATATTGCAAGCATACACCTTTGAAAAGTCATAGGTGCATTGCAAAGACCGAAGGGCATTCTTCGGAAAGCAAAGGTTCTGAAGGGGCAGGTGAAAGTTGTTTTGTCCTGGTCCTCAGGATGAACCGCTACTAGATTATAGCCGGAATAACCGTCCAAAAAATAGTAAAAGTCCCATCCAGCTAACTGCTCCAAGATTTGATCAATAAAGGGGAGCATAAAATGGTCCTTCTTGGTGGTGGTGTTTAATTTTTTGTAATCAATACACATGCGCTAAGAAGAGGCGATTCGAGTGGCTATATTCTCCCCATTGTCATTAGTGACAATTGTTAGTCCAGCCTTTTTGGGCACAACTTGTGTTGGACTAACCCAAGAGCTATCAGAAATGCGGTAGATGATATTGGCATCAAGCCACTTAATAATCTCCTTTTTTACCACCTCCTACATATTAGGGTTCAAGCACCTTTGTGGTTGGAGGGAGAGGCGAGAATCGTCCTCTAAATATATATGATATGTACAATAGGATGGATGAATACCTGATGTAAACATGTTTGCACTATATAAGATGTCTATTTATGCATGTTCTTAAGCATAGAATTGCATTGCATATTATAAATATTGCATAACATGCATCATCTTGCATTTAGATTTGTTTGAATAAAATGGAGGTTAATTGTCTCCTTTTATATTCAGAGACAGGGCAAAATTTTTATCGGGGCCTCAGATCGAAGATCCAACCATATAGATTTGATCAGGACGACGATTGGAGTTTAACGACTCCAAGATCACCCTAATAAGACATCTGTAGCATCATATAGAGATCGGGGAACCTTAGAAGATTAAGGGCCAAGATGGTGTGAATTCACACTTCAAATGACAAATCCGATTGCACGAATGGATTCGGATCGACAGTCGCAGCCTAACAGTGTGAAAATCGACTCAATCTGACAACCGTGGCACCATCTACATCATCCAGAAGATGGACGACCAAGATGGTGCCACGCGGCGCCATCTTAGCTACCCAACCGGTCGCTACACCTGCCGCACCCTCTCTTCTTTGATGATTCTTCGTCGTTGGATGCGCATCCAATGGCTGTGGATGCACACGCACGTTTTGTAAGCGCGATACAAACGCGCTTGTAGTGCGTTGGTCGAACGTGCTTTCGCGAAGGGAGGACTCGCATTCGAGTCGTGAGGAGCGGGCAAGCGGGCACGAGGAGCGTTGGATCGTGATCGGTCAGCCGTGAGCGCTGAATAGCGCCTACGCGCTATCGCACACCCGCGTGTGACGTGCCATTAGACGTGGCGAGCGCGTGCAGAGGAGGCGCGGCGAGGAGTGCTCTCAGCCGTTCGATCTCACGATCGAATGAATGAGATTTGATGAATGTGGAAAGGCATTGCATGTGCAGGAGGTGAGCGGGCGGTGCAGATCGTCCACGATGGGGCTTTAGCAACGGTTTTATCCGTTACTAAAGACCCTTGATTTAATGTTTTGAGATTAAAGAGACCAAATTGCCCTCATTCCTTACAACTATAAAAGGAGACCTCCTCCATACGAAATCTTCATCCCTTCTCTCTCTTCTCTCCCTCTCCAAAGCTCAAGAGAAGCTTATCCCACACCTGGGATACTTCTCAAGAGATAAAGTCCAATTTCCATCCTCCTTTCGGAAGTGGATCCCACGACGGCGACGACGTGCTGCCCCATTCCCGTTCTTCCTGCTTCATCCTCC
Source organism: Thalassia testudinum (assembly GCA_037157565.1). NCBI lineage: Eukaryota > Viridiplantae > Streptophyta > Magnoliopsida > Alismatales > Hydrocharitaceae > Thalassia > Thalassia testudinum. Next base: position 78,579,657 of record JAZHRO010000002.1, read on the forward strand.
TTCATCCTGCTCAGTTCCCCATTTTCCAGGAGTCGTCCCGTCCGACTCATTTTCCAAGCAACCATTGAGGAGGATAATTCTCTCTCCATTCTTTTTAATGCTCTCTAGGATAGATTTACTGCTTTCTAGTGTAATCATTTTCTACTTTCTAGTCGTAATGTTTAGTATAACGAACAATCTCTTTGATAATGAATTCTATGTTCATTCTACATCTCTGTTTGGTTTTTGTTTGTAATATTCTCTCTCTCTCTCTCTCATTCTCTCTCTCTCTTCTATTTAGTGTAAATAGATAGATAGTTTCTAATTAATTAATCTACTTCGTGACAAATAAATTAAATGCATATTTTTAAGTCAAACGTCTGCCTCCCTGAGTTCGACCTGGGATTTCTATTTTGATATAAATTTTATTTGTTGAACATGAGTTCTTCGCTTTTAAACTACAATGACAGGTTTTCAAAATCAAATACATTAGCATAGCAACTCGTAACTTCAACATTTTGGTGCCGTTGCCGGGGAGGCGTCGCTCTTTGATTTTTTTTGCGTTTTACAACTTATGAATCATTTACCTCACTTCTCTCCTTTCTTATTGTGATTGCAGGTACTCTTTTGAGACAAGCAAAAGCGGTAGATTGAAGCAAAGTGCTGTTGAAGGTTTTGTAAGTTATCTCCCATCCCCTACCCATTAGTTTTCATTCCACCATGTGATAACACAAACATCAATCAACCTAGGTGTTCTTATAAACTCTAAGGTTAGTTTTGTTTGTTTTTTTGACACCTACACCCACCTCAACTTCCACATTTAAAAAGAAAAATAAAAAATTCCCACAGAGGTACACAACCTCATCTAATTTTCAAACTCAACCAGTAAACCGATCTTTGGAATCGGGACACACATCCAAACATATAATTGAGTAGAAATTAGATTAGGTAATCACTTGTGTTCCTAATTAAGTGGTGCAATAGGCCAGTTATTTGAGTTGATTGGGCTGCACCACTTCAATTAAAATCAACTCATCAAGTAGCTGCTGTTTAAGTTCAACTCTTATGGATTTACCAGGCACTCCACATTCTTTTAAATTTTAAAGGAAAACATCTTCACCTATGCTTTCAAAACTTGATGTGCCAACAAAACTTGTTTGAAAAAAATCCTAAAGTTGAATCCTAAAAGCTACTAAGCAAGATTTGAACCCTAAAATTCACTACATCAAAAGTAATCTTGCTTGAAAACCACTGGTTGTGCATGCACACACACATCAATCAATCATTAAGGGCACAACCCAGATAAAGGGCCCATCACATTCCAAAGCACATTCAAACCTAGCCCTAAATAAAACAGAGTAGACGTTGGCCTTAAGGATTTGACTCGCTCTTCAGAGCCCAGAATGAGATTATTTTCAATTAGTCTGTTTCTACTATTCAATCTGATGTCTAGCTAGGGGAGCAGAATCAAACGATCACGGCTGGGGGGTACACTAAGAACTAGAGGCGTAAGCTGAAGGAAGAACCTTCTCCCCAGTCCCTCCTAACTGGTTGGATTGAACAGACAGAAGTAGATTAAATCATTTCTTTATCTCAAGATGGGTTTTGGGAGTCTGTAGGTCTTTAGGCTAGCCCACTTAAGGATAGGTTTGATTGCTTGTATTGTAGGGCACCTTTCTTCCTCCTGTTTCTCATGAATCCTTCCACATTTTATATGCATTCCCGCTGTTTCCCTCCTGTTATGAGTTATCCTCAACATGACGAGTATCTCAACTTGTACTGTAATCAACCATTAGTTAGTTGGGATAACTTGGATTGGGGATACAGTTTCAGACCTTCGTGTTTAGGGTCTAACCTTGAACACTATGTTTGTGATTTCTATTCTTCTCAGAGCCACATCGATTATAGATCGTCACCCTTTTATGGACAACCTAATACGATCTACAATCAAGAAGGATACACTGATTCTTAACCATCCTCTGATTACACTGCCTTTAGGTCATCACCACCTTTTGGACAATCTGAAATGACCTATTATTAGGAAGGGTATAACGAATCTCAATTCGTTAACTCCTCTGCACTGATCCCAAACCCACCCAACCTTGAACTAACTCATTTGGTTTAGGGTAACTAGGTTCAAGATAAGGTTTTGGCTAACTTGAGGAATATCATACAATCTTTAGAAGTTCAGCCAATACCTTGCATTGAAAAATGGAGCCCCTGATTGAGATGATTGATGATTTGAATAAGTATTTGTTGGATTGGCTCTAGGATGTGAAGGATAAGAACCTGGGTGAGTTTCTACTTGGGAAGTTAGCGAAATTGAGGATGAGATTTGTGGTTACTTTAGTTCAATCGTGGGATGATTCCAAGGATGAACTCCCTTCAGGAGAGCCAATGTCAGAACTCACTCAGGCACCTATTGGGGGGAACACGTGTTATGAAGCTGACCAGATTGAATTAGAGCAACCAAATAAGGATGATCTAATTTCTTCACCTGAAATCCTTGAGCTGGGGTACAAGGAAACGTATGTCTCCATGGACCAAAAAGTGATGGATGATTTTGAGACATACATTAATACGGATTTTGATTTCTTTGATTCTGATGGTGACGATTCAAGTTGCGAAGTCTCACGCAAGTTTACAGAACACGATTTCTGTAAGACGATTAGGCCTGAGGAATCTGAAAGATCATTTGACAACCCAATAACTGAGGAAACTGATCTTATTAGGGCTCACATTACGGATCCAAAATCGCATTTTCTGGAGGATTCAATCCAATGCCCTGATTGTCAGTTACCCCATTGAGCTTATCAATGATTCTGTTTTTGAGATAACTAGACCCATGTCAATTCTGATTCAGCCACATCTTTTAGACTTGGAAATTTCAGATGAGGTGATTACTATGCAAGATGTCCCAAAACTTGACATTCTGAATGAGGAGAATAGAAGCTGGGAAGTTCTAATTTGGGAAGCACACTTTGGAGGAAAAAGAAGACTAAGTCTAAGGGTTCCATTTCAGCTGAAACCATCAAACCAAAACTCTTATGACATTTGTTCTGAGGATGTTCAACCTAAGCATACATTTATTGATTATCCTTTTGATATCAAATTCTTTGTAACCTGACTTTTTGGTCTTGGGTTGCATCCTCATAAATCGCAGACCTGACCCTGCTTGCATACTTATTTTAGGTTTTGGGTAATTTTTATCCAGAACCTTAGATATTCTCGATTATGGGGTATGGGTCTGCACCACAATCTGGTTCACATCTGTGGACATCTGCTAGCAGGTCAGAGGTTTCTTCTTTTTATTCTGATTCTGATCTGCACCTGTGAATTCTTTATTTCTCTTCTTTGTATAGTGTGCCTAGCTGAAGGCACTAAATTCAGCACATATACAGTTTTTGTTTATCTTGGAGCGGACCCGACATTCACGCAATTTAGGTGCTTTCTACTCTATTCCACTCTGTTTTGTCTTTTTAGTACAATGGGGACATTGCATTAGATAGGCATGGGAGGATGGATATTCATCTCTGAATTTATTCATCAGATTCGTAGATTTGTTTTATTTTCTTTTATTTATATTAAAAAAATATTATGGAATTAGGAAAGAGAACTTGGGTTTAAGAAAATTTTCAATCTTAGGAAATACTACATTATGATCTGAACACAAAGACCCTTTAGGTCTTTGGACTTAATCGGCCCGTGTATCCACTAAAATGTGGATTTATTTTTCGAGTCCTCGCCAACCTTAATTCTATTGTAATTGGAGTAAATAAGTTTGGGTGATAAGTACGCGACTTATCAACCTGCCCTCTGATTTGAGGGAATTTTGAGTTTTATGCAGCTACATACTTTCTTTGCACTGACTCGTTGCTCAACGATTTTAATGGAAATTGGGTTGCTAATGAACCTTCTAGGGTGATATGGCTGGCAAGTTATCGTGGGTAACAGCCCATAGGTAGGTTGTCCAGAGCCCAGTCACTGGACCATTCTCTTTTGGCTGCCATTAGGTAAATCTTAGACCAGGGAAGCCACCTACTTAAAAAAAAAAAGAGAAAAAGAAAGTCAAAATGAAAAGAAAAAGAAAAGGAGAAAAAAAAGAAAACAAAAGAAATAAGCCACACTTCGCCACACGAGTATGGCTGGCAAGTTGTCGGTGGTAACAGCTCATCGATCGGTTGTCCAGAACTCAGCTTAATAAATGCACTGAAAATTCCCAAAACACTTAGGAAGAAGCGGAGAAGTAGAATAAACTGGGGAGATATACACTAGATTCACCCTTGTGTTGACCTCGTAAAAATAAAAGTAGGGAGAAAGCTACCGGTTGTAAAAATACACCTTTAGGTAGAATTCTCTCTTTAAGGTCACCTAGAGGCGTAGAAATCCGAAGTTCATTTTTACTGCCGGTCAACGAGTCTATCACATTCACAATAAGATGCTTAGAACTTAGGGTTCTCATCAAATCTTGGGTGAGTTGAATGGCCGTAAAAAGCCACTCCTAAACCCTAAAACTCAAAAATCCAAAAAATTAGAAAAGAAGAAAAAGAGAAAAAGAAAATTTTCTTTGAATAAGGCAAGGGCTTGAGGCAGTCTGCATTTTGGCAGATACTCGGGCACTATTGTGTCTTTGAAAGTTCAGATCCTAAGTAAATATTTTCTTAATGGTTGAAAATAACTCATGCCCAAATAATCCAACCTGATTCTTTTATAAATAGCATATGGTTTTACTAGGGACTAGCAAAAGATAGGCATGGGGGTGTGATGTAAACATGTTTACACTACATAAGATGTCTATTTATGCATGTTCTTAAGCATAGAATTGCATTGCATACTATAAATATTGCATAACATGCATCATTTTGCATTTAGATTAGTTTGAATAAAATGGAGGTTAATTATCTCCTTTTATGTTCAGGGATGGGGAAAAATTTTTATTGGGGCCTCAGATCGAAGATCCAACCATACAGATTTGATCAAGGCGACGATTGGAGTTCAACGACTCCAAGATCGCCCTAATAAGACATCTATAGCATCAGATAGAGACTGAGGAACCCTAGAAGATCAAGGGCCAAGATGGTGTGAATCCACACTTCAAACGACAAATCCGACCGCACGGATGGATTTGGATCGACGATCGCAGCCTAACGGTGTGAAAATTGACTCAATTCGACAACGTGGCACCATCTACATCATCCAGAAGATGGACGACCAAGATGGTACCACGTGGCGCCATCTCAGTCGCCCAACCAGCCGCTACACCTGTCGCACCCTCTCTTCTTCGATGATTCTCTACCATTAGATGCGCATCTAATAGCTGTGGATGCACACGCACAATTTGTAAGTGTGACACAAACGCGCTTGTAGTGCATTGGTTGAACGCGCTTTCGCGAAGGGAGGATGCACGTTCGAGTCGCGAGGAGCGGGCGAGCGGGCGCGGGTGAGCTGGTGTGAGGAGCGTTGGATTGTGATCGGTTGGCTGCGAGCACTCAATAGTGCCCACGCACTATTGCACGCCTACACATGACGCGCCATCAGACATGGCGAGCACGTGCAGAGGAGGTGCGACGAGGAGCGCTCTCAGCCATTCGATCTCACGATCGAACAGCTGAGATTTGATGAATGTGGAAAGGCATTGCATGCGTAGGAGGTGAGCGGGCGGCGAATGTCGCCCACGATGGGGCTTTAGCGACGGTTTTATCTGTCATTAAAGACCCCTGATTTAATGTTTTGAGATTAAAAGGACCAAATTGCTCTCATTCCTCGCAACTATAAAAGGAGACATCCTCCATATGAAATCTTCATCTCTTCTTTCTCTTCTCTCGCACTCCAAAGCTCAAGAGAAGCTTGTCCCACACTTGGGATGCTTCTCAAAAGATAAAGTCCAATTTTCATCCCCCTTTCGAAATTGGATCCTGCGACGACGACGACATGCTGCCCCGTTCCTGTTCTTCCCGCTTCGTCCTCCTTCGTCCTGCTCCGTTCCTTGTCTTCTAGGTGTCGTCCCGTCCGGCTCGTCCTCCAAGCGACTGTCGAGGAGAATAATTCTCTCTCCATTCTTTTTAATGCTTTCTAGAGTAGATTTACTACTTTCTAGTCTAATCATTTTCTGCTTTCTAGTTGTAATGTTTAGTGTAATGAACAATCTCTTTGATAATGAATTCCATGTTCATTCTACATCTCTTTTTGGTTTTTGTTTGTAATATTCTCTCTCTCTCTCATTCTCTCTCTCTCTCTTCTATTTAGTGTAAATAGATAGATAGTTTCTAATCAATTAATCTACTTCATGACAAATAAATTAAATGCATATTTTTAAGTCAAACGTCTGCCTCCCTGAGTTCGACCCGGGATTTCTATTTCGATATAAATTTTATTTGTTGAACACGAGTTCTTCACTTTCAAACTACAACGGTAGGTTTTCAAAACGAAATACATTAGCATAGCAACTCGTAGCTTCAACAATACCCTTAAGATCAGAAAGGGTCCAGCCAATAGCTTTTCTATATTTACTCAAAACTTAGAGTTGTGTTCTTGTGCCCCAGTAAGTCCAGAATTTATAATCAAGGGCAGGGTCTGATTGGGTCCCAGGAAAACATATTTGAGGGAGTCAGGAAAAGGTTTTAATTCTAGTTGTGGGCCCGGCTCCAAAGGAATTTCTGCTTTTTGTGTTAGTGGTGAAGTGAGAGTGAAAGGGTTAGCTGGAGTGTTAGCTGAATGTGTGGTTAGGGTGGAAGGGTGAGAAGAAGTGGATTGTTCAGGAACCGTGTTAATGGCAAAACAGGAACCTAAATGTGAAATCTGCAAAGTTTCCTCCACTATATTTTCCATTTTTGAATTCGAGTCATCAAAGAAATCAGGTTCTTGGAACCTCCTAGAAGCTTGGAAAATATCTAGGGTTACAGATTCATCGCCACACATGATCTTCATTTTACCAGAATCACAATCAATATTTGCGCGGGCGGTGGCTAAGAATGGTCTTCCAAGAATTATAGGGGCAAACTGTAATGCTTCTGGTACCTCTATATCCATGACTAAAAACTCTACTGTAAATAAACAATTTTTGACCCAGACAAGGACATCCTCAACAATTCCCCTTGGTTTAATTGTAGATCGGTCGGCTACGTGAAAAGTAACCTCAACAGGCTTTAATTCACCGATCCTAAATTCCTCAAAAACAATTGTGGGGATAAGATTAATTGAGGCACCAAGATCCAACAAGGCGCGATCAAAAGAAGTATCATTAATGATAACTTGAATCAGGGGGTGCCTGGATCTTTTCTCTTAAGAGGTAGTCAACTCTGCACAACTTAGCTGACTGTCTCAGGAAGGATCACCTTTCCTAAATTTCTGGGCTACCTTTTTGGGGTACACAAATCTTTTAGAAATTTTGCATAGGCAGGGGTGTATTTTATGGCATCTAGGAGAGGGATGTTAATTTCAACTTGCTCAAATAAATCCATTAATTCTGTATCAGTGGGCTCAGATTTCTTCTTTTTCTTATTTTGTGAAGAATGGAGGGCTTGTGGAAATGGTGCAGGGTTTCCCTGTTTTGCATTATTAGGTTCCTAAACAGTGGTTGAGGAAGATGGGGAAGAGTTGATTTGTTTTTCATTGAAATGAGTTTCTTTAATAGGTAGGGGGTCTTGAGTGGTTTTCCCATTCCTTAAAATAACTACATTTGCATTCTGGTTGTTTCTAGGATGAGGACGGGAAACTTGACTGTCATTGAAATTCGGGGGATGCTGAGGTGCTGGTTGAATGGGTTGACTCGGATATCCACCTTGGAACTGATTCCTTTGATTATTCAGGTTGGGCATGGGTTGGGAAGGTGAATTCCCAACAGGTCGATGATCAGGAGTAACCTTAACTTGGTGTTGCAAGTTGGTAATCATGCGGGTTACTTTTTTCATTTGATTCTGCATACCTTGCAGATTTTTCATGACCTGAGTATTGATATCTTCCTGGGATGGTCTAGGTTGATATGCAGGTTGCCCATAATTCCCAAAATGATTTTGTTTGGGAAAAGGAATCAAGTTTGGGTTTTTCCAGGAGTGATTCAGGTTGGTCCTTCAGTTTTGATTGTAAGTGTTGAAGGGGTTTCTAAATTGCTTCTGGAGAGCATAAATATTTTCTGTGGTGGGATCAAGAATATTTTGATTCAAATAATCAAAATTCCCAATCAATTCTTGTGGGAAATCAGCTGGAAATTGCTGACCAGCAGGTGTGGCATCAATATTATGCAGATTTTCTCTTTGGAGAAGTTGTGGAGTGTTAGTGTGTGGAGAGTTAAAGTGTGGAGCTTGTTTGTTTGTGAGCTTTTCTTCCATTTTTTTTTGGTGATTTTTCATCTGGTCCAGTCGTTGAGCTAACATATATAGATCATCCTGAGTGATTGGAACAGAGGTGGATTTGGAGTCAATTTCATTGACTCCATGTCTTGGGTTTTGTGTTCTACCAAAAGTGTCCATTGAAGTCATATTAAATGAGTTTTCACTCATTTCTTCAAAGAGGAGATAGGCACTTTTGACATCTTTATTAAGGAAATTGCCCCCACATGATGCATCCACAAATCGCTTCAATTGATCTTCTAATCCATGATAGAAGATCTGCACTAACTGCCATTGCAGAATTTCATGGTGGGGACAACTTCATAAAAGTTCTTGGAATCTTTCCCAGGCTTCATGGAGGGGTTCACCAATTTTTTTCTTGAAAGGTTGTTATAGATCTTCTTAAAGCGTTAGTTCGACCGATCGGAAAAAAATTATTTAGAAAAGCACTCTTTAATTGGGGCTAGGTGGTAATTGGGCACCCAACCGTTCTAAACCAATGTGAAGCTTTATCTTTTAGAGAGTGAGGAAAAAGTCTCATCAACCACATGTCTTCCTGCGCATTGAGGGAACGAGTGGTTTGAGCGATGACAGTTAATTCCTCGAGATGACAAAAAGGGTCCTCTCTTGGAAGACCATGAAAATGCTTGATAAGATTTAGAATGGCTGGTTTGATCTCAAAATCCCCTTGTGGTATGACCACCTCGGGTCTTTCCCCATAATTGGAAGGATCATAGAAATCCTTAAGAGGAATGACAGGCTGTTGGCAGGGTGGTGGGCTTTGCCCTTGGTTAGCTAAGTTCGTTATAGCCTTAGCCAAATCCTCTTGATTTTATTGCAGCCGAACCAAATGGTCGACCATCAAGGCAAAGGGGTTTGTATTTTGAGTTTGGATTGGAGAGCCACTTGGCCCTGTAGGAATTTTTGGTTGCTCCAGATGAGGGAGGTGAGGGATGGGGAAGTCAGCTTGTGGGTCGGCTGACGGGTTAGAAGCGGAAGCAGAATTTTTTTGTCGATTTCCCAGGTTTTCCATTTTTTCTGAAGAGGAAGGAGAAGAAAACAATGATTTTTTGGTGTAGGGGGCAAAATCAAATGGTCCCTCAAGATGTGATTTTTGGGACCTTCGCCCGTGCATGCACTTTTTTGGAAGAATTGGAGGGGAGGAGAAGAGATGGAGATGAGAGAAAGTGTGCAATTCAAACAACAAATTCTAGACCTAACTTAAGTGTGACTCCTTAGGAAATTAACCTAAGACTTGGTCTATCTAGGAAATAAGTAATCACTAGTAAATACCCATTCTGTCAATAAATCTAGCCAAGTTGTTTAAAGGGAGGTTTGGACCCAAGCATTTCCCAGGAAAATCCCAGGTGCTTGTACAAACCCGTGCCTGGTCGTTTGATACGGCCCCTCAGCCTGAACATCAGATATAGATGATAGAATTGATATCAACTAAAGAGAATTTAAGACCTAGATAGCAAGCCTAAGTTGATGAAAACCTTACAGGTCAAATTGCTACAAATTTTAATTAGGTCTAGGATACTAATGTGCACACGGAATGTAAAGGGCATTGATTTGGGTATTGCCCTGTTATTTCAATTTGTATGTGTGTGCAGGAATTGGAAGTTGATTTCAATGAAAAATAAGTTGTCACACAATTTTTGTATTTCTATCTTTTAGGATTCAATTTAATTTAATGTGTTTTAGGGTTTCTTTTTTTAAATGTTCAAACAGGTTTGAAACTTCCACAATCAAAGGAAAACAAGTCGTATTGGTGATGATAAATTTCCTTTAAAAGTGGTTTTCTAGAAATACAAAGGAAAACCCTAATGCAATTTGATCCTAAGGCAAAAAATTACTACCAATGAGTTATTTTAAGGCTTTCTGCATTAAGTAATGGTCCAAACAATTCAAAAAAACCACTACTTTGAAGAAAATCAAACAAGGATTCCAGAAAATATTTTTTTAAGATTTTAGGAATTTGTTTCATAATCGTTTTGAATTTTTATTTGTGCTTATGTCAAAGTCTAGAAATGATACCCATGGATATTTTGGACTTTCTGTACCACCACCGACCTCAAAAAATTTTGATTATTTTATATTATGTGTGAAATTTTACAAGGATTCCAGAAAGATAAATTTCATAAAAATTAGCTTAGTAGAAAGAATCTAAAAATTCACGGATAGTAACAAAATAAGAAGAATAAAGGGTGTGACCCCTCTGTAGTCCACGAATTTTTAAAAATTAAATACAAAATAAATTGATCTAAAATTTGGAACAGATGTTCCCTACTTGATTTAGAATCCTTGAGTGAAATTTCAAGATTTTAGAAAGCTTGTGGTGTTAGGAATTGATTTTTCAAGTCCGGACAGAATCTGGGTTTGAAAAATAGAACACCCGCACTTGAAATGGTGTGGTGTTTAATGGTGCAAACAAGCAAACATTGAGTTTTAAATTGCACCACTCCACTAATTAAGATATTTAAGATCCTGAAAGCTAAGTTTAATATTTTTTTGGTAGTTTTTAAGGATAAATGTGACAAGAAAGGGGGAACCAACATGAAATTCCACAGGAAGACAAGATACTTCAAGCTTCTCAAAATTTCCCGCTTACTTTCTACAATTGATTCGTGCACACACAAGAGAAAAGAGAGACAAGTGGATGAGATCCACTTCAAGCAAGAGAATTAATTAAGCAAGCCGTGCCTCCCTGGCAACAATGCCAAAAAGTGATGCGAAAAATCACGTGATTTGTAATTAGGGTTTTTAAAATCGTTGTAACACACGAAATCGCATACACTGTTAAAATTTATATTCCTAGATAGTTGGGTATTTAGGGTCATCCAAGGAGGCAATTTGTTTGCAAAAATAGGTCTCTTGCTCAGAAGTGGAAATCAACATTCTTTTTCGTCTTTTTCAATATATCATTTTTATGTTTTTGAAATCAAGGCAATATACGAAGCTATTGGGGAAAAAATTACTACACCTAGTATGCTAATCTAAGTGACAAAAATTATCCTCTTTCTAAGCTCAACCTAGGCGCGAGGAGTCCTAGGTTAATTAGAAATGAGGAGTGAAACTACACTAAAGAGAAAGCAAGGTAATGCAATAAAAAGAGTGCAACAAGAAATCAAGGCAACTTCTTTTTTTTATATTAAAGGAAATTGTCTACAAGTAGATGAATGCTTCTACAAAAATTTGCAAGAACAAAATAAAGACAAATCCTTTAGATGATGATGGTGATGAAGAGGATGAAGCTCTTCTTGCTCCAAGACTGGTAGCTCCTGAACTTAAGAAGAAGATCTCCAACTTTCTATAGCTCCGCTAGAACGATGTCCTCCAAAGCAAGCCCTTGGGGGCATGCTTAAGTCCTCCAAGGTGGATGGATTTCCACCTTCAAAGGCTCCTCCTAAGGTGGCGTGGACCACCTTTGATTCCACCTCCAAGGGTGGAAGTGTACCATCCTTAAGTCCTCCACTTCCTAGGGTAGGTGTGTACCCTAGGTTGTCCACCATTGCCTGGCTTCCTTCCTTGGCTGGCGTGGGCACAAGAGAGAAGAGAAGAGGGGAAGGCACCAAGGGGACAAAATATCCCCTTAATCTTCTTCTTCTTCTTCTTCTCTTGACCTATGTAGGTGGAAATATAAGTAAGTTGTAGCCAAGGGTGACTTTTTTTTGGTGGAATATGGTGGGTATTTATAGAGGTGGAGAGGGGGGTAGTAGGCATGGGTTAGGTGGATGGCTAGGATGTATTTAGGTGGTGGTTATGGGTAGTTAGGTTAATCCTAGGGCTAAGGTTAGTTGGCGCCAACCCAAGGGTTACCTAGGTGGTGGTTATGGGTGGTGGAACCTCTTGAAGTTGGTGCCAAAATGGGTTCTAGAAGGGGGCTTAGGTGGCACCAAGTAGGGTTCTAGAAGGAGGGGTAGGTGGGTGGCTAGGATGGGTTATATGGGTAGGTGTAGGGTTAGGATGGGGGGCTTTTTGGAGGGAATTTTTGGTGCCAAAACAAGAGTAGTTATAGGTGGTTTTGGCACCATTTAGTGGTGTCTTTTGGTGGTAGTGGGTAGGCTAGGTGGTGGCACCAAAAGGAGTAGAGTAGAGCTAGCTTAGGTGAGCTTAGGTAGGGCTTAGTTGGTTGAGCTGGCTAAGGAGGGTTTTTAGGTGCTGGATTGTCAAGGGAGCTAGAGCCTAGCTAGGCTAAGTTAAGCTAAGCTAGCTTAGCTAGTAGAGGAGTAGAGGAGGGGGTATTGGATCTAGGGTTTGAAGAGAGGAGCTGAGGAGGAGAAGTCTGGAGCTTGAAATGGAGCTGACAGCTGCTGAAGAGGTTAGCATGGAGCTACTCTAGCTACCTTAGCTTGCTAGTTCTTTGCTAGTTGCTAAGCCAAGGTAAAGTGAGCTGGCTTCTGCTGAATTGAGCTTAGGTGAGCTAGGTCTGGTGCTCCTGGGGAGGATCAAGCTGGGTGAGGCAGCTAAGGTAGCTTAGCTCAACTGAGTTGAGCTAAGCTGGGTCCCCAGGAGCTGGACTTGAGCTTCCTAAGCTGGAATGAAGTCATCTTCAGTAGTTTGGAGTTGAGTGGAGCTGAGTGTAGCTGGACCTGAGCTAAGGTGAACTCCAGTCAACTCAGTTGAGCTAGCTAGAGCTCCTTGTGGACTCATGGGAGCTGAGATGAGCTAGACTCAGCTAAGTTGAGCTGGATCTGAGCTGACTTGAGCTAGGGTGAGCTAAGATGAGCTCTCTTAAGATACCATTTAACTGAGATGAGTTGAATGGAGCTAGGATGAGCTAACACTAGTTCAGGTGAGCTGAATTCTAGCTATGGTGAGCAAGATCAAGCTGATTTCCAGCTGGTGAGAGCTTCTCCTTCACCAGTTGCCTTCCCAGGTGCTAGGGTTCTAGGGATCTGGTAATCTGTATATCCCTAACACTCACAAAAACACATTAAAAAAAAATAAAAAGTGCAATGCATGCCTAACTTATTTAATGCCTAAATGCAGCCTAAAAACCCATTTGCTGAGCAAAATCTTATGAGCTAGGTTTATTTTAATGCATAATAATGATGATAAACTAGTGTTTATCAGGGCCCTCCTCGGCTTGGGTGCTTCCATTGATGTGATCCCCTCCTCACTACACATGGAATTTGGTCTAGGCTACCTAAAACACACTAACATAACCTTTTAGTTAGCCTATAGATCCATTACAAAACCAAGGGGTATTTTGGAGGATGTTTTAGTCAAGGTTAATGATTTGCATTACCTTGCTGATTTCATGGTCCTGGACATGGAAACCCCAAAATAGCTCAACCACACCCCGATTATTTTGGGAAAACCTTTCCTAGCTACTGCCAAGGTGAGGATTGATTGTGAATCAGGAAATATAGAAATGGCCTCAGGGGATAAGACAAATCGATTCAATATTTTCGAGGTCTCAAAGAAGAATAAAATTAAGTATGGTTCAATGGAGGAGCTTGGTAGAATAGAGGAAGTAATGGCCATATCTACCTTAGACAACCTTTTAATGGCCAACTCAACCTAAACTCAGGAAGAAGATCACACGGTCGCGGAAATAATTAAGGACAAAGCAAAAATGCGACCAATTGTAGCAACACGGGATGAGGAAGATATACATGAAATCAAAAATTTGTTGGATGATTCACGTGATCAAGATAAAACCCAGCAACATCCTTATCCTAAATGCTTAGAGTTTAAGGTCCAACTTGTGGGTGGGAATTTTGAGGATCAGGATGGTTGGTTTAAGAACCTTGAGTGTGAGGATGAAATTGAACATTAGGGAAGAACTCTTCAAACATTAGGTATTCTAGAGTACCCACAAATCCCCAACACATCACAAAACCCTCTTCGTCCTTTCTCACCCAACCATTGCACAAATTCTATACCCAACCACACTTCCTCTGTAATAAATCAACAAAACTCCTATTGGAGACCATTTGGGCTCTCCCTGCACCACCAGCTTGCCGCTTTCATTGTTCATCTCTTTGGCAAGCCCATTTTCACTCTCTGAGACCCATACCTGGGGAACTGGAAACTATGTTGTTGTGGCCTCAATGTTTAGTTATTTTTTAGTGAGGACCTCGCCTAGCTGAAGGCACTAAACTCAGCTCATGTAAGGACTGTTCCAAGCTGACCTGAGTCTCATGGAAATCAGGTGCTATTCTTCCACTTTACTCTCTTGCATGCTTTCATTTTTCACAATGAGGACATTGCAATAGCTAAGCATGGGGGGGGGACATATTTTATTACCTTTTTGTCAGCTGTAACAGTAATTTCCTGTTATTTGATTCTTTAAAAAAAATGAAAATTCAAAAAGATAAAAAAAGGAAGAATTAGGAGAAGAGAACTTAGGCATTTGGAAGTTATTAACTTTAGGAAATGATACGAGAGGACCTAAACACTTTGACTCTTCAAGTTTTCGGGCTTAATTAGCCTAGGTGTCCACTCGAATGTGGACTTAGTCTCGATTCCTCGCCAATTAAAATTCATTTTAAGTTGGTAAATAAATTGGGATGATAAGTATGCAACTTATCAACTCGCCCTCTGATTTGGGGGGACTTTAAGCCTAAGCATCTACACACTTTTTTTTGCATTGACTCACTTTTTGATGGTTTCTTCAGAAATTGGGTAACTAAGGAACTATATAGGGTGGTATGGCTGGCAAGTTGTCGGTGGTAATAGCTCATCGGTAGGTTGTCCAAAGCCTAGTCACAAGACCATTTTCGTTGTACTACCTCTAGGTAAATCTTAGATTAGGGAAGTCACCTACTTAAAAAAAATAAAAATAAAAAGAAAAAGAAAAAAAAGTATATATAGAAGAAAGAGAAAAAATAAAAACACACTTCACCGCACGAGTATGGCTGGCAAGTTGCCGTGGGTAACAGCCCATTGGCCGGTTGTCCAAAACCCAGCTCACAAAAAAATGCACAATAATTCCCAAAATAATTAGGGAAGAAGCATGGAAGTAGAATAAATCGGGGAGATATACACTGGGTTCGCCCTTGCGTTGACCCCATAAATAAAAGTAGGGAGAAAGTTACCAATCGAAAAGATAAACCTCTAGGTATGGTCACCTAGGGTTGTAGAAACCCGAAGTCCGTTTTAACAGCTATCTAATGAGTCTTTCACTATTTTCACAAGATGCTTAGCACTTAGAGTCATTTTCGAGTCTTGGGTAGGTCGGGTAGCCGTAAAAAGTTCTCCCAGAACTCTCAAACTCCAAAAGTACAAAAAAGTTAGAAAAGAAGAAAAATAAAAAAATGTATCTTCCCTTTTCAAAGAAGGCGAGGACCTGGGAGGTCTGCATTCTGGCAGACACCCGGGTACTGTTGAGTTTTCGTTGTTTAGGACCTCAGTTGAAAATTTCTATTGTTAATAAACGACTTAGGCCTAAGCGATCTAATCCTAATTCTATTTTTATACATAACATGTAGTTTAATTTTTCTAGGGATTAGCAAAAGATAGGTATGGGGGTATGATGTAGACATAATTATTGAGGGTAAAATGCCTATTCATGCATGTTCCTAGGCTTAGATTTGCATTTCATGTTATAAATATTACATAGCATGCATCATTCTGCATTTAGAGTAGTTGTATATAATGTAGGTTAATTGCATCCTTTTTGTGGTCTGGAGAGAAGGATATTTATTTCGAAGCCTCGGATTGACAATTCGACTGTATGGATCTGATTAAGACGACGATCGGAGTCCAATGCCTCTGAAATTGCCTTGATCGGAGTCCCGTTGCACCATATGTAGTCCGAGGAAGATCAATGGCCAAGGGACTAGGTGACATAATTAGGAGCTTCAAATGACAAATTCGACCATGCAAATGGATTCGAGTTAATGATTGCAGCCCAACGGAGTAAAAATTGACTCAATCCAACCTCTGTAGTAGCCCCTACAACGAAAAGAAGATGGACGACCCAGATTACGCCACGTGGCACAGCCCAGGCCGCCCATGTGCATGCACGGGTCACTGCACACGTGCGGCAGCGTGGGTACGCACGCAGAGGCACGCATGCGCACAGCGCAGCGCCAGCACATGAGCGTATGCATGCACGATAAAGAAAGCGCATAGCGCAGAGCTAGCGGAGCAAGGGGTAGGCACCTGCTCAATTGGTGCTAGCCTACAGCGACGCATGAGCTAGACCTACAACGATACTTATAGCTGTCGCTAATTCTTCGCATGCCAGCAAAGCCAGCTGTGGCATGAGCGGGCATGAGCTGCCTACAGCAACACTTCCAGCGATGGCTTGGAGGTCACTAATGGTCCCATACCTAATTTTGCCTCTTCTCCTCCACTATAAAAGGACCTAGACCCCCTCCCTTCCAAGCCATCTCTACCTACTCTACTCCCACGTACTCCCAAGCTCTAGCAAGCCTACCAACGCTCTGTTAGAGCTTGCTCTCAAGCTCCCAAGGCACCTATTAGTATAGCGAACCTCTGCCCCACCAAATACTCCTCCAACTTCCCATCCCCATTCATAGGTTGCCTTGGAGCCGTCCTCCCACCTCCATTCCGGTAGCAGATCATCTCCGCCTTCTCACCTCCATTCCGGAGCCACGCCAAAGCTTTCCTCTACCCGTGTCCTCCTGCATCTCACCTCCGTCGACCTACTCCTCACCTCCTTCGTTCGAGCTTCAGCCAGGCGTCGTCGTCTCACCGAACAACTGATTTGGGAGATTTCTTCTCACCCCCCTCTCTTTTTATGCTTTCATAATTTATTGTAATTAACATTGGAGTGATATATATCTATCAAATTTGTTCCATATCTATTGTGATTCATTCTGCTTGTCTTCTTCTTTCAAAAATACAAAAAAATAACAAAATCCTATAATACCAAAAATAAACAAAACAAAGCATGATTTTCAATTAAAATAAACGTTGCCTCCCTGTGTTCGACCTAAGACTCCCTTGGAGTTTCGGTATAAATTTTATTTAACCACGAGTTTTGCAACTATGACGACGGGTTACTTGTAACCCTAATTTCAAACTCGCGAAACACGTGTGATCAATTATCACATAATATTTTTATCTTATTAAATATCAAATTAAAATCTTTCAAAGTATTTTTCATCCATAACACTTGGGAACATGCTAGAGCGGCAGCTATATACTTAACCTCCGTGGTTGATAAGGTTACACTAGATTGTTTCTTTAAGAACGAAGAGACTAGTGATTTGCCTAAAACTTGGCATGTCCCATTAATACTCTTCTTATCGGTACAGATACCTACGTAGTCCATATCGCCATATGTAACTAGTTTGAAATGTGTACTCCTAGGGTAAAATAGGTTAAAATAAACCATATTCACATGTGTCAACCATATATCTAAATATTCTTTTAACTGCATTTAAGTGTGATTGTTTGGGGTTTGATTGAAATCTAGCACATAAGAAAGTACTAAATGGAATGTTGGGTCTACTAGAGGTTAAATACAACAAGGAGCTAATCATGCTACGATAAAGTTTTTGATCTATGGGAGTACCTAACTCATCCAAGTCCAAGGAGGTGACACTCATAGGATTGTTCTTCCCTTTACTTTTCTTCATCTCAAATCTTTTCAGCATCTCCTTTGTGTAGTTTGATTGACACACAAAGGTCCCGAATTTGAGTTGAGTGATTTGTAAACCCAAGAAGAACTTGAGTTCACCCATCAAATTCATTTCGAATTCTTCCTGCATAATCTTGGAGAACTTTCTACACATAGATTCATTAGTAGCACCGAAGAGAATATCGTCTACATATATTCGGACTAATAATATGTCTTTTCCTTTTCTTTTAATGAACAATGTAGAATTAGCTTCTCCTATAGAGAAGTTTGCACTCAACAAATAGACTTTGAGTCTCTCATACCATGCTCTAGGAGCTTGCTTTAGGCCATATAATACCTTGTTTAATTTATAGACAATGTTAGGTTTATCATGAGACTTAAAACCAGAAGGTTGTTTTACAAAAACTTCCTCCTTAATGAAACCGTTAAGAAAAACACACTTAACGTCCATTTGAAAGAGTATAAAGCCAAGGAAGGTGGCATAAGTATGAAGCATGCGAATTGATTCTAGTCGAGTTATGGGAGCGTAGGTCTCATCAAAATCAATCCCTTCTTCTTGGTTATATCCTTATGCTACCAACCGAGCCTTGTTTTGAATGACTACACCAAATTCATCCAACTTTTTCTGGAATACCCATTTGGTTTCTATTATCATTTGCTCTTTAGGCTTAAGTACTAGATCCCAAACTTCATTCCTTTGGAATTGGTTGAGTTCCTCTTGCATAGCCGTCATCCAAGGTTCTTTAGAGTATGCTTCCTTGATGTTCTTCGATTCAACTTGAGATACAAAGGTAGAGAGACCGAAAGAGCAACTAAAACAAGATCGGGTTTTAACGCTATCGAAAACACTTCCAATGACTTGACTTTCGGGATGATCCCTTTGAAATATCCAATATTTTGGAAGATTATGGACATTAGAGTTGGGGATGTTTGACACATCAATAGAAGAATCATCATCATTTTCCACATTGACCTGATCAATAGAAGAAGAGTGAGGTGATTCATCGAAAGAAACATGAAGGGTTTCCTCCACTATTAATGTGGTCTTGTTAAAAGTCCGGTATGCCTTACTACATGAAGAATAACCAATAAAGATAGCTTCTTCACCTTTGACATCAAATTTATCTAAATTAGAATGGGTATTTAAAACAAAACATCATCATCCAAAAACTTTAAAATAATTAATCTCGAGTATTTTCCCATAATATAGTTCAAAGCAAGTTTTTGCAACTCAAATAGAATTAAGATGAGATTTAACACATAACAAGCCGTGGTAACTTCCTCTACCGAAAAGTACTGCGACAACCCAGAGTCTATGAGCAATGTTCGAGTACACTCTTGAAGGGTGCAGTTCTTTCTCTCAACTACCCTATTTTGTTGAGGTGTTCGGGGAAAGAGCAAGGAGTTTTCAAACTTGCCCCCATGAACACTATGAATTTGAGTGATTTGGTAGTCTTTTTCAGTTTGAACCTTCCCACAAAAAATAGAAAAGATGGAAAACACTCCATCTTTGGATCTCAAGAAGGAGACCCATGAAAACCTTGAAAAATCATCTACAATTACAAGGCAATATTTGCATCTACTAAGACTCTCATATTTTGTTGGTCCAAACAAATCTAGGTGAAGTAATTCTAGTGGTCTTGATGTGAATATAACTTCTTTGGTTTTAAAGCTAGATTGCATGATTTTACTTAAGTTACATGAATCACATATAAGGTCATCTACAAATTTTCCTTTAGGAAGACTTCTAACTAGTTCATATTTGGCTAACTTTTGGACTAGCCTCATATGAACATGTTCTAGTCTTCTATGCCATACATTCAATTCATCATTAGCTACAAGACATTCATAAGCACTATCTTTATCAAATTCTACAATATAAATGTCTTTAAACCTAGTTCCCTTAAGAAGAGTTTTATTTGTTGATGCATGCATAATTTTAAATATTTTGGAGGTGAAAACTACCTTATGTCCCTTATAACAAATTTTACTAACACTTAATAAGTTATGTTGTAATCCTTTTACTAAAGACACATTTGAGATAGGAGATAGAGGGTTACCTATTTTACCAAGGCCAATAATATGGCTCTTGTGGTTGTTGCCAAATGTAACCATTCCTCCATCCATAGGTTGGAGGTCCAAAAATAGGTGCTTGTCCCTCGTCATGTGTTTGGAACAATCGAAGTCCATCACCCATCGGCCTCCTTGGCGATGGTCTCCTTGTCTTCTTTCTTGTAGGTCTCTTTGTTCCGACAAAAGACCTCCATTCGTAACTTGGTGTTTCTTTAGGCCTTTCTAGTTTGAGTTGGCCATCCTTCATTTTGTAGATCCAGTTTTTGACATTATACTGTCCTTTGAAACCTACAAAATAAAGTGCAAGTTGTCTTTTTGGTATCCATAGTAATGTGGATCCGTATTTATTAGTGGTTCTTTTTGGAGGAAGATCCTTTTTAAATTCATTTTGACTACTTTCATAATAGCCTAGTCCAAATTTACCTGAGGAAGGCTTTTGATGACCAATAAGCTTGTCCAAGTTATTCTGTCCTTTTTTAAATTTGGCTAAGTTCTTAAGAAGTTGATTTGATTTTTCTTTAAGTTGATTTATCACTATTTTCATTTTGCGAGGTTTATCTTCTAGTCCTCTAATTTCTAATCTAAGTAGGCCATTCTCATCCTTTTTATGAGAGTTTGATTTTTCAAGAACATGAATCTTGTCAAGTAGTTCTTCTGTAGCTAGGAATTTTTGTTCACTCATGGCTATATATAAATCCTTTGTTAATGATTCTTTTTCAATCACTAGATTTCCTATTTATATATTTAAAGCTGTGATTTCTTTAGTGAGAATTATGTTCTTTTCTTTAAGGTCATTTATTAATTCCTTACACTCTAAGTTTTCTACTTTTAGTCCTTGTTTCTTTAAAATCTAGATACAATAAATCAAATGCTTCTTGCAACTAATCTAAGGAATATAAATTTACCTTAGGTTCCTCGAACTCAGATCCGGATGTGTCGTTGGTTGCCATGACTCTCAAGCAAGTTGTTTCTTCATTTGTCTCCTCTTCTTCTTCGGAAGTGGAGTCATCCCAAGTCACTTGGAATGCTTTCTTCTTGAAATGCTTAGGCTTGGACAACTTTTTGTAGTCAGAAGGCTTCTTGCCTTTCTTCTCATCATCCTTTTTGAGCAAGGGACACTCCTTCCTTATGTGACCTCTCTTCTTGCTATTGTAGCAAACTAGAGGTTCTTCTTCCCTTTTCTTTCCCTTGATCTCTCTTCTATTTCTGAGGAACTTTTTAAATTTTTTAGCTAATAAAATAAATTATTCATCATTGGTACTTACCTCATCGTCTGATGTTGCCTTGAAAGCTAAGGCCTTCTTCTTTGGCTCCGGTGTGATTGACTTCTTTTGGTCCATCTTTGTCTCATAAGCCATTAGATTCCCAGGTAGATTCTCCTTGTCTAGATCCTTTACTTGGTTGGTGATGAGCAAGTTTCGCAGGATTGAAATTGGGGTTTCAAGAACCCGTCGTCGTAGTTCGCAAAACTCGCTATCAGATAAAATTTATAACCGAAACTCGAAATGTGAGTCTCGGGTCGAACATGGGGAGGCGAACGTTTGGTTTTATGAAATCCACGTTTCACTTTATTTCTTTTTTTGTCATTTTTATCTTTTATAATTTTTTTTGGAAATTTTTAGAATGCAAGAGATCAGATCGACAATTTCTTATCTAACTAATCTACTTGCAAAATATAAGAGAGAGAAAGAATCACATATATTTCTGAATCAAACGTTTGTTACAACTAGGAAAGCGGGAAAGATTACACTATGAAAGCAATAAAGATAGAAAGAGGTGAGAGAATCCCCCTCGACGGTAGCTCGGAGGATGACTTGCTTTGACGTCGCCTAGAGGAAAGTGGTGAGGAGCGGGACGAAGGAGGATGTAGCCAGAGGATGGAGGATGGGGTAGGGTGGCATTGCGGCGAGGATCTTCTTCTCGAAGGGTGGTAAGAGGATGGCCATGGGATGCTCCACAAATGGGGATGAGAGGTGGGAAAACTATTTTCTTTTCTACTCTAAAGGAGCATCCCGGGCTTGGGACAAGCTCTCTCTAGAGCCTTGGAGCTGGTGAGAGGAAGAAAGGAAGAGATGAAGAAGAATGGGAGGGGTAGGGGTCCTTTTATAGTGGAGGAAAGAATCAAATTCGTATACAGGACATTTAGTGACGGTCATTAACGTCACTGAAGATCTGCCACAAATGTCGCTGAAGGTCCTGCACCAACCGTCACCCCTGCTGGCGCGTGCATAACGTAGGCCATTAGTGATAGCTACAAGCGTCACTAAAGGCCCGCGCAATTGTCGCTGTAGCCTATAGCTCACGCTTGCTTACAGTAGTGCTCACACTAGCGCCATCAGATGCTCGATCGACGGTCGCGATCGCGCGAGGATTGCGCGCTCATATGGCATTGGATGGCACGTGAGAATGCAAGTTGAGTTGGGCATTGGATCGCGCAGGCGTATCCGTGATCATTTGTGTGTCCGCGTGGAGACTCTACACCGTTCGATGAAGATTGTGTGGCCCAATTTGGCGCTCGTGCTCACGCTGTTAATTGCACGTGCTCGTGGGGATTTGACCACGTGCTTGCGACTTGAGAGCACCCCTCGCGACCAATGTGTTGCGAGTACTTTTGTGTCTCAAAGATGAATTGAGTGCTGCAGGCGTGGAGGCATCCCAACCGTTGGATCTTGATCCAACGACTTGGATTCGAAGGCGTGGAAGATGAAGGGTAGGGTCAGTTGCTGCTGGCCAGTGTTGGGTGGCCTAGATGGTGCCACGTGGCGCCATCTAGGTCATCCATTCTTCTTTTGTAGAGGGTGCTACGGAGCTCTGATTGAGATGATTCCCACATTCCCGGACTGCGATCGTCGCTCCGAATTCATCCGTACAGTCGGATTTTTTCATCCGAAGTCCGTATGGATGTCGCATTGCCCCCTGGTTGTTGATCTTCCTTGGACTTCATATGATGCTATGGGACTCCGATTTAGATGATTTTGGAGGCGTTAGACTCCGATCGTCATCTTGATCGGATCTATACAGTCCGATCGTCCATCTGAGGCCCTGAAATAAATCTTCTTCTCTCCTTACCATAAAAAGGACCTAATTAACCTAAAATATATACAAGTACTCTAAATACAGAATGATGCATGCTATGTAATATTTATAACATGAAATACAAATCTAAGCCCAAGAACATGCATGATTAGGTATTTTAACCTAAATAAATGTATCTATATCAGCTGGCTTCTTCTATCGTTGTAACCTTTTGCTCCTATTCGGGTCCGAGGGAGCGAAGGAGCTTGGGTTGAAGCCCCCACTTGATAAATGTCTTCCCTAGAGACTTGATGTTATTCACGATTAACGTGAATTGGGTGTACATGTCCCTTAGTCTCTCGTTCTCCTTCATAGTGAAGGCTTCAAATTCTTGTGATAAAACATTAATCTTGGAGGATTTAACTCTAGATGTATCTTCATGAGTTACCTCTGAGGTTCTCCATATTTCATGAGCGGTTGTGCATTGACTAATGCGATTGAACTCCTCTGGGCTAAGTGTGCAATAGAGTGAGTTCATTGCCTTCACATTCAGCCTGAGGTGATGAATTTGCTCCAGCATGTATGCCATCTCTGGTTTGTCGGGAATGTCGTATGCAGATTCGCACTTCTCCGAGATGGAGAAGTCATTGGCTTAAAGCCACATCTTCATTCTCAACTTCCAATATGTGTAGTTGGTTCCTTCGAAGAGAGGTAGTTGGTAGTGGATTACCCCTCTGATCTTTTGGTGGATACTACTCTTGTCTCCATAGGATCTTCTGCGGATGTTACCCCTAAAAGCGGAAACCTACTTTGACACCAAATGAAATTGCACTAGAGGGGGGTGAATAGTGAATTTAAAAAATAATTGCAAGATTAAATACAATCACAAAAATGGAGGCACAAGATTTTTAGGTGGAAACTTAAACCAGGTGAAAACCACCACCTAAGCCAATCCCTTGACTTAGGATTTATGATCACAAAGTGATTAATTCACTAACAACACTACTTCAATGAGGGTAGTGTGCCTCAATTACAAATCCCACCTCTGATCACTAAAGAGAGGTTTCTCCCTTCACAATGAAGAAACAGGGATTCGACAGGCCGGATACCCAACTACAATAAGTAAAAGGAAAAGTAAAATGCACCCTATAAAGCACCCCAAAAATGTGTATAATTAGCTTATCTACTAAGGGTGAAGGAAACTCCCTGTAGATGAGATTATGAAGCACAATGGGAGTGTTGGTTTGCCCCAAATAGAGTAGCTGCGTAGCATAAGGGCAATGAAAGCAATGGAATAAGTGAGCAAGTGATGATCTATGTGTATCATATCTCAAGAGGTGTGTTTTGCCTAAAAGGGGTTATAGTGTATTTCTAGGCAAGCTTAGAACCTTTAAGAAGGCTTAGGAGAGAGCTCTTAGCCATTGGAGGCAAGTCCCAAGAGATTGGGATGAAATCCAACTCAAATCAAGGTAATTATGATTCTAACAGCAGGATCAAACGTCTAATTTTTGGGTCAAACGTCTTATAAGATGTCTGACTACAATTATAGACATCTGATTTAATGGGTTAGACTTAGTGTTTTCATCGGATCAAAACAGGGTTCTAGGTGGAGGACTGATATGCTATTATAAGATGTCTGGTACTAAAATTGGATGTCTAATTATAGGTAGGTTTCTTCTTATTTTAATCAAATTTAAATAGGGTTCTAGATTTTAAGGATCAAACATTAGTGTGGACGTCTGTCCAGTGGCCTAGACGTCTAGAAAGAGATTAATATCTTGCTTAGGGAATCAAAAAAGTGAGATTTGCTTTCGGACAAATCTCCATAGAGGAAGGGGCTAATGGTCCATTATTGGACGTCTAAAAAGTGTATCTAACCATTAGGAATAAAGAATGATAAAGGAAACATTAAGTGGAGTTTGATGGTTGGCTTAAAGGATGTCTGAGGTATGTATTGGACATCTGTATAAGCCTATGGATGTCTGATTGAAGGTTGCATCAACTAGAGTCTGTTGGTGCATGAATTCATCGAATTTGAAGGAAGAAGAATGCTTGCGTCGTAGTATAGTCGACAAAACTACTATACAACATTTAAATTTATAAGAGTGCTCAGAAATAGGAAATGAGTCTGAGGTTGTTCGCAGGGAGCAAATGTGGAATTCACACACTAATCATAATCAGTGAATCACATTTAAAGATATTCAATGAATAATCTATTCAAAAATATATTCAATGATAAACCAATGTATCTCCAGAAATGGAGGGGTAAAAAGATAGGAGAGTGCAAAACAATGGTGATTTAGATCACCACTCAAATCCCCATATTAAGCGCAAATCACGAATATCTCAAATTCTTCAATCAAGCCAAATTTTCCAACAGTATTTTGAACCATTTACCACATCAGATCAATAAGCCAATAGTACCCTCAGAGTCGCACATATCCCCCAGACGCCTTAAGTTTTCAGGGCTTAGCAACACAAGGCACAGTAGTACTTGCCATGCAGAGGCACAAGGCTTCAGAGCTAATACCTCAACCCAAGTAGAGAATAGCTAAGTGTTGAACGAGGAGAGGGGCACGAATCCCAAGGTCAACAATGCAAAACCCTCCTCTCTCCTCATAATTTCTCTTCCCTCAAATCAGAACCAGGTATTTAATCGAGTTATTGGATTATGAATAGGGACCAGGCCTGCATGCATGTGGATTGTGGGTGAGGTGTGAGGCAAGATGTGTAAGGGGCTCGACCCCCATGTCTTGGGCACGGAGGCTATGGGAGGAATTCCCTTTATACTGATCATCCAACTCGCTAATGCACGAGGTGGAACTAAATGTTATCCTCTACTCCTTTGTTTTCTTTGGTCTATAATTGGAAGGTTGTCCAGGAATTATTGTTGCTACTGAGGCTTTGCTGCTCAATTGAATATGCAGGAAGCTTCTTGGTGGTTGTCCGCAGTGCATGGAAGTGGAAGCGAGGTTGGACGTGAACGAAACGCGATGGACGAACTTGGAAAATTGACAGTGACGGTGAAGCTCTGGTGGCGACCTAAAAATCAAAATACGGCCTCACGACCCAAATAAAAAATGCTCACAAGTATCGCAGTGAGATGAGGAGTGTGTTGGTGGTGTTCGTCTATGGTTTCATGGTTGGTGGAGCTCGGGTGAAGGTGGTGAATGGTGGTAATGGTGGGTTCCTTCGCTGGAGCTATTGGGTGGTTGAAATGCCCAATAATGTTAGGCTTTTACTCTAGAGGCAAAGAGGAAGGTAGTGGTGGTGGACATGAGTTGTGTTGATATGTGTGGCGGCCGGACAAAGCTCGCCAAAGCTTCACTGGACACGAAGGAGATAGAGGGGGGATTGACGAATAATGGTCGAATTAGGGTGAGAAGAAGTTGAATCGTAGCTAAGGAGGGAAAGGAAGGACGAGGGCCTATCTATTGGACAAATTAGGGAGAAACTCGTGCCAGCGTGCCTTGCCAGACGCGAGGGAGATGAACTCCTCCGGTGGGGTAGACAGCATGACGAAAGGGATTAGAAGCCTTGACTTTGGCCCACCAGGTGTAGATGAGCGTGAGGAAGAGTTTAGCACTCCCAATTTGATGGTTGGAAGGCCGTAGGAAGATGGGGGAGAGGGTTGCCGGAGTCGAGGTTGGAGGTGGTCGGACTCGGTTAGGGTGTGTTAATATGGTGATTTTATCGTTGAAGTGTGTATAGTGGTTAACCTAAATCGAGTCTAGCCATCTCTTTACAAAATTTTTTTAACTGGCCTACTTGATTTTATCTTGGTCACTTTTATGCTCAGGGTCGAACTCAGGGAAGTGGGGTTAGAAGTTAAGTTTCTATGCCTTTCCTACAGCGAATCTTTTTCGTTCATTTATTATGTTTTGGGTTTTTTCTATTTAGATTTTTTTTCTGATAATCTTTGTTCTTGAGGCACACCCTCAAAATCAGGTTCTTGGCTTTGAGCCAAATCAAGGTTTCAAAACGGGTCTTGCTATTCGCAAGACGGAGTACCTGCAAGTCAAGGATTATCTTTTCTCTTTTATATATTTTTTTTATCTTTTTATTGGCAGGAAAGAGAAATAGAAATAAAGTAAATATAGTATATATATATATGTATATATTATATATGTATAAAGGGGTGGGGGTGGAGGCGGAGATGGAGTGTAGTATGGTGTCGAGTCGGTCGTCGTCTAGAAAGATGCAACCAACAGGACGAAGTGCCGCGTGGAGTGTAGGATGGATGGTGGAAGACGAGTGCTAACACGCTTTCTATACGCGTGTATCGGGGAATATCAGCAACTGGTGCAGATATTCCCGCGATACCACGTATGGTAAGTAATGTGAAAAAATATATATATGTATATATGTAAATATATCTATAAGTATATATGGTTATAAATATATAGGTATAAATGTACTTATATATATGTATATATATATATATATATATGTATATATATATAGATATGTAAATATATGCATAGATAGATATATGTATAGATGTATATATATCTATATATATATATACATATATATATATGTATGTATATAATACTATATAGATGCATATATATATATGTGTGTGTATGTATATAGTAATATATGTATATATAGATATATGTATATATATATATATATATGTATACTAATACTTAGTTATATAAATACTACTATATATATATATAGATATAAGTATATATATATGTATGTATATAAATATATGTATATATATCAATATATATATGTAAACGTATATATATATATATATGTATATAATACTATATAAGTGAGTGTGTGTGTGTGCGAGAGTGAGTGTGTGTGTATGTGTGTGTAGAGATAGAGTGAGAGAGTGCTGTGAGAGAGAGAGAGAGAGAGAGCCTGCTGTGAAGAAGAGGCGGGTTAAGCCGTTTGGAGCTTCAGGGCTGACGTTTGAGTCCACGCACGCACGTGCAGGCGCGCAGGCGTGCGCGCGCAGGGGAGTGGGCGCGGAGGAAGGAACGCAGTGCACCACACTGCGCGAAGGGCTGGAGCGAGCTCACCCAGGCACACGCGGGCGAAGACGCGGGCAGGAGTGGGTGCTGGTAGAGGACCGCACGCAGACATGCGGGCGGGCGCTGGAGCAGGACGTAGGGCGAGATGTGTGCGCGGGCGAAGGCCGGTTGCGGCACGCCGGGTGATCGGATAAGTGAGAAACTTACCGGTCACCCCACTGTAGCCACAGTGTTCCGCAGAAACGCGTGAATAGTGGCTACAGTGGCTGGGCGAGCCGCGCAACCGGGTGCGGATGGTGCTGTGAGTGCGGGTGGCTTGCGGTTGGTGCGCGGGAGCTGGCACGCGCATGGAAGTGGTGCGTCGGTTGGTTGCAGGCGCGGAGAGGTTTGCGACAGGGCGCGCGGAGAGGGAGGCAAGGGCGCCTGCAGGCGTGCGTGGTGGCCTGCGTGCACTGCTGTCGCCTTGCTGTTGCTGTTGTGGGGCTTGGTCGGCTACTGCAGGGGCGTGCGGTGGCTGGTTGAGCTTCAAAGCTTGTAGCTTCAGTGGCAATGGTGGAAGGGCTTCAAACGAAGAAACAAGGAAAAGAAGACCACCACGCCCACAGGCTCTTTGATGAGCTCGGCGGTGGTGGTCTCACAGTGGTGGGTGTGCACCACAATGATGGACTCCTACCCGCAGAGTGTCTCCTCAGAGAAGGAGGGCCTGCGTATGGTGGGAGAGGGGAGGAGGCGGCTTGGAGAAGAAGATGCTATGGAGTTTTTTTTGGCTAGACCAAGCTCCCTCTTGCAAGAAGCCGAGCTCTTTTTATAGAGCAAAGAGGCATGCACAGCCATGCTCTGGCTGTGCATGGCTTGTGCATGGCTTGGCAGGGAGAGCATGAGCAGGGAATGGCTGAGTAGGACATGGCACGAAGAAGATCCAGCCATGCCATGCCTTGCAGCCGTGGGAAGAAAGTCAAAAATCAAAAAGAAATAAAAAATGAAGATGGAAATTTTGCGAGGCAGCACTTGAGGAATTTGTTAATTGCAAGGCCATTTTATTTCACTCTCCTCCCCTCTCAATTAAATGCATGCATGCGTGTATTTTTACAAATGCGACTATGGATACCTAATATGCATTGGTAATGCTAAGAAATAGCACAAGACGACACAATTGCAGGTGTATTTTTGCAGTGCAATCATACCCCCATGCCTATCTTTTGTTTGTCCTTAGCAAAACAGTATTTAGAAATGATCTTTAAGCTGAAGATTTTCTTCTGAGGCAACATAGGTGTGTTTATTGTTGGATATTGTGAGAACCAATTGCAGAGAAGACTACCAATACTTTAAGTCTCACATGACATAGATCATCTCTCGACTAACTAGGGCTCTTGATATTTAAACCTTAAGTATGATTTCCAGGACCCAGGAGGTTTTTGCCATACTCAAGAGCTCAAGAGGTTATGACTTGTGCATAGTGAAGGATCAAGACTGACCAGATGAATATTAAGACTCAAGCCCAGGGTTTCACGAATTTTTAAGTACAGGTTGGTCCCAGTTTCAGCTTGTGTCTTTGGATTGACTCTTAAGATGACGAAAAACTCAACTCCCATTTTATAACATTTATGGCTTAAGGAAAACAGAACTTTTTGTAGGAAGATTTTACAGATATTTGTGAGATATACTGACTTATTTGCATCTTTTTTTTTTTTTTGAAACACATGTCAATATATCTCTTACAACTTTAATTGGAGGAGCACACTTTTCTTTTTGGTAGAAAGAGTCACTCCTAAACACAAGACTAAAACCTGGGATAAAAAGTCTATCTGTGCGCACAAGGACTCCACCTTCCCTAATGAACACTAGGGTTGGATCTTATGCTCACCTGGTCTTTCTTGATATGTGTAGTGTGAACCAAGATTACTTAGGCTCTCAAGTAGAAGCAAACTAACGGATCCTGTACTGGTGTCTCAGGTACAAGAATACGTCCTTAGTTAGGAGAGATTTCGATCTATCTTATCAATGCTCAAGTGAATTAAGCCGAGCCTGAGCGAATCAAGCTTCTATGGCCTGGAAAGTCTTCAAAACAGTGGTTGAATATCCATAAACACTTATTGTATTTTTATTTCAGCCTTTAGATCATTACTAAACACCATTTTCATTTTTCATTTTTTTTTCTTTTTTTCTTTTTATATATATATATATAGATAGAAACTACATGATACCATAAAATACCCAGATCCTATGGATGCCTATCC
Organism: Thalassia testudinum; assembly: GCA_037157565.1. Classification (NCBI taxonomy): domain Eukaryota; kingdom Viridiplantae; phylum Streptophyta; class Magnoliopsida; order Alismatales; family Hydrocharitaceae; genus Thalassia; species Thalassia testudinum. The sequence continues at coordinate 78,609,841 of JAZHRO010000002.1, forward strand.
ACCCCCCCATGCCAAACAATGCTATGTCCTCATATGCATGCAGGGAAAGGTAGAGAAAGGACGAAAGATCGGGTAACGAGAGCTGAGGTACAGGGTATACAGTAGGGTGGTAGGGTGGGTGGATGGTGGGTGGTGAAGTGAAAAGTGAAGTGATTGTATAGTGGCGTGAAAAGTGATGGTGGATGGTGAAAGGTCTGGCATTTCTTGGGACAAGAGTGTCCTAGGCGGATCGGAGAACAGGTCAGGAGGAAGAATTTGGCCTTCAGATTGGCCAAGAAGAGGGGCTTCTTGGATAGATGGATCCAAAAGGGAATAGCCCCAGTGAATAGGATATGGGCTCAAGGTCCTAGGGTGGATTTGCAAATCCACCTGATTTGGCAGGAAAGAAAGGGCAATCCGGTCTTCGAGAGTGTGGACCGGCGGTGAGTAGCCTGGATATGACTCAGACCACGAGGTATGGGAAGTGGAGAAAACCTCATCAGAAGTCTGGTCAGGAGAAGGTATGGGAATAGGGAGGGATGGGAGAACGTCACAGTATGTGTTGAACAGGCAGTCGTCAGTGTTTATAGGTAATCCACAGCAGTCTGACTAGGTCCCTATTAGTCATACATGCACTGACGGCCATGTCCTCGTCATAGGTGTCATCCTCGATGCAATCGCAATCAAAGTTCTTGGCTGCCTTGAAGATGTTAAGCTTGAGCTTTTCAGATCCAATGGAAATCTTAATACAGCCTCACTCGCAGTCGATATGTGCGCGGGCTGTGGCCAAGAAAGGTCAACCAAGGATGATTTGACAATCAGAAAATGAGCTAGGAACTTCCATATCTAAAACAAGAAAGTCAACAGGAAAACAGAGACTGTTGACCCTAACCACCACGTCTTCCACCACACCCTTCAGGATTTTGACAGAACGATCTGCCAACTGTAACGTGACAGGGGTGGGTTTCAGATTTCCCAAGGAAAATTTTTCGAGCATGATGGTCGGTATAAGATTGATGGAAGATCCTAGATCAAGCAAGGCATGGTTAAAATTGCAGCCTTGGATGCTACATGAAATCAGTGGTGTGCCCGGATCTTTCTACTTTTGTGGTAGGTTTGACAGTATAGCACAACTCGCATGAGGCGAGAGAACCACCGGATTCTTAGTTTTCTTTGACTGTCGCCTGGGTGTTGTGTAGTCTTTGAAAAATCGGACGACAGTAGGAATGTGGTCGATAGCCTCGAGCAGGGGTACCTTAATTTCTACATCCTTGAACAAATTACGCAAGTTATCAAAGGCCTGCGTATCTTTCTTTTTGCCTTTTGGCTCCCTCAGTAGAGCCTCAGGGAATGGGACTGATTCTGGCACCAATTTGGGTGTATCGTCCTCTCGCGAATGCGGTGTGCATCCCAAATGAGAGGGCAATGAAGAAGACGGGCCAAGATCAGGTCGAGGCGGATCGATGGTTTGCTTACCGCTCCTCTTAGTGATAACATTGGACTATGCAGGTCCAATGGGATCATACAGTGGAGGAGGGTTCGCAATAGGGACATAAGAGTGAGGTGCTGCAGCGGGATTAGCCTAAAATCCTAGTGGAATGCTTAGAGCTTGCAGAATCTGATTAACCTGCCCCTGCGAAGGTCGTACCTGTGGTTGAGGACCACGGGGTACGAAATTTCACAGGTTTGGAACAGGTTGGGTGGGAAGAGTGCCCTGAGATCTAGTCGCCATGCGTAGTTGACTGATCTTAGCATTCTGCTGCGCCAATTGGTGCTGAAGAGAGGTCATGTTCTCTTCATGGCACTTGGACATTTCCGTCATCATTCTCATCAATTTGTCAAGAGGACTTGATGCGTGTTCAGCTTGCGGTACGCAAGGGCCTGATGGCGAATTCTCCATAGGATTAGACTGGGCCCTTGGGATGACGGGTGTGGACGGTCGCATTGGTCCACCAGCAGGGTTTTGGCGCTGCAGGTTGTTGGACCATGCGAAGTTCTGATGATTTTGCCACCCAGGGTTATAAGTGGCAGAGAACGGGTTGTTCCCCATGGCGCAAGCGTCTTCTATGCCAGAAGACGTGTCCGCATGTAAATACACGTCCGAGCACACGGAGGCTTGGTCCTCTGTGTCGAAATACTGGCTCGCAGAAGCCAGATCCACATGACTTACCGAGTCTCTCGGCGAGACACTCGGTAAGGAAGGTCTTACGGGGTTTCTCGAGATAAGCCTAGTGTTGGAAGAATTGGAATTGTGATGAAGTGGTGAGGTGGGGGTGTTTGCCATAGAACGGGCGGGGTTGGCCAGAAGCTCGTCCAGCTTCTTGTGCATGACGGAGACTTCATCCAATTTTTGTGCGATAAGGCTGAGATCAGTGGATGAATGGGAGGGTCCCGTGTTAACTTCGTGGACATTTCGGGACAGGCTGGTACAATTAAAGGCGATAATGGAAGCATTGTTCATTGAGTTTTCACTCATATTTTCAAATAATTCGAATGCTCCATTCTCGTCTTTATTCATGAAATTCCCTCCGCAGGAAGCGTCTGCAATCTGCTTGAAAGTCTCATTTAGCCCATAGTAGAAAATCTAGGCTATATGCCACTTAGGTAGACTGTGGTGCGGACACTTCCTGAGGAAGTCATTATACCTCTCCCATGCCTTGTGAAATTGTTCGCCGTTTTGTTGCGTAAAGGAGGTGATAGCACGGCGAAGTGCATTGGTTCGCCTGATTGGGAAGAACTTCTTGAGAAACGCTGTTCACATCTCTTCCCAAAAGTGGATGGTTCTCCCAAGGGTGCGTAACCACTGCGACAATTTATCCCGCAATGAAAACGGGAACATTTTCATGAGGACTATAGGTAACTCGATATTTCTAGGTTTAACAGTTTCAGCCAATCGAGTTAGGTCTTCCAAGTGGAGAAAAGGATCTTCACTTGCAAGACCATGGAAGTGAAAATTTATCAGGCCAATTATGTTAGGCTTCAGTTCAAAGTCATCCCCACCCATGGGGACCCGAATTTGTCCTATGGTCTCTGTAGCAGCGGGATTCTGATAGGAGCTAAGAGACCTAGGCTCCTCCCATTCGGGAGGGTTCTGCATTTCCTCTAATGTTTCCCTAATGGCTTCAATTTGCTCATTATACATTTCCATTTGGGCTTGGAGGCAGGTTATGGGATCTAAGGCTCCACCACCTAGTGGGTTTTGAGGGTGGTTTCCTCCCTCGGGTTTTGGGGGTGGGCGTGCAGCCATGTTTGTGGAGGAGGAGGATGATTCAACTCCTTTTCTAAAATTATCAGGCAATTCAAACAGTTCAGGGTTTTGTGACCTCCTCCCAAACATGCACTACCGCAGGAAGAATTGGGGAGATGAGAAAGGAAAAGAGATGAGAGAAATGATGCTGCAAAGGTACACTTGATGACAAATCAATTCAATCAAATTCCTAAACTCTACAGTGTGCCCTTAGACCTAAAGATCTAAGTTACCTACTATCACGAACTACGGAACCGAATGCGAGCACCGTGGAACCACGGGGCTAGATTGAAAGGCCGTTTGCCCCAGTCTTAGACACCCGATAGCACGCGGGAACCCTCACCAGCACGTAGGTGCTACACGTAGGTAGTTAGACCTCCAATCCTTAATAAGGGTCAAGTTACTACCAATTTTAGTTAGAGGCTTAGGATCAAGTGCTTTTGGAATGTGAAGGGCGTTTGTTTACGGGTAATGCCCAAGTGATTGATTTTCAGAGTGTGTAAAACAAGCATGCAACGGGGAAATCTCCCTGAATTGAAGTTTTAATTGGTGAATGGTTTTTAGAGTTCAGCCTTAAGTAGTATGGATTTTAAGATTTCATTGAAATACCAATTCAACCAATCTTCGGGTTTTGAGAGAATACAAGTTTTCTTCTAAGCCTAACAGACCCTTCTTCAATATCAGTTGGTTAATGCATGCTAAAATGCAATGGGCTTCCCTAGATGGAGATTTCTATGTGTGGATGCACGAATCAGTTTTAGATTAGTGTGAAAGGGAGCCAAAGCACTTCAATTCAAGTTCTCCCAATCACCAAAATGATTTCCACACACAAGGCTCAACCAGAAGATAAAGAAAATCAAATTGTTGAGGTTGAAGGATTCGGGATCGAATCTTAGGCACGTGAAAAGTTGTGGTGGGGTTGGAATTAACTCAATTCCAAGTCTCCCCACCAAAAATGTGATCTGAATTTGCAGATAAGTGAGGCAAAGATGGGTGCAATCAATCTTTTATGTTTGCCTCAAATAATACTTCACACGACGAAAAATTCAGGAATCAAGATTCTTGGATTTTCGCTATGCGAAGTAAGGCGGGAAATCTCGGGGCGGTGGGAGTGATGTCAATCAATCAAACAAGTGGTTTTTAATTCACTTGCCCCAAGAGATCCCAAGAAGTTTTTCTAGTTTTTTTTTTAGTTCTTTTCTTTTTATTAAGGTTACAAGTCAACCTAGGTTACTAAGAAAGAATGACCTACTTGTTCAGCCACGTGTGCGAAGCTCCAGTGCGGTGTCAGCGTCTTCACGCTCTCGTTCCCACCTTGGATCTGCCCACGTCTCTGACTTTGTTTGCCTGCCTTCTCCTTGCAACAGGTTTACCTACACACCAAAAACAGAGACACCCATGAAGAGAGAAGAGAAAAATGAAAGGAATGGAATAGAAACTTACTTGAAGGCGCACTTCCCCGGCAACGGTGCCAGAAAGATTATGGTCGGACCCAGTTAGGGTGTGTTAGTATGGTGATTTTATCATTGAAGAGTGTATAGTGGTTAACCTAAATCGAGCCTAACCATCTCTTTACAAAATTTTTTTACCTGGCCTACTTGATTTTATCTTGGTCACTTTTAGGCCCAGGGTCGAACTCAGGGAAGTGGGGTTAGAAATCATGTTTCTACACCTTTCCTACAACGAATCTCTTCCATTCGTTTATTATGCTTTTGGTGTTTTTCTATTTAGATTTTTTTTCTGATAATCTTTGTTCTTGAGGCACACCCTCAAAATCAGGTTCTTGGCTTTGAGCCAAATTGGGGTTTCAAAACGGGTCTTGCTATTCGCAAGACGGAGTACTTGCAAGTCAAGGATTATCTTTTCTCTTTTATATTTTTTTTATCTTTTTATTGGTAGGAAAGAGAAACAGAAATAAAGTAAATATAGTATATGTATATATGTATATATTATATATGTATAAAGGGGTGGGGGTGGAGGCAGAGATGGAGTGTAGCATGGTGTCGAGTCGGTCGTCGTCTAGAAGGACGCAACCAATAGGACGAAATGCCGAGTGGAGTGTAGGATGGATGGTGGAAGACGAGTGCTAACATGCTTTCTATAAGCGTGTATCGGGGAATATCAGCAACTGGTGCAGATATTCCCGCGATACCACGTATGGTAAGTAATGTGAAAAAATATATATATGTATATATGGTTATAAATATATAGGTATATATGTATATATATATAGATATGTAAATATATGTATAGATAGATATATGTATAGATGTATATATATATATATATATATATATATATATATAATACTATATAGATGTATATATATATGTGTATGTATATAGTAATATATGTATACATATAGATGTATATATATATGTGTGTATGTATATAGTAATATATGTATATATATATATATGTATGTATATATAGTTATAGATATATATGTATATATGTATGTATATTTGTATATATATATGTATATATATATATATATGTATACTAATACTTAGTTATATAAATACTACTATATATATAGATATAAGTATATATATATATGTATATAAATATATGTATATATATCAATATATATATGTATACGTATATATATATATGTATATAATACTATATAAGTGAGAGTGTGTGTGTGCGAGAGTGTGAGTGTGTGCAGAGATAGAGTGAGAGAGTGCTGAGAGAGAGAGAGAGAGAGTGCCTGCTGTGAAGAAGAGGCAGGGTAAGCCATCTGGAGCTTCAGGGCCGACGTCTGAGTCCACGTGCGCATGCGCAGGCGCGTAGGCGCACTGAGAGGTGCGTGCACACAAGGGAGTGGGCACGGAGGAAGGAACGCAGCGCACCGCGCTGTACAAAGGGCTGGAGCAGGTGCACGTAGGTGCATGCAGGCGAAGACGCGGGTGGGAGTGGGCGCTGGCAGAGGACCGCACGCAGACGCACGGGCAGGCGCTAGAGAGGGATGCGGGGCAAGACGCGTGCACGGGCAAAGGCCGGTTGCAGTGCGCTGGGTGACCGGATAAGTGAGAAACTTACCGGTCACCCCACTATAGCCACAGTGTTCCGCAGAAATGCGTGAACAGTGGCTACAGTGGCTAGGCGAGCTACGCAACCGGGTGCGGATGGTGCTGTGAGTGCGGGTGGCTTGCGGCTAGCGTGCGCGAGCTGGAGCACGCATGGAAGGGGTGCACCGGTTGGTTACGGGCACGGAGAGGTTCGCGACAGGGCATGCTGAGAGGGAGGCAAGGGCGCCTGCAGGCGCACACGGTGGCCTGCGTGCACTGCTGCCGCCTTATTGCTGTTGCTGTGGGGCTTAGCCAGCTGTTGCAGGGGCCTGCGGTGGCCGGTTGTGCTTCAAAGCTTGAAGTTTCAGTGGTAATGGCAGATGGGCTTCAAACGAAGAAATAGGGAAAAGAAGACCACCACGCCCACCGTCTCTTTGATGAGATGGGCGGTGGTGGTCTCACAGTGGTGGGTGTGCACCACAGTGATGGACTCCTGCCCGCAGAGTGTCTCCTCAGAGGAGGAGGGCCTGCGTATGGAGGGAGAGGGGGAGGAGGCGGCCTGGAGAAGAAGTTGTTGTGGAGTTTCTTTTGGCTGGACTAGGCTCCCTCTTGCAAGAAGAAGCCGAGCTCTTTTTATAGAGCAAAGAGGCATGCACAACCATGCCCTGGCTGTGCATGGCTTGTGCATGGCTTGGCAGGGAGAGCATGAGCAGGGAATGGCTGAGCAGGACATGGCGCGAAGAAGAAGATCCAGCCATTCCATGCCTTGTAGCCGCGGGAAGAAAGTCAAAAATTAAAAAGAAATAAAAAATGTAGATGGAAATTTTGCGAGGTAGCACTTGAGGAATTTGTTAATTACAAGGCCATTTTATTTCACTCTCCTCCCCTCTCAATTAAATGCATGGATGCGTGTATTTTTTGCAAATGTGACTATGGATACCTAATATGCATTGGTAATGCTAGGAAATAGCACAAGACGGCACAATTGCAGGTGCATTTTTGCGGTGTAATCAGGAGGTGGCTGGAGTAGGAGAAGAGTTGATTTAAGCTTGAACCTGACTGAGAAGCACTAGGGAAAGTGGGAAAGCTTATATAGAGCACGCTTTGGCCAAGAATTCCATCAATTTCGAGTGTCTAGATTGGGAATTAGAGTGTTTCCCTTTCGTGAATCCTAAAGTGCAGTGGATCGTTTTAGGTTCTAATTGGGTCAATCAATCAGGTGCAGATGGTCGAGGATGATTTGATCTTCAATCCCTCTAAATTTGGAGGGATTTGGAGGTCAAATGAGGAAGGAATCCCAATCAGGAGTCGGTTCAGTTTGGGTTCCTTTTCTATGTTTGCTTGTGAGGAAGATGGCGGTTGGACTCAATTGAAGAGAACTCAAAAGGTAGGGGCTTATTTGTAATGAAAATACAAAAGATAAGGGTCAAAGTGTGGTGCATAGAGAGTTCTGGACTAAAATGCAAACTTGATCAAGATGGATTTTGATTGGGCCTAACTTTTGGCCTTAGCCTAATTTAGATCGAAGGAATCTAATGGTGAACTTGGATTTTATTTTTGACCACGTTTGACTAGGCAATTTGCATAGAAGCCCAAATTATGGTAAAATCCCGTTTGAAGCTTTGTCCAAGGTCAAAAGGGGTTCAGATGGTTAAACCAAAGGTACCAAAGCTCTTGGAATATTTTTCTATGAATTTTAGGAGGTTTAAATGAATTTTATCCTGAATATAACCTCTTCAATTCAAGCAGGTCTGAAATTAGGGTTTTGGGTGCAGTTACAGTTCTTGAAATGCGCGAAACCTCGTTTCTATCTATGTGGACCTACTCTTTGGACTTTAATGCTCATTTGACCTTTAATTAATCCCTAACAAACCCTGTGGTTACTCTGCATTTGTGATGTGTTGTTAAAACTGCAGAATTAGCCCTATTTTAATGTTCTCTTCTCACAATGGATTTGTGTGGAATTACAAATCTCAGGCAATCATGTAGGAGCATTTGCCACTTGATTTCAACTAATTCAAGTTATTTATAGCTAATGACGGTGTTACCATCATACCCCCATGACTAACCTTTGCTAGTCCTTAGCAAAATCTCATGGAAAGAACTAAATCTGTAGAACATGCTTTTGGTGTTCAGATGCCTGATTTATAGCACTCTTTAGAAATTAGATCAAAATACCAATAATAGGCCTAGAGGTGCTCAAGTACTAGCCAAGATCTAGACCTGACCAACTTCAGCCTGGGTCTGCCGCGAAGGTTTTTAAGGCCTGCAAAAATTGCCCAGAGGTTCGTTGACCCCAACGATTAAATCACCCATGCGTAGAATGTATCAAGTCCAGGTTCAGTTTGCCAGTGCATTTTTGTAAGAGAGATAGAGCAAGATTTTTCATTTTGAGAGTTTTCCCTCTTTTTCTTTTTATATTTCTCTAAATCTAGCCTCAGATTGGCCCTAAACACGGTTTATATCAGATTCCTTGTCCCCACAATCAATTCTTGAAGGGTTCCTAGCTTTCGACACTTCGGGATAGTGCTGCCCATGGCAACCCCCAGAACTCCTGGCTTTCGACACTTTGGGATAGTGCCACCCATGCCGTTCTGTAGCTAAATTCAGGCCCTGGCAGTTGACATTTCAGGATAATCTCGCCCATGGTACCTGAATCAGCACAAGGTGCTTACATGCTCCCAGTAGGATATTTAGATATCCGAAGAGACAAGCACCAAGGAGATGATATGTTAATACGCATCTTCGAGGGAAATTTTTCACCTCTCTGCGTCGGGGACTTGTCCAATCAACTTGTGTCTTCAAGTCGCTCCTAAGCTAGATCTTTGAGACGACTTTTTAGAATAGAACACTTTGAGAGGTGCACCTGTAGATCTTACTTGGCCACAAACACAAGATCAAGAGTGATATCGATTGCAAAAATATGGCACAAAAAAAAACAATCACACAATATGCACAAAGATTTATAATGGAAACCCTTCCTGGGTAAAAACCACTACCTAAGCCTCCCAACTTAGGATTTTCCTGACTAGGCAACCCTAGTCAATCCACTAACGTACCACTTGAACGAAGGTGTCACAACCGCTTACAATGATCCCTTCTCTTATTAACCTGAAGAGAAGCACAATAAGAACAACAACAATGGATTTCTCCTAATAGCTTGGGACCTGTAATCAAAGCAACAAGTAAAATAAAACAATATAATCCTATGGAACATCAAGGAAAGTCAAATTGGATTTTTGCAGAGGTTCGAATCGACATGCTTTGGAGAGTGTGAAAATAGAAGTGCAGAAGCACTTTGAGAGAAAGCACGAGTTCGCTTTTTCTAAATGAATTTCTCTTTGAAAGTGTGTTTTGAAATGAGGGATGTGGAGCCCTATTTATAGGTGAAGACGATGCATTCTTGGAATGTTGAGGAAAATCATTCGAACCAAATTGATCGATCAATTGCTGATCGATCAAATATTTAATTGGTTGATCAATTACAAGAAAATCGAGTTTGACTGTTAGGGAAAATTTGGTCGATCAATATTCTTATTTGATCATTCAATTGATTTGATCGATCAATTATAATATTTTGGTCGATCAATACTATCTAGATGTTTATTTTACGATTTAGAAAGGTTTGCCTTTAATCTTGAGGTTCCCTACAGTAATTCTAGACTCAAGAAATATAAAAGAATTATATTGACTAAAGATAATCTTCACTTTGATCCACGCGAAGGATAATTGACTTGATTTGTGCGAGTGTGATCCTGAAAGATTAGTACACAATAAAACATAATTTTGTTTCATCAAAATAGAGGTACTTACATTCTCCCCCTTTTTGATGATAACAAAATCACAATTATGCATGCGAGAATAGTAAATAATTCCTTTAGAACTACTCCCCCTATCATCATGCATATTTTATATTTCTCCCCCTTTTTGTTATCAACAATAAGATATATCTCAAGTGACTTGTTATTAATCATACTTAAACAAGTAAAATTATAAGAATGAAATTTACAATTTTCTCCACTTTTTTTAAGTAATATTCTATTAAGCATGATGTCAAATTTATCATATGAAAATTATCAAATTCATGATGGTCTATCATAATGACAATATCAAAATAAAATGAAGTGTTGAGTAAGAGTTATACAGTCAACATAGATAAATATGCTATTTAAATGCTACTAAGAAAGTGACCTTGATTCTCCCCCTCAAACAATGATCCCTTATCAAGGTTTGATTCTTTTTATTCTTCTCCCCCTATAAAGTTGCTATCCCAAATTAATTAATTCAATGCTTAGTCAATTTTATATTAAAAACTTATTTATAACTAAGTAGGTAATAAAGATTTATTTTTGGGAATCATACCTACTAAGGTATAAGTAGTTATACCTAATAGCAGTAGCCAGGTGGAGGGGGTCTCCACCAAAAATCTGGCATCCATTGACATTATTGGTTACACCATCTTTCATAACCAAATTGATGATTGTTAGCTTGTTGAAGGTTGCCTCTCTAATTGTAATTTCCATGTCGATCTTTTCCATAACCTGCAACATAATTTTCTACAAATTTTTTCGGTACTCATATTCTTTTGGGTCTGTGGTTGTTAATTCCTTTCAAGTTAGAGGGTCCATTAGACTCTCTTTTGTTGACCTTTTGATATAAAAATGTATGCATAATCTTCTTTTGATTCTTCTTTTTAATGTCCTCATATTTTTCTACATATATTCTAGTAGAATATTTGAGGTCATTAAGTGTGTTTTTAAAGTGAATATATTTTTGCTTGAGATCTTCTACTTTCTCCTAGAACACTATATTCATAAATCTTATTTCATATAATTCCCCTTTTTTATTTTTTAAATCTAGAGATGAAGCATCTTTTACATTTTTCTAAACTAAAGCAGTTATCCTTAAGTTTCTTATTTTCCTTCTTTAATATTTTAGCTAATTTGTATAAATCATGATATGAATCTAATAATTCATCTAAAGTAAGGTTAGAATTTACCTCTTCTTCACTTGGTTCTATTGGCACCATAGATGAGTAACTCCATCTTCGTGGCTTTCTTCCTCGACATCTGATTCCGAACTTGGGTTGGAATTATCACATGTTACTTCTTCATTAGTGGTTCCTTCATGCATGATAGAGAGCTGGTTCCATATCTCATATGCACTTTTGCATGAAGCAACTTTGTCAAATTTCTCTCTTGTTAATGCACAAAATAGTGCATTCATGGCTTTAGCATTATTTGTCGCTTTCTTCTTCTCTTCCTTCGTTAGCTGCTTTTCTTCTTTCTTCTGTGGCATATATTTGGACTCAATGATATGCCAAATCTCAAAGTCCATTCCTGCAAGAAAAAACTTGCATTCTTCTTTTCCAATAATTATAATTTGATCCGTCAAATAGTGGTAGTTGGAAAAATAATTGTCCCTCCATAAAACTTGTTTCAGCCATGTGAAGGTGAGGTGTGACGTCTCCTTCACGGTTAGGCTTGGATACCAAATGAGAGGTGTGCCTGCAGATCTTACTTGGCCACAAACACAAGATCAAGAGTGATATCGATTGTAAAAATATGGCACAAAAAAAATAATCACACAATATACACAAAGATTTATAGTGGAAACCCTTCTCCGGTAAAAACCACTACCTAAGCCTCCCAGCTTAGGACTTTCCCGACTAAGCAACGCTAGTCAATCCACTGACGTACCACTTGAATGAGGGTGGTACAATCTCTTACAATGATCCCTTCTTTTACTAACTTGAAGACAAGCACAACAAGAACAAAAACAACAACGAATTTCTCCCAACAGCTTGGGACCTGTAATTAAAGCAACAAGTAAAATAAAATAATATAATCCTATGGAACCTCAAGGAAAGTCAAACTGGATTTTTATAGTGGTTCGAATTGATGTGCTTTGGAGAGCTTGAAAATAGAAGCATAGAAGTACTTTGAGAGAAAGCACGAGAGCTCCTTTTCTAGATGGATTTCTCTTTGAAAGTGTGTTTTGAAATGAGGGATGTGGAACCCTATTTATAGGTGAAAATAGAGCATTCTTGGAATGTTGGGAAAAATCATTCGAACCAAATTGGTTGATCAATTTACTTAATTGGTCGATCAATTGCTGATCGATCAAATATTTAATTGGTCGATCAATTATGGGAAAATCATATTTGATCTTTAGGCCAAATTTGGTCGATCAATATTCTTATTTTGATCGATCAATTGATTTGATCGATCAATTATAATATTTTGTTCGATCAATACTCTCTAGATTTTTTTACAATTTAGAAAGGTTTGCCTTTAATCTTGAGGTTCCTTACAGTAATTCTAGACTTAAGAAATATAAAAGAATTATATTAACTAAAGATAATCTTCACTTTGATCCACACAGAGGATAATTGACTTGATTTATGCGAGCATGATCCTGAAAGATTAGTACACAATAAAACATAATTTTGTTTTATCAAAACAGAGGCACTTACACACTTTTGCCATGATTTCTTTATTAAGCGCACTGAACAAGACTGGTGTGTGGATTTTGGGTGCTTAGGTTACCAAGTCCTGCAAACCAAAGGGTAGGAAGCCGGGCCGAATAATCCCTAAGCCTCAGACTTACTACATTAGCCTCGCACTTTCCTCAACCTCTTGAGGACTAATCCAGATCTCAATGAATACATGAGTGTTTAATCCCTAAGACAAACCCAAGAGGCCTATGATAAGCATTCTTTACTAATCTCCTTGTCTCTAGCATTTTAGGACTTAATCCTTATTTTTATTTGGTCTAGAACTTAAGTAGTACCCATAATCAATTCTATGACTATGGATTTTTTTTTTTTGATTTTTCTCCTTTTTGACTTTTTTTGTATTTCCTCCTCTTTTCCTCCTCATGAAGGATTTTCAAGCATTTCTTCAAAATTTTCCTCCCCCTTCATTTTTTTATATGTATTTTTTTGTGAGAACCCCTTAGAGAATTGAATTTCCATTTGTTTTCACTTTAACACCCTCCCATGTCTAAGTTGTGCAATGTCCTCATTATAAACCAGGAGGGTACAAATTCAGCTTGGTTCAAGGTTTAGAACAGGGTCAAAGGGCAGGTGAGCGGGTTGGGATGACTGTTGATACAAGTACCAAAGGTGGAGTCGACTATGCTAAAGTTAAACCGTAAAGCATAGGAGTATAGCTCAAAAGGATGATTAGAAGGGTCTTGGTATTTTAGAATGATGAGTTGCCTCATGTTAAGTGCTAAATTCAATGCTTTCAGCCAAGAAGAAGGTAATCAAGGAGAAGGGGTGGTCAAATCAGAGGAATTTTGTAGAATAAGCACCTTGATGAGTAGCCTGGTTGGTCCAACTAGGTGCTTGTTTAGATCAACAGGCTGATGATGCAGACCAAACACAATAAGTCTGGTGGGTTGATGGATGTGAATCAATAGATGTGGAGCCCACCAGATTCTATGTGGTTCGAAAAGATGTGGAGATGTGAATCTAGGGTTTGGCTGAATCAATTCAACCTAATCAGAGTAGGGGTCCTCAAAAGAAAATGGATCTGTGGAGAATGTAGGAACCCTCCAAGTGGGATCAGAGAAGGATAAGATGTGATTAATAGTCTGATCAATGTCTGATTCCTGATCAAAAGATGGTGGTGAATCACATGTAACTGGATCAGAAAGAGGTGAGTTAGAGTAGAAATTGATTCTGGTGGCTGGCCGAGGTTGGGATCGGATTTTGAAAGGCTCTGTATGTGGTTTGGCTACATCGAGGTCCAAATCATTGTCCTCAACATCAGAACCAATGAATGGGTCATGGATGCTGAGGTCATAAACTAGCTCATAATCATCTGGAAACAAAGGTTTTTTGAAATCAGAGTAGGATTCGAAATCATCGGAGAATCTGCAAAAATCAATTTCTGAACTTGATTCCAGATAGGGGTTTCCACCACAGAATAAATCATGATGCATAGAATCAACAATCTAACTTGAATCTAACCTAATTTCAAATTCCGAGATCAAAGAGGTGTCCTTATTAGGTATAGGCTTGGGTTCTAGGCTCTTCGGGTAGACCCAATCAAATGCCAACTCTTCCAACTCCCTTGTTTCTATATTGCAAATCGGTGTGACTTTTGAAAAATCAATTCATTCCTCTGAGGAGTCTGGAGAGGTAGAATCATCAAATATAGGCCTAGAATCACAGTTCAGATCTAAAATATGATTCTCATAACATTAGGCCTCATGATCATCCCAAATAAGCTCAAATCTAGATTCTAGGTCAGGGTTAGGAATTGGGTCACTAGAATCTGGACATGGTTCTATTGAGATGCGAGAATCACTCTCGAGGATTACCTTAACAGGATAAGGTGTAGGAATTACATCCTTGAGAGGTTCTGACTCTACTTTGTCACAAGTGTTTGGAGAATCAAGGCATGATGGATTAGCTTCATGGCTCTCTAAGGTTGGTTCATAATCGGGAACACCTGCAACTAGATCCACCCAACCAACATCAAGATCAGGTATGTCATTCTGTACAAAATTTGAATCTGAATCCGTTTGGGTTGGGGGTCCACAACAATCTCGATTTTCTAACCCGGGCTCTGGGAAATCATATTGATCTTCAACATTGCTCCTAGATGTCTCATTAATTTCTGAGTCGATATATGGATATTTTTGATTGATGGCATATTTCAATAGATTTATCAAATTCTCCAATCTCTCAATGTCATCATAGTGCATTTCCCAAAGTAGTGGATTTGTCACACATTGGAGCTACTCAAAATTATGCAATCTCTCTAATTCAATGTATCCTATCATGATAATATCCCGGGTTGAACCATTTATCATTTGTGTCAACATTAGTTGGGCACGATTCACAATGAAGGTTGTTATTTCTGACACATTAACCTAAACTCTGCTAAATGGATTTAAGATTTTGTAATATTCATTATGATGTCTAAGAGCAGTCTCAATAATTTTCTCTTTCATGCTCATTTGGGATTTAGGTTTTCTGAGCATTCTTCCTAAGTTGTCAAGTTGCATTTTCAAATCAGGTGGTGGATCAGGATGTAGAATAAAATTCAGGTCCAGACTGAATTGATTAGATCATATCAGAAATCCCACAGAAGATCAACTCTAATGGAGGCCTCTAGGTCAAAAACCTAGGGACCTTTCCTGTGTATGTGCACTATATAATAGATGAGGGACTGGATGTGAATTGGACCCAAGCAAGGCACCCAAAGATTTTTGGATGACTAAGGTTGTTTTGAGGCAGATGATACCTCTGAATCAGAAATCCACACACCCGAGAATTACTTGGGCAGCCAAGAAGGGAGGGCCTTGCAAAGATCCTTACACGGTAGAGCATCCCCACGGGTTACAAGGTTTCCCCCACCTGACCTTCCTTGTCATTGCGGTTCTAAGTAGACCGGAATGTGTGAATTAAGACCTAAGTCTACCAATTTTAGCCCTAATTTGTGCCTTGAATTGCACTTGATTAGAAATTGATTCAATTTGTGACCTAATTTGGAGGTTGGTTGACCCACAAAGTGGACCAACTTCACCTGACCTGCCTTAAAGGTGAGGATGAAATTTGGGTCAAGACCCAAAATCACCCTGAATTGACTCTTAGGTTATTTGGTCCAAAATTTTAGGATTTAAGTGAATTTAGAGCCTGACTTTAGGGTTTTTTTGAATAGATCTTTTCAACTAAGGGCTTGGGTAGCACATAAATGTGAGAGGGTCAATTTCCTTTATTGCATGCAAGTGTGTACAAACACTTCACAACCCTAAAGTGGAAACCCTAATTGGCTCTATTTCAAGTCCACTTTGATCCTAAATGTAACACCTTAGACTTCAAACATGAAAGTGAGTAGTCCAAGATGTTGAGAATTTAAGCGTAAATCCTTAATAGGTACAGAAAATTAGGATGGGGATTTTCTAATCAAATCGTCTTAGTCTTCAATCAGATATAAATCAAGTTAGCAAATTAGGAAGCTTTTTCCTTTAAGTGATAGTTACTAGAAAAATAAGGCAAGTGGTTCCTAATCGATTTTGTTTCCTTTTTCTCTTTCTCAAGATTAAGAGGTTGATTAAGGAAGAAGAGAAATTTTACCTTCCCTTGGAGTGGTTGATTGAGCGAAAGATCTTCACGTGATGTACCTCATAAAATCACAGCAAAACAAATAGGGCAAGTTAGTAATCAACTCAATCAAATAAGATAAGACTAGTGGTGAATTGCACGTTGCTCCTTGGCAATGGTGCTAAAATGTTGGTGCACGAATTCATCAAATTTGAAGGAAGAAGAATGCTTGCATCGTAGTAATATCGACAAATTCACTTTACAATATTTAAATTTATAAGAGTGCTCGAAAATAGGAAATGAGCTTGAGGTCATTCGTAGGGAGCAAATGTGGAATTCATACACTAATCACAATATAGAAATAATGAGCACAATCAATGAATCACAATTAAAGATATTCAATGAATAATCTACTCAAAAATATATTCAATGATAAACCAATGTATCTCTAGAAATAGAGCAATAAAAAGATAGAAGAGTGCAAAACAATGTTGATTTAGATCACCACTTAAATCCCCATATTAAGCTCAAATCACGAATTTCTCAAATTCTTCAATCAAGCGAAAATTTCCAGCAGTATGTTGAACCATTTACCACATCAAATCAATAAGCCAATAGTACCCTCATATGTTGCACATATCCTCCAGATGCCTTAAGTTATCAAGGCTCAGCAACACAAGGCACAACAGTAGATACCACGCAGAGGCACAAGGCTTTAGAGCCAATACCTCAACCCGAGCAGAGAATGGCTAAGTGTTGAATGAGGAGAGGGGCACGAATCCTAAAGTCAACAGTGTAAAACCCACCCCTCTTCTCCTCAAAATTTCTCTTCCCTCAAATTAGAATTGGGTATTTAATCAGGTTATCGAATCATGAACAGGGACTAGGCCCACGTGCGTGTGGATCGCGAGTGAGGTGTGAGGCAAGATATGTAAGGGGACTCCAACCCCATGTCTTGGGCATGGAGGCTATGGGAGGAATCCCCTTTATACTGATCGTCCAACTCGCCAACTCACGAGGTGGGACTAAATGTCCCCCTCTGCTCCTTTGTTTTCTTGGGTCTGCAGCGGAGAAGGTCGTCGAAGAATTGGTGCCACTACTGAGGCTCTTCTACTCAATTGAATATGTAGGAAGCTTATTGGTGGTTGTCTACAGTGCGTGGAAGAGGAAGCGAGGTCAGATGTGAATAGAATGCAGTGGATGAAGTCGGAAGATTGACGGCAAAGGCAAAGCTTCGGTGGTGACCTGATAATCAAAATACGGCCTTGCAGACTAAATAAAAAAATGCTCACAAGTATCGCAGTGAGATGAGGAGTGTGTTGGTAGTGTTCTTGTGCGGTTTCATGGTTGGTGGAGCTTGAGCGAAGGTGGTGAATGGTGGTAATGGTGGGTTCCTTCGCCGGAGCTATTGGGTGGTCGAAACACCCAATACTGTTAGGGCTTTTACTCTAGGGGCGAAGAGGAAGGTAGTGGTTGTGGTCGCAAGTTGTGTGGATATGTGTGGCAGCCGGACAAAGCTCGTCGGAGCTTTGCTGGACACAAAGAAGACAAAGGGGGAGATCGACGAACATCGGTCGAATTAGGGTGAGAAGAAGTTGAATCACAGCTAAGGAGGGAAAGGAAGGAAGATGGCCTATCTATTGGACAAAATAGGGAGAAACTCGCGCTAGCGTGCCTTGCCGGACATGAGGGAGACGAACTGCTCCGGTTGGAGTAGATGGCGCTACAAAAGGGTTTGGAATCCTTGACTTTGGCCCACCAGGTGCGGATGAGCGTGAGGAAGAGTTTGACACTCCCAATTTGATGGTTGGGAGGTCGTAGGAAGATGGGGGAGAGGGTCACCAGAGTCGAGGTTGGAGGTGGCCGGAGTTGAAGGAGAAGACTTGATTTTGGCCTGAACCTGACTGAGAAGCACTGGGGAAGATGGGAAAGCTTATATAGAGCACACTTTGACCAAGAATCCCATCAATTTTGCGTGTCAAGATTGGGAATCAGAGTGTTTCCCTTTCGTGAATCCTAAATTGAAGTGGAGCTTTTTAGGGTCTAATTGGGTCAATCAATCAGGTGCAGATGGTGGAGGATGATTTAATCTTCAATCCCTCCAAATTTGGAGGGATTTGGAGGTCAAATGAGGAAGGAATCCCAATCAAGAGTCGATTTGGTTTGGGTTCTTTTTCACTGTTTGGTTGTGAGGAAGGAGATGGCGGTTGGACTCAACTACAAGAGAACTCAAAAGGTAGGGGCTTATTTGCAATGAAAACATAAAAGATAATGGTCAAAGTGTGATGCATAGAGAGTTCTAGAATGAAATGCAAACTTGATCAAGATGGATTCTGATTAGGCCCAAATTTTGGCCCTAGCGTAATTTGGACCCAATGAATCTAATGGTAAAGTTGGATTTGAGTTTTGGCCATGCTTGACCAGGTAATTTACGCAGAAGTTCAAATTAGGGCAAAATCCCATTTGAAACATTGTTCAAGGTCAAAATGGGTTCAGATGATTAAACCAAATGTACCAAACCACTTGAAATATTTTTCTATTAATTTTAGGAGGTTTAGATGAATTTTATCCTGACCAAAATCTCTTCTATTCAAGCGGGTCTAAAATTAGGGTTTTGGGTGCTGTTTCGTCTCTCGAAATGCACGAAACCCTGTTTCTGTCGGTGTCGTCCCACTCTTTGGACTTTAATACTCATTTGACCTTCAATTAATCCCTGACAAACCCTTTGGTTACTCTACATTTGTGATGTGATGTTAAAACTTCAGAATTAGCCCTATTTTATTATTCTATTCTCAAAATGTTTTTGCATGGAATTACGTCTATCAGACGATCATGAAGCAGCATTTGTCACTTGATTTCAACTAATTCAAGTTAGTTATGGCTAATGTTGGTGTTACCATCAGAGGCTAAATGTTCAAAATGCAAAGGCAAGTCTATAGGTAATTGAACATCTATAATCATGATCAAACATCTTAAAGTTGAATATCAGATGTCTGACAAGTGTGTTGGATGTCTGATATGTTTTTTGTGTTAGGTTTTTTTTATTTCTAATTTTTCCTAAGTGTAGAGAACCTAAGTTAGCTATGTGTATGTTATTTTTGGGAGCACTTTACAACATCTCTGGACTCAATAAAAAGAAGATTACAACTTTTTGAAAGTGTACAATAAAAAGCCTAAGACCTATACCCAATGCATCTTCACGCTCGTAGTCATTTGTCTTGGAAAAACTGCAAGACCTGCAATTTTGGTATGACAGAGAAAAATATGTTATTTCCATGTTTTATTTCTTTTACTTTATTTTATAAAATCATCAAAATATTCTTTATGAGAGATTGAACTGACAACCCTTACATCTGATCATTGTGTGCAAAATCTTTGACATTTGGGGGATTTATTTCATGGGACCTTTTCCCAGATCAGCTTTGAGTACATCTTACTTGCTATTGACATGGATCGAAGTCATCCCCACGAGAATGAATGATCATAAAGTTGTCCTCTGCTTCATCTAGGAGAACATCTTTTACAAATTTGGGGTTCCTAAAGCCATCATCAGCGGTGATGGTTTCCATTTCGTGAATGTGCACTTCCATTCCCTGATGAAAAAGTATGGGGTATCGCATCGCATTTCGACTCCATACCATCCCCACACTAATGGACTGGCTGAGCTCTTCAATCAGGAGATCAAGAAAATTCTTTAGGTCATTGCTTGACCTGACAGAAAGGACTAGTCATCCTAACTTCCGGAAGCATTATGGGCCTATAGGACTACCCATAAAACCTAGCTAGGTATGTCTCCATTTAGACTCGTGTATGGGAAAGCATGTCACCTTCCTGTAGAGATGGAGCATAAATCCTATTGAGCAGTACAGAAATGCAATCTGGGTCTCAGGGAGGCTGGAATCCACCGTCAGTTGCAAATGAGTGAGATTGATGAGTTATGCAATGATGCGTACGAGAACTCGTGCATCTACAAAGAGAGGATTAAGTCCTTTCATGACAAGCACATATCACGAAAATATTTCTTTCCTGGTCAGAAAGTGCTTCTCTTTGATGCCCGACTGAAACTCTTCCTAAGGAAACTAAGATTGAAATAGACCAAACCCTTTCTAATCCAGAGGACCTTTGGAAATGGAGCTGTAGAAATTAGCGAACTTAGCCAAGACTCAAACCCTTTTGTAGTGAATGGTCAAAGACTGAAACCATTCCTCGAACTCACTAACTCTAATATGGCTGTTGAATCTTTTGATCTCCATTCACTGTGGGCCACATTGTGCCCAGCTGATGGCGTTAAACTTAGCGCTTAACGGGAGGCAACCCATCATTTGAAAACCCGTGACCCTTCTTACCCATTTCTAAGCTAAATTGATATTTCACTTTAGGGTTCGTACCTTAGAACAGCTGACTCCACCTCTGATATTCATATTGGAGCTTGAAATCATTTGCAATAGTTATCCTGACCCATTCACCCACCCATTTGAACCTGTTCTAAATATTGAACTAAGCTAAACTCAAACCCACCTAGTTTGCAATGAGGGCATTGCAAATCCTAGGCATGGGGGTATTAAAGTGCAAAACGACGTGAAATTCAATTCTGTTAAGGGGGTTTCGTAAAAGAGAGAGAGAGAAGGTTGAACGGGAATGGAAAACAAATGTTGAGCTGATTTGAAAATCTATTTTGCGAAAAAAAGAGGGGAAAATAGAGAAAAAGGAGTATAAAGAGAAAAATTATGTTAGTCCTAGTGTCTAAGTATGGAACTTACCTAAGTTCTAGGCTGGATCAGATGATGAATTAAGTCCTGAAGTGCTAAAGAAAAGGGAGATTAGTGAGTGATATTGACTTTAGGCCTCCTGTGCCTATTTTGGGCTTAAACACTTACGTATTTGTTAAAATCTGGACTATTCCTTGAGAGGTGGAGGGAGTTGTGAGGTTGGCTTGCGGGACTTGGTAACCTAGGCACCCAAAATTCACATACTGGTCTGGTTCAGTGTGCTTAATGAAAATAATTCCATAAAGTATCCTATTCTGAGAAAAAAAAATGTTTTCTCAAAAATTTGACTTAGGAGCAGCTCGAAAACACAAGTTGATTTGGATGAGTTCCCACCGCAGAGGAAGAGTAGAATACTCCCCTTGAAGAAGCATTATAACATATCATCTTCTCGACACTTGTCTCCTAGGATATCTAAATATCCTACCAGGGGTACGTAAGCACCTTGTGCTGGTTCAGGTGCCATGGGCAACATTATCCTGAAATGTCGATTGTTAGGGCCTAGATTTAGCTATAGAATGCATGGGAGGCATTATCACAAAGTATCGAAAGCCAGGGTTCTGGGGGTTGCCATGGGTGATGTTATCACGAAGCATCGAAAGCCAGGGACCCTTTGAGGATTGATTATGGGGATGAGGAATCCGATATAGATCATGTTTAGGGCCAATCCAATGTTGGATTTATAGGAATCTAAGAACAAAAGAGAGAAAACTCCCAAAAATACATATCTTTGTCTTTCTTCTCATAAATGCACTAGCAAATTGAACCTAGACCTAAGTCACAGCAGACCCAAGGCTGAGGCTGGTCAGGTCCATATCTTGGCTGGTACTTGAGTACCCCTAGGCCTATTATTGGTATTTCGATCTGATTTTCATAGAGGTGGCACACGTAAGCATCCTGATCGTAAAATCTAGTCCAGAGATCTGGTTTGGTCCATAGGATTTTGCTAGGGACTAGCAAAAGTTAGGCATAAGGGTATGATGGTAACACCGTCATTGGTGTTAATAAGCCTAATTTAGCCTAACTACATAAATAAATGCTCTTGAATATTCATCAGAAGATCATAATTCCATTCTAAATTGAATTTGAGAAGAAAAAGGAAATTGGGTTAATTCTATTATTTTAATGAGAAACCACTAATGTAGAATAACTAAGGGGTTAATCAAGGCTTAATCCAAGGTTAAATGAGCTTAATTTCCCAGGAAGTGGGCCTATGCTGATTGAATCAAGGTTTTCTGAGATTTAGGAGTTAATTTATTAAGAAACTCTAATTACAACCTTACTTTAAATTTAAAGGGTTATGGTGGAAATAAAGTCAATCTAAATCTCCTAAAAATCATTAAAAAATATTCTAAGAGGTTTGGAACCTTTACTTTGACAAAAGGAACCCATTTTGACCAAAAATAGAGACTTAGGTAGGAATTTTCCTTATTTTGGGATTCTATGTAAATTACCCAGTCAGACATTGTCAAAACCTAAAATTGATGTCACCATTAGATTCCTTGGGTCCAAATTAGTCTAACCCCAAAATTTGAGCCCAATCAGAGTTCGTTTTGACCTAGTTTGCTTTCTAGACCTATTCTCTAAATATTGCATAAATACCCCTAACTTTCGATTTAAATTACAAGAGGGCCCCTTCTTCTCCTTCGACCAAATGTGGAAACCCAGCAGGCCAATGTACCCAAGTCCACCGAGATTCACGAGGAGATTTCTCCTCCAATTCAAGGTCAAATCCCTCTAAATTTGGAGGGATTAATCCCAAGAAGATCCTCTTCCAAATGCACAAGGTTATGGATCCTGATTTGGAGCCCAAAGCTTTGGCGAGCTCGAAATTTTCAGCCAAAGAACTTGTCAAAATCGTATGGAATTTGCAAGAATTCCATGCAATTCACAACCAAAGACACCTCTATATAAGCTCCCCCATCTTGAATATGTTTCTTAGTCGTGAATTGGTCGAAAAATCACCATCTCTTACACCATCGACCAACCCATCACACACTTTGGCAAGCCCCCTCGACCTCCTCTTCTGTGAGTGTTCAAGGCCAATGGACACGGCCAACATCTCCCTCCCTTCCTTGGGAACCTTGTTGGCCAAAGCAAGGGCATCTTCAACCCCTTCCTCCTCGTCGTTGTCTCGCCGTTGACTTCATCTTCCCCACATCCGGTTGGCCAACACCAGACGTGGTCCTCTTCCTATCATCGCAATAAATCCCTCAATGTCTTCCTATTCCCTCCTAGTTTCATTTGAGGCCGTTAGACTTAGGATTAAAACCCTCCTCACACTATTCGCATCTCTTCTTCCTCATCTCCGGCGAGCTCGTGCCAGCAACACACGCCACTAAACTCCCATCCACTTACACCACAACCTTCTTCTCCATCCATAGATCAAAAGCCCTCAAGAAATTGAGAGTTTTATTGAGAGTTTTGATCTATGAATCAACATGCCAAATAATCCATCACCACACCGATCACCACACCTCCGTCCAACCATGCCACCCTCTCAAACACCAAACCACCACCACCTCCACGTTCTCCACTTCACGGAGAAGCTTGTGAGATTTCTAATTTGGGCCAAAAGGCCGTGTTTTATTGTAGCTTACTTGTTAGCTGACTTCTGACACCATGCCATCGAGCACCACCGTTCGGCCTTCGATGCTCTAAAGGAAGGACCTCCTCTTGCATGATTTCACTCAAGGAAGAGGCTCACGCCATTGGATTGAAGATCCAACGGTTCATTAGCCACCAATCAAGTGGGGAAGACCCACGTGTTCTCAATGAGGAGGCTCTTGCACTTTTATCCCATATCAGTGGAATTTGATTTGGAAAATTGAATATAAGGAATTTCACCCCTTAGTTGTTTGCCTTAGTTATAGGGGGTCAGGTCCCCATACTTCGCACATGCACACGTGAAGGATGGGTTTTGGACCTCGAGAAACATACTCGGAATTGGGGGAAATTTTGTCTTCGACATGAAGAAGGCTTTGGGCTTGATGCTCAATGAGACCGCATTTGTGGGCTAATTGATGCGTGCGTTTCACTCAACTCAGTAATTAAGTTAATTTCACTTAATTAAGAGTAGAAGGAATCACTTAGGTTAACTCGAAGTTGTGTCGATTGTGTAGTATAAGGTCGAATTAACCTAACATTTTAGAAATTTTTATTGGTTGAGTCCAGGTCGTTCACTGGGAGGCATAATAATTTTCTCCAAATTCACTAATTCTCTTTAATTTCTATAAATTTAGGAGGTATAACTAGTTTGATTTTAAAAACATGAATTTTGTCAAAATATTTAAACTATAAAGGATATACAAAATTCTATATGCAAAACATATTTACTCAAAATGTTGTACTTTATTAACAAGTAAACATGTTAGTTTTTCAATTTTATTTCATTCCAAAGAAATTAAGGCAATTAAAAAGTTATTCTATTAAAACATGCCTTTTTACAATTAAGAACAAAAAGTAATTATGCAAGAAAAATAATATCCTTCATTTTATCTTCTTCAGCCTCTTATCTTCTTTCTTTCTTTTATTTTCTTCTCTATCTCTCGAACTCTCTTTCTTCTATTGTTCCTACCTGCTTCTCTTCTTATTCTTTTTCTCTTCCCTTAGTCTTCTCCTGCCTTCTCTTCTTCCCTTAGTTTTCTCCTTTGTTCCTTAGTCTCTTTTCCTTAACACTCCTTAGCGCCTGTGCCCCTTCTTTAGCTTTCAGCTTCAACACTTAGCACCCTTCAACGGCTTCTCTTTTCCTTAAGTTCTTCAGCTGAACCAGGTTTTCTTTTACTTTTTTAACCAAAAATTATTTTATTTGCAGCAAGGTCCTTTCAAGGATACATAGCACCCTGAGACCAGGGTGGGACCAGACCCTACTCGATCCTCGCCTAATCTCAATTAGGTTCGTTTTCGGTTCATTTTTATCGGTTCACAGTTTCGAGCCACATTGGCTCAACCCGACCTCCCAGGCCACTCTCGCCCTCCCAAGGCACAATCTTATTCACACGCCCCCAAGGGCGCACACCCGCAGGCATAAGCCCGCACACACAAACACATATGCAATACTCAGATCAGATGGAATCGGTAACCAATGCGCCGAGAGCTGACGACTGCATAGCTAGAGAAACGAATTACTTTTATCCCCAGGTGCGCTCTCGTGAATAACTGAGGTGGGACTATCCTACCCCTCTCAGACTCGAATTCAAATGTTCATAACTTTCTTCCCAAAGCTCCAAATTGAGTGATTTCAAGTTTGTTGGAAAGCTCTAAGGGTAATCTACACAATTTCAGGGTCAATTTAATGTTTTAATGATGTTTCCTTTTCAATTTAAAAGATGAAATCGGGGGTTCCTACAGGGTTTTTACTAGCCTGGAAATGGAATTAAGTCAGGAGACTCCTCAGATGGACTTCTCTCTTTTATTAAAAGGTCTGTACATGTTATATAAGTGATTCCACTTCTGTTAGAGTAGGTTTTAAGTTCTTAAGACCTTCAGGACCACCAGAGAAGCTCTTCACTTCTCTAAAAGCTTCAGAGTTTGATTTTCAGACATCAATAAGTGCAACAGACACTTTAAAGTGTTTCTAATCAATTTAGATTAATTCTAAGGGTTATAACAGATAAATCTGGGCAGGTTTTAGGTTTAAATTTCATTAGAATACTTCTATTGGTTTGGGTTCAAAAGTAACCCAAATTGGCAGAAACTAAATCTTCACACATTCATTAACCTGAGCTCACTTTAATCACTTTTAGATCATCAAATAAGATCTCAAAAACAGTTTTCACTCCTCAAAATCTCAATTCGAGCTCAGAACTCCATTATCTAACTCATGTTTGACTGTGGAAGCTCGAAAATTGACTTTCTGTCCTAAGCTTCCTCCCAAGAAATTAATGCCTCAAATAGAGTCTTCTCATCATCTAGAACTTATTTAGATCTTCAAATAGTTGTTCTAACCTTAATTCCTAGGGTTTCAGGCTCGCCGCCTGAACTGAAATACATGTTTATTCGACAGAATTATTCAGAAGTTGTTACAGTGTTCTGAGGATTAAAATAGCATCAGTGCATCGCACTGAAGCTTCTGAGCTCATTAAATGCTCTTCAGATCTTTCCTAACAGACTTCTCCAACTCCACCGGGGTTGGGGAAGATGAAGTTCAAATCTATAGCTCCAGTGGTTAAATCCTCAAATAAATTTCTTCAAAACAGTCAGTGATCCTTATTTTACTATTCTGGAGCTACTTAGCAAGTTCTAGAGGCTGTAGCACAATTTAAGTTCGCCGGAGCTTGCCAGAGCTCCGGTGAGTCTAGAAAATGGCAAAAAGTATGTACAACTTGACAAAACTAACCATTTTTGATTCAAAAAGGATCTTGAGGTTGCAAGGAACCTCAGTATCACATTTAATTCTTCATTTGTCCATTAGAATGTAAGATTTGACAGTAAGTTTGTTTTCTTAAAGGTCTGGGTGGTTAAAGCTCAGGACTTGTTTAACCACTCAATTGAGAGGTTAAATCAAGTCAACAGATGTTATTATTCATAAATATGTATTTAATTTATAGTTTGAACTGTTCCTGAGCTACTATGGACAGCGAGCTCAGGAACTAAATTAAATTTGGGCGTTTAATTATAGACGATAATAATAGGTATTATAATGTCGATTAGGGTTCATAAGTGGTGATAGGTGATGAAAGAACCCAGTGAAGGTGGAATTAAATCGACTACTGTCACCATGGACAGTGATAGAAGTCGGTGAAGGTGAAATAAGATTTAGGCGTTTAGGTGATTCAATTAATGATTAAGTGGTTTAGAAGTGATCATGGAAGTTAAAGGAAGGTGGACAGTGAATTAAAAGACAAGATTGAAGCTTTGGCGAGCTCAAGGAACTCACCAGAGTCGGAGGAGATGAAACTAAAATCTAAAATTACTCTAATCTAATTAACTAAACTAACTAACTAAGCTAGCCTACTCCTACTCCTAGTCTACTGTTACCTAGACGAAGGGGTCAATAGGGTTCCGTTGAAGGTTCATAGCGGACGACGAAATTAGAGGGTGGAAGAAAGATCTCCAGTAGGCGGATTTGAGGTGGAGCTGAGGAATCCTTGGGTCGGCGCCTTTGTCAGAGGTGCGGAAGACCACGGCAGATCTCCTCAACTACTTAAGATGGACGGAGGAAGTCGGAAGATGGAATGGGAAGTCACCAGAGTTTTGGACGAATAGCCTATTGGGTTGGCTGCAGTGTTAGAGGAGGGAAGGGAGCCAACTTGAATAAAATCAGAGGTGTGAGGGGGTATTTATAGCAGTTTGCGGCAAAGAGAGTGGCGGGGTCTGGCCGAAGAAGGAGCTCAAGGAGCTTAACCTCCGTCATCATCTCCGACGACGGTGAGGTTATCTCCCACTGAAAAATAGGATTCTCGGTTAATCTAGACTGATGGATGAAGTGGAGGTGGTGAGCGCAAGCTGCAAGAGCTTGGACAAAGAGGAATGATGTCGGTAGGGCAGTGATCTCGCGGTGGGGTGACTCTCTGCCGCCAGCCATTCGTTCGGCTGGAGAAGAAGACGAAGAGGGACATAAAAGTAATAAAACTTAAGGACCTGTGTGAGAAATAAGGACCCGACTGTAATGAATATTAAGGACTAAAATATAAACCCAGGTTTTGAAGGTTTATTTTAATTTAGATATTTTTCAACTTTTTATATATGTTAGTAAATAAGGTAAATATTTTGTTTACACCTTGAATTTACATTTTTGACCTTTTTAGGTTAATTTATTAGATTAAGTAAAATCACTTAAGTTATTATATACTTAGATATACATTATATTTAAGTTACTTATCTTATTAATTAAGGAAATGATTAATAGGATTTTGAGTCCAATTATTATCTAAATTATTAATAATGTTAATTGAATGATAAAATGTCATTTTAAACTTATTTTAAGGTCCTTTACTAAATATCCCTTATTCTATAATTAACCCTTATATGTTCATAACCTTAGCTAATTAACTAGGAAGACTAGTTAATTAGGGGTAATTAGAGATCATGAGTGTCTCATCACTAATCGAATGCATAAATACCTAGATATTAGAAGGATTTCTACTTGTACATGGCATACTTAGATTTATAAATAGATTAGTTTATAAATATGATGGCATGCTTGTTTTATACATCACATTCACATGTAATAGAAGGAAATATAAATTATGTTGACATGTATGCATTATATGCATCATTTTGGAATAACTCTGTAAATAACCCATTTTCTTTTTATTTTACTTTTTTCCTCGCAGAGCAAACCGTTGACACCGCCATCGCTTCACCACTGCTGCCAAGTCGTTGGAAGAGCCGAGTCCTTGGGGGTAGGAAACAGATTGGGATAGAAAGCCACAACAGCAGGAGGTTTTAAAAATAAAAGGTTGGGCTTGTGGAGGAGAGGAGCCTTCCCCCCCCCCGACGAGGATATCCTCCATCTCCACCACCGTGTAGGAGCTATGCACTGTGGACTTCAGCGAGCACCGTGGTCTCTACGCACCTGCCTCCCGCCGTCGTCCTCTCGACAGTCGCACGGTGATAGCGTGTGGCCACAACCGCGAACCCCCCTCACCATGCAACCACACCTGCACACAAGCCAGATCACCGTGCACCCCCTCATCGTGAGTAGTGGCCTCACCGCCAGCCGCTGCCTTCACCGTGTGCAACATCTTCACCGTGTGCAGCCGTTGCCTTCTGCACGCAGTGCCCTCACCGCGCAGCCACACCACATGTCCACCACAGCGCAAGCTGCACCCACGCACCTGCAGCGCACGCCTGCGCCACTCGCCCACACTCTAGCCAGCGTGCCCGCACTCCTTGCGTGTGCATGCATGCGTGCACCGCCAGCAGCCATCTTCATCTTCTTCTTCTCCACTGGCAGTGAAGGAACCCAAAGTTGCAGCCTCCTCCTCGCTTCATACGGCCATTACAAGCACCCAAACTCACTGTCGACCTCGTCGTTCTCCTCATCTCACGCCCCTGACCCCGGTGCGCCCACCAGCTGCCCACCACGACGCTTGCCGTCGACGTGGCCGACGTTCTCCTCCAATGTCCTGCCACATCCGACCACCTCCGGCCATCGTGTCACCACCATCGCAACGACCATCCGCCGGCATGTCTCCACCGCTCACAGGTCGGCAAAAGCTCCCTCCTCGTGCACGCACGAAGGAGAGAGAAGGAATGCTCTGCTTTCCTTCCCATTAATATTTACCAACCTTGCCACTGTGGGAGAACACTATTCCCTTATTTAATGAATTAAATTATTGAGGTGAACTTGCATAGCCATCCTTCTACTTAATCAAAATTGCTTGCAGATGAATATCTCTCATGAATGATTTAATGCATGTCATATATATTATGGTGAACAAGCTATATTCAAGAAATTAGTATCTATGGTGTTCACCAGTATCAAGATCATTATTTTACATGATATTATATTAGTGGTGATTTTGCATATGCACACCTGTATTCTTGATTAATTATTTGAAGCAAGAAATCATGTTGAAAACACATGCACCAGTTAGTATGCATACACATTGAGATTCCCGATTAAACAAGACATGATTCATTAGTTTAATGTTGAAGCGACACTGCTCGATCGTGTTCTAACAGTTAATTACATCGTAGTATAGGTGATCAAGCGTCGTCAACAAATAAAGAGTTTTATTTACTCGAAAACTGGAGTATCTGAGGTCGAACACAGGGAGCAATTGGAATTTACTACTAATCTCAAATGTAATTGAACACTCTAATTTACTCAAAACTTTACTTCAAATGTATTTAAAAAGTAATTCGGGCAAAAGAGTAAAATTGGGATCAGACGTCTTAAAAGTATTTTCCCTTCTTTGATTATTCTTCTTCTTCTGATATGCTTTCTTTCTGCTGCAGTCTTCACTTAGCCTCTTCTTTCTCTGCAGTCTCTCTTCTCTTTTTCCTTCTTCCTTCTTCTTCGTAGGCTCTTCTTCTTCTCTTCTGATCTACAGGTCTTCTTCTTGCCTTGATCTTCTTCCTGCCTTTGCTTCTCTTCTCTGCATTGCCTTCTTTCTTCTTGGCTTCTGCGGAGGCTTCTTTCTCTTCTGTCTTCTTCTTCTCAGCAGTCTCTCCTTCTTCCTTTAGATCTCTGCCTCTTCTTATACTTCTTCTCTTCTTCTTCCTTGCGGCTAAGTCTTTCTTCCTCAACGTTCAGCCTGCCTACACAGAGAGCAAAACATACCCTTTTCCCTCTACCCGAACGTCTCTCTCTCTCTCAGCAATTCACTCAAAGATGCTCTCCCAGAGCCACAAGGGTAATTGGGTCGGATTTCGCACCCGGGACTAGGCGCACCGACAGGTGGGGTGATGCGCGAGGTGTACTCAGGATGGGTCGGGTCGGATCCCGCCAGATCCGCGAAGTGAAACCGCGGACAAGGCGAGTGGGTCAGGTGAGGGACCTCACCCCTGTGTGTTCGGAGGCAATGAAGAAATATCACAAATTCAACTTATAGCATACCTGCGCATTGCGTTTCGCCGATGTGAGACTATCTGGCCTGCCCCAATCTCGCGCGCGCCCGCAGAGCTTT
Organism: Thalassia testudinum; assembly: GCA_037157565.1. Classification (NCBI taxonomy): domain Eukaryota; kingdom Viridiplantae; phylum Streptophyta; class Magnoliopsida; order Alismatales; family Hydrocharitaceae; genus Thalassia; species Thalassia testudinum. Next base: position 78,640,485 of record JAZHRO010000002.1, read on the forward strand.
CTTCGTACAATTGCCAAAGCTGCGGGCTTCGTACTGCTCCTTGCTGGACCTGAGGGCTTCGCACTGCTCGCGTGAATCTGCTACGCCTGAGGCCTGGAAGACCTGACGCCTGGAGCTGCTGCGAAGCTGCTTCAACCGTCAATGGCAGCAGGACTGAAATCCTATCAAACACAAGCACGGCCTATTGGCCTAATCAGACCAGCTAGGCACCTTCGCCGTGGCACGACAAAGGTGGTGAACGGTGCTGCAGGTTTTGGGAGGGCCTAGGTGTGCGTACCTAGGTCGTCCTGCGACCGGAGGTGTAGGTGAGTTCGGGGGGCTACTGTGGAGGTGTGGAGTGGCGGTGGAGGGGTGGAGATTGTTCCTTGTGGTGAGGTGGAGCTTATGAGATGATTGGCGAGTCGTGTGGAGGGGCGGAATGGTGGATGCGGCTCGCCGGAGGTCGGTCGGAGGCGAGGAAGATGGAGGTGGTCAGCGATGGTCGAGGGGCAATTAAATGAAATAACAGGGGGAAAAGAGAGAGGGGAAGATGGAGAACAAATCTAAACTACTTACAGGGACGAAGGGGATGGAGAGGCGGACAACTGTACCTGCTGTCGACGGAGAAGACGTTGCCCAGTGGAGGAGGACGGCGGCGACGACGGGGCTGAGGCGGCGTGCGCGGGTATTGCGCGACGCGGAGGAGAATCAGGAAGATGTCTCTGCCACTGGTTTTGTGGCAGAGCCAAGAGGGAGGGGAGGGGGGCTCGCCGGAGCTCGCTGGTTCTTGGCCGGAGAAGAAGAGACGAATTGGAGGTGGACGTCCGGCCAAGTCAAGCTAAAGATCTGCAACCGGGTCTGGAGGTTCTTTTATAGGCACTGGGCCAGGTGTTCAGAGCGTGGAGGGCACGCCTTTGCCTTTGATGGCTCGCTGGAGAAGGAAAGAGGTTAGATACCCAAATCCCTCATGCGTTCGCATGAGAGATTGGGTTCACACCAGAGATTGTGATTGGCCTTAGATGGAAGGGAATTCCTCATAGAATCCCCCTTCCATTTCTGAGGGGTAATCTCTGAGGAATCAGAGAGTAATCCCTCTCTAAACCTCGCCGGAGGTTGGTTCTGCCCTAACAATGGCGGCAGGACCTGATTGCAAAGGTGGCGATGAAATTAGGGGGCTCTCTGCAATGATTTCAAAAGATAGGGACCAAATTATGATTTGGGTGTACTAAATTGCAAAGTAGGTCAAGATGACCTCCCCTTAGGTCCAAATTTTGGTACAAACCTAATTTGAACCTAAGGAATCCAATGGTGAAGTTGGATTTTAGGTTTGACCTCGTTTGACTGAACATTTTGCGTAAAAACCCAAATTAGGTTACTTGAAGAGCTAGGACCCTAATCTAGGTCAAACTGGGTTCCAAAGGCCAAATTAAGTGTTCTAAGCCCTAGAGGATATTTTTCCATGATTTTTAGAGGGTTTACTTGATTTTTATCCTGACCGAAACCTTGTTAATTTAAGCGGCTCTATTTTAGGGTTACCAAATGTCATTTAATTCCTAAATTGCACATGAACCCATTTCTGATTGACTCAACCCACTTTTTATCTCATTTAGACCTTTTGACCTATGTTTTTCCTCTGAGAAATCCCATTTATGTAATGCAATGGTAAAATTGCAGTTTTAACCTTTAATTCATGTTTTCTTCTCAGAGCACTTATTCCTTCATTTAGGCCTTCTTCTAGGTTATGTAGGAGCTTTTATCTTCTTTATTGGGTCAAAATGAGCTAGTTATGGCTCATGATGAGGCTCTCATCATTTAAATAGGATAATTCCTCCCTATGGAGATGACCTAACTATTTTCGTGGTTAGATTCTGAGAATTAAAATGTTTTGAAAAGCGATTTTCTACCACGCGACATATTACAACGACGCAACATTTTATGTCGAAGTTTTCAACGAAAACGAAGATCGCCCTTTCAAATGGTGCCGTTGCCGGGGAGGAAACACGGCTATTAATTTTTTTGGGAATTTTATGTTATTTTTATGCTATTTTGAAAGCTTTTCTAAATTACTAACTGTGGATCTTCTTCTGTGCAAAAAAATACGTGATGAGCACAGCGGGCGCGCATAACGGAGATGATATTCTTGGTGGACCTTGATGCCACCTAGAGGACAGCAATAGGAGCACGTGGGCCTTGATCCCACATGTGTGGAAGGAGAATTGGCAACTGGAGATTTGTTTATACTTAGATTAGGCTAGATAGACCTTAGACATTTAGTTTTTGTCTTGTGGATCCGTGTTGGGTATTTTCGGGAGTGTGTTCCCATTTTATTTAGATTATAGGATTATTTGAATTGTTTGAACTGCATGTTGGTTAGTTAGTTAGATTAGGTTTGTTTGCCTATTATTATTATTAAAAAAAAGGAAATATATATATATATTTGAACTGCCTACTAGAAACTACATATCTATAGGGCGGCCATCTAGGATTGAATGAGTAGCATCTAGCTTTTCCTTTTGCATTGTAAACATCCTGCATTGAAGAGAGTTGGAGTAAGGTACGTCTTTTCTTGTGCATTAGTTATTTGCATACGCATTGCATTTGGACTTAATTAAAGAAGACCATTTAAGCTGATTTGAAAATATTAATCAAGTGGTCACATTATTTCTTGAAAAGAAAGAAAAATATACAGGAAGCATTAGAATAAGGTGACTGTGATTTTCAAAAGGAAAACTCACTTTTCGCGGTGTGATGCACACTTCTTGCACTGAGCATGCACTATAGGCACTGCACTAGGACTTGGACCCTTAAGGCTATAGGCACCGATCTCTTTATCGATGCAAACCCTCCTATCATGCTTTGTGGTGGTGGTACTATCTTTTGACCAGGTGTTTTGATACTTCACAGAGGGGGACACCCCTTAAAGGAACAAAAGGGTAGTTAAGGGGCACCGCATACGCATTGCCTCAATGGAAGGATTCGCCCTACTTGCATCCTTTTGTTCATCCTTGGAGTAACTTCTCACTTGATCACCTGGGAGTATCATCTAAGCAAAGTATAGGTCCTATGGCACTCAAAGGTCAATTTAGGGTGCGTAATTGCTTGACAACTTGATTGATCACCCAAAAAGGCTAAAAGTAACCTCAACTTTCTTAACAGTCATTGACCAGAAATTTCAAGTGCCTCATTTCTCTTATACCACTTACGTGGGAACAAAGAAACACTGCCTTGACTATATTTGGCCAAGTTGAAGAGATTGGAAGAGGTCTTAAAGAATTTTAAATCAACAAAAGACCTCTTGCCTTGTGTTTGCTTGGCGTGTGCGTGATAGAGCTCTCTAGGAAGTTTTTTGTTTTAATCTAAGTCCTAAGAGAGTTAAAACATTTAATTAAAAGAAATGGACTATCCTTACTCCTATCATTTTAACCAGGATCCCATGCCTCGAGCGTATCCATCCTTTGATGGGTATAGTGACAATTCATGGGATCATTCTTATTCTTATCCTGGGAGCGCTGGCCCGATAGCTCCCTCTTTTGAGCAGAGCCTAGGTAGTGGGATTTTCCAACCCTAGAATCCCTATACAAACACCCAACCCTCACACCCTTCATGATTTTCCGTATCGAGGTTGGACCGATACCCCTAGGCAACCAGAGCCTGAAATTGACTATCCTCCCCAACCTGATAGTAGTAGCCTCTCCTATTTTATGATAGAAATGCAAAAATAACAAAAGGAAATGATAGAATCTATGGGAGAGATGTTGAAGAATAGTCAACAATTAAACAAAGAAATAAGACAGCTTAGCTATGCTCTTCCCAGTAATTCTAATCCCTACCCATACGATCGTGAATATGAAAATAATTCTGAGGAAACCAATGACAATAGGGATCCAATTTTACGTAGCTATCACTTAGACTCTCCCAATGAGACATGGCCACTAGAGGAGAATGATCCTAGTGATTATCCACCCGAGCTATATTGGAGTCAAAAGAAAGGGAAGATGGTACCTCTTGAGGACCTTGACCCCAATGACAGTATTTTCCTTACCCCTACTAACCTGGGTCAAGGTTGTATTGTTCCTATCACTTCCCTTATTGATTATCTGGTGGAATCCCATTCTACCCTTAGTGAGCCTAATCTTGACCCTCCACTTAGGGAATCAACACCTACCATTTAGCATCTTGAGGATTTAAATGCACCCAATAAAGGTGACCCTAAGGGAATGGAGGATGAATTAGATCAATTTTGGTCTCAGGGATATAAAGAGTCTATTTCAGAGGATGAGGATGCCCCAATGGAGGAACCCAGACTGAAAATCTGGAGTGAATCACAGGGGGATTATTTGTTATTTGAGGACTTACCCCCAGAGGATATAAATAATTTAGTGAAATCCGGATTCCTCCCTTCTTTTGAGAGTCATCCTCCATCAAACCAAGAGTTGATATTAGAGGAGGACAAACACAATAGTGAGAAGCCTAGGGGAGACTCTCGAGGACAAAACATGTCAATTGAGGATTTATGCCCCGAGAAGAACAAAGAATTTAGCGATATAGGCTTGCTCCGAAGCATTAAGACTGATCTTCCTTTATGAATAATTGAGGATACTGATCCAACTCCTCCCTTTACTGGTGAATCACATATACACCCCGATAAAAACTCATCCAGGGATGAAATTAATGATAATGATTATGTTGTTTCGACCCTGCCATCAAAGGAATATAATTTGGAGTCCACCATTGATTCACATATATTGGAAGGTGAAAATATGACTCCGATCATTAATGCTAGGCAGGGTGACGTGAATTTTTCTACAATTTTTAGGGAGAATACACAATTTGAATCATTGTTGGAATTGGACCTAACACCGACTAAGCACTCATTGGACTTAATCATTAGCTTCCAACACTACAAACAACCCTTACAATCCCTAACCGATCCTTAGCTCAGATCTCTGCTCATGTACATTCTTTTTGGAGAACATATCAGGCCAGTACATCCTCAGGTAGAATGGCGAGTGTGGATTGATGCTTGTACTTTTAGTCTCGCCATTCAACGGTTTGACATAATAATGTTTATATCTTTTAAAATCTGTCGTGCTTTGGAGGATCCTTGTTATCCTCCACTTAGTCCATTTCGGGAGGTCCCTTTTCATATTCCTTTTGTTATCCCTAGACCTCCTTAGGTAGCCTACAAGGATTTCTATTTTTATATCTTTTAGCGAGCATTTGGAATCACGCTGCATCATTAGCTCACCAAAATCCGTGGTTACCTGTTTTCTAGGCCCGCACTGTTACGCATATTTTTAGGGCCTATCTTTTTCTGTCTAGAACTAGACTTACAGGTTCGCTATAAGTCTGGCTGCTGATAGAAAATGCAGTGCTTGTTGGGAGGCAACCTAGCATCCAGAATAACACTATCATCAGGTGACTTCCTTTCTCCCCGTGTTTTCATTTTACAATGAGGGCATTATAGGATTTAGGCATGGGGGGTGCATTTTGCATTTTAGGAAGTATTCATGCATTTAGGTTAGCATATTAAAAAAAAAAAATTCTTTTCTTGAGCTGAATTGGTTAGTCCCTAGCAAAACATCTTTGTTATGAAAGTATCAGTGAAGAGTTTCTTCTTGAATTGTTTCTTAAGTTTAGAATCCAGTACATTTTCATTCACTTGCACATAGATTGGGTAATGGATCTTTGAAGAAAATCAATAAGCATTTTTAGTCTATTGAACCCTTGGATAGTTAACAGGGAGTCAGGCATACTATTTTCTAGTAGATCCACCTCATATTGGTGAGAAGAAAATAGAGATATTACTGGTGCGCTGAGTCTAATGCAAGGACTCTTAAGTTTTGGACAATTAGATGATGATACTTCAGAGTTAGGCATAGTTTTCATTCTCTGTTCCTGTGTGCGTACATTGTGTGAATTTCTGAGAGTCACCAAATAAGGCAGATACACAGAGATTGAGTCTTAATAAAGCTATCACTATGGTGGATGGTTATGACCGTCCTTCATAGAGTTCTCGGTTGAAGGAGGGTAATAGTGTCAAAGGTCAAAAATATGCTTGTCCTATCCATTCCTTCCCGGTGCCGAGAGTAGGTACTTTCACCAAATAAGCCACACAATATCCTCTTGACCACCATCATCCCTAATAATGCTTCATAAATAAAAGTCTGCATCGTGTTTTGTTGATTTATAAAGAAAAAAACAGAGAAACAATTATATATTTTTTTAAAAAAAAGAAGAAAAAGAGAAAAGAGAGAAAGAAAAGAAAAAGAAAAGAGTCCAAGTTTACAGTTTTATCTCGTGACGATGTTTCTGAGGCAACAAAAACACCCATCGTGATCCACCAAATATGACTCATACCTATCTTTTAGTATTTCTGATCGCCCGAATACTGGCTGAAGACTCTAACTTAGTTGTAGAGCTATTAGGACTTTTGTTGAAGTGTGAATGCCATGTGAGGTCACCAAACAGGAATTCATTTACTAAATCTGGTGAGATTTGTGATCTCAGAAAGAAAAGAAGGAAAATAGTGAGCACAAAAGAGCATCAAGAGAGCACAGTGTTCAGCCTCTCTTTGGGTTGACTCATTTAATAGTCTAAAGATCTAGAGTCTGTAGTACTAGATTACATGTAGCACCAGATGAGTGTGTGCCACCAAATGCGTATCCATTAAACTCAGCATCTCCTACCTAAGCAAAAAAGCTGGGATCAAATTTCAGATTATATTCTGCTTTATCCTCGAGTGAAGTAGTTGCCTATCCCGATAGAAATATTTACCCAAGGATAAGTATGAACTGCAAATGTAAGTTGGTTATTTTCACTTGGATCCATTCCTAGGTTACTATCACATCACATTTGTCTAGATCTCTAAATTTGTGGAATAAAGAAAGAAGAACTCCCTTGATTACTTCCATTATTTTCACTTTTGCTTGGGACTAGCAAAAACTAGGCACGAGGGCATTTGTGGGCTAATCGAATGCATAAATACCTAGATATTAGAAGGATTTCTACTTGTACATAGCATACTTAGATTTATAAATAGATTAGTTTATAAATATGATGGCATGCTTGTTTTATACATCACATTCACATGTAATAGAAGGAAATATAAATTATGGTGACATGTATGCATTATATGCATCATTTTGGAATAACTCTATAAATAACCCATTTTCTTTTTATTTTATTTTTTTCCGCGCAGAGCAAATCGTTGACACCGCTTCACCACTACTGCCGTGTTGTTGGAAGAGCCGAGTCCTCGGGGATAGGAAACAGATTTGGAGAGAAAGCCGCAACAGTAGGAGGTTTTAAAAATAAAAGGTCGGGCTTGTGGAGGAGAGGAGCCTTTCCTCCCTACGGGGATATCCTCCATCTCCACCACCGTGAAGGAGGCATGCACCGTGGACTTCTGCAAGCACCGTGGTCTCAGCGCACCTGCCTCCCATCGTAGTCCTCTCGACGGTCGCACGGTGATAGCATGCGGCCACCACCGCGAACACCCCTCACCGTGCAACCACACCTACGCACAAGCCAAACCACCGCGTGCCCCCTTGATAAACGCCAGTTTATCATCATTCTTATGCATTAAAACAAACCTAGCTCTTAGGATTTTACTTCGCAAACGGGTTTTTGGGCTGCATTTAGGCATAAAATAGGTTAGGCATGCATTGCATTTTTTATTGTCTTTTTAATATGTTTTTGTGAGTGTTAGGGATGTACAGATATATAGATCCCTAAAACCCTAGCACTCAAGAAGGCAAATGGTGAAGAGAAGCCTAGACTAGCTGGAACTCAGCTTGATCCAGCTCACCTCAGCTTGATCCAGCTCACCGCAGCTGGAACCTAGCTCACTTGAACTAGGGTTAGCTCATCCTAGCTCCATTCAACTAATCTCAGCTGAATGGTAGCTCAAGAGAGTTCATCTTAGCTCACCCTAGCTCAAGTCAGCTCAGATCCAGCTCAACTTAGCTGAGTCTAGCTCATCTCAACTCCCACTAGTCCACAGGGAGCTCTAGCTAGCTCAGCTGAGTTGACAGGAGTTCACCCCAGCTCAGATCTAGCTACATCCAGCTCCACTCAACTCCAGCCAGCTGAAGAAGAACTCATCCCAGCTCAGGAAGCTCAAGTCCAGCTCCCGGGGACTCAGCTTAGCTCAACTCAGCTGAGCTAAGCTACCTTAGCTGCCTCAACCAGCTTGACCCTCCTCGGGAGCACCAGACCCAGCTCACTTTCGCTTGGTTTAGCAGCTAGAAAAGAACTAGCAAGCTAAGCCAGCTAGAGTAGCTCCATGCCAGCCTCTTCAACAGTAGCCAGCTCCAATTTCAGCTCCTGACTTCTCCTCCTCAGCTCCTCCCTCCAAACCCTAGCTCCAACACCTTCTCCTCTACTCCTCCATTAGCTAAGCTAGCTTAGCTTAGCTTATCTTAGCTTAGCTTAGCTAGCAACCAGCTCCTTGGCCATCCACCACCTTCAAAGTCAACCCTAGCTAGCTCCACCAACTTAAGCCTACCTAAGCTAGCTACCCTACTCAAGTTGGCGCCACCTCCTAGCCATCCCTTCACCCCATTATCACCACCAAAAGACACCTTAAGTTGGCACCAAAAACTACCCCTAACCACCTCTATATTGGAGCCAACTTTCAGCCCTTAATCCACCCTACACCTACACACATAAGCCATCCTAGCCATCCACCTACCCCTCCTTCTAGAATCCCTCTTGGCGCCAACTTGGACCACCTTCTAGAACCCTTTTTGGCGCCAACATCAAGGGGTGTCATCACCCATAACTACCCCCTTGGTGTCCCTTAAGGTGGTGCCAACTCACCTTGGCCATAGGATCTTTAACCACCTCCATCTCTTCATCTTGGCCCTTCATTTCAAGGGACACCTTAGCCCCCTTCCTATTCTATAAAAACCCACCACCTACCACCATTTTGGAGCATCCTCCATTAGTGTATTTTACTACCTAAACCACCTATACCTACGGCCAAGAAGAAGGAGTAGAGAAGGAGATTAAAGGGGCACATCACCAACCCTTTTGGTGCCTTCTTCTCCCCACTCTCTTCAACTTGGGCCACACCAAGGAGGAGGACTCTTCCACTTCAAGGAGGATGGCCAGGAAAGGGAGAAGGACCTAGGGTGGATGTCCACCCTTGGAGAGAAGTTTAGGGCACGCCCCCTTAGGGCTTGCCTTGGAGGACATTACCTTGGCGGAGAACTGCAAGGAAGGAGTTGAAGGATTCTTTTCAAGCTTGGGAGCCACCAACCTTGGAGCAAGAAGCCCTCTTCTTCACCATCTATCTAGAGGATTTGTGTTTGCTTTTCTTTATTTTAATTTTTCTAGTAGTAGAAGCATTCCTCTACTAGGCTTTTTTGTAAAACACTTTTCATCAATCTAAGTTGCCTTCTTTGCAATTTTCTATTTTGCATTTCTACTTGCTTTGTTTAGCATTTTCCACTCCCTCTCCCTAATTATTCTAGGCCTCCACTTACCTAGAGTGAGCTTAGGGAGAGGATCTACTTGCCACTTAGAAAGTAGTAGTTAAATTGAAGTGTAAATTACCTTCCCGCCATCATTTCGCATGTTGTCTTAATTGAAAAATGAAAAAAATGATATGTTGAAAAATACCAAAAAGAAAGTTGAGATTTATTCCACGCAAGAGAATCACTATTGCAAACATTTGGCCTCCTTGGACGACCCTAGATACTCCCCTATCTAGGTTTATAAATTTAAAAGCGAATGCAAATTCGCGTGTTATAACGACATTGAAAACCCGCTTTTACAAATCACGCGTAATCCGTTATCACCCCTCACCGCGTGCAGCGCCCTCACCGCCAGCCATTGCCTTCACCGCGTGCAATATCCTCACCCCACGCAGCCGCTGCCTTCCACGCGTAGTGCCCTCACCGTGCTGCCACACCACACATCCACCACCATGCGCACTGCAGCCACGCACCTGTAGTGCATGCCTGCGCTCTAGCCAACGTGCCCACACTCCTTGTGTGCGCATGCATGCGTGAGCCTCTAGTAGGCGTCTTCATCTTCTTCTCCACCAGCAGTGAAGGAACCAAAAGTTGCAGTTGCCTCCTTGCTTCATACGGCCATTACAAGCACCCAAACTCACCGTCGACCTCGCCGTTCTCCTCATCTCACGCCCACGACCCCCATGTGCCCACTAGCTGCCTGCCACGACACGCGTGAACACCACCTGCCGTCAACGTGACCGATGTTCTCCTCCACTGTCCTGCCACATCCGACCACTTCCGGCCATCCTCCGGCGTGTCTCCACCGCTCACAGGTCGGCAGAAGCTCCCTCCTTGTGCACGCACGAAGGAGAGAGAAGGAATGCTCTGTTTTCCTTCCCATTAATATTTACCAACCTTGCCATTGTGGGAGAACACTATTCCCTTATTTAATGAATTATATTATTGAGGTGAATTTGCATAGCCATCCTTCTACTTAATCAAAATTGCTTGCAGATGAATATCTCTCATGAATGATTTAATGCATGTCATATATATTATGGTGAACAAGCTATATTCTAGAAATTAGTATTTACGATGTTTACCAGTATCAAGATCATTATTTTACATGATATTATATAATGGTGATTTTGCATATGCACACCTATATTCTTGATTAATTATTTGAAGCAAGAAATCATGTTGAAAACACGTGCACCAGTTAGTATGCATACACATTGATATTCCCGATTAAACAAGACATGATTCATTAGTTTAAATAGGCTAATTCCTCCCTATGGAGACGACCTAACTATTTTCGTGGTTAGATTCTGAGAATTAAAATGTTTTGAAAAGAGATTTTCTACCACGCGACATATTACAACGACGCAACATTTTATGTCAAAGTTTTCAACGAAAACGAAAATCGCCCTTTCAATGCTTAGGACGTCTGAGTCTTCAATTGAGAGGTTTGATTTGGTTGAGAAAAAGCCTAAGTGTTGAGGCCTTATACTGAGTTGAAAAATACTTTTTTTTTCTTATCTCTAACACTTATTTTACATACATATTTTGTTGAGCTTGATATATATATTGATTCATATTTCATATCTTTTTGTTATATCAATCTTGTACATAATTTGTACTTAAATTGATTACTTGATTAGCGGTTTAATTTGTGACTTTTTGCTCCCTGAAATGACCTCGGAACTCATTTTTCAAGCATATAAATTTAAGTGTTGATTCGTTTTTGTTGGTATACTACAATGCATATATTAAACTTGACAAAAGCATGTTAGCACCTACATGAGGGAGATGTTTCAATCTAGCAACAAAGTAGATGATAAAATTTGATAATCGTATAACACACGGGATGACACACTCATTATATGTATTATCAAGTCATATAAAAGGAAGAGATGATGCTTACTTACCTAGAGTTATCTTATCATCTAAACTATTAGAGATGATGGATGGAATTTTGGTGGTAAATAGGGCAATAATCAAAGGGACAAAAGAGGAAGGGTTAAAGGGACAGGTGATTGCACAGCAATCATAGGTCCTAATTTACTTGAATTAAGTTAGATCTTAGCTTAACTTAGGAATAATGAACTGATAAACGTTAGTTTATCATCATTCTTATGCATTAAAACAAACATACCTCTTAGGATTTTACTCCGCAAATGGGTTTTTTGGGCTGCATTTAGGCATTAATTAGGTTAGGCATGCATTTCACTTTTTGTTGTCTTTTTAATGTGTTTTCCAGATCCCTAGAACCCTAGCACTCAGGAAGGCAACTGGTGAAGGAGAAGCTCTCACCAGTCGGAACTCAGCTTGATCCAGCTCACCATAGCTGGAATTCAGCTCACCTGAACTAGGGTTAGCTCATCCTAGCTCCATTCAGCTCATCTCAGCTGAATGACAGCTCAAGAGAGCTCATCTTAGCTCACCCTAGCTCAGGTCAGCTCAAATCCAGCTCAACTTAGCTGAGTGTAGCTCATCTCAACTCTCATTAGTCCATAGAGAGCTTTAGCTAGCTCAGCTAAGTTGACTGGAGTTCACCTCAGCTTAGGACCAGCTGCATCCAACTCTACTCAACTCCAGCCAGTTGAAGATGACTTCATTTCAGCACAGGAAGCTCAAGTCCAGCTCCCGGGGACTCAGCTTAGCTCAACTCAGTTGAGTTAAGCTACCTTAGCTACCTCAACCAGCTTGATCCTCCCTGGGAGCACCAGACCCAGCTCACCTCAGCTCATTATGGTAAAAGCCAGCTTACTTTAGCTTAGCTTAGAAGCTAGCAAAGAATTAGCAAGCTAAGCCAGCTAGAGTAGCTCCATGCCACCCCCTTCAGCAGTTGCCAGCTCCATTTTAGCTCCAGACTCCTTCTGTCTAGCTCCTCTTCACAAACCCTAGCTCCCATTGCCTCCTCCTCTACTCCATTACTAGCTAAGCTAGCTTAGCTTAGCTTATCTTAGCTAGGTTCTAGCTCCCTTGGCATTTACCACCCTAAAACTCTACCTAACTAGCTCCACCAACTAAGCCCTACCTAAGCTCACCTAAGCTAGCTCCATCCACTCTAAGTTGGTGTCACCACCATCACCACCTTTCACCCCTCAACCACCACCAAAGGGCACCAAGAAGTTGGCGCCAAAACCACCCTAACTACCCCCCTTTTTGGTGGCAACTTTTCCCTCCAAAAATGCCCTAATCTCCACCCTACACCTAAGCCTAAAGCCCATCTCCACCTTCCATTTTCCCTCCAAAATTTCCCCCCTTCTAGAACACCATTTTGGCACCCCCTCCACCATGGATGTCCACCAAGGGGTGGATTCAACCTATAACTACCCTCCCTTGCACCCTTTAAGGTGGCGCCAAGTGATCTCCACCTTAGGATTCCTAAGCACCATCCCAAACTCCATCCTAGCCAACCATTACCTCCACGCCAACTACCCCTTCTCCACCACTATATATACCCACCTAATTACCCACATTTTCCCATGCTCCCTTTAGTTAAATCTACCCTATACCTACCTCATACCTACGGCCAAGAAGGAGTAGAGAAGATGATTAAGGGGGCACATCACCCACCCCTTTGGTGCCTTCTTCTCCCCATTCCTTCACCTTGTGCTATGCAAGGTGGAGCACTCCACCACTAGTAGGATGGCCAGGCAAGGAGGAGCAAGGGTGGTGCACGCCCACCCTTGAAGGAGATCATTGAAGGTGGTTGCTTCCACCTTGGAGGAGCATCTCAAGGAAGGAGAAGGAGGAGCTTTCAAGCCTAGGAGCCCCTAAGCTTGGAGCAAGGAGCTTCCCCTCTTCACCAACAATTCGGGAGGACTTGTGTTTCATTTTACTTGTTGTAATTATCTAGTAGTAGAAGCATTCATCTACTAGGTTTTTCTGTAAAACACTTTCTCATTAATCTAGTTGCCTTCTTTGAAATTTTTTTTTAGTTTCATTTTAATTGTTGTGATTCTAGCACTCTTCACTCCCTCTCCCTAATTACTCTAGGCCTCCATGTGCCTAGAGTGAGTTTAGGGAGAGGAATTATTTGTCACTTAGGTGTTGCTTAATGATGGTAGTTGTTATTTACTTTCTGGCCAACAACTCGTGTTTTCCTTCGCTATTTCAAAACCCTAAAAATGATATATTGAAAAAGACCAAAAAGAAAGTGGATTTCTACTTCCAAGCAAGAGACCTAAATTTTGCAAACATATTGCCTCCTTGGACGACCCTAGTACTCCCCTATCTAGGTCTTATAAATTTAAAAGCGAAAGCGGATTTACGTGTTGCAATGACACTAAATTGCCTAATTAACAAACTGCATATTTTCTTGATCATGAACACATAAGCATCATATTTTGCATCATAGTTGATTTGTTAGCTTTGTGAATAATAATGCTATATTATGTTCTAATTGAGAGGTAATAATAATTGCAGGTAATTCAGGGTTGCAGATGATAAATCAAACCGTACGGATCTATTTAGGACTACAATGGGAGTCCAGTGCTTCTGAGATCATCTTGATCGGACTCCCGTAGTACCTTATGAAGTCCATGGAAGAGCAAAGGCCTAGAAGCAAGGTGGCACAAATTCGAACCTCAGATGCCAAATTTGACCACACACTACAAGGAAGGATGGTTTTCGCGTCGGTTGAAAATTGTCACCTATTCCATGCAAACCATTGTATTCTGTCGTCATGAAAGTGTGTGTCGTGTCAGCGTATACATGAAGTTTTTATTTAAAACCGTCGTATTTTAGACGACAATTTTAGAAATAGTCGTCTCGTTTATTGACGACAGTTCTTGTACAAACTGTCAGCAATAAGCTCTAGATGATGGCTTGGATCACCGTGGTCTACGTTATACATAAACCTTAGACAATGTTTTTTCAACCATCGTATAGTTGTATAGACAACGAGTCTCGGAGAATTGTCGTCTATATAAACACGACAGTTATTCTTAGAACCGTCGTGTATATATGTATGTTGTTTTTTTAATATAACATTTAGGGTTATAAGATTCTATAATCTTAGAATCTTATAACACCTTAAAACATACATAACATACAAAACACACACAATATAAGAATTCAACATACAACATGGAACATAAAACATTCAACATTCAATAAATATATATATAACCTAATGATAAAAGTATGCCATACTGTCAAAATACAAAATCAAACAAAACAAAAGATAAATAATATAAAGCTATGCCTCAGCTCCTACCCCCTGTCCTACTCCACCACCTCCGAGGTCATCATCGTCTCAACGAGGTAGGTAGTGATATGAATTGTGATCCCGACCACGATCCCATAATAATGCCATCATCTCTGTCATCGCTGCTCTCACTGCTCCATCTCCTTCCTTTGCTCCTCCATGAATTTCTTGGCATCTTGCCAGGCTTGAGTATGTTGGCGAAATTGTGAGGTGACATCATGGAGCTGTGTCTTCATCTGCTGGCGACGGCTATGGTTGTTGACCCCTTCTGCCCATAGCAGCTGGTGATTGTCTGACTTCTTCCCCCACTACAAACGAAGCCTCCATGCTCTGAAGACATGGTGCTCCTAAAAGCCTCCTCAAGTGTCATAGGAGGGTGCTGCTAAGTGCCGGAAGTGACATTTGTAGGCGGGCTGATTAAGTTCATCATTTCTCCCTACAAATTACAATAATTTATTGTCATATTAAAGTAAGTATAAAAATTTAAGTAAATAAATAATGTTACTTACATGTTTTGTCTGGTAAGTCTCATGTATCCATGTTCGCTTGTCGTCGATGGTGGCCTTGCTATGAGTAACCTCATACACACCAACCTGATCGAGTGTGGTACCATCGTGTGAATGTGCCTGTAAATATATTTCAGAGATTTGCAGGTAATAGTTGTAATTAAAACTTTAATTAAAAACATAAAAGTAACAAAATTATATGGAATTGCTTACATATTTAGTCTTAACTCTATCTATACCGGTTAGACCTAAATAGTGGGTCTGTGGTGGAGCTTTGGCCCTATTGGCTTTGTTCCTCTTCGCTTAATCTTGTATATATAACATATTGTAATGGAAAACAATTGAATAATTTATCTCCAAATGCTATTAAAAGTAATTGTAATTACTTCTATCTCAGGCTTATTCCAATGCTCATAGCATTCTCTCCACACATCTATTGCTATTGTAGGAGGCACGTTCCTTAATGCCTCCTCATTAGACAACATTGAATTATAATACAAAATTATAGAAATAAATTGTCAAAAGAAATTAATTAAGTAAATAATAAAAAATGAGAAATATTACAAATTTCACCTTTCTCTTCGTTGTCATCCTCCAATCACGATGTCATCTCGCAGCATGATGAAGAATGTACTTGGTGACATTCATATCGCCATCCCAATCAAAGATTGCCTGTAATATTACAAATCTTATAAATGAATTAAATATTAATAAAGTAAACTTATATATATAAATAAATAATTATTTACCTCCATATTACGAATAAGCTACCTCTTGATCTCCTTGGAGACCGACCTCTAGTTAAAAGAACAAAGGGGTCAAGCTCTTTTACCATCCTAGACAGTCTGCTGGTGAAAGGAGGATAATCTGGATCTTCTCTAGCTTCGTTGATATGCACTTTGATTCTCATCCCCTCTAGAAATGCATCTAGATTTGCATTTCTTGCCGGACCCCTTCCTTTTTTTTATTACCTGATAAGAAAAATATAAATATTAAAAATTAAAACATTATCAATAAATTTTATTAAGATTTTACCGACAATTAATACCAGTGGAACTGGTCCCTGCCTCAACCTGCGGGTCCTGCTGAGGTGGCCTCTGTACCTCAACATCATCCTCACCCTCCTCATCCATATCCTTGCCGCTGCTGTCACCCTTGTCCTCATCCTCGTCGTTGTCGGGGTAGTGGATGGCAACCTCTGCCTCTGGCTCTCACACTACATTAGTAACCACGCTCTTGCTCTTCTTTTGGTATTGTCAGGCAAGATCACTAGGCCGGACATATTCATGCTACTGGATAATTGCGAGATTAGATACCATGACAATTGGGTGTGCGTGGGGAGTACTTAGAGGAATGTACTCAGGAACTTATGGGGGAGTCTGGGTGCGGGGGGGCTGGGTGGGCTGTGTGCGGGGCTGCTGGGTATGGAGGGGCTGGGTGGGTTAGGTGCGTGGGGGCTGCATGGGCAGCATGCAGGGTGGTTGGGTCTCATCCCTACTCGCTGAGGTACCCTACTCATCCTTACCCCTATTAGCAAATTTCTTGAATTTCATCTGCATAGACATTAAAAAAATTAGTATTTGTATAAATTTTAAGAAGTAAATAAATAAAAATAAAAAAATATGAAAAAAATTCGGCAGAGTTTCCCTTATATTACAGATATTTTCCAAAATACTGTAAAAAGGAAATGACACATTCTACATAGTATAAAATCACACATTCCACAGTAAAACATAAACATAAACATAATGAATGAAAAAACACTTTGCATATTATTCCAACATAAACATAAACATAAAAGTAACTGGTTGTTCATTTTCCAAACCATTGTTTTGTTAGAGAAGTTAATTTGGGTTATATACTCCTAAATGATGATTGCTAGCCATTTTCATATGTCATTTTCCTATCTGTAATTATGAAAACTTACCATAAATTGATGAATTTATATAGACAGATTGGACTCTTGAAGCTGACAACATGAGCCCAGAAGAAATATCTTGTTACCTACAGATATCTTTCACTTAATGAATTTCTCTACTTTTCTAGTCTTCTCCTCCATGACCACAACACCATACTTTAATGGCTCATCCACCGGCATTATTGCATTGCTCGTAGGCGCAAGGCCAGCTGCGTGCATGAGCAGGCGTGAGTTGGCCACAGCGACACTTGAGCTGGACCTAGAGCGACATCCTGGAGGTTGCTATTGGTCTTATGCCTATTCTAGCCTCCTCTCATCCACTATATAAAGACCTACACCCCCTCCCTTCCAAGGCATCTCTACCTACTCTACTCTCACCTACTCCTAAGCTCTAGTAAGCCTACCAATGCTCCATTAGAACTTACTCTCAAGCTCCCAAGGCTCCTATTAGTGTAATGAATCTCTGCCCCACCAAATATTCCTCCCTCTTCCCATCACCATTCATAGGTCTCCTTGGAGTCATCCTCCCACCTCCATTCCGATAGCAGATCATCTCCGCCTCCTCACCTCCATTCCGGAGCCACGCTAAAGCTTTCCTCTACTTGATGTCCTCCTACATCTCACCTCCATCTTCCTGCTTCTCAACTCCTTCGTTCAAGCTTCCGCCAGGCATCGTCGTCTCGCCGAACAACTGATTTGGGAGATTCCTTCTCACCTCTTTCTCTTTTATGCTTTCATAGATAATTGTAATTGACATTGGAGTGATATATATCATATTTGTTCCATCTCTCTTGCGAATTTATTCTACTTGTCTTCTTATTTCAAAAACACAAAAAAAATAACAAAAACAAAACACCAAAAACAAACAAAACGAAGTGTGATTTTCGAATTAAGTAAACGTCTCCTCCCTATGTTCAACCCGGAACTCCCTTGGAGTTTCAGTAAAATTTTATTTGATAACGAGTTTTACGACTACAACGACAAGTTACTCGTAACTCCGATTTCAAACACGCGAAACACATGCATCACGTGACTATCGTGACTCTTTAACCCACTAATTTTCTTTTGAGCCTCATTTACACATCAAGGAAGTTGTGAAGAATAGCCATCTGGCACTCATACTTCTTTCAAAAACGTGAAAACTTTCTCTCATTGATCATTGTTTAAGCTATAAATGGCTTCTGGAAAGTCATAATTGCCATCTTCTTTTTCAATAACATATAACTTTGGACGAATGCCTATTTTCTCATTTTCATTGTATCCTTTAGACTATCAGTTAAGTTGAATACATCCAAAATGTTGTCCATGACATTCTTCTTAATATGCATCACATCAAGATTATGTCGAATAGTTAGATCTTTCCAATACGGGAGTTCTATGAAGAAAATGCTCTTTTTTTAAAACCCATCTGTTTTAAAGCTATTTTATCTTTCTTAAATAGATGACCTAATCGTATGTTGCCAAGTTGTAATTTCTCGTCATTTGAAAACCTGACAACCTTATTGAATTTGTATTTAGCATATTCCTCAGATTCTTAGAAGAATACCGACAACTTTTACCGTTGAACTTGTCTGCAAACACTGCTGTTCACCATCTATGCTCAACTGGCAGGAATCTACGGTGTCCCAAATAGTAGAACTTGTTGCTTTCAGGTAGTTGAAGATGCTAGGTGTCATCCATACATTTTGGACAAGCAAACTTTCCCTTTGTACTCCATCTCAACGAATTTGCATATGTGGCAAAGTCATTAATGGTCCACAATAATGGAGCATGCATATCAAAGAATTCTTTTTTGTGTGCATCATATGTACGAATGCTGTTACACCACAATAGTTTCAGTTCATCTATCAATGGTTGAAGATAAACGTCAATTGCATTTCCTGGTTGCTTTGGATTGGGGATGAGGAGGGTCAACATCATAAACGACAATCACATACAAAGCCAGACAGGTAAGTTGTAAGTTATCATCATGACTGGCCAAATTGAATAGGATGAGTACATGTTCTTGAAAGGATTAAACCTATCGCTTGCAAGACTTAATCTGACATTCCTTGCATCCTCTATAATTGTTAAATGAGTGCTATCAAACATTTTTCACTCTTCTGAATCTACAGGATGACGAATGCGACCATCTCGTGACATATTATCCTTATGGCATGTCATGAAATTTGCAGTTCTATTTGAAATAAAAAGGCGTTGAAGCCTAGGAATCAATGGAAAGTAACATAGAACCTTCTCCGGCTATTTTTTGGTCCTTGTATTTAGTGGATTTCCCACTTTAAATTTCTCAACACCACATTGTGGACAACTACTCAGCTCTACATATTCATTTCTGTATAACACATAATCATTTGGACAAGCGTTAATTCTCTTGCAATTTAAACCAAGTCCACGAATCTATTTCTTTGCTTCATACCATGTCTTTGGATAACCTTTCAGATCATTTAAAAGCTCTCCAATGAATTCAAGTACCTCGAACATCAATTTAGAGGTCG
Organism: Thalassia testudinum; assembly: GCA_037157565.1. Classification (NCBI taxonomy): domain Eukaryota; kingdom Viridiplantae; phylum Streptophyta; class Magnoliopsida; order Alismatales; family Hydrocharitaceae; genus Thalassia; species Thalassia testudinum. The sequence goes on from JAZHRO010000002.1 coordinate 78,660,065, forward strand.
CTTTATTCATAGCCTTCATCCGAAATAACTTCAAAAGCAATGACAACTTAGAAATAGACGTAATACCAAGAGCAATAGGTTTGTCTGTTGCCTTAATAGCATCATAAAACTGATTACAAGTTTTCCCACTAGTAGAATCTTCAACTCCTACTCTCATCTCATCAAGCATTTCATCCATGTCATCAGATTCAATGTCAATAGCTGTCTCATCGAAATCTATCGGAGATCATCTGTCTTCCTCTGTCTGATCCTCTCCATGAGCAATCCAGTTAGTATAATGCTTCCACCAACCGTTGTAAATTGTGTGCTCGTATACAGTGTTCATATCTTGTGAATATCCATTCAAGCACCTCCTATATGGACAAAATATCCTGTCGAACTTGTCTCCTCGTCTGAATGACTTTCTATCATCATGAAATGCCCAATCAAGGAACTCTCTCACTCCATTCTTGTATCGAGAGTAATTCAAGTTCCTCAAACTAATCCAAGACTTATCCATGATAATCTACAAAAATGAAATAAAGCCACCCAATAATTATAATTAATCTGATTTCATAATAGTGTTTGTATTTTGATTAAGATTTTCACTTAATAGCCCATCCTTGAAGATTTGATCACAACGTTACTTGTTATATGTAACCAGTGTCTGGAGAAATTTTGACAGCATCTCCTCGCACTTCTCCAGTATACCCCCCAAGACTAACCTTAATGACATTCCCAATAACTCCCATTTAAGGGTGCATTAGGAACGTAGATAAGATCAGTTGGTATACCGGAGAAGAATGAAAAGATACCATCGAAATTCCTCTAGACATCGATTCCATGTAACAAGTAACCCTAAGTTGTGATCAAATCTTCAAGGACCCCCCTTTGTTTAGAACTTCTCTGAACAAAGGACGACGACTCTTATGGCATGCTATAAAGACAAAGTTTCGTGAATGTAAGTGAGGTATACAAGCACTTTGCATTGTCCATATAACATGATAATAAGTGTCGATGGGTAAGTATTTTGACATGATTATCCCTTGCCAAAATTTGTAACCTAAGGGTTAGAATACTTATTGTTTGGCCTCAAGTGCATCTAGATTTGTGAAGTGTGTGTATCTATGAATTCATTAAAATAATAAAATTTACAATAAAATAAATAATTATATACAAAATAAAAATAGATTCTTCCTCTCTTTCCCTTCTCTCCCTTCTCTCCTATCTCCCTATCTTACCCCTTCCTTTCTACTCTCTTTCTCTCTTCTCCGTACCCTTTCTCTCATCCTTCCCTTCCTTTATATTCTTCTCTATGCATCTCTCTCCCTCTTCTTCATCTCTTGTCTATTTATTTATCCTCTCTTTCCTCTCTTCTCCCTATCCTTCCTCTCTTCCTTCCCTTCATTAATTCATATTCTTCTTTATTCATCTCTTTCCCTCCTCTTCCTCTCCTACTCCATCTCCTTTCACTTTCCCTCTCTTCTCTCATTACTTCTTCCAAACTTCTTAAATTCATAAAAATTTTCACATAAGAAACACAATAAACATCAAGTGGGCACACCCCACATTCATAAAATAAGCATTCGTAAATATCAAGTGGGCACACTCCACATTCATAAAAACATCCACATATCATAATATCATCAAGTGGGTACACCCAACATTCTAAACCTAACTAAGTGGGTACACCCCACAATCTAAACCTAGGTGGGCATACCCCACTTTCTAAACCTAATTAAGTAGGCACACCCCACATTCATTCACAAATTAATTAACTTAAATTGATATACCTTGACATAGCATGTGAATCATAGAGAGGTGTCCGATGATCGATGCGAGATACCTAAATCAAATTATAAAATTTTATAAGTAAAAAATTAAAAAAAAATTACATAAATTTAAACACATCTTACATTTAATTAATGTACTAAAAATTTTTAAATTAACCAAAAATCAAAAATGTTGGGAAGGGGAGGATGTCGGCTATGGCAAGGGGGTTCGGTTGGGAGGAGGAGGGGGTATGGGGGTTGGCTGGTGGAAGAGGGGAGAAGGGGGGAGTTCGACTAAGAGGAGGAGGGGGTGGAGATGGTAGGGGGAGGGGGGAGAGCTTGCTGGGAGGAGGAGGGCGGGCGGCTGAGAGGAGAGGGTGGAGGTGGTAGGGGGAGGGGTGGTGGCTTGTTGGGAGGAGGAGGGGGAGTGCGGGTCGGCTTGTTGGGAGGAGGAGGAGGAGGATGTGGGAGGGGTTGGTCGCGGCTAGGAAGAGGAGGACGGACAAGCGGATGTGTGGCAAAGGTGTGAGGACCACTCACTCGGCTAGGAGGAGGGCTGCAGGTCGCACGGCGGCGGATGTGGGAGGGCCTTGTGGAGGAGGAGGACGATAAGGGGAGGGGGCTGGAGGAGGTCGGAGGAGGACGAGGAGGACGATTTTGACAGCCATGCGAGGAGGAGAGTCATGCTTACCGAGGATGAGGCGGATGTGCAGCCTGAGGTCGTCATCGGGGTTGGGGAAGGGAAGTATTGAAAGGGGGTAGGGTTATGGGGGAGTTCGGGAATTTGGGCTAAATATTGGACCTTATACGACGATTTTCTCCAAAACCATCGTCTCAAGTTAGGTTAGGGCGCGAATTTTCGCACCCAAGGGAAATTTTTGTTGATGACATACATGATGGTTTTCATAGAAAACTATCATATATGTCAATGCGGTCACAAATATGACGGTGTTAGAACTGTCATCTATAGATGTTGCTATAGACGACGGTTCTAATTCAAAACCATCATTAACAAAATCGTCGTCTACGTTGAAGCAGGGACCTCCGCGCACAGGAGGGGGCATGGAGGGTTAACATATATGACGATTTGAATTAGAACTGTCATGTATATTATCAATAAAATAGTTTTATAACTATCGTGTATATATTCTGCTATAGATGAAGATTTTAATTAAAACCGTCGCTAAATAAGAGTCGCCAAAGCCCATTTTTCTAGTAGTGACACGGATGGATTCAGATCAACGATCACAGTCCAAAGACACAAAAGCAACTCGATCAGAGCCCTGCAGCACAAGCTAAAGAAGATGGATGGCCATGATGGTGCCACGTGGTACCATCGAAGTCGCCTATGATCATTGCCCCTATCCACTGAAGCACTTGCTACGAGCCTTGTGGGCCGTTAGATCACCATCCAACTGCCATAAACGTGCCACATCTATCAGTCTCCACACACTTCATCAAGGAGAAGATCATCTCAACTGTTGGATTTCCATCCAATGGCTGAGGGCAGCCGAGTGTCGAAGTAGAACTGTGACCATGCAAAGCCACAGCACAATGGTTAGCATGCTGACACAAGAGCAAGTGATGAAGGGTCGAGGAGCACGAAGGGGAAAATCAAAAAGGCAGTGCGTGCAAGCGAAATGGATTTGTGCAATGGCAATCGGGAGATGCGAAGGTGGATGCATGATGCACGAAGGTACAACTGAGAGGTGGTGCAACAAATGCAAGGATGCATGCACATGTCCATGCACTGTTGTACGCAGGTCTGATAAGGTAGTGCGGCTCGCATTTTAAGCCATCTGATGAGGTGAATTACATGCGTACGCACGCAATGAAGATTCAAAGGCAGTGAGCGGAGCACTCTCAGCCACGCGATCAGGATTCGAAGGCCCAGTGTGGGCCACATGGTGCAATCTAAGGCGACGCATGCGTATAAGGTGTTATGAAGGCTATTTGGGATGTAATCTGATCTGTTGATCTCCCGATCAACGGATCTAATGGCTCCAAGGGTGTTGCATGAGTTGGGGGCCCAAATACTAGCTTTGCTCCTTGATAAGTCCAGTTTAGTGGACCATTATTTGGCCTAAGTACTCTTTAATTATATGTTCCTAGTTCCTAATTACTTAAGAGTTAAATGGTAATTTTCTTAGTCAATGTATAATTTTATGCACCAATTTTGCAATTAATAGCATATGGTTATGATAACATATTTGGTGGATGCAAGATAGATGCAAAGATTATTGGAACAAGGAGGCATCTTCTGATCCTCTCCCCTTGTAGGGAATCACTTCTTCCTTGGACCTGGACTGCGAACATAGAATGAACACCATGGTTGTAGCATGCACCATGGCTTGAAGCGTACTACATCAACCCTGCGCCATTGTGGCCTGCCCTCGACTTGTGGTGCTTTGTGATAGAGAGCATCACCACCACCATCATCGCCTACCCCTCACCATCACCACCTTTACCTTCACCGAAAATTCCCCCCTGCCCACTGCAGACCACCATCACCACTACTAACCCCTAGCCGCCACAGCCGCCCTCACCCACTCACCACAGCAGCTACCCTCACCCGCTTACGAACCCACGCCCTTAGCCATTCCCACCTCCGCCCCTTCTTTCTCCTCTTCTCCTTCATTTTTCTTCTTCTTCACCAAACTCTTTCCCCTGTCACACAAAAAGAAACCCAACACCACCTCCGGGCAGCACCTCCACTCAGCCACCCACAATGCCTAGCTGCCTGAAGACCGTACCCTTGACTACTTGCCATAACTGTGAAACCACCCAAGGGCGCGCTATTCTCGCGCACTACTAGAACCCACTACCGGCCACCTCAACCATGTCGCCGCCTGCCTCTGGCCACCTCTCGCCTCACCGCTACCATCTACACAAAGCCCATCCTTCGGCGCATCTCCACCAACAACCTCGTCGCCGTTGATGCCCTCTCCCTCTCATGGCTGCAAGGAACTCCTCTTCCCCTATTTTGCAACAGTGAAAGGGCAATTAAAATTTACATTTCTATGCCATTGTTGCACTCTTCTTTTATGCAATGAATTATTAAATGAGATTTGCAGACCAACCCCTCTATTCCTCTTTATTTCTACTACTACTCTTTCTTGCTCTCTGATAGTATCTAATCTCTTCACTCATTATACCATTATGCCATGAATATTTTAAGAGAGTAGTATACATATATATATATACTGGTTTGGTTGTGAGTGTTACATGGATTGATCTCGTGGTTATGTAGGATCCTAATTTGTCTCTGAATATTGATACGTGCAATAAATTTTGCTTTATGATATTTAGAACATAAATGGGAAATATGTGGATTATTCTTAGTAAAAATATCTGAGTTTATTGGCCTTATGTCTCCCGTGGATACGACACTCTACATCAATGTGGTTTATTACATTAATTATTATTTTTGATTGAGAGATTTTCCACCACATAAAATACTACAATGACGTATTATTTTTGTTGACCTTCTATTCAAATGAAAATCTCTCTATCAAATGGTATCATTGCCAGGGAGGCAACTTGCCTAGTAGACTCATAAAATTTTTATTCGTTCAGTTCACATTGATTCTTCTTGAGGCTATATTTTCACTGACATATATATTTTCGCACGAGGTACGATCTTGAGGAGGAGGATTACGTAGCAGACGCTCATTTGGGTGGACCTTGTCTCCGCCTCGAGGATAATCATGTGTGCACGTGGGCCTTGATCCCATACGCGTGAAGAGGGAGGACTGGCGACTGAAGAGCTATTTGTTTCTTTTATAATCAGATTTATGCTAGATAGACATTAGATATTTAATTTCTGTCTTGTGGATCCGTGTTGGGCATTTTTTTTGGGAACCTATTCTCAGTGCTTTTATTGCTTATCGCTCTTGTATGCGGGAGCATATTTTGAGAGAGTGTTCCCATTTTATTTAGGTTATAGGTTTATTTGAACTTTTTGAACTGCATGTTAGTTAGTTAGCTAGCTAAATTAGATTAGGTTTGTTTGCTTATTATCATAAAAAGAAAAATTTGAGCTACCTGCTAGAAGTTGCATATCTATAGGGCGACCATCTAGGATTGAATGAGCAGCATTTAGTTTATCTTTATTGCATTGCATACATCCCTGCATTGAAGAAAGTTGGAGCAAGGTACATCCCTCTTTAGCATCACATCTCTGTCATGCATCTGCATTGGACTTAAATCCAAGACCACTTAATTGCCTGAATTTAGTTAATTCAGTGGTCACTTTAAGAAATTGGGACTATTAAAAGGTTGGACCTTAAAATTAGTGACTTTAATTGCATGCAAAAGGACTTGTATATGGGATTTCAAAATACAAAACACATACATGTGTTGCACACTTGAGACATGTGCACATCACACATAAGGTCACTAGATAAATTTCTACCTCTCCTCTTTGCATCACAAGGGAAGTTAGTTGGAAATCAACAAGCTTATCCACCAAGTTACTTTGGTTCCTCATGTGTGGACTCGATTTGAGACTTCCATCCCTTATGAGTAGGTTGTAGGCACCAACGAAGGTTGGCCTCGGAAGCGTAACTCTTGCAAAACTTGTTTGGCCACCAACTGAATAATTAATTCTAAGATAGAATCTACTAAAAGTAGATCCCACTGTATTTGCATTTGTTTTGGCAATGATAGAGCTTTCTAGGAAGTTTTTGGTTTTAATCTAATTTCTTCTAAGTCCTAAGAGAGTTAAACCATTTGACTGAAAATAAATGTACTACCTTTACTCCTATCATTTTAACTAGGATCCCATGCCCTGAGCATATCTCTCCTTAGAGGGGTACAATGACAATTCATGGGATCAATCCTATTCCTATCTTGGGAGTACTGGCTCGATAACTCCCACTTTTGAGCAAAGCCTTGGAGTGTTCCCATTTTGGCTATAAAAGGACCCTAGAGCTCCCATTCGAAGGGATCTCATCCTCTAGTCAACAGATCTCTTCCTCTATCTATCCCTCCAGACATCTCCAGCACTCTCTTCCTCTAAGGCATCCGTCAAAACTACCTTGGTGCACTGCTATTGCTCTCCCCAACCTCTTTAAAGGCCATCAGGAACCACCCTTGGTGCCCTTGTTCTAGTAGATAAATCATTATTTTAGTTTTAGTAGTTCTAGTAGTTTTTCTAGTGATTATTCTAGTTCTAATTATTCTTCTATCTAAATAGCCTCATTACTATCTAAATATATTTGCATTATATAAATATCCTATTATTCTAGTTCTAGTTAGTTCCGAATCAGTATTACAATCAAGTCATTTTCTACCTTCCTGAGTTTGACCGGGACTCATCATCTCATTATATTTTATTTATTTCGACATATTTTCGAACTATGCTACAACTTAATTATCATAAAATGCAATTTCACACCGAATAGTAGGTGGCTCTAATACCATGTTGGAAATAAAGATAAAATATTCAACATTATTCCTACTTTTTAATGCTATTAGATCCTTTATATGTAAAGGATAACATGAACCAAATGATGTTGGAACTAGGTTCCACATGATCCAAGTTTTGGTGTTAACAAAATATTCCCTAACTATAATTTGTGTGCATAAGTATATCTTGCAAGAATAGGTTGATGCACAAATTTTAACTTGCAAGCTCTAGAACATTGATGAGATAACAATGATGTTGAATGCAAAGGCATGTGCTTAATAACAAAGAAAATGATGAGTAACAAAGATAAAGACTCAAGCCAAACTAAACTCAAAAGATCATTGAAGACTCAAGTTTAATGAATTCTACTTGTGGCTCAAGTGTTCAGGGTGTTTAGGTGATCCTAGGAAACTAGTTAGGTCATAGCAATGGCCTTTAATTAGTGTTACTGATTTTTCCTTGGCTACACTACTTAGGCACTAAGCAAAATAGTAACACAAGTTAAAATTGGGTGCTAGCTAAATGTGCGATGAAAATCAAATCCAATTCGCTCAGCCCTTATGCCATTACTCAAATCAAACACATATAAACCCAATTCCCTCGATTAGAATCAATTAAAACCAAATTGAATCCTCAATCTATCGATCTAGCATGAAAACTAAATCCAAGAAAATCAAGAGAATTGTATTCAATCCAAACCATGAGGAGGGCTCTTGTGATCTGATGGAGTGAGAGAGCCCTCAAGTGGAATTGAGCGTGATTCAGATCTGGAAGCTAGAGAGCTTCAGGTCCAAATCAACTTTGATGGAGGAGATGTTCAATGAATCAAAACATCGAGGGAACGAATAAGAAGCAATTGTGAGATGTGATGGAAGATAGATGAATCGAAATGGAGGTGAAAATTCACTTCTCTGATCTGAATTGATTAGAGAGGGTGGATTTAAGACTAACTACACTTATGCTATTCTACTCCTAAGCTAAGCAATCAATCAGTGAATTTATGATCTAAACTATCTAAACTAATCTAATCTAATCTACAAAGTGATAAAATCTATCTAAAAAGCAATAAATATACTCTAAGGGAAGAATGGGATCTTAGGGAAACCATGACCGGCAGTCAATGGTGACGATGGAGAAAGAAAGCTCCAGTGATGAAGACTCCACTAGTGAAACTCCAAAGCTTGCTCTCAAGAGTTATGCAATCGTTAGCAGTAAGGGAAGAAGAAGGAAGAAGCACACCACCTCTATCACAAATGGCTGATGAAAGGGAGAAAAGTTGGAGAGGAGGAATGACCAACTCGAGGAGTGTAGGAGGGAGCTGGTAAGGGATCGTAGGTTGAGTGTGGAGCTCAATTTATAGGCGTTGGGGTAGGGAGTGACTAGATTAATGGGTAGCAAGATGTTGGATAATAATGACTAAGATGAAGTTTAGAGGGTATGCTAGGGTTTAGGATGAAAAAGAGCTGCATGATGTGATCTAGAATAAGGCGAAAAGAAATTGGCACCAACTGTAAGAGGTTGGATCAAGATCCACCATTAGATCTGTGGAATAAGGGATGGATAGCCATGATGGTCTGAGTTCTTCAAAGGAAGAACACCTGAGATGAGAAGAGCTCACCCAGGTGTGTTAGGCAATTTACGTAGTTGTCTTTATGTGAACTAGTCGAAGAATTGTAGCCAAGCCCATTAGTGGTGAAAATAGTATCCCATAGGTCCCTGGAGGCTTACAAATAAATCCCTAGTTATTTTGAATGGAGAGAATGTAAAGGCTTTATATATATGCAAAGGACCTAAATGTAAATCCTTAATTCCAAGGCCCTAATGATGTCAAAACTTCATGAAACCTTTATGGCATATAAATTGAACATATTAGAAAATATTCCAACTATTGAATTGTGAATTTATGCTCATTTTGTGTTCAATTGACAATTAAATCATCCATAAACATAGTTAAGTACAAAATCTCTCAAGTATGACCATTTTTAACACATTTTTGATGTTTTAGGTCATTTTCCTTAGTTCTCACATTTAACCTATTTATTATGTTAATTTGATGGTGTTTAACCTAGTTTCTAGCTTAGCTTTAGCATTTTAGCTATGATAAGCTACACCTCATCAGGCTCAAGTTGTAATTTTTTTGTTGGTGTCATTAGAATCTTGTTGTAATCCTCCTTAGCAAACTCTAGCATAGTAATTCAGAAAATTAATATAGAGAAAATTAGGTTTGAACTTAGGTCACTTTTTAAAGTTTAATCTTTACAAGACTAATGTTGGTTTTCAAAATGCACTTATGACTTAACAAACATTTTATTAAAAAGGCAAATATGGTAATTAGTGTAATAATTCAAAATCCATATTCCCAAGAAATGCCAGAGTTGAGCTTGTTGAGATGAACCCGTTGACACCTATTGAGTGCAAATTGGTTTAGCATAATTCAAAAAATAAGAAAACATGTGTTTTGCCAATCTTAGTTAATGCTCAAGTAAAACTTTCCCAATATGTGTCATATAGGGTATAATTGGATTCTTTTCATTGCAAGCTTTCCAACGAGTCCTATTTTGCAAAAATCCAAATGGCATAGCTCAAATTATGCAAAAAACACATTAAATAGGGAGGTAGCTGCATGAAGATCAAAATTGAGGGTATCCTAGGATGAAATCAGATTTTTCTAACCCTAACTTGAACTTAGAGACTATAAATAGTTATTTCGATTTTTATGCTGCCGTCCCAGTATTTTGCACCTCAAAATTCGAGAGAGGAATGGGAGAAAAAGAAAGAAATAAAAAAGAGAGAGGAGAGAGAGTATCATTGCAAAGGGAGGAGATCTCCTTTTCATGTTCCTCATCTATATACGTGTGTGAGAAGGACTAATAGTCGGTGGGTCTCACTCACTGCAGCATGACATGGCAGAGCAACTTATCGATTCCGTGTAGCACAGCATAAGCAAGCGATGTATGATGCAAAGGAGCAAGAGTGTAAGGCATCGCATGTGGGCAGGTATTTGAGGTGTGCCTGATAAACTCCTATTTATCATCATTCTTATACACTCTTCACAGCTAGGTCCTAGGTATCTTGTACCTGTACTACAGTATTAGGATGCATTAAGCATTCTTGCATTTTTAGGACCGTTGAATTAGATAGATATTTTTGTTGTTTTTTTAACTAACTTTGTTTCTAGGCTTGTTAGGGTATGCTGAATTCAAAGTCATTATCTAAACTCTGGCTAACCCAAAAGAAGGGCAGAAACCCTATGTAGAAGAAGATAGAAGATCCCTCAACTTCTTTCCCAGCTCAGTTAGCTCCATTTAGCTCTTGCCAGCTCAACTCAACTTAGGTTAGCTAGCTATCGAGTCCATTGCAGCTCCACCTCAACTCCTTTCATCTACTTCTAGCTCCATCTCAGCTCAACCTAGCTCAGCTCAACTCTACTTATTTACCACCTAGCTCTAGCTAGCTACCTAAGCTCTCCTACTCTCCTAGCCTAGATTCCAACTCCACTCCTTAACTACCTCAAAAGTGGCGCCAACCCTCCTCCATGACCTTCCATTTTTGGCGCCAAAAACATATGTAACCACCACCACCTTCACACCCCTTCACAAGGTGGTGCCAACTTTAAGTGTTAACCATCACCTAACTACATTTTGGTGCAAAATGTGGTGATAAGCATCACCTTCACATCACATCATGTGGCACTAACCACATACATCCATCCACCAATTAACCACCACCTTGTATGACCTTGATTTTGGCATCAACATCACAACCACCAACCTTCTAGAACCACCATAGTTGGCACCACATTATGGTGTCCCTTCATCCATAATCACCACCCCCCTTAGGTTTATAAATCCTACACATAACCAACATTTATACCCATCCTTGTCTACTTTACTCTACCACCAAAAACACAACCATAAACACTAGAAGAAAGGGTTGGGTGTTGGAATTAGAGGGATCCCTACCACCTCCCTCTAGTATCCAATTGCCCAAGAAAAGGAGCACATCACTAGGCGGATGTCTAAGAGAGAAGAAAAGAGTGGGCCACCACCCTTGGTTGCTGGAGAGAGCATCATCATCTTAGGAGCAAGAGGAACCTCTTCTTCATGCCTGGTAGATTTTGAGTTTGGAGCAAAGATCGCCTCAAGCATTACTTTTGGAGCCTACTACTACTATCTTTTCTTTACTTTTGTATTTCCATTTTGTAGTAGTTAAACCTTCTTCTGCACTTAAGAATTACTTGTGTGGAACCCTTCCACACATGTGAGTTTCTTAGATGCTTTACCTATGTGGATTCTTCTTCATATATAGAAAAATTCAATTGCCTTTGAATTTGAGTTTTCATAATTTTATGCTTCTCACATTCCTTAGTTTTGTTGCACTTCCTTCCTAATTATCCTATGCTACACAAGCCTAGGGTGAGCTTAGGAAGGTTGGGTTTCTGCTTTTGCATTTTCGCATTACTACTTTGGTGTTTCATCTATTTCATTGCCCCATTTTTCAAAACCCTAGAAATTGCAAAATATAAAAACCAGCAAAAAAGAGAAGATTTCAAGAGAGTAAGAGTGAGTTTGATATTTCTACAGCTAGCTTACCACCTTGGATGACCCGAATACTCACTGTAGTACTTGATTTTACAAATTTAAAAGTATTTGGAAACACGTGTTTCAATGACACTCAAACTTGCATTTTACAAATCGAGTGTTTTTTGTATCAGTGCCATTGCATGCATAAGAAGGTAGGTAGTAAGATTTACATTAGGGCAATGAACTGTGGCCAACCTTATTGTTTAATCACATGGTGATGTGTGGCTACATGTGCATAGGAGTGTGTGACAGCTAGTTCACTTGGGCCAATCGATTTAAGGCCTTAGTTAGACCAATTCAAGCTTGTTAAGGCCTTCTCTTTGTTTTTTAGGTCAATTAAGGCTTTTAGGTGTTTAATTTCGATGTGTAATAATCGTTAGAATCATCTTTTCACAAGTTGCACTCTAGTAAGTCCCAAATTTTCTTTTGATCACTAATTTACAACGTATACCCTAAAATACCATGTTAATGTGGTTATGAATCGATCTCATAATGCTTTTAACCAAAGGACAAGACTTTGGGACACACACAAGGTTCGAGGCAACGTAGGAAGTACTTACGTGTCTTGAACTTGATTTTTGGTGTCACTGTCTCCCCAGCGACCTTAGGTAGAATTGTCTTGATTCAGCTCCCTATGTGAATGGTCTAGATGTGTCTTCCCATTAATACCTTGCCTATGTCTAGTTATGCATGCGTATTAGTAATTCTTTTGCTGAGTATGAGAGTCCTAGTTTATATTATGATTTATTCATGTTTGGGTACTTGTTCATTTTTACGTTGATGCTTGTAATTAGTGAGGAATAAACAAAAAGGAATGTGATAAGCTGCTTGTGCATGATTATCAATAATATGAAATGCTCCACAAACTTATAAATTATGTGATGAATTAAATCTAACCTTAGACTTTAATCATGAGAATTACTTTGATAAATACTATGCAAATAATGATATCATGACAATTACTTTCATAAAATCCTAACAATTATCTAGCAGAGGATTGAATCTCCCAATCCTTCCATGCCTCTCTCGTGTTTTGTGTGAATACAATGCCAAGCATGCCTTTTGCCTTCCTAATTAACTACATTATGATCATGATCATTCACCACCGTCAAGCTTAATAATATTCCCTCCTACCTCAAAATTGGTGAACATTGGTGATGAGGTCATTGGTTGTCCTTCAGCCATTATTGACATCTCATTCGTTCGCATCCATGTCCACGTCTATCTTCATTTTTGCAATCAACCATAATGGTAATTTCTGATATCATCATATATAGTGAGCATGTGGTTGCTGCCATCTACAACCTTCCCCATTTTGGTTGAGGAGTCCATGAAAGGTATGATGGATTAATTTTAATTATGGTTTGAACATTGTGTGAAATTCATTGCATGTCATATTTGGTCGTTGCACAGGTATCTGTGAATAAAATAAAAGCTAACTTTGCATCATTTGCTTCTAGGATGGTATAGGTTTCTATAATCAGATAGAAAGTCCTGAATATTCCTAGTATATAAGCATGTAAGATTTATTTATGATTTTATTAACTAGCTCTTTGCTTCTACAACTCGTATACAATTCTTTAATTAGCTAGTTTGTTCACAAACGAGCAAGCTTAGTTTCATCTCACATTACCAATCTGGGACATTTCCTTGTCACCTAGGAGATGGAGATTTTCATCCACTCCTCCCAACTCCCATGACAAATCAAAGGGCTTATTGTGCTGGATACCAACCAAATAGCTTATGCATCAAATAAGCCCCCCTTACCAAAAGCCTCCAACAGCAGCCGAACGAGACTCTTTGTCCCTTTGTGAGGCATTCCACAGCTAAGATGGGTTGTTGATAAGTGGAAAATTGTGTGAAGAAAAGTTGGACCTTGGAAAACCTGAGTCGTTACAAATTCGCAAGAAAATCCAATTGTCAGATAATATTTATAATCGAAACTCGATGAGTCCCAGGTCGAACAAAAGGAGGCTACGTTTGGTTTTGAGGAATCCACTTTTGATTTATTTGCTTTTGGTATCTTTATTTTTTTTTGTATTTTTATAAGGCAAGAGATTAGGTGGAAATATCTAGCTAATCTACTTGCAAAATAAATGAGAGAAAGAGAGAGAGACACAAATATTATATGGGTAAAATGTTTATTACACTAATTACATAAATCAAATATGCACTACGAAGGCATTCAAAAGATAGAGATAAGAGAAATCCTCCTCAATGGCTTCTTAGAGGACGAGTCGCGTTGATGGAGCGCCCGAGAAAGAGTGGTCAGGAGGTGGAAGAGGGTGGACGAAGTTGGACGAATCGGGGATGAGACAGGGTGGTGTCATAGCGGGTTCTGCTTCTCGAATGGGGTAAGAAGATGGCCACGGGATGCTCCATGAAGGGGGTGAGAAAAGGGAAAAAAAATATTTATTTTCTACTCAAGAGGAGCATCCCAGGCTTGGGACTAGCTCTTTAGAGCTTTGGAGGAGGTAAGGAAGAAGTGGGAAGAAATGGTTACGAATGTGGGGTGTAGGGTCCCTTTCATAGGTGAGGAGAAAGGGGTATAAAGTGTTGGAATCTTATTCCACATCTGATTTTGGTGTTAACAAAATTATTATGGATTAATGTTTGCAATTGAGTGCTTTTCAGATTTAGGGGAAGATCAAGGCAAATAAGAAATGATGGAGGTATGATGATGAGAAGAAGATCATGACATGAAGGAGGCAAGATGACAAGGAAGAATCGAAGAGGAGAAGATCATCTTCATCCTTTAGTTTAGGTTTTTCTAATTTATAAAATGTATGCCTCTTAACAAAGAATCAACTTAGATCGTAAAATTAATTAGAGATAAACTAGGATTTATACTTTGATCTTTTTTATAGAATGTAATTGATTAATTCACTTAAAAAAGGTACTTATTAAACTACAAGTATCGCTACTAAAGTTTAGTACCAATACATGTGAGTTATAGGTTTGGATTTTTCAAAGAAACAAACCTATATCCCACAAGTACCGGTACTCATAATCAGTATCGATACTAGAGGTAACGAGTACCGGTACAAGTGGGTTACAAATTTGTGTTAAGTGTTTGAAGCATAAATCTGGAAGCAACGAGTACCGGTACCCATACTTTAGTACCGGTACCAGGTAGTCGTTGGCTCAAAACTGAATAGCTAGAAAATTAATTTATGCAATATGAACGTTGGGATTTAAACCCCAACGTCCCGTAGACGACCCACTAAGGTCCTAACTCTATTAATAAACCCTTGGACCCTTAGTTTACACATAAGAAATAGAGAAGAAAAATTCTAGAGCTATATTTCATATTTTCACAATATTTTCAAGAGAAGGAATAGTTTGCTACTCTCAATCTCTCTACGGATTTGCAAGCACATCGACATGATTTCTTCATGCATTATCAAGGCATTCACATTCATTCTAGGATCTCAAATTGGTATTAATTTTATATTATTGTTGAGAGGCTTAGGTATTTTGTTGTAAGATTTTATTTGTCATACACCAGTGCTATATTTGTTCTTGAGCATTTGCTCGTTGGGTTGTAACAAACCTGTCTCTTGTACTTGGGTTGAGGTAACCCGTTAATTACTATTTCCTCAGGGTTGAGGGAATCGGGTTAAAAACCTTAAGCTAGGAGGCTTAGGTAGTGGAGTACCCAAGTGAGTGGGGAACCACTATATATCTTGTGCCAATTTCTGTGATTGTAATTTGTGTAAATCTTTCTTGTTATTATTAATTCTTTGTTTAAGTGTTTGTGCGTGTAGCAATCTACTTTTTAGATCCTATCAAGTGGTATCAGAGAAGGTTGCGAGAAGACATAACCACTTGACTCGCAATGGCATCAACGTCAAGGTGCACCAAAGGTCAATCGTCGACCCGTCCTCCCTATTTCGATGGGACAGACTACGGGTATTGGAAGAGGAGGATGCAAGTCTTCCTCAAGGCAATGGATGAGGAGTCGTGGACACTCATTCAAGAGAAGTACTCAGATCTGAAGCCGCAAGAAGGAGTAGCATGGATGGTGGATCAAAATAAGAAAATTACTGGCAATGCGAAGGCGATGAATGCACTTTATTGTGCGTTATCAAGGGAAGAATTCAACCGTATCTCAGCTTGCAAGTCCGCATACGAGATATGGAACACACTGCAAGTCACCTATGAAGGTACTAGTAAAGTTAAAGAAGCATGCATATCTATTTTAACAGAAAGCTATGAGTGTTTTAGGATGGAGAAAGGTGAAACAATCAAGGCAATGTACATGAGATTTGGAGACATTGTCAACCGTATGGAGAATTTGGGAGTGAAGTTCATAGAAGAGCAAGTTGTAAGGAGGATCTTGAGATCCCTTACAAGTGACTGGTCTCCAAAGTCAACGACAATTCAAGAGGCAAAGGACCTTTCAGTCCTTTCCCTTGATGATCTGATTGGAAGCCTCACGGCTTATGAGGTCCAATTGGAGAACATGAAGAAGAATGAGGAGAAGATGTCAAGCAAGAAGAAGAATATTGCTTTTAGAGCAATTAAGGAGGACTCGAATTCAAGCACCTTAGAATCTGAAGATGAAGAAATGGAGATGCTCACAAGAAAGTTCCAGAAATTTCTTCGAAAGTAAGGTAAGCAAGTGAATAAAATTTCATCTGATATTGTTTGCTATGAATGCAAGAGAAAGGGTCACATGCGGAAGGATTGCCCCATAAGCAAGAAGAAGGAAGACACAAAAGAAGCCATCAAGAAGAAGAAGAAGACAGCTTTTAAAGCGACGTGGGATGGTAGCGACTCCAACATGGACACCGACTCCAGTAAATCGGAAGATGACAAGGTTGCACACCTTTGTTTGGTTGCAACTTCAGAAGACATAGAAAATGAGGTAAATCCTAGCTTTTGTTTTGAAGAATTACTTGAAGCTTATGAAGAATAATATCATAAAGCTAGGTTATTTAAAAAGGAAAATAAAGTTTTAAAGAACAATTATCAAACATTAGAAGTAAACAAATCATGTTTAGAAATAGAATTAGAAATGTCAAAAGAGACTAATAATCAGTTGCATGCAAAAATAATAGAGCTAGAAGATATTTATGAGCACTTTGAAGAGACTTTGAATAATCTTAAAAACAACAAGTAGATTAAATACTGAATTTTGTGATGCTCTAAAATCAAAATTTCAGAATAAAAAGAATACACATACTAGATCATATGCACCTAGGCATGCATGGATGTATCTACAGGCTAAAAATCCCAAGAATTATAGATCTAACACTAAAAAGGTCTATAAATCTCAGGATTTGAAAGGTACTAACCCAAAAGGACCCACAAGAAAATGGGTACCTAGAAACGATATTTTACATTGTTTTGCAGGGTTAGATCACTAGGATCAACATGATAAATGGGTGTTTAAGGTGAAAAATGAAAGTCTTCGACCATTCTACAAACTACATGAAGACTAGGAAAGATGGGATAGTGGAGCTTGGTATCCACATTCATCATACTACTACTGGTATTTTTTTTTGGCTTGGTAATTTTTACCCCTTCATTTTTTTTGTGATTGACAAAACGGGGGAGAAGAATAAAGAGCAAATAGTAATATTTTTAGGGGGAGGATTAAATTAAATATTTTTTCCTTCATATAATATTGCTAAAAATTATTTATTATCTATTTGCAAGATAGTTTTGTCAATACCAAAAATAAGGAGATTGTTGGAACCTTATTCCATATCTTGTTTTGGTGTTAACAAAATTATTATGGAATAACGTTTGCAATTGAGTGCTTTTCAGATTTAGGTGAATATCAAGGCAAATAAGAAATGATGGAGGCATGATGATGAGAAGGAGAAGATCATGACATGAAGGAGGCAAGTTCTTGTGTGTTCCTCCTCCTTCCAAGGCCACTCATTTGTAGGACTTTCCACAACTTGTCTGCCGCCCAAATCTGCTCCATTAAGCTTGTAACACCTATAACAATGATGTATCCATTACAAACATTTGAATCCATACTTTTCTATTTTTCAGCCATTTAATCTTTGACCATTGAAGGTCATCAAAGGTATATTTGAATCTATTGTGATAGTCCAACATCTCGCACTCAACCGAAATGGTTAAGGATACTTCACACTCCCACTATTCATGTAGTGTTTATCTCCTTGGGGATGCATTTTATAGTTCATATCAATGTATACCTCTTACTTGACTCAATCATTCCAGAGTCCCATTAAATCAACATGTTTAATGCATGTACTTGTTGGAATTTCCTTTGTAAGAGAATCAGCTAGCATATCACTTGTTGGTATATATGTTACCTAAATTTCTTACTTTGCCACTATATCTTGAGTATAGTGATATTTAATCTCAATGTGCTTTCCTTTGGAACTGTTTGCTGCACTGCAAAACAAACTTGTTGCAGCTTCATTATCACAATACATTTGAATTGGTCTCTTGACCAATTCAATGCCTAAATTCTCAAGAAAGCATTTGATCTAAACAACATGAGTGGTGGCCATGCTACATGCAATATATTCAACTTCCTATGCATAAATGTTTTGATACACAACTTTGTTTCTTACTTTCCTAAGAAATGTCTGTAGTACCAAACATGAATAGGTAACTTGATGTGGATTTCCTATCATCCACATCTCCTCTGAAATTTGCATCGAAGTAACCAAGTACTTTAAGTCAGCTAGATAAATCAATTTTAATTGCATAGTACCCTTCAGATATCTCAGAATCCTCTTTACAGCTTCTCAATGTGCTGGCCTGGGATTACTTTGATATATATCTACTTATCAAGCTTACAGGATAAGCCAAGTTTGGTCTTGTACACATCACTGCATATGCCAAACTACCAATAGCTTGTGAATATGAAACATCTAGTGGTTTTTGTCCTTTTTGGGGACATTAACTTTTACTTGGCCTCTTTCCCATGTCAAGTGGTTAGGAGCAAAAGTGCAATTTTACATTTCAAACCCCTTAAGAACTGTATCCAAATACTTTCATGGCTTATAGCTAAACTTCTTAAGTCTCTATCTTGATATATTTGGATTCTAAGAACATAGGATACATTACCCATGTCCTTCATCTCAAATTTATTGCTTAATTTCTCTTTAGTTTCATTGATAACTACCATATCATTTCCAGCAAGCAAAATGCCATCTACATATAATGACATTATAAAAAACTTACTCCAACTTTTCTTGATATATACACAATTATTCAATTTATTTGCAATAAACCCAAATTTGATAATTGTCTCATGGAATTTGAGATACCATTGTCGTAAAGATTGCTTTAAGCCATAAGATGACTTTTTCAATTTATACACCATATTTTCCTACCCTTCCATCTAAAATCCATTAGGTTATCACACACACACACACACATCCTTCCTAAATTCTCCATTGACAAAGGTCATTTTCACATCCATTTGGAATAATTCCAAATCAATATAAGTGATTAAATATTGCCAAAATCAACCTGATAGATGTAAGCATAGCTATCAGATAGTAGGTTTCTTGGAAATCTATTCTAACCTTTTGGGTATAACCCTTGCCAACTAATCTCACTTTGTATTTTTCAATGGTACCATCAACTTTGTACTTTTTCTTGAATACCCACTTAAACCCTGATGGTAACACCATAATCAAACATAACTAACCTAATTTAGTCAAAATCTAGTAGTAAATGCTCCTTAATGTGTAGAAAAAGGGCGTAATTCTATTCTGAGATGAATGGGAGAAGATGGGAAATTCCGTTAATTCTGCTGTTCTGATGAGAAATCATGAATGCATATTAACTGAGGGTTAATAAATACCTAATCCAAGGTCAAATGAACTTAAATTTCCAAGAAGTGGGTTTGAATTGATTGAATTAGGGTTTTTACGATTTGAAGATTATTTTATTAATAAAAACCCTAATTACAGCCTCACTTAAATTAAACGGGTTCTGGTGGAACTAAATGTAATATAAACCCCCTAAAATTCATTTTAAAATATTCCATGAGGTTTGGAGCCTTCACTTTGACCAAAAGAACCCATTTTGACCAAAAATAGAGACATAAGTAGAAAATTGCCTCATTCTTGGGCTATAGTGCAAATTACCCAATTAAATGTTGTCAAAACCCAAATTTTAGGTCACCACTAGATTCTTTGGATTCAAATTAGGTTGCTCGTAAATTTTGAGCCCAATCAGAGTTCGTCTTCACCTAGTTTACATTCTAGCCCAAATTACTCTTATTATTACACAATTACCCGTAAGTTTCGATTCTTTCTCGCAATTAGGTCCACTCACCGTCTTCTTCAATCTAAACAAGGCAACAATAGCCTAAGAAGCACCCAAACTCGCGAGATTTTTTATTGATGATTTCTCAATCAATCCCCTACCAAATCCCTCCAAGTTTGGAGGGATTGGTCATTAGATCATGCTCTTTTAATTGCATCCAACATTGAGATCCAATTTGAAGCATTTCCCTGCTGTTGAAGCTCAAAAATTGTGAGCTTTGAGTTACCAAATTTTGCAATAAATCTTATGAATTTATGGCAATTCGTTGCAATTCCATCCTCTATATAAGCTCTCACATGTTCCCATGTGCAATTCAGTCAAGATTTGATCGTGTTCAACCCTTTTCCTCACGCATGGCCACCTTCAATCTCCAACTCCGGAGAACTCTCCGACACCCTTTTCCATGCATGCTATGACAAAAATAGCACTGCCATCTTCTTTCTCTCCTTCTTCCAACCTTAGCTGGCTAAAGCCACGTCGTTTTGACTCTATCTTCATCGCCATTGCCATCACTAGACTCGTCTTCTTCTCCGCATCCGACCGGCCAATGTCAGATGCAATCCTCCCCCATTCGTCCAATTTAGGTAGCTAGTCTTCTTCTCCTCCCCCATAGTCTAGTCTAGGCTCTTTAGATTTAGGATTCAACCTCATATTCTCATCGTTCTTCACCTTTTCTCCATGTTCGGCGAGAGCTCTGGCTAGTTCGAACCATTCCTCCTCACCACTATTCACCAAACCACCCACACCACAAGCATCGCATGACCTTGGAGATCAAAAGCCCTCAAGAAATTAGGGCTTTTAATTCACCAAGACCTCTACTGGACAACCCATCTCACTATCGCCCTCCTCGAGACCATTCTGCCACTCCACAACACCAAATCACCACCACCATCACCTTTGTCATGTTACGGCGAAGCCTTTTACCTATCTAATTGGGGCCAGGAGCCCATATTCTTGTTTCAGGTATCTCGCCAGCCCAAGCTTCTTTTCCAACGACGACCACATTCATTCGACAACCAATTGTTCAAGGAAGCCTCTCCTCTCCAAGCGGAATCATTTGAGGAAGCATTCCACACCATTGGATTCGAGATCCAACAGCCTTGAGCCCCCAACCAAGCTACACCTCTTCCACAGCTGAATAATGGAGAAGAAGGGGATGTGGGAGATTTAGTCCCACATCGTTGGAGGAGGTTTCAAATTTGGGAATAAAAGAATGCACCTTAGTTGTTCACTCAATGGTCGGGTTCCCATCCTCCTTACGTGCACGCACACACTCGCACACATGCGGATGGGTCTTAGGTCTAGTCTGGATTGAATTTTGAACCATGTCATGGGTCTAGCTATGGATTCGATTATTTGAGGCTATTGATTTACACCTAGGTTGAGTTGGGTTAGGTTTTAGATTGGCCTGTGCTAAGGGGTTGGACCAGGTGAAGGCTGTGGCTTTGAGAAGCTATCTTTGGTTGAAATTTGCCTAAGTGTTGAGGCCGATCTTACTTAAGTTGAAAACCAAATTTTTTGCCTTAACACTTACATTTATCTTTTAGTATTGACAACGACATTGGTTGCATAATATATTTATGTTTGCATCAAGCTCTTGTGCCTTTTTTATACTCTTTTGATTAGTGGTTTGAATTGTGATTAATTTACTCCCTGAGATGACCTTGGACTCACATTCGAGCTTATAAATTTATGTGTTGATTCGCTTTCTTCGCTATACTCAACGCATATTTTAAACTAGACGAAAGCAAGTTAATACATTGACGAGTCGATCTTCACTTAACAAGATGATAATTAAAATGATTTGTCGTTTGTATTTCCAAGTGGTGGAAAATCGACTAATCAAAGTGTTGAATTAAAATTAACCACTCACAGATGAAGCAGGTCATGTCCACAGGGAAGTAATGCCTATTACTAACTCACGAGAATCAAAAATTGTTGTTCACTAATGGTTTTCCCAAAGAAAGCTAGCCAAAATCCCTTTTTAATTAGGCTAACAATATGAGATAGTGTGAATTAATGTTGAAATAGCATTTCCATAAAGAGGAGGGACGTACCAAAAAATGTGCCACAATAAAATATTTATAAAATTAATATTGAGAGTGGCAATGGCATCGAATATAAAAAGAAATTGGACCCAAAATAGGGGAAATCTTCCCCTTGTGTGTGCACGTTGAGGGGCCGATGGCGGGGGTTGAGGAGCTCGAGGAAGATTGTCATCGTTAGGAGCTACATGTGGGCGGTGATGGCATCAACAATGGTGTTTGGAGGTTGCTGGCCAAAGCTAAGGTGGACGCTGGTGATGAGGCTCTCCAGCCAGCGAGACGGTGGCTAGTTGGTGCGGTTGAAGGGGTGATTGTGCTCGAGGGATCGAGACGAGTCTGTTGGAAGTGACGGTGCGAAGCTTCATGGCCAGAGTTGATGGCTGCGAGGAGGACGACCAGCGATGGTGTTGGGTTCCTTCTGTTTGTGGAGGAGAAGATGAAGAAGAAG
Organism: Thalassia testudinum; assembly: GCA_037157565.1. NCBI lineage: Eukaryota > Viridiplantae > Streptophyta > Magnoliopsida > Alismatales > Hydrocharitaceae > Thalassia > Thalassia testudinum. Next base: position 78,682,573 of record JAZHRO010000002.1, read on the forward strand.
AGGAAGAAGAAGCTGGCGTTGGGGGGAAGCACGCGTTTGTTGCATGCTTGCACTAGAGGGAAACAGAGGTGCGTGATTGCGCAGCAATCATAGGTCTTAATTGACTTAAATTAGGCTAGGACTTAGCATAAGTTAGAGTAATTCATGCATGCATAGGCATTACTAGCACCTTTATTGCTTTCTTTTAGCTATGCATAAAATAATGCTATAATGTACTGATTAGGTGCATTATGTCAATTGCAGGTAATAAGCTGATCAAAAGCTAGGTCTGAAGCTGGATCTAAAGCTAGATCTGAAGAATAAGGAATAACTGGTGTTGCAGTAGAGCTGGAGCAGAAGACCTAGATTAGATGTAGTAGATAATAATGTAAGGGAGTTAAGGTATGCTATTCTATTAAGTAGGAATAAAGCAATAAATTATGAAGAACCTAGGTCCATCCTAGCCCTAGGAAAGCTTAAAAGTTTCCCCAAGCCTTAGCCACCCTTAGATTAGGTCGCCGCACCCTAAGAAACCTTTAAACCCTAATTCTAGCCTCTATCTGGACGATCAAATGAGTTATAGGACGTCCAAAACCCTTAGCCAACTCCCGCACACCTTAAACCCACTTCTGCAGTGTTATTGGATGTCTAGACACTTGGTCAAACGTCCAATTTCTACAAAATACACAAGACAACCTAGAATCCCTCCTGACTCTGATTAGACGTCCAGACTTGAAGTCTGGACTTCTAATTTTTCACTATAAGATGTATGACAACTTTATTAGACATCTGATACTGTTCTCCAGTTCCTGTTTTGGAATTCAAGCCTTGATCTTGGATTTCTAGGTCCCTAAACCCAATTCTAAACCCCTATGAACCTAAATTAAGGTACCCTAACCCTAGTACAATACCTCTAGACCTCCCTAAGGACCTAATTAGGTCCTCACTAAACCTAATTGACTTAGATCATGATCAATCTCTTCAGTCTATTCAATTGGACTCATTGAGTCCAATTGAGCCCTGATCTTAGCACACACTGTCCAATTGGACTCAGTGAGAGTCCAATTGACCTAGAACTAACTTAATTGAGTTATTTTACTCTCAATTAGGTTTCGACACACCCAATTAAACTTGTATTAAGTTTATATTCAGTTTACCTTAGTGAATTAGGGTTTATAACCCTAATTTGAAACCTACCTTGACCTAAACCCACTAGAACCTAACCTAATCAACCTAGCCACCTAAGTTTTGACCCACACACACCATCCACACGAAAATACCTAGCCTAGAGTTCTCTAAGACTCTCTACCATGTGTTGTTGCCTTGGTTGCTAAAATTAGCAACCAAGAGGCATTCAATTTTTAGATCCACATTTGGTGGATCTAAAAACCACCATCCATCCTCTCTCTCATTCTCCCATGAGCTCCCACCATAGGCCTCTCTAGAGAATTCCATAATTCTCTAGAGAGCTTCCCTTAGGTTTATAAAATGACCTAAGGGTTGCACTTTGGACCCATTCACTCTTGGCTCCATTTTAGCTTAGCTTCATTCCACCTCCACTTCACCTTCACGAGTAGCTTCACCATGTCCACCACCATCTCCACTCCAAGATGTTGGGTCACCTCCTCAACCTCTCTCTAAGGGCCGGCCTAAGAACCATTGGCCACCCCTTCTTCTCGTCTCAACCAAGTCAAAGGCCATCAGAGCCCACCTCTGAATGCCCTTTGTTCTGATAGATTAGATTATAGTTCTTCATAGATTTAATGCTTTATTTACCGCTTAGTAGTGTAGCTCCATATTCTCTCCCAATGATGCATGCATATCCCCACATAGATTCATGTATGCAATCATTTTCTGCTAGCTAGATTTAAATTTCCCTATACAAGCATTTAGCTACCTGTGTAACCACCATCATGACTCAATGAAAACATTTATATATATTTATATGTTAAAAATCATCATGTGCCTGATTATCATCTTTTGGTATGATTAAAGATGTATGCTTTCAATTTTTGATATTCTAGCAATAACATGTCGTGTATCAATAAGTATTTAGTATAAATCGACATGCGATTTTGAATGAGTAGAGCGAGCAAGATCGAATTTGAATTTGCATTTCCAAAATGCCTCCCAGATACGAATGACCAGGACTCAAGTCTTGTTATTTTTATAAATTATTTTTGTTGATCGTACTTTGCAACTGTACTACAATGCATTTTTGATCAAATATGCGCTCTACGATATCAACAAAATGGCATCGTTGCTGGGGTGGCAACGTCATTTTTTATTTCAGTCTCTAGAATTATCACTGATAAATCTTCCTCTACTTGTCTTTTGATGTGTTGGAAAATAAGGAAAAACGAGATCTGTGCACACTAGTGCGAAAAGAAAAAATACCAGGTGCACATCATATCTTTCTTAGTCTAGGTTTCATTTAAACCTTAGGTTAGATTTCCTTCTAGCAATTTCACTTGAGAAAAAAAAAACCTATTTATTTTGGTGAAAAAGAAATTAGAAAAAAGGTAGTTAGAATAGGTTTCTTTTTTTGAATCTTAGGATTAGTTAGTTAGTTTTTAAAAAAATATAAGAAAAAAAAAGAAAATTTGAAAATCTTTTGAAGTCAAAAAATCTTTCTTAAAAAAAAAGATAATAATTTTGGTGGAAAATTTGAATTTCAAATTCAAACATCTTTTCAAAAGCTTCCTCACCACCCTCTGATTTTTGGCTAGGCTTCAAATTCTGATTTAAAAATTCAATTATCTAAAAATTATGAAATTCAGGCTAGACCTTCATTTTTAAACTACCTTTCAAACAACGTCATTTATTTAAAAAATTTCAAGTACAAAATTTTTAAAAATTCGTGAAGTGTAAGGGGGTCAGACTGACCCAAATTTGAAATTTTTCAAAATTAAAAAAGTAATTCCAAGCAATTCGCGAATCTGTTTTAACTAAAAATGATGGGGTTTGAAAGCTTATCTCATTGGCTATAATTTTCATATTTTTCCTGAATTTTTGAAGGTCATTTGATACTGTTTCAAAGCAGAAAACTGACCAGGGTCAAAGTTCCATATTTGATCCCTTGACGTTTAAAATTCTCTAGAAATTCGATTGAAATAGTAAAAATTACAAAAAAATATCTCTATAAAGATAATTGGAAAAGGAATCTACTTGTCAAATTTCAACTTATTTGGGTTCCAATTTTCGCCAGAGAAGTATTTTTATTTCGTGGTCTACTGAAAAAAAACCTAGAATTGCATGAACCCTAGGTTATACCTTTAGGGTTACATTCTAGAGTCCACATTTGGGCTAGCCTAGACTTAGTCAAGTCTAGTGTTTAGCCGGTGAGCTTGGTCACCTTGTGGGCCACTCACCACAAACCCCAACTGAAAAAAAATGGGTTGGAATTAATTTTAAAACACATAAGAAAACCTGAATTCGTTGTCATACTTCTGGGTGTCTTCAACCTCTCTTGCCGAGCCTGGTGACTAAGTCTGCGAGGTAATGTCAAACGACCACAGCTTGGGGGTAACAGAACTGGAGGTGTGAGCTGCCCGGGTCGATCTTTCGCTTTTAAGTCGTTTGTAGTTTAATGTGGTGGAAAAATTGACTAATCAATTTTTAAAAAGAAATAACCACTCGCAGAGGAGCGGGTCGTTTCCACAGGGAGGCAATAACGTATTAAAATTTGCGCCACTTAAAAATGTTTGTTCGGAGTCAATTTGGACAAGAACCAAGCCAAGATTGCCTTTAGATTAAGGTTTAAGCAAGAAATAATGCTGAAATGGCAATTATGATAAACTACAGGATATTTTCCGCAATGCAGAGTGAATAGAATATGAATAAAATCTGGCAATGGCAGAAAATGTAAATTTTAATCAACGCTTTACTGTAGCAAAACAGGGGAATTTTTCCCCGTTGTCTTGCGCGACGAGGAGCCGATGGCTGGGCGCGGGAAGCTCGGCGGAGGTCCCTTGGATCAAGGGCTTCGAATCGGTGGTGACGGCGAGTCGCGCGGCGGCCGGAGGTGGCCGGACGAGCTCCGGCGGAGGTACTGCAGGCGGTTGTGCGTGGGCGCGCGGAGGGTCTGCGGAAGGGCGCTGGCGCGCGGAGGCGTGGCTGCGGTGGTCTGCAGGCGGGCGCTGGCGCGCGGAGGCGTGGCTGCGGTGGAAGCTGCAGAGGTCGGTTGCTGGCGGTTCTGCAGGTGGCTGTGCGTGGGCGCGCGGAGGGTCTGCTGAGGGCGCTGGCGCGCGGAGGCGTGGCTGCGGTGGTCTGCAGGCGCGGGGAAGAGGGCGTGTGTAGTGAGGCGTGCGCGGGACTACTGGCGAGAGGGCGTAGGGGGTGGTTCTGCAGGTGCTGTTGCAGATGGTGGGGCGCGCAGTGCAGTCGGTGCGGGAAGGTGCTGCGGGTGGACTTCAGATGGGTGCGCCGGTGGTTGCGCGTGGAGATGGCGAAGGCTGCAGGCGCAGGGAAGGTGGCGTGAGCGGGCGTGAGGGCTGGAGGTTGTGCACGCCTTGCATGCGGTTGGAGATGAGCGGGCTGCTGCGGCGTGGGTGGTGGAAGTGAAGTGAGAGGACGGAGATTGCTGCTGGAGTGGGGGTGGACTTCAGACGTGTGCGGTGAAGTGAGCGGGTAACTTCAGACGTCTGGGAAATTTCCCAGACGTCTTAAGTTACTGAGAGGGTGGCTGATCAGTAGGTTGGTGGTGGTGGTCTGCGACGACGGCGAGGGAGTTGCACGCTAAGGTGCTCGCGGTAATGCAGGCGAGCTCCGGATGGCGGTGTGGCCTGTCACACCACACGCCCACGGTGGTGGAGACTCGCCGCCACGGTAGAGGCCGGCAGTGTGGAGTGGAAGAGAGAGGATCTCTCTGCACAGTGGTGGGTCGGTGGCGGAGGCCTGCTTTGCTCGGCTGCCTCCGTGCTCCTTTTGTAGTGGCATGAACAATTTTGAAATCAGCTGCCGACCAGATCCACCGTATACGCTCCCCCTTGAATGGCTTTCACTGCATCACGCGGGCGTTGGAGCGGCAGCCAGCCGTTCTGAAAGAAGACGAATAAAGAAAATATTATTAAAATATTAGGGTTATTTATGTATATACCCTCAACTTCTATGTTAATAAAAACAATATACCTAATTGGTTATCTAATTAGATGAATGCTATTCTAAGCTAATTCTAAATGCACTTAAGATATGAATGCAATGTATGGATTATGTAATTAGATTAAAACTATGAATTAATCTATTTACATCCTAATTTATACTAAATAAATGTTAGAATTAACCTAATGTGTAGGCACTTAAATACTTAAATAGCCCACAACTATGGGCTAATCAAATACCCCCATGCCTAGTTTTTGCTAGTCCCTAGCAAAATTAAGCGAAACCTAGCACTCTAAGTAGACTAGCCAACTCACTTAGTCTTCCTTCAGAAGCATATTAAGTTCAGGTTCTAAACCCAAGGTCCCTAAGTAGTTGCTAAGTTACAGACTAGGTCGGCTAAAGACGAGTTGTAAGCACAAGTTTCCCTGATTTCTGACTCTACCCTAAAGTTTATTGATCCCTGAGATTAAAGCATCCGTGCTTTTGCATTGGTCCGAGTTATTTGAGTTAAAGGAATTTTTTTTTTTTTTTAATAAATATTTTTTTTTTTTTATTCTTCTAAGTCTAACCTCAGATCAGCTATCAACACGGTCTGTGTCGGATTCATTGTCCCCATTACCATACCTCGAAGGGTGCCTGGCTTTCGATGCTTCGAGATAGCACCGCCCATAACGACCCCAAGAACTCCTGGCAATCGACACTTCGAGATAGTATCGCCCATGGATTTCTTAAGCGAATTCAGGCCTATGGCAATCGGCACTTCGAGATAGGGCCGCCCATGGTACCTGAACCGCGCAATGCGCTTACATGCCCCCAGTAGGATGGATGTCCTAAGAGACAAGCGCCAAGGAGGTAATATGTTACCATCGCATCCTCAAGGTGAGTATATACTCGACCTCTCCTGCGGCGGGAACTCTTCCAATCAAAATATGTTTTCAAGCCTTTCTTAAGTCAAAACTAAGAGAACCAAATCTCTTTTCAGAAATTAAGTTAATTACCAGACCAAGTGTGAACAATTTGGATGCTTGGGTTACAAGGACCCGTAAACCAAAAGGTAGAATAAGACTCCAGGTACTACCCCACCTTTTAACTCAAACCCTAGCTTCCCTTCCTCAACCTCTTGAAGAATGGTCCGCAACTTAACTCCTACTTAAGTTTTTAAGTCCACAAAGGACCCTAAAGGTCTAAAGCTAGTAGCTTATTTAGCTTCTAAAGTTTGACCCTAGAATTAATTTAGTCTACGCTAGAGTTCTGATTTGCTTAAGAATGCAGGACTTAGCCAGTTAAGCTCAAAACTTTTTTTTTTTTTTTTTATATGTACAAATGTATGCAATTATGCTATGTATATCCCCAAGTACACCCCCCATGCCTAAAATCTGCAATGTCCTCATTGCATAGAAGGATATTACCTGGGTCAAAGCTGGGCTGAATAGCCGAAGAACCTGCAAATCAGGTTCAAGAATTGCAGAAATAGGCCCTAAAAATGAGGAAAGCAAAGTTGGCCTAGAAAATAGGTAACCTAGGATGTTGGCGAGCTGATGATGAATCCCGATAGCAAATGCTCGCCCAACTAAAATGGGAATGAAATCTTCCCAGGTCACCAGAAGAGGTTCTAAAGGATAAACAGTTAAAATAACCTCCAAAGGGGTAGGGGTAGGATGACAAGGATCCTCCAAAAAGAATGGGGAAGGAATGGTATAGAGATAAACCCCCAGGGTAATGGACTGACTAAAGAAATCATCAATCCATACCCGATACTCCATTACAGAAAATATTGGTCTGTTAAGCCCCCTGGTCAGAACAAAACTGAGCAATTCTCTAAGGCAAGGATCGTCTAGGGTGTCCAAGTTACGAGGTTGTGGGATGGCCATAAGATCTAGGTTGGGTTTAATCAGCTTGGTGTCCATCCCAAACACTCTTTCTAAATCCTCAATTTCATCCCTAACATTCCTTGCACCATCACGTGGATCTTCCTGCTCTTCATTAGGAGTCACAATTTCGCTTTCAGATATAAGAGAATCAGAGGGTGACTTCGAAGTGAATGAAGGCAGGTTGGAAGCAACAGATCTAGGGATTATCCTATTAATGTCATCCCCGGGTTTTTGTTCTTTACTCACATCTTCCCCGGAGTCTATATGTGAATCCACACAAATCTTAGAAATTGCTTCCAAATTTTCCATCATTTTATCATGAGGAGAAATATCATCAATGGGTGTGCCAAGGAAACCTAATTTGGTCAAATTTGTGACATCCTCAGGGGCTAACTCTTCAAATAAGACATAATCACCCTTAGTGTCACTCCAAATCTTGAATGTAGGTTCCTCATATAATTCGTCTTCCTCCTCATCACACAATTCATCATGTACCCGAGGTCTAGAATCATTTAATATCTCAGCAGATCCCCTAGGGTGCTCTATCTGAGGTAAATTATTTACATTGGTTACATCAGACTCCTCAGATAGGTCAATTTCTTTAGGGTTAGGTTCCCTAAGGGTGGGTTTGAGTTCCATATCATGATCAGAAGGGAGGGTAGGATTAACAACTTGACTTTGACCCACTTCATCAAATGTCACGAAAATACTATCATCTGGGTCGAGGTCTTCCAATGGCACCATCATTCCCTTCTTTTGACTCCAATATAATTCAGGTGGATACTCAACCTTATCATCATCTTCCTCGGGTTGCCACCTTTCTTCATCCAATGCATAGCTACTTTCATGTGTATTTTCCTCCCACCTAAAGTGTAGATCTCTCAAGGAAGTGTCATCTAATGGGGAGGTTTCAAAATCGATCCTCGAAAAGTAGCTATTCTCCCCAGAATTTCCCTTCAACTTAAAGTGTAGCTTTCCCACGGGAGATGCATCTATTGTAGAGGGGTGTACGTCATCGTCAATGGGGCAGATTGGGTGGCTAATTTCATCTCTTTCTTGTTGGCCTGCTCTCAAAGATTCTCCTAACAATTCACTCATTTCATTTTGCATTTTCTGTATTTCCATCTTCAAAGAGGAGAGGTCATTTTTATCATAAGAGAAGTCAGGCTCAGGCTTATAGTACCCAGGAGTGTTTGTCCAACCATTATAAGTTTTCAGGGAGGGTGGGTTGGGTATTTCTTTGGTATGTGGGATATTGGGCAAAGCAAATCCCGCTCCTGAGTTCTGCTCACTAATTTGGGGCTTAACTAGGCCAATACTCCTATAATAGGAGTAAAACGGATCCCAATGATTGTCATTATGTCCATCAAGGAATGGACCATCTTGGCGTCTGGGATCGAAGGATGCAAAGTGGGGGTGAGGGTGTGGGCAAGATGTGAAAGGATGAAAATCAATGTGGTCCATTCTAACTCACACTTCAATCAGAATTCCCCAAGCAAGACACAATTCAAAAAGGACCTTTTAGGTCTTTCCCAATTTAGGCTTTTGATTTTAAGTCAGATTGCAGGTGACAATACAATTTGTTCAATCAATTTACGCGCCTATTGTCAACCTACGGCTCGCCTAAAAAGACCTAGTTGGAGCTTAGGTGTTCTTCCCTAAATCTCAAATGGTCAAGTAAATCCAAAGACGGAAGATCGAGGGATGCAAGTAGGCCTAAGCCTTCCTTTGAAGCTGTGCTTTCGCGGTGCTCCTCAACTACCCCCAAAAATCCGTGACAGGGTATCCCCCTCTTTGGATTTACAAAACCTTTGATCTCAAGTTCCGAACACTTCAAAATCCAACAAAAGGAGGGATCTTGTCCTAGTATTTCCAAACCTAAGGAGTGTCTAGAAGCGTGTCGTGGTGCAAGTGAAATAAGTGTGCATACACCGTAAAAGATTTTAAACTTTGAATCGCACGCCAAGTTTGAAAATGAAATCCTTGGTTTTTAAAATGTCCTTCCTTTAATTAGTCCTTTTTCTAAGAAAATATGTGACCACTTGTTAGATTTATTCAGTACAGATTAGGTGGTCTTTGCATTAAATTCCAAATGCAATGCGTGATCAAAAATAGGATGCAAAGTAAGAGAATGCGTACCTTGCCTCCAGCGATCTTCGATGCAAAAATGCACGCAATGCAGAAAAGCAAATCTAGAGGCTGCTCATACAGACCTAAATGGTTCGTCCTAGGGCAGGCAGCTCGTTTTTTTTCTTTTTCTATTTTTTTAGAGCTACTTATGCACAAGCAAATAAAAGAAATAATAAAAAAAAATAAACCTAAATCTAAAGAAAAGGGAACAGGCTCCCAAAAATTACCCAACACGGGTCCAAAATAAAATCAGGGAACAAACCCTCAAAATATGCCCCAGAACAAGGGTTTCAAACTAACTGTAATGAAAAATTAAGTCTTCAGTCTTAATTCTATTCTAATTAAATTAGAGATTAAATACAATGGTGTCCGTCGCATCCTTGTCCTTCTCCTCCTTTCAAAATTACTTGTCCACTTCTCGTCTGGCGACGTCAAGGGTCGCCTCTCACAGTGGCTGATTCTTGCACAAAATTTCTCGCACAGAAAAGAAAATAATGAATGGTCAAATCTCTGTGCAATTGACAAATAATCAAAATAAAATTAGGCGAAATTATTGCGTCTGTTGCCTCCCCGGCAACGGCGCCATTTGCCCGGGTCGATATTTCGCTTTTAAGTCGTTTGTAGTTTAATGTGGTGGAAAAATCGACTAATCAATTTTTAATAAGAAATAACCACTCGCAGAGGAGCGGGTCGTTTCCACAGGGAGGCAATAACGTATTAAAATTCGTGCCACTTAAAAATGTTTGTTCGGAGTCAATTTGGACAAGAACCAAGCCAAGATTGCCTTTAGATTAAGGTTTAAGCAAGAAATAATGCTGAAATGGCAATTATGATAAACTACAGGATATTTTCTGCAATGCAGAGTGAATAGAATATGAATAAAATCTGGCAATGGCAGAAAATGTAAATTTTAATCAACGCTTTACTGTAGCAAAACAGGGGAATTTTTCCCCGTTGTCTTGCGCGACGAGGAGCCGATGGCTGGGCGCGGGAAGCTCGGCGGAGGTCCCTTGGATCAAGGGCTTCGAATCGGTGGTGACGGCGAGTCACGCGGCGGCCGGAGGTGGCCGGACGAGCTCCGGCGGAGGTGCTGCAGGCGGTTGTGCGTGGGCGCGCGGAGGGTCTGCGGAAGGGCACTGGCGCGCGGAGGCGTGGCTGCGGTGGTCTGCAGGCGGGCGCTGGCGCGCGGAGGCGTGGCTGCGGTGGAAGCTGCAGAGGTCGGTTGCTGGCGGTTCTGCAGGTGGCTGTGCGTGGGCGCGCGGAGGGTCTGCTGAGGGCGCTGGCGCGCGGAGGCGTGGCTGCGGTGGTCTGCAGGCGCGGGGAAGAGGGCGTGTGTAGTGAGGCGTGCGCGGGACTGCTGGCGAGAGGGCGTAGGTGGGTGGTTCTGCAGGTGCTGTTGCAGATGGTGGGGCGCGCAGTGCAGTCGGTGCGGGAAGGTGCTGCGGGTGGACTTCAGATGGGTGCGCCGGTGGTTGCGCGTGGAGATGGCGAAGGCTGCAGGCGCAGGGAAGGTGGCGTGAGCGGGCGTGAGGGCTGGAGGTTGTGCACGCCTTGCATGCGGTTGGAGATGAGCGGGCTGCTGCGGCGTGGGTGGTGGAAGTGAAGTGAGAGGACGGAGATTGCTGCTGGAGTGGGGGTGGACTTCAGACGTGTGCGGTGAAGTGAGCGGGTAACTTCAGACGTCTGGGAAATTTCCCAGACGTCTTAAGTTACTGAGAGGGTGGCTGATCAGTAGGTTGGTGGTGGTGGTCTGCGACGACGGCGAGGGAGTTGCACGCTAAGGTGCTCGCGGTAATGCAGGCGAGCTCCGGATGGCGGTGTGGCCTGTCACACCACACGCCCACGGTGGTGGATACTCGCCGCCACGGTAGAGGCCGGCAGTGTGGAGTGGAAGAGAGAGGATCTCTCTGCACAGTGGTGGGTCGGTGGCGGAGGCCTGCTTTGCTCGGCTGCCTCCGTGCTCCTTTTGTAGTGGCATGAACAATTTTGAAATCAGCTGCCGACCAGATCCACCGTATACGCTCCCCCTTGAATGGCTTTCACTGCATCACGCGGGCGTTGGAGCGGCAGCCAGCCGTTCTGAAAGAAGACGAATAAAGAAAATATTATTAAAATATTAGGGTTATTTATGTATAGACCCTCAACTTCTATGTTAATAAAAACAATATACCTAATTGGTTATCTAATTAGATGAATGCTATTCTAAGCTAATTCTAAATGCACTTAAGATATGAATGCAATGTATGGATTATGTAATTAGATTAAAACTATGAATTAATCTATTTACATCCTAATTTATACTAAATAAATGTTAGAATTAACCTAATGTGTAGGCACTTAAATACTTAAATAGCCCACAACTATGGGCTAATCATGAGCCAAAGGAAGAACCTTCCTCGTAGTCCCCTCGTAACTAGACTGGCTAGGTTAGCTTGAGAAGCAGGAATTGCTTTCAGTCTGTTGAACGACGAATTTTCTCTTCAGGAATTAGAACTTTAAATGAAAAATATGGTCATCTGATCATAAGGACCATCTGATTAACAGGGCCTTAGCTTTGTCTAGCTGGCTGCACCAACCTAGGGGTTGGTTGGTGCATGAGAGGAAGGAGGTCACTCAAACCTTGATTGGTTGGACCTTGGGAGCCGCTCCTAAGGAGGCGAGTCACTTCGCCCAGGCCATCTTCTCCCCTACCCTCTTCTATCTGCTTAGCCGCAATGGCTAACCCTAGATCTAGACCTAATCAGGATCCAGAAGAGTTGGACCCACGAGCTTATCTGAGAGCCTGGGTCACTGAATCGGCTCAACCTTGGGATCATAACCCAAGGTGGCGAAGACTTTTCGCTTCGCCTGATCCTTCTCCTTGGGTTACTGAAATGGTTAACCAATATCCTAACCCTGAATATTATGACCCATACCAGCGGGTCCCTCAAAGGACTACATCTTATAACCTAGGATATGGATTTCATACTGCTGCATCTCACCAATGGAATATGGGTAGACATGATTCACCCCCTGGAACCCCTGGAGAGCTACCAGTGCAAATCCGATTGCATTACAGAATACAGAGAGCTATACCTAACACTAAGGAAAAGGTCGCATCCTATCTACACGAAATCCAATCTATCACTGAGCCAAACCAAAGACAAAGCTGGATTCTGTATCAACAAGCTGTGATGGAGCTCCTTTAGGGAATAGCATGGATAATAAGGCTAATTGGACAAAATTGGGAAACTCAAGAACTACTGCTTTTGAGATATCAAGTGGAAAATAGTCTTGAAGACCTTGAAGAATCTGAAACGACTACGTCGGACGGACACACAGGAGATTCTTGGGAGTAGATGTCGGAAGATAATTCAAGGAAAGAAGAATCTAGCTTAGACATGAGACAGGAGCAGGAAATGTTCTGAATGGGTTCATCTGAGAACTCCATTCAAGAAACTGAGGAAAGGACTAATATCTCCAGGACTGAGCCACAATCGGATTATCATGAATCCTGGGAGATACCTCTTGGGTTAGATAACCCAACCGTGATAAGGGAAGTAGATCCATTTGAGGATATGGATCTTGAGGTAAACATTAAATGTGACACTACTGATCAATCTAGGCCACTTCCCATTATAGGTGAACTTATGCTAGAGCCAACATCTTCTGATCTACACTCTTCTTCTTTCACCTACATCCCTAATGCGGATGCTAGAGATTCTGAGATGACACTTTCTATCCCTGATCGTGACATCAGAAGACCAGAAGTAGCTATGGATGACTTGACCGAAGAAATAAATATGCTACCTGAGGCAAGAATTACTGAGGAGCCCAACGCATACGAGGGTGAAGCTTTGAGTAGAATGAGCTGGGGACTGATAACACCACGCAAGGGGGTAGTAATTAGGTTGAATATGGCCCATCTTTAGAATAAAAGGCACAACATAAAGTAGAATAGGAGCATTGCATGCATCAAGTACCAAGATTGCTTATAAACTGTATTAATGGCCATTTGTGTAAAGCATTTGTCAAAGCAGGCCTCAGATGAGCAATCGGACCGCACGGATGGATTCAGGACGACGAACGGAGTCTAACGGACTCAAGATCGGCCAAATCCGACATCCGGAGCTCCCACAATGGGTCCAAGAAATCCTGACCGTTGATCTGGAGATCAACGGCCTAGAACGCGCCACGTCGCACCGCCCCCGCCGCTCGCACGCCCCCAAGCTAGCCAAGGACGCATCTCGGCCGTTGATCTTCGATCGAACGGCCGAGATCCGCACGCTCGCCCGCGGTCGCCGCGACAAAGCACGAGCGTGGCGCAACGGTTAGCGCGCACGCCCGCGTCGCGGCGACGCGCGTTCGAATCGCGCGGAGCGGAAATCACTTGCGGGCGAAGGGCACGGCAAAATTGAGCCGCGCGATCAGAAGCGAGCGGCTAGGATTTTACCATGCGGCGCGACGACAGCGCCCCACCTCCCACGCGCGCGCGCACGCCGGGCGGAAACGCGCGCGCGCACGTGCGCCCGAAGCGCGATCCTAGCGCAGGCGCGGGAGGATCTCAGCCGTCCGATCATCAATCGGACGGCTCTCGTTCGACATCCACGGATCGCGCCTGAAGAGAGAGAGGGGCGGGCGGCTGACCAGCGGCAGAAGGCCTTCACCAACGTATCTGGAAGCGGTTTTAGCGATGTTCTGGATGTCACTAAAGCACATTCTTCTTTTAGGAAGCCCGTAACTCTATTTAAACCCCCTTCTACCACCATTCAAGGCATCCTCTCCCACTTGCAACTACTCCACTCCTCTCCTAGCTAGTCTTAGGCACTCTTGTAATCGCCGGAGACGACGAGCCACCGACGGAGCCTCCTCCACCGCCGTGGCTGCCTCGTCGCTCTCCACTCTCTCTCTACCTCTCTCTCTCTCTTTTAAGCTTTCATTTACTTTTGTTGAAGCATGTATTTAATATTGTAAACCATGAACTATGAATGCATGTTTAATGAAATTATTTTCCATTTAGTTGCCATTTTAATTTCTGTTTAAAGTGCATGATCAAAACCAAGAGCTTTCTAACCCTAAACTCTCTCTATCTCTCGCTTTTCAAAACCGTCTCTTTCGCAAGCAAAACTCCTCCTTTTTCGTGACAACAAGTGGTAAACAAAATTCGATTTCCACGCCTCCCTGAGATCGACACTCGGACTCACCTCCGTTTACTTCTTTTAAAACCGACGTATCAAGTGCAACTATAACGACGCCTCTTAACACACACGCACGAAGGCACGTCAGTTTTTGGCACCGTTGCCGGGGAGGCAACGGATTTGTTTTATCACCTCCATTCCACCTTCATTCTCATATCGTCTAATGCCCTATTTTCCTTTTTACTTGACGGTTGCAGGAATTCGGCGCATGGACGGCGAAGCGACGCATTCCACTATGGTAGCAAGGAAGTAGGCGCCTCGAGGACCGATAGTGAGTACTCTCTCTCTCTCATTGTTTGCTTGCGTGAAAAAGCTAAAAAAATCATAAAAACTGAAAAAATTGGCGTGGCGAATGATTGCTTGACCCACATTCTTAACACACCACCCTACAAAAAAATGTACACTCTAATATACTGGACAAATTCTTGGAGTGTTCTTTTCTTTCTCTCTTGAGTGGTGTTTGCGAAGCCACCGTGAGTTGACCTGGGCCGCACCACTCAACCCTAAAAACTAACTCATCTAATAGAAGCTGCACGATCTTTAGGATGAGTACACTAGGGTTTTTAGAGCCTCTACAGAAGAAAAAGGAAATCTACTTTCATCAAATTGTGTGCAGAACTTGACGTGCCCATTGAAACTTGTCTGAAAGCATTAAGACACGTCAACCCTAAAAAACACTAAAGTAAGGATGAAACATTAAAAGGCACCACACCCTCAAAATTCTTGCTTGAAAACCCTGTTTTATAGAAGCACACACCTTGAAAAGTGGAAAATTAAGAGGCACCACCCCAATCAACGCCTCATCACATTACCCTAAGCACAAGCACTATCCTAACCCGTTAAAACTGAGTAGACGTGCCCTAGGCAGGACTGAGTTAAGTCTCAAAAGGTGAGGTTTTGTTCGCTAGGCACTTGGCTTTCATTCCCTTGGTAGAATCTGGTGGCTAGGCTGCGGGGCAGTGTCAAACGACCGCGGTTGTGGGGTCTATGGAACCGGAGGCGCAAGCCAAAGGAAGAACCTTCCCTGCAATCCCCTCGTAATCAACCTGGCCAGATTAGCCTTGGGAAGGGGAGTCCAGTGTTTACGGACTTAATCAACCTTTGTGAGATTTCTAGGTCTCCTAAGGAATACACCATAAGGATTAGGCTTGTTTGTTTGATTGAGTGCACAACTCTCTCTCATATGTTCTTCCTGCATCCCTCCATGGATTTCAATGCCTATCCATCTTACCCAAATTACCCCCAACAGGATTTGTATGCTAACCCAAGTAGACCATACCCACAGCCGACTTGGGCTAACCAACCACCAAGTTGGGGATGCAACCTGGAATATCCCTCTTGGCCCAACTATGACCAAACCGCACCAACCTCTTATTGGAATACACCTAACATAGCCACCCAAGGGTACGATTCAAATTGTGGGGCTCCATATCTCGATTGTCCTCACGATGCCTCCTCATTTAGGTCTGACCCGCTCTACTGTGATAGGACCTACACTTTAGGAGAACACCAAGAACCCTACCCATCTCAGGATAATAACCAAGAAAGGTCATCTGAATTCAACAACCTTGCCTACTTGACCTTTGGATTAGAAGGAGTTCTAGACAAATGGAAATCAGAAAATGCTCAGAAATCTAGGCAAGCCCAGGATCATCAACCTCTGATTTGGTCCCCTGATGAAGAATCTGACTGGGAGGAGGACTTAGAACCTCAACTATTCTGGAGTAGGACCAAACAGAGAATGGTTCCTCTTGAAGAACTGGACCCTTGAACATGATAGAATAGAGGACCCACCCAAGAACTTAAACACCAATATGGATTCTGATCCACAACCTCAACCATACTCTCTTAACCTGGATTTCAAGGAGGAAATCCAAAGGACACCAAATGACACCATGTCAATTCTTGATAACCTCCAGTTAGAACTACACAGACAGAATCAAGAATTGGTTAAAGGGCAACATGCCATGTTGGAGTTGTTCCAACAATTGGGGGAAGAAGGCCAAAGAAAGCTGTTGCATACAACGCCATTCATGGAATTCATAAAGCAAGGACCTACCATGATCAATTGGACTACACCTAGTCATCCTGATTTGGTTCAGTCCACCATTGATACCCCTCAGGAGTTGGATAGCTCAGTGGATAAGGACAGTAAGGATTCCTTGGAACACAATTTGGGGAGCATTGAGAACAAACATCAGGAGGAAACTGAGAAGGTGAGGGGAGAGACCTTGGAATCTGAATCTAATCGGCTCAAGACAAGTAATCCGGTGGGAGTAGCAGCCAACGTCGTAGATGGAGAATGGAGTTACAATTTCAAAGAAATTGATTATGAATCGGTTAGAATCCCCATCACAAATTTGGAGGAGGGCCGAGAGAAAGAATATGATCTAGAGGATGAAATTGACCCTACCTCTAATGCAACCCCAAACAGTGAATCTGATACAAAGGAGGTTGAAGAAAATATTCTTGAGATCAAGGTCTTGGAGGGAATGAGCAATGAAACCATAGTTGCGGAAGAGATGGATTCGTCTTTGAAGAGAAGACTCATGCTTGGTTGTAGGGCTCAGTATGAAACTCTGGACTTTGTTACTTGCCCTACCAGAATAAAGATCCCGCAACCCGAATGCACTAGAATTGATACACTTTCGATGGATTACAATTTTATGGGGACACAAGCTGAATATAAGACCTACATCTTTAGTGTTTGGCACATCATATTTGGGGTGCGTTCGTCCACAACAACTTGTTTGCATGCCTACAAACTAAGAGAGGATCTGACACGGGCATGCATGATATATCTGTTACAGAATTCCCGCCCCTTAGGAACGGGACTCCACCACAACCTTATTCGCATCTATGGACTTCTGATTTTGGGTTTGGTTAATTTTGAACATATCTTCTTGACCCAAGTCATTCCTGTTTGTGCACCGCCCAGCTGGAGGCGTTAAACTCAGCACTTCCTGGGAGGCAACCCAGCGGATTCAGACTGATCTGGTAGTCTACAACACTCAGGTACTATCTTTTTAAACCCTTCTGCATCCATGAATCTGCCAATGAGGACATTGTCCAACTTAAGCATGGGGGGGATGGTAAATTGCATAATCCTGAGCTTAATTAATCAGTCTGAATGAATAAAAAAAAAAAATTTGAATTTAGGAAGAAAAACTTAGGTATTAGAAACTTGTCAATAGTGGGAAATAATACAAAAAGAACTTAAACACTTAGACTTTTCAGGCCTTCAGGCTTAATCAGCCCTGGTGTCTGTTAAAATATAGATTTAGTGGTGAGTCCTGGCAACTTTAAGCTATTCTAATCCACCTACTAAATAAGGTGATAAGTATACGACTTATCAACTCATCCTCTAACTCAGGAAAACTTTGAGTCTAAGCATCTGCACACATTTCTGCACAGACTCACTTCTCGGAGATTTTGACAGAAATTGGGTAGCTAATGAACTCTCTAGGGTGGTATGGCCGGCAAGTTGTCGTGGGTAACAGCCCATTGGCAGGTTGTCCAGAACCCAACCGCAGGCCATTTCTTTTTCGCTGCCTCTAGGTACATTTGAGATTAAGGAAGCCACCTACGTAAAAAAAAATAATAATAATAATAATTAAAAAAAAAAAAAAGGAAAAAGAAGAAAAGAAAATAAACCACACTTCACCGCACAAGTATGGCTGGCAAGTGATCATTGGTCGGTTGTCCAGAGCCCAGCTCAATAATTGCACAAAAAAAGAAGACCAAAAACACCTAAGGAAGAAGCGGGGAAGTAGTACAAGCCGGGGAGATATACACTGGAAAATCCTTGTGTTGACCCCAAGTAAAATGAACGTAGGGAGAAAGCTACCAATCGAACAAATACACCTTCAGGCAAAAATTTATTTTCTTTTCCGGTCACCTAGAGGCGTAGAAACTCGAAGTCTGTCTCAATTACCGTTAAGTAAGTCTATCACAACATTCACACCAAGATGCTTAGCACTTAGGGTTTTGACCGAGTTTTGGGTGGGTTGGGTAGCCGTAAAAAGTTACCAACCCACACTGAATTCTAAAAATTCTAAAAAGACATATATAGATATATACGTATACATAAGTATAGTTATATATACAAACCAAGGATTCGGGCGATTCGTATTTTGGCAGACACCCGGGCGCTGCTTAGTCTTTGTAGATTAAGATCTTCGTATAGTTCCTCTTATTGACAAGTAACGATGTGCCTAAGCAATTACTTCTTGAATTCGCCAAAGAAATAAAGGCTAGAATAAACCTCGCTAGGGACTATCAAGGAGTAAGCATGGGGGTATGATAACACCACGCAAGGGGGTAGTAATTAGGTTGAATATGGCCCATCTTTAGAATAAAAGGCACAACATAAAGTAGAATAGGAGCATTGCATGCATCAAGTACCAAGATTGCTTATAAACTGTATTAATGGCCATTTGTGTAAAGCATTTGTCAAAGCAGGCCTCAGATGAGCAATCGGACCGCACGGATGGATTCAGGACGACGAACGGAGTCTAACGGACTCAAGATCGGCCAAATCCGACATCCGGAGCTCCCACAATGGGCCCAAGAAATCCTGACCGTTGATCTGGAGATCAAAGGCCTAGAACGCGCCACGTCGCCCTGCCCCCGCCGCTCGCACGCCCCCAAGCCAGCCAAGGACGCATCTCGGCCGTTGATCTTCGATCGAACGGCCGAGATCTGCGCGCTCGCCCGCGGTCGCCGCGACAAAGCGCGGGCGTGGCGCAACGGTTAGCGCGCACGCCCGCGTCGTGGCGACACGCGTTCGAATCGTGCGGAGCGGAAATCACTTGCGGGCGAAGGGCGCGGCAAAATTGAGCCGCGCGATCAGAAGCGAGCGGCTAGAATTTGAAAGTTCTACCCTTGTACTAGGAGGGGTGAGATCAGCGTGACAAAAAAATGCGGAATGAAATATATAAAGCAATCTCAAAAAAATAAGGAATCACAAAATGTACACAGGAATTTTTAGGTGGAAACCCAAACCGGGTGAAAACCACCACCTAACCCTCTCGAGTTAGGATTTTCCGATCAACCTAGTTGATCAAATCCACTAACCGAATCACTTTGAAACGAGGGTGATTCAACCTCAGTACAACCACGCTACAAGTACGAGGGTAGCGTTCCTCAACCCCTTCTCTCCACGAGAAGGATTTTGTCCCACGAAGGAGATGGGAATTCGCAAAGCGAATACCCAACCAAATAACAAAGATAAAATAAACAATAGTCCTATAGAGCCAACAAAATAATTAAACCTAGCTTCTATAGGAAATAGGAAACTCCCCTTTGCAAGGAGTGCGTCGACGATGACGCGGTGCGTGTGCCACGCGATGGCACTACGTCGCTCTCGTGAACAACAGCGAGAGAGCGGGTGCGCAAACTGAATTTAGCTCTCAAGATGTAGAACTTGAGCTTAGAGAGCAAGAGCTTCTTGGACACAAGAGAGTGGAAGTATGTTGCTTAATGATGAGAACCTCATCATGAGCCATAACTAGCTCATTTTGACCCAATACAAAGGATAAAAGCTCCTACATATCTCAAGGAAAGGCTTAACTCAGAGAATTCTGAGTTTGAGAAGAAAACCAGTCATAAGGGGTAAAAGTGAAATTTTACCAGTATAATCTGCATACAGGGTAATTCTGGGCCCAAACACAGGTCAAAACAGCTTAATAAGAATAAAAGTGGGATGAGATGATCTAGCAAGGGCTACAGCACTTCCAAGGAACCAAATGATAATCTGTAACCCTAAAACGACCCACTTCAATTCACAAGGTTCGGGGCAAAGTAAAAATAGAATAAACCCTCTAAAATTCATAGAAAAATAATCTCTAGGGTTTAGAACCTTCAATTTGGCCTTTAGAACCCATTTTGACCTACATTGAGAACCATGCCCAATTAATAACTTAATTTGGGTCTTTACGCAAATTGACCGGTCAAACAAGGTTTAATATGAAAATGAAATTCACCATCAGATTCCTTAGGTTCTAATTAGTCATGTATAAAAACTTGAGCCTAAGAAGAAACCTCCTTGACCGACTTTACACTTTGGTCCTCATATATTTACTCTTTGGCCCTCAACTTTTGAACCCTCGCATTTAGGCCCCTAACTCTCCTTCGTTCTTTGCAATCAGGTCCCTCCTGCAAAACCCTGCCAGCACCATGCTCCGGCGACCTTGCGCGGAGCATGGCGCCGCGCAGGGTGAGGTAGGGGACCTGGCAAGTAAACCGGGGGTGCCCTGCGTCGTCAGCCGTCGCAGGAGCACCCCCCTGGTCATTGTAGGCCACCATACCGGCCGTGCGAACGCACGGACGGTATGGGTTCATGTTCCGACCATTCTCCGGCGAGGGAGACACGTCGTCTCCCTCCGCCTTCCTCCCTGCTTCAACCCTATAAATACCCCCCGCTGCTCCACCGACCAGGGCAGCCTGGATCTGACGGAGAAAACCCCCAACTTTCCTCTCTTCTCACTCCGGCAGACGCCCACCAGCTCCGGCGGTTCTTCCTCCTCCTCCTCTTCGCTCTGCCGCAATACCAGCAGCAGAGACTTCTTCCCCTGCTCTTCCCGCGTCGCGCAATACCGGCGCGCGCTGCCTCTGCCCCGTCGTCATCGCCGTCCTTCCCCCACTGGGCATCGTCTTCTCCGGCGACAGTCGATACGACTGTCGCCCTGTTCCTCCCCCTTCGTCCCTGCAGTTAAGTTAGAACTACTCCCCTTCTTCTCCTCTTTCTTTCCCCGCTTTCAATTTAGTCAATTAAACCCTCGACCGCTCCTGTTCACCCTCATCCTCTCCACCTCCGACCACCCTCCGGCGAGCCGCTCCCATCACCTCAGCGACCCACACGGCTCGCCGACCACCGCAGAACCTCCGCCTCCTCACCCTGATCCTCTTCCGCCCATCCACTTCCCACCAAACACCCTCTGCAGATCCACCGAACACACCCACTTCCTCGCTCACAGTTTGACCTAGGACGACCTGTTAGCTCCATCTCGCCCCCTGCAGACCCCCTGACCACCTTCGCCGTGCCACGGCGAAGGTCCCCCGCCTGTCTGATTTGGCCGAGAGGCCGTTCTTCTGTGACCAGGTAACTCGCCCGCCGTCGCCATTACTGCGCAGGCAGAGCTGCTTCACCTGCAGGTGCAGGCACGCCTTCGCCCAGGGTTGACTCCCAGGTTGCGCAGGGACTCTCCGCGAAACGTCCCTGGTTCACAGACGGGGCGAAGGCCGCGCGGGAAGCCACGATCGCCCACTGCTCCATCCGCAACGCGCGCTCAATTGGGGTGGGACATTTAGTCCCACCTCGGAACCTCTCGAAGGCGCGCGGACGCATAAAGGCAAAAACTGCCTTATGCTGTTTGCCTCCTGACCACGGGGTGAGGTCCCTCTCACCCGACCCGACCCGGCCTCGTCCGTGACCACGCTCCGCGGACCTGGCCCGACCCGATTAGACTGACCTGCACTCCTCGCCCACCACGCACGCCGGTGGGCCTGGACCCGGGCCTGACCCGAACCCGATTACCCGGTAGCGCTCTGGGAGAGCTTCCGAAGAGTGATTTCAGAGAGAAAGAGAAACGCGGGGGAGGGGGGTAGAGTAGGTTTTTGCCCTCTGATGATGAACTCTTGAGCGTGCAGGCACAGGTGAAGGACTGCGGAAGAAGAAGCAGCTGCACTGTAGCAACTGCTCAGTTAAGTCGTCGAAGCACCGGGCCAGACGACGGACAGTCAGCAGCCAGAGCAACACAGAAGGCAGGCTGAAGAAGAAGGAAGGGAGACTTAGTAGCCGAAGGCAGAAGCACCACGATTGCAGAAGAAGAAATGAAGAGAAGCAAGAAGCAAGAAAAGAAGAGGAAGATCTGAAGAAAGCAGAAGAAGAAGAAGACGAAAAAGAAAGAAAGAAAACTAGGAAGAACAAAAGCCAAAGAGGAGATAAGACAAAGAGGAAGAAAGAAGAAGAAGAAGCCAAATTTTCATCTCTCTCTCTCTCTCTCTCTCTCTTTATTTTTGTAATAGAACTTGTATATCTCTAGAATACAACTTGCTCCCTGAGTTCGACCTCGGGAACTCTTTCATTTTTCCGAGTAAAAAAATTTTATATGAAACGTTGGTAACAACCGGCTTCGCTACAACGTTATAACAAACCCGGTAAAACCCGACGTTCTTCATTTTGGCGCCGTTGCCGGGGAGCAACGGCTATTCTAGAGGTAAACATTCCTGTATTTTTTTTTTTTTTTTTATTTCTGATAATCTTCTCTCTTCTGTGCAGCTACAGGAACTCAAGAAGACAAGCAACCACACCAAAGACAGGTAAATTTTTCCTCTCACTATTAACCCCTAAGCTCTAAAGAGGAAGAAAAGAAAAGAACAAGCAATATAGGGCTAACCTGTCTTCCATATTTAGTAACCATAAAAGTTGCATGTTTTCAACTCATTATTTCTGCACACTATTAAGGGTATTTAAGGGCTAACACATTCTTGCTTGAGCCCTAATTACCCAACAAAGAATTAACTGGACCAAGTAGAGCCAACATAAGGTCAAACATTAGGATTTCAGTAAAGACACACCCCTTAATCAAGAATTGAGGAAATCCAAAAGAGGTGTGCCCAAGCCATTGATTGAAAATAATTAACAAGAAAAATCCTAAACAATTGGCTCTCTCTAAACACTTGAACCCTAAAAGACAGGACCTAAAAAGCTCTCAAAGAAAACAAGAGGTAAAGTTGACCCCTTTGGGTTAACCAACCTTAAATTAGGTCACTCTTTGCACTTAAAAAGACTAAAGTTCAAGTGAAACCTTAAGCACCCTGATCTTAAAATTGGTAGACTTAAGAGGTCAAGATCCCCATTCTGGTCTACCTGGAACCGCAGTGACAAGAGAGGTCGGGTGGGGGAAACCCTGTAACCCGTGGGGACGCTCTACCGTGTAGGGGTCTTCGCGGGACTCTCCCTCTCTGGCTGCCCAGGTAATTCTCAGGTGGACGATCTTTCTGATCAAGGGGTCCATCTGCCCCGAACCTCTATAGTCACCCAACAATTTTTGGGTGTCTTGATTGGGTCCAGCACCTGCTTATCTCATTCAGCCCTTCAGTATTTTTCAGGAGGTCCTTGAAACCTCCAATAGAAGTTCACTCTCCCCGAGGCTAAGCCTCGGCCCCTTTGTTTTTGCAGAAATCATTCACATAGCCCCTCTTTCCTCTGATTCTGAACAAAATCCCCTTCTTCCATCTTGATTCAAACTTTGATTCTATTCCACCACCTGATCCAATTATGCAGCCTAATTACCTAGCAAGACTACCATTCAAGAAACCTGAATATCGGAGATCTATGAAAGATAAAATGATCGAGGATGCCATAAGATTCTATGAAAAAGAAGAAAAAACCTCAACACCAATAGGAGATATTCAGGTTGATGTCCCAACAACCACATCCTTCATCATAAACTGTGCCCAAATTCTATTAACTGGAATTTCAAAAGGATCAACCCGAGATATGCTCATGACAGGATACATTGAGATGGAAAAATTACACCAATCTGAATACCTTCAATGCTTGACAAATCCTATACTTTGGGAACAACACCAAGATGCCCTTATAAAACGGGTAGAAATGATGAAATCAGTAGAACAAATTATCAACCGGAAATACCCGTATATACCAGAAACAGAGGATGAACCATCTTGGAACAGTATCAAGGAACCATTCAGTTTCCCAGATCCCGGGATTGAGGCACAAAGTGGTTGTAAAATCCCAACCCAGGTAGAAGATAGCATTAAAATAGGTTGGGAAGTTGCAGGAGAAAACAATGCTGAGCCAACCCTAGGCCATAAATCACCAAGCTTAGAACTCCAAGGCTCCTGCAATAACAAGATTAGAATTGAACCTCTGGAGGGTATAAATTCCACCCCTTGTTTTGATAAGGTGACCCTCGAAGGTTATTCGGACTTAGGTTCTAATAATTCTACCCACATCCTAAGCCTAGAACCTAGATCTGAAACTTATTGGGAAGATTATGAGGCCCTTTATGAGGAAGATCAAATTTTTACAGGATATGATTCCGGGCCTCTATTTAATGAGTATCCCTCTCCAACATCCTCAGGAAATCTGATCGATTTCTCAGAAAACATGCCAATTTATGATACAGAAACTGAGGAGTTGGATGAGCAAGGTTTTAATGGGGTCTATCCTACCAGCTTAGAGCTTGAACAGAACATCTTTTTGAGCCCAGAAGTGATATATAGGCTAGAACCCAATCAGGCTGCTGATTCCACATCTGATGATTTCTGCTGTGGTGGAATTCATGATCATTTTCGCCAACTCTCCGACAATTTCAGATCTGACTATAATTGCGGAGAGATTCCCCTTCCTGAACACGCCAGGCCTATCTACGACCTCAGTTCACATGATTCTGACTCTGACTCTGAGGTCCTGATTCCCGAGATCACCGATAACACAGAATCATTCCTTTTCAATCCGCAGGAACCAAAAACAGAAAATGCCAAGAGTAATTGCAACCAAGAATCCAAATTTTTTCTCGAATCTGATTTCTTTCACCCT
The DNA here is from genome assembly GCA_037157565.1 of Thalassia testudinum. Lineage (NCBI taxonomy): Eukaryota > Viridiplantae > Streptophyta > Magnoliopsida > Alismatales > Hydrocharitaceae > Thalassia > Thalassia testudinum. The sequence goes on from JAZHRO010000002.1 coordinate 78,707,400, forward strand.
ACAAACACTCTTCAGGCATTTGATAGCTACCCAGAGGACTCTCTACAGAAAATCACCTATCATCTGTTTCTAGAAGAGCCCTCATACACAATGGCCACCTCATCCGCACACACAGAACGGATCAAAACCTCTCCCAAACCCCGACCCGCAACCGGACTCAATTTCTATGCTGATTCACCTCTCACCGAGCCGATTGCATTTCCACATCGGGTTTCGAACATTGATCAGACTACATACCATGCTCTATCATTCTCTGATCACCCCTGTAGGGTTCCTGCATCAACCACTGATTATCCTACGGGTCCCTACTCTGACCAGGCTGATTCGGCACAGCCAAACCCTGCGTTTACACTTCCACATCCATCTGAGCTTCATAATTTCTGGTGGGCTCCACACCTTTTTATCCACATCTATCAACCCACCAGATTGATTGGGTTTGGGCTGCATCATCAGCCTGTTGATCTGAACAAGCACCTGGTTGGACCAACCAGGCTCTTAATCAAGGTGCTTGTCTTACAAAACTCTGCTGAGTTGACCATCCCCTCTCCATCGCATTTCCCGCTTGGCTGAAGGCATCAAATTTAGCGCTCAACGGGAGGCAGCCCGTCATTCTCTTTGAAAACCTGAAACTTGTTCTGACAGCTTTTTGCACTTGAAGTTCACACTTTAGGACAGCCGACTCCAACTCAGATGTTTGCATCTGGGATTTGAAATCGTCCGCAAAAATTCAACCCGACCCCTCCACTCACCCAAATTTCTGTCTTAAGGAATGAACTAAGACCCCCTAGGTTACAATGAGGACATTGCAAATCTTAGGCATGGGGGGGTATGAAAGTACAAAAACTTGTAAGAAAAGGTTTCAAACAAAAAAATTCACATATGCCAAAAACACCATAAAAATTAAAAAAATTTTCGAAAAAGAATAAGAGGAAAAGAGGAGAATTTTGTGAAGGAGAGAAGAAACAAAATGAAAAAGGAGCACAAAATTATAAGAAAAGTTGATAGTCATTAGTAAGGAACTAAGGAATTAACCTAAGTTCTAGACCTCATTCAAGAAAATAACTGAAAAGTGCACAATAAGATTAGTAAGAATGCAAACCTTAGGCATTCTTGAATAGACTCTTAGTACCCATTAAGATCTGGACACTCCTCAAGAGGTTGAGGAAAATGAAAAGCTGAAGTATTAGGTCTAAGGCTTAGGGAGTATTCGGCCTCGTTAACTAATTTTTGGTTTACGGGACTCAGTAACCTAAGCACCCTAATCTCACACACAGCCTGGTTCAGTAAGCGTAAAAATCAGAATCACGCAGAAGCGTCGCAAAAATCTGAAAAGAACACCTAGAATAGGAATGGCCGATCAACACAAGTTGATTTGGACGAGTTCCCAGCGCGGAGAGGCGGGAAATCCCCTCGAAGATGCGTAACAAAATATCATCTCCTCGGTGCTTGTCTCTTAGGATATTTACATATCCTACGGGGGGCATGTAAGCACTCTGCTGATTCAGATTCCATGGATGGCATTATCTCGAAGTGTCAATTGCCAGGGTCTGGATTCGGCCACGGAATACCATGGATGGGATTATCTCGAAATCTCAATAGCCAGGGTTCCGGGGGTTGCCATGGGCGGTGCTATCTCGAAGCATCGATCGCCAGGAACCCTTGAGGATTGATGATGGGAGCAAGGAATCTGATATAGACCGTGTTGAAAAGCCAATCCTAGGCTAGAACTAAAAAGAAAAAGAGAGAGAAAACTCTCCAAACAGAAAAACTTTCTATCTCTCTCTTACAAAACGCACTGCGAACTGGGCCAGGGCTAAAATCATTTCAAGCACGGGTGCTTTAACCACGAAGTCCAATAAACCTTAGGTTAGTTCTTGCGGGCCTTAAAAACCTTTGCTAAAAGACTGAGGCTAAGGCTAGACAGATTTGGATCTTGATTGGTACTAGAGTACCTTTTAGGCCTATGGTCAGCATTCTAACCTAATCTATGCTCAAATAAAAAAGGCACTTATCTCAAACCATTAAAAACTTCATGGTCTAGAACAAGGGTTGAAACCTTAAGTTTTTGCTAAGGGACTAGCAAAAGCTAGGCATGGGGGTATGATGAGAACCTCATCATGAGCCATAACTAGCTCATTTTGACCCAATACAAAGGATAAAAGCTCCTACATATCTCAAGGAAAGGCTTAACTCAGAGAATTCTGAGTTTGAGAAGAAAACCAGTCATAAGGGGTAAAAGTGCAATTTTACCAGTATAATCTGCATACAGGGTAATTCTGGGCCCAAACACAGGTCAAAACAGCTTAATAAGAATAAAAGTGGGATGAGATGATCTAGCAAGGGCTACAGCACTTCCAAGGAACCAAATGATAATCTGTAACCCTAAAACGACCCACTTCAATTCACAAGGTTCGGGGCAAAGTAAAAATAGAATAAACCCTCTAAAATTCATAGAAAAATAATCTCTAGGGTTTAGAACCTTCAATTTGGCCTTTAGAACCCATTTTGACCTACATTGAGAACCATGCCCAATTAATAACTTAATTTGGGTCTTTACGCAAATTGACCGGTCAAACAAGGTTTAATATGAAAATGAAATTCACCATCAGATTCCTTAGGTTCTAATTAGTCATGTATAAAAACTTGAGCCTAAGAAGAAACCTCCTTGACCGACTTTACACTTTGGTCCTCATATATTTACTCTTTGGCCCTCAACTTTTGAACCCTCGCATTTAGGCCCCTAACTCTCCTTCGTTCTTTGCAATCAGGTCCCTCCTGCAAAACCCTGCCAGCACCATGCTCCGGCGACCTTGCGCGGAGCATGGCGCCGCGCAGGGTGAGGTAGGGGACCTGGCAAGTAAACCGGGGGTGCCCTGCGTCGTCAGCCGTCGCAGGAGCACCCCCCTGGTCATTGTAGGCCACCATACCGGCCGTGCGAACGCACGGACGGTATGGGTTCATGTTCCGACCATTCTCCGGCGAGGGAGACACGTCGTCTCCCTCCGCCTTCCTCCCTGCTTCAACCCTATAAATACCCCCCGCTGCTCCACCGACCAGGGCAGCCTGGATCTGACGGAGAAAACCCCCAACTTTCCTCTCTTCTCACTCCGGCAGACGCCCACCAGCTCCGGCGGTTCTTCCTCCTCCTCCTCTTCGCTCTGCCGCAATACCAGCAGCAGAGACTTCTTCCCCTGCTCTTCCCGCGTCGCGCAATACCGGCGCGCGCTGCCTCTGCCCCGTCGTCATCGCCGTCCTTCCCCCACTGGGCATCGTCTTCTCCGGCGACAGTCGATACGACTGTCGCCCTGTTCCTCCCCCTTCGTCCCTGCAGTTAAGTTAGAACTACTCCCCTTCTTCTCCTCTTTCTTTCCCCGCTTTCAATTTAGTCAATTAAACCCTCGACCGCTCCTGTTCACCCTCATCCTCTCCACCTCCGACCACCCTCCGGCGAGCCGCTCCCATCACCTCAGCGACCCACACGGCTCGCCGACCACCGCAGAACCTCCGCCTCCTCACCCTGATCCTCTTCCGCCCATCCACTTCCCACCAAACACCCTCTGCAGATCCACCGAACACACCCACTTCCTCGCTCACAGTTTGACCTAGGACGACCTGTTAGCTCCATCTCGCCCCCTGCAGACCCCCTGACCACCTTCGCCGTGCCACGGCGAAGGTCCCCCGCCTGTCTGATTTGGCCGAGAGGCCGTTCTTCTGTGACCAGGTAACTCGCCCGCCGTCGCCATTACTGCGCAGGCAGAGCTGCTTCACCTGCAGGTGCAGGCACGCCTTCGCCCAGGGTTGACTCCCAGGTTGCGCAGGGACTCTCCGCGAAACGTCCCTGGTTCACAGACGGGGCGAAGGCCGCGCGGGAAGCCACGATCGCCCACTGCTCCATCCGCAACGCGCGCTCAATTGGGGTGGGACATTTAGTCCCACCTCGGAACCTCTCGAAGGCGCGCGGACGCATAAAGGCAAAAACTGCCTTATGCTGTTTGCCTCCTGACCACGGGGTGAGGTCCCTCTCACCCGACCCGACCCGGCCTCGTCCGTGACCACGCTCCGCGGACCTGGCCCGACCCGATTAGACTGACCTGCACTCCTCGCCCACCACGCACGCCGGTGGGCCTGGACCCGGGCCTGACCCGAACCCGATTACCCGGTAGCGCTCTGGGAGAGCTTCCGAAGAGTGATTTCAGAGAGAAAGAGAAACGCGGGGGAGGGGGGTAGAGTAGGTTTTTGCCCTCTGATGATGAACTCTTGAGCGTGCAGGCACAGGTGAAGGACTGCGGAAGAAGAAGCAGCTGCACTGTAGCAACTGCTCAGTTAAGTCGTCGAAGCACCGGGCCAGACGACGGACAGTCAGCAGCCAGAGCAACACAGAAGGCAGGCTGAAGAAGAAGGAAGGGAGACTTAGTAGCCGAAGGCAGAAGCACCACGATTGCAGAAGAAGAAATGAAGAGAAGCAAGAAGCAAGAAAAGAAGAGGAAGATCTGAAGAAAGCAGAAGAAGAAGAAGACGAAAAAGAAAGAAAGAAAACTAGGAAGAACAAAAGCCAAAGAGGAGATAAGACAAAGAGGAAGAAAGAAGAAGAAGAAGCCAAATTTTCATCTCTCTCTCTCTCTCTCTCTCTTTATTTTTGTAATAGAACTTGTATATCTCTAGAATACAACTTGCTCCCTGAGTTCGACCTCGGGAACTCTTTCATTTTTCCGAGTAAAAAAATTTTATATGAAACGTTGGTAACAACCGGCTTCGCTACAACGTTATAACAAACCCGGTAAAACCCGACGTTCTTCACTTAAGTGTGTCTTTTGTGTTTCTAAGTGTATTTCTAAGTGTCTCTTATGTTTCTCTTCTTGTGTTTTTGTGTTACAAAGGTTCCCCTCTATTTATAGAGGCCTTAGGAAGGCTTTGGAAGGCTTGGAAAAGCTTCCATAGCCGTTGGGTGCAAAGCCCAAGAGAATCAGGCCGAAATCAGGACAATGATTGCATTTGACAGGGTTATCAGACGTCTAACTCTGGCATCAGACGTCTGGAAGGCCACTTTAAGACGTCTGATTCCAATGTCAGACGTCTGATTCTATGCGGGTTTCTCCCTGACTTGAATCAGATCTAAACAGGGTTTTTGTGCAAGTCCATCAGACGACATACAGGACGTCTGGTACTACGTCTGGACATCTGGAAATGTACTTTTACTGTGGGAATTGATTTCCAAACGTTGCAACGGCTAGAAAATCTCTGAGAAGAGATTTTGGGTCAGCCGAGGCAAAACAGTCATTTATCAGACGTCTGGTAAGTCCTATGGACGTCTGATAAGGCTCTAACGGTCATAATCTTGAGTGTTTTCTAAGCCAACCAACGGTCCACTAACTGGACGTCTGGAAAAGTCATCAGACGTCTCCTAAGACGTCTGGTCTAATGTCTGGACGTCTGATTTCATCAGACAGAACTAACTATGTCCAGCCTAACAGTTATCAGACGTCTGAAACAACAGTCAGACGTCTTAAAATCCTTTATCAGACGTCTGATTCGTGAATTAGACGTCTGGAAAGTCTGTTTTAACCCTATATTGGTTTTCTAAGTGTTCTACAGAAAACCTAAGTATCCTAGGGTTGTGCAGGTGTTCCTAGGACTATGTTAGGGTTCTTTGAGGCTCTTTAACATAATGTCTAAGGAAAATAAAGAGCAAGAAAATAAATACTAGAGATACATGAAAGGATAAAAAAGAATCTATCCTATTCTTCTTGTCTTCCATCTCCAATCTTTCGCTCCACGCGAACCTCCTTTGTTTTCCGTCAAGCTCCTCCAATCCGTCCTGGATGCGAGCTCGAACTCCGTCTAAACACGTCCTCATTTGCAATTGACCTGAAATCTAGGACTCAAATTGCAAATGTTAAATAACACGTGTTTTGTTATCATCAAAACAAATGATCGTGGTGCTCTAGCACCAACAATCTCCCCCTTTTTGATGATGACAAAACCGTAAATAATGCATAAAAATCCTCCCCCTTTTTGACATTATCAAAAAGGTTTAATTGATTTTACATTTCCTATAACTCCCCCTTAAAACATGCTCTTCTATGAGTTTATTTTAACAAAGGTAATATTCTCCCCTTTTTGTAACAACAAGATAGCTATTATTTTTCTCCCCCTTACTAAAGGAAATTTAGCTACCTTATTTCTCCCCCTTAAAAATTGACAATTAGCTCATCATTTTTTAACTCCCCCTATCTAAATGCTTATGATAATAAGATAGGGTTAAGAATTTTTACCTCACCTACCATGGCCAATAAAATGGCCCGAATGGTGGTGGTGGATGCCACATCGGATGGGGCTCCCATCCGTAGCTTGGAGGCCTGGGCATCGGCGCCGGTCTCCAATCTGGCGGTCGACGTGCGGCGGGTCCGTCGTTTGTTCGCCGTCTTGTCGGTCTTCTTGTTCTCCTCCTTGGTCTACTCATTGGTTCTGCCAACTTAAGTTGACCAGCCTTGAGCTTGTAGGTCCAGTCCTTTATGTTGTAGTCATCCCTGAACCCTACAAAACAAGATTCTAATTCTTTCTTCGGTATCCAAGTGAGCTTGGATCCGGATTTGTTAGAAGGTCTCCTTGATGGAGATCCTTTCTCAACCTTAGGGCTATAAAAATTATCAACTTTGTTGATTAATTTGTTAGAATTTTCTCTAAGACATGCGATTTCTTTTTCTATAATATCCATCTTAGTCTTTAAATCAGAAATTTCTAACTTTAGACTATTATTTTCCTCAATCAATTTATTATTTTCATTGATGAGGTTTTGATTTTCTAATAATAGGTTATCATTTTTAGGACTAACTTCTAGATCCTTAAGTTATTTTTCTAACCTATCATTTTCATTTTTAAGAAAACTAAGGTTCTTCTTCATGCTTTTGTTTTCTATTTTTAGTGATTTACTAATCTCGAATAATTCATTAAAAGCTTCTTGTAAATCAAAATTTACCTCGTCGTCGGAGTCGCTTCCGCTTTCACTGTCGCTATTGGTTCCTCTAGCCATGAAACCAAAGCAAGTGGTTTCTTCTTCTTTTTCTTCTTCTTCTTCCTCCGAGCTGGAATCCTCATGAGTGCCTTCCAACATCCTCCATATCTCGTGGGCGGTGGTGCACTCTTGGATTTTCTCGAACTCTTCCGGACTCAACGCGCAATACAGGGCATTCATTGCCTTTGCGTTGAGTGAGAGCTCTAGAATCAGCACCTGCGAGTAGCCTCCTTGGGGTCGCTTCGGGATCTCGTATGGGGTTTCGCAACATCCCCATACCTCGAATTCAGTGGCTTGGAGCCACGTCTTCATCCTCAACTTCCAATAGCTGTAGTTGTTCCCGTCAAAGTAGGGCGGACGGGTTGTGGACTGCCCCTCGGAAATCCTAATTGCTGATGTGCTTCCCTCCATTTGATCTCTTGCCGGGTTGTTACGCCGAAACAGCAAGACCTGCTCTGATACCAATTGAAGGTTTCCTACCAGGAGGGGTGACGTAATAAAATTGCGGAAATAAAAATATAAAGCAATCTCACAAAAATCAATCGCAAAATGTACACAGGTATTTTTAGGTGGAAACCCAAACCGGGTGAAAACCACCACCTAACCCTCTCGAGTTAGGATTTTTCGATCAACCAAGTTGATCAAAATCCACTAAACGAATCACTTTGAACGAGGGTGATTCAACCTCAATACAACCACGCTACAAGTACGAGGGTAGCGTTCCTCAACCCCTTCTCTCGACGAGAAGGGTTTTGTCCCACGAAGGAGACGGGAATTCGCAAAGCGAATACCCAACCAAAATACAAAGATAAAATAAAACAACAGTCCTATAGAGCCAACAAAATTAAACCTAGCTTCTATAGGAAATAGGAAACTCCCCTTTGCAAGGAGTGCGTCGACGGTGACGCGGTGCGTGTGCCACGCGACGGCGCTACGTCACTCTCGTTATCAACGCCGGGAGAGCGGGTGCGCAACGGTTGAATGATGCTCTCAAGATGATGGAGCTTGAGCTTGGAGAGCAAGAACATCTTGGACACAAGAGTGTGAGAATGTGTAGCTAAGTGTATCCAAGTGTATTTCTAAGTGTCTCTTATGTTTCTCTTCTTGTGTTTTTGTGTTACAAAGGTTCCCCTCTATTTATAGAGGCCTTAGGAAGGCTTTGGAAGGCTTGGAAAAGCTTCCATAGCCGTTGGGTGCAAAGCCCAAGAGAATCAGGCCGAAATCAGGACAATGATTGCATTTGACAGGGTTATCAGACGTCTAACTCTGGCATCAGACGTCTGGAAGGCCACTTTAAGACGTTTGATTCCAATGTCAGACGTCTGATTCTATGCGGGTTTCTCCCTGACTTGAATCAGATCTAAACAGGGTTTTTGTGCAAGTCCATCAGACGACATACAGGACGTCTGGTACTACGTCTGGACGTCTGGAAACCTACTTTTACTGTGGGAATTGATTTCCAAACGTTGCAACGGCTAGAAAATCTCTGAGAAGAGATTTTGGGTCAGCCGAGGCAAAACGGTCATTTATCAGACGTCTGGTAAGTCCTATGGACGTCTGATAAGGCTCTAACGGTCATAATCTTGAGTGTTTTCTAAGCCAACCAATGGTCCACTAACTGGACGTCTGGCAAAGTCATCAGACGTCTCCTAAGACGTCTGGTCTAATGTCTGGACGTCTGATTTCATCAGACAGAACTAACTATGTCCAGCCTAACAGTTATCAGACGTCTGAAACAACAGTCAGACGTCTTAAAATCCTTTATCAGACGTCTGATTCGTGAATTAGACGTCTGGAAAGTCTGTTTTAACCCTATATTGGTTTTCTAAGTGTTCTACAGAAAACCTAAGTATCCTAGGGTTGTGCAGGTGTTCCTAGGACTATGTTAGGGTTCTTTGAGGCTCTTTAACATAATGTCTAAGGAAAATAAAGAGCAAGAAAATAAATACTAGAGATACATGAAAGGATAAAAAAGAATCTATCCTATTCTTCTTGTCTTCCATCTCCAATCTTTCGCTCCACGCGAACCTCCTTTGTTTTCCGTCAAGCTCCTCCAATCCGTCCTGGATGCGAGCTCGAACTCCGTCTAAACACGTCCTCATTTGCAATTGACCTGAAATCTAGGACTCAAATTGCAAATGTTAAATAACACGTGTTTTGTTATCATCAAAACAAATGATCGTGGTGCTCTAGCACCAACAAAATTTTGCCACACGGCGCGACGACAGCGCCCCACCTCCCACGCGCGCGCGCACGCCGGGCGGAAACGCGCGCGCGCACGCGCGCCCGAAGCGCGATCCTAGCGCAGGCGCGGGAGGATCTCAGCCGTCCGATCATCACTCGGACGGCTCTCGTTCGACATCCACGGATCGCGCCTGAAGAGAGAGAGGGGCGGGCGGCTGACCGGCTGCAGAAGGCCTTCACCGACGTATCTGGAAGAGGTTTTAGCGACGTTCTGGATGTCGCTAAAGCACATTCTTCTTTTAGGAAGCCCGTAACTCTATTTAAACCCCCTTCTACCACCATTCAAGGCATCCTCTCCCACTTGCAACTACTCCACTCCTCTCCTAGCTAGTCTTAGGCACTCTTGTAATCGCTGGATACGACGAGCCATCGACGGAGCCTCCTCCACCGCCGTGGCTGCCTCGTCGCTCTCCACTCTCTCTCTACCTCTCTCTCTCTCTCTTTTAAGCTTTCATTTACTTTTGTTGAAGCATGTATTTAATAATGTAAACCTTGAACTATGAATGCATGTTTAATGAAATTATTTTCCATTTAGTTGCCATTTTAATTTCTGTTTAAAGTGCATGATCAAAACCAAGAGCTTTCTAACCCTAAACTCTCTCTATCTCTCGCTTTTCAAAACCGTCTCTTTCGCAAGCAAAACTCCGCCTTTTTCGTGACAACAAGTGGTAAACAAAATCCGATTTCCATGCCTCCTTGAGATCGACACTCGGACTCACCTCCGTTTACTTCTTTTAAAACCGACGTATCAAGTGCAACTATAACGACGCCTCTTAACACACACGCACGAAGGCACTTGATACGTCGTTAAGAGGCGTCGTTACAGTTGCACTTGATACGTCGGTTTTAAAAGAAGTAAACGGAGGTGAGTCCGAGTGTCGATCTCAAGGAGGCATGGAAATCGGATTTTGTTTACCACTTGTTGTCACGAAAAAGGCGGAGTTTTGCTTGCGAAAGAGACGGTTTTGAAAAGCGAGAGATAGAGAGAGTTTAGGGTTAGAAAGCTCTTGGTTTTGATCATGCACTTTAAACAGAAATTAAAATGGCAACTAAATGGAAAATAATTTCATTAAACATGCATTCATAGTTCAAGGTTTACATTATTAAATACATGCTTCAACAAAAGTAAATGAAAGCTTAAAAGAGAGAGAGAGAGGTAGAGAGAGAGTGGAGAGCGACGAGGCAGCCACGGCGGTGGAGGAGGCTCCGTCGGCGGCTCGTCGTATCCAGCGATTACAAGAGTGCCTAAGACTAGCTAGGAGAGCAGTGGAGTAGTTGCAAGTGGGAGAGGATGCCTTGAATGGTGGTAGAAGGGGGTTTAAATAGAGTTAAGGGCTTCCTAAAAGAAGAATGTGCTTTAGCGACATCCAGAACGTCGCTAAAACCGCTTCCAGATACGTCGGTGAAGGCCTTCTGCCGCCGGTCAGCCGCCCGCCCCTCTCTCTCTTCAGGTGCGATCCGTGGATGTCGAACGAGAGCCGTCCGATTGATGATCGGACGGCTGAGATCCTCCCGCGCCTGCGCTAGGATCGCGCTTCGGGCGCGCGTGCGCGCGCGCGTTTCCGCCCGGCGTGCGCGCGCGCGTGGGAAGTGGGGCGCTGTCGTCGCGCCGCGTGGCAAAATCCTAGCCGCTCGCTTCTGATCGCGCGACTCAATTTTGCCGCGCCCTTCGCCCGCAAGTGATTTCCGCTCCGCGCGATTCGAACGCGTGTCGCCACGACGCGGGCGTGCGCGCTAACCGTTGCGCCACACCCGCGCTTTGTCGCGGCGACCGCGGGCGAGCGCGCGGATCTCGGCCGTTCGATCGAAGATCATTGGCCGAGATGCGTCCTTGGCTGGCTTGGGGGCATGCGAGGGGCGGGGGCGGGGCGACGTGGCGCGTTCTAAGCCGTTGATCTCCAGATCAACGGTCAGGATTTCTTGGGCCCATTGTGGGAGCTCTGGATGTCGGATTTGGCCGATCTTGAGTCCGTTAGACTCCGTTCGTCGTCCTGAATCCATCCGTGCGGTCCGATTGCTCATCTGAGGCCTGCTTTGACAAATGCTTTACACAAATGGCCATTAATACAGTTTATAAGCAATCTTGGTACTTGATGCATGCAATGCTCCTATTCTACTTTATGTTGTGCCTTTTATTCTAAAGATGGGCCATATTCAACCTAACTACTACCCCCTTGCGTGGTGTTATCATACCCCCATGCTTACTCCTTGATAGTCCCTAGCAAGGTTTATTCTAGCCTTTATTTCTTTGGCGAATTCAAGAAGTAATTGCTTAGGCACTTCGTTACTTGTCAATAAGAGGAACTATACGAAGATCTTAATCTACAAAGACTAAGCAGCACCCGGGTGTCTGCCAAAATACGAATCGCCCGAATCCTTGGTTTGTATATATAACTATACTTATGTATACGTATATATCTATATATGTCTTTTTAGAATTTTTAGAATTCAGTGTGGGTTGGTAACTTTTTACGGCTACCCAACCCACCCAAAACTCGGTCAAAACCCTAAGTGCTAAGCATCTTGGTGTGAATGTTGTGATAGACTTACTTAACGGTAATTGAGACAGACTTCGAGTTTCTACGCCTCTTGGTGACCGGAAAAGAAAATAAATTTTTGCCTGAAGGTGTATTTGTTCGATTGGTAGCTTTCTCCCTACGTTCATTTTACTTGGGGTCAACACAAGGATTTTCCAGTGTATATCTCCCCGGCTTGTACTACTTCCCCGCTTCTTCCTTAGGTGTTTTTGGTCTTCTTTTTTTGTGCAATTATTGAGCTGGGCTCTGGACAACCGACCAATGGGCTGTTACCCACGATCACTTGCCAGCCATACTTGTGCGGTGAAGTGTGGTTTATTTTCTTTTCTTCTTTTTCCTTTTTTTTTTTAATTATTATTATTATTTTTTTTTTTACGTAGGTGGCTTCCCTAATCTCAAATGTACCTAGAGGCAGCGAAAAAGAAATGGCCTGCGGCTGGGTTCTGGACAACTTGCCAATGGGCTGTTACTCACGACAACTTGCCAGCCATACCACCCTAGAGAGTTCATTAGCTACCCAATTTCTGTCAAAATCTCCGAGAAGTGAGTCTGTGCAGAAATGTGTGCAGATGCTTAGACTCAGTTTTCCTGAGTTAGAGGATGAGTTGATAAGTCGTATACTTATCACCTTATTTAGTAGGTGGATTAGAATAGCTTAAAGTTGCTAGGACTCACCACTAAATCTATATTTTAACGGACACCAGGGCTGATTAAGCCTGAAGGCCTGAAAAGTCTAAGTGTTTAAGTTCTTTTTGTATTATTTCCCACTATTGACAAGTTTCTAATACCTAAGTTTTTCTTCCTAAATTCAATTTTTTTTTTTTTTTATTCATTCAGACTGATTAATTAAGCTCAGGATTATGCAATTTACCATCCCCCCCATGCTTAAGTTGGACAATGTCCTCATTGGCAGATTCATGGATGCAGAAGGGTTTAAAAAGATAGTACCTGAGTGACGTAGACTACCAGATCAGTCTGAATCCGCTGGGTTGCCTCCCAGGAAGCGCTGAGTTTAACGCCTCCAGCTGGGCGGTGCACAAACAGGAATGACTTGGGTCAAGAAGATATGTTCAAAATTAACCAAACCCAAAATCAGAAGTCCACAGATGCGAATAAGGTTGTGGTGGAGTCCCGTTCCTAAGGGGCGGGAATTCTGTAACAGATATATCATGCATGCCCGTGTCAGATCCTCTCTTAGTTTGTAGGCATGCAAACAAGTTGTTGTGGACGAACGCACCCCAAATATGACGTGCCAAACACTAAAGATGTAGGTCTTATATTCAGCTTGTGTCCCCATAAAATTGTAATCCATCGAAAGTGTATCAATTCTAGTGCATTCGGGTTGCGGGATCTTTATTCTGGTAGGGCAAGTAACAAAGTCCAGAGTTTCATACTGAGCCCTACAACCAAGCATGAGTCTTCTCTTCAAAGACGAATCCATCTCTTCCGCAACTATGGTTTCATTGCTCATTCCCTCCAAGACCTTGATCTCAAGAATATTTTCTTCAACCTCCTTTGTATCAGATTCACTGTTTGGGGTTGCATTAGAGGTAGGGTCAATTTCATCCTCTAGATCATATTCTTTCTCTCGGCCCTCCTCCAAATTTGTGATGGGGATTCTAACCGATTCATAATCAATTTCTTTGAAATTGTAACTCCATTCTCCATCTACGACGTTGGCTGCTACTCCCACCGGATTACTTGTCTTGAGCCGATTAGATTCAGATTCCAAGGTCTCTCCCCTCACCTTCTCAGTTTCCTCCTGATGTTTGTTCTCAATGCTCCCCAAATTGTGATCCAAGGAATCCTTACTGTCCTTATCCACTGAGCTATCCAACTCCTGAGGGGTATCAATGGTGGACTGAACCAAATCAGGATGACTAGGTGTAGTCCAATTGATCATGGTAGGTCCTTGCTTTATGAATTCCATGAATGGCATTGTATGCAACAGCTTTCTTTGGCCTTCTTCCCCCAATTGTTGGAACAACTCCAACATGGCATGTTGCCCTTTAACCAATTCTTGATTCTGTCTGTGTAGTTCTAACTGGAGGTTATCAAGAATTGACATGGTTTCATTTGGTGTCCTTTGGATTTCCTCCTTGAAATCCAGGTTAAGAGAGTATGGTTGAGGTTGTGGATCAGAATCCATATTGGTGTTTAAGTTCTTGGGTGGGTCCTCTATTCTATCATGTTCAGGGTCCAGTTCTTCAAGAGGAACCATTCTCTGTTTGGTCCTACTCCAGAATAGTTGAGGTTCTAAGTCCTCCTCCCAGTCAGATTCTTCATCAGGGGACCAAATCAGAGGTTGATGATCCTGGGCTTGCCTAGATTTCTGAGCATTTTCTGATTTCCATTTGTCTAGAACTCCTTCTAATCCAAAGGTCAAGTAGGCAAGGTTGTTGAATTCAGATGACCTTTCTTGGTTATTATCCTGAGATGGGTAGGGTTCTTGGTGTTCTCCTAAAGTGTAGGTCCTATCACAGTAGAGCAGGTCGGACCTAAATGAGGAGGCATCGTGAGGACAATCGAGATATGGAGCCCCACAATTTGAATCGTACCCTTGGGTGGCTATGTTAGGTGTATTCCAATAAGAGGTTGGTGCGGTTTGGTCATAGTTGGGCCAAGAGGGATATTCCAGGTTGCATCCCCAACTTGGTGGTTGGTTAGCCCAAGTCGGCTGTGGGTATGGTCTACTTGGGTTAGCATACAAATCCTGTTGGGGGTAATTTGGGTAAGATGGATAGGCATTGAAATCCATGGAGGGATGCAGGAAGAACATATGAGAGAGAGTTGTGCACTCAATCAAACAAACAAGCCTAATCCTTATGGTGTATTCCTTAGGAGACCTAGAAATCTCACAAAGGTTGATTAAGTCCGTAAACACTGGACTCCCCTTCCCAAGGCTAATCTGGCCAGGTTGATTACGAGGGGATTGCAGGGAAGGTTCTTCCTTTGGCTTGCGCCTCCGGTTCCATAGACCCCACAACCGCGGTCGTTTGACACTGCCCCGCAGCCTAGCCACCAGATTCTACCAAGGGAATGAAAGCCAAGTGCCTAGCGAACAAAACCTCACCTTTTGAGACTTAACTCAGTCCTTCCTAGGGCACGTCTACTCAGTTTTAACGGGTTAGGATAGTGCTTGTGCTTAGGGTAATGTGATGAGGCGTTGATTGGGGTGGTGCCTCTTAATTTTCCACTTTTCAAGGTGTGTGCTTCTATAAAACAGGGTTTTCAAGCAAGAATTTTTAGGGTGTGGTGTCTTTTAATGTTTCATCCTTACTTTAGTGTTTTTTAGGGTTGACGTGTCTTAATGCTTTCAGACAAGTTTCAATGGGCACGTCAAGTTTTGCACACAATTTGATGAAAGTAGATTTCCTTTTTCTTCTGTAGAGGCTCTAAAAATCCTAGTGTACTCATCCTAAAGATCGTGCAGCTTCTATTAGATGAGTTAGTTTTTAGGGTTGAGTGGTGCGGCCCAGGTCAACTCACGGTGGCTTCGCAAACACCACTCAAGAGAGAAAGAAAAGAACACTCCAAGAATTTGTCCAGTATATTAGAGTGTACATTTTTTTGTAGGGTGGTGTGTTAAGAATGTGGGTCAAGCAATCATTCGCCACGCCAATTTTTTTTCAGTTTTTATGATTTTTTTTAGCTTTTTCACGCAAGCAAACATGAGAGAGAGAGAGTACTCACTATCGGTCCTCGAGGTGCCTACTTCCTTGCTACCATAGTGGAATGCGTCGCTTCGCCGTCCATGCGCCGAATTCCTGCAACCGTCAAGTAAAAAGGAAAATAGGGCATTAGACAATATGAGAATGAAGGTGGAATGGAGGTGATAAAACAAATCTGTTGCCTCCCCGGCAACAGCGCCAAAAACTGACGTGCCTTCGTGCGTGTGTGTTAAGAGGCGTCGTTATAGTTGCACTTGATACGTCGGTTTTAAAAGAAGTAGACAGAGGTGAGTCCGAGTGTCGATCTCAGGGAGGCGTGGAAATCGGATTTTGTTTACCACTTGTTGTCACGAAAAAAAGGTGGAGTTTTGCTTGCGAAAGAGACGGTTTTGAAAAGCGAGAGATAGAGAGAGTTTAGGGTTAGAAAGCTCTTGGTTTTGATCATGCACTTTAAACAGAAATTAAAATGGCAACTAAATGGAAAATAATTTCATTAAACATGCATTCATAGTTCATAGTTTACAATATTAAATACATGCTTCAACAAAAGTAAATGAAAGCTTAAAAGAGAGAGAGAGAGAGGTAGGTAGAGAGTGGAGAGCGACGAGGCAGCCACAGCGGTGGAGGAGGCTCCGTCGGCGGCTCGTCGTCTCCGGCGATTACAAGAGTGCCTAAGACTAGCTAGGAGAGGAGTGGAGTAGTTGCAAGTGGGAGAGGATGCCTTGAATGGTGGTAGAAGGGGGTTTAAATAGAGTTAAGGGCTTCCTAAAAGAAGAATGTGCTTTAGCGACATCCAGAACGTCGCTAAAACCGCTTCCAGATACGTCGGTGAAGGCCTTCTGCCGCTGGTCAGCCGCTCGCCCCTCTCTCTCTTCAGGCGCGATCCGTGGATGTCGAACGAGAGCCGTCCGATTGATGATCGGACGGCTGAGATCCTCCCGCGCCTGCGCTAGGATCGCGCTTCGGGCGCGCGTGCGCGCGCGCGTTTCCGCCCGGCGTGCGCGCGCGCGTGGGAAGTGGGGCGCTGTCGTCGCGCCGCGTGGCGCAATCATAGCCGCTCGCTTCTGATCGCGCGGCTCAATTTTGCCGCGCCCTTCGCCCGCAAGTGATTTCCGCTCCGCGCGATTCGAACGCGCGTCACCGCGACGCGGGCGTGCGCGCTAACCGTTGCGCCACGCCCGCGCTTTGTCGCCGCGACCGCGGGCGAGCGCGCGGATCTCGGCCGTTCGATCGAAGATCAACGGCCGAGATGCGTCCTTGGCTGGCTTGGGGGCGTGCGAGGGGCGAGGGCGGGGCGACGTGGCGCGTTCTAGGCCGTTGATCTCCAGATCAACGGTTAGGATTTCTTGGGCCCATTGTGGGAGCTCCGGATGTCGGATTTGGCCGATCTTGAGTCCGTTAGACTCCGTTCGTCATCCTGAATCCATCCCTGCAGTCCGATTGCTCATCTGAGGCCTGCTTTGACAAATGCTTTACACAAATGGCCGTTAATACAGTTTATAAGCAATCTTGGTACTTGATGCATGCATGTCTCCTATTCTACTTTATGTTGTGCCTTTTATTCTAAAGATGGGCCATATTCAACCTAATTACTACCCCCCTACCATCCTTGTCAATCTAATGGATGGCTCGACTTCAAGCCTGAAGAGTCAGCCTCTGATGAATCAAAGATGAGTACTGATGAGGATGAAGTAATTTTTTATAAGGATTTCAATGACCTCCCCACAGATCTTCTACTTTCATGGATACCCCCATATGATCCAGAACCTGGAGAGGACATGATCTTTGATGTCAATTATCGTTATGAGGATCCCTATGACTCAGATTCTGGTTCTGAGATGCATTTTGATCTACTCCCTCAGCAACTTCCTAATGAATTGTGGGACATGATAAATCAGCTGAATCAACATCATTATCCCCCCTCTGATTATCCTCTATCTTCCACCACCACTCCACACTTTCTTATAGCTAGACTTTTTGGAGTAGGGGTGCACAATCAGTTGGTTCGCATCTCCGGACCACTGATTCTAGGAGCATATGAGCACATCTTTCTCTTAATCTTGACCGGCTCCTATGCTAGAACTGATACATCTGATTGAGTTTTCGCCCAACTGGAGGCGTTAAACTCAGTATCTACCTCACATTCTACCATCACCCTATACATACTCACTTTATACATAGCATATTTTTCTTTTAAGCATATTTCCTTTTTGCATATTGCATACTGTCAAGTTGGTCGATGCTAAACGTTAAAATTTCAAGTGCAATTCCAGGTGATCTCTACCCACTTACTCCCTGCTGTATTCATTTTCTTTTATATTCATGCATGAGGACATGCAAGAACTTAGGCATGGGGGGCTAGATACGACAAAACTGAAAATTATTATGCCAACATTTAAGAAAACCCTGGAGCTGCATGTCAAATGTACTTTAGGATCCTAAATAAAAGAACAATCGACTCCACCTCCAAGGCTCACATTAGAGCTAAAATCGTCCGCAATAGCCACTTACGACTCACTCGTTCACCTCTTGTTCTAAATTTAGGGTCAAGCTGAATGTAACCCAAAAGGGAAATTTCATGAAGTACAAATATAAGAGGTTACTTGTTTATAGTATATATACATAGTGCATTCATGAATAAGATTTTTATCAAAAGAATGCATTAAGGATTTTATCCTCTAGTTGATTCCTGTAATTTGGAATCCAATATAATTTTTCACACACGTAGAATTTGCAATGGATTCACGGTGAAGACTAATAAACGTCTTTAGTCTGTCGAGAAGAAACAATGCTTCTTTTCCTGAACCCTTGGACAGTGTTTTGGGAGTCAAGCAGATTTCTTCCAAAAATCCACCAAATAGAGTGAGATGAGAATAGAGTATTGGTGCTATAAGATTAGTGCAAGGAATCCAGAATCCTAGATAATTAGGTGATGATACTCAGAGATTATGCATAGTGTTCGCTCTCGGATCCTGTGTATACATTTTTGCATGAAATATTGAGAGTCACCAAATAAGGCAAATACGCCAAGAGCGAGTTTTCATAAAACTAGGACAAAGGTGGATGGTTACGACCATTCTTTATGGAATCGTCGACTGAAGGAGGGTATTGATATCAAAGTCAAAAATACACCATCCTATCCATCTCTCCTGGTGCCGTGAGGAGGCACTTCCACCAAATAAGCCACCCAATGTCTCTTGAGTACCACCAATCCCTAATATTGCCTCCTCATTAAAGTTCATAAATGTATGCTAGCTTGTGTTGTGTTGAAAAAAAAAATTATACATAGAAAAAAAAAGAAGTAAAAGAAAAAAAATGAAAAAAATGAAAAACATGAAAAGAAAATTAGAAAAGGAAGAAAAAGAAAGAAAAAAAGAGTGTGTGAATATTTAGTGTTTATTTCAGTTGCATTGAGGCAATACCACCAAATAAATTTGAAATCCACCAAATAAGGCCTTAACCTATCTTTCTGTGCTTCTGACCACCCAAATACTGGCTGAGGAATTCCAACTTAGTGTTAGGATTATGGAACTCAATTAAAGTGTTAATGCTAAGTGAGCACCAAATACGAATCATACGTGAGAATCTAGTGAGATTGTGAGCTCTAAGAAAAAAAATAGAGAAAGTAAGAGAGAATGAATACAAAGGAACCAGAAAATAGCATAGTTTTTCTTGTCTTTCACTGACTTGAGTTACTTGATAATCCAAGAATCTAGATTCTGAAGTACTAATCTCTATGTAGCACCAACTGAGAGTGAACCACCAAATAAACACCCGCATCCCTTAGACATCCCCTACCTGAGCTTAAAGCTGGGTGGAATTCACAGAATATCTTGAATACCCGAGGGAAGAAGTCTGCCTATCCCGCTATAATTTTTACTAGGGATCAAGTACAGGCTTTAGAGGTGAATTACTTTTTCACTTGAATCCGTTGCAAAAGCTACATAGCTACACTTTCATGATTGTCTGGATTTATAGACCATAGGATGAAAACAAAAAGGAGAGAAATCTCTAGGCATACACTTGATAAAATATTCATTCCCTTAGGGACCCTTTTGTGAATAATTTAGTCTCGCATTTGCTAGGGACTAACAAGATTTAGGTATGGGGGTATGATTGCGCAGCAATCAGAGGTCTTAATTGATTTAAATTAGGCTAGGACTTAGCATAAGTTAGGGTAATTCATGCATGCATAAGCATTACTAGCACCTTTACTACTTTCTTTTAGCTATGCATAAAATAATGCTATAATGTACTGATTAGGTGCATTATGTCAATTGCAAGTAATAAGCTGATCAGAAGTTAGGTCTAAAGCTGGATCTAAAGCTGGATCTGAAGATAAAGAATAGCTGGTGTTGCAGCAGAGCTAGAGCGGAAGACCTACATTAGATATAGTAGATAATAATGTAAGGGAGTTAAGGTATGCTATTCTATTAAGTAGGAATAAAGCAATAAATTGTGAAGAACTTAGGTCCATCCTAGCCTTAGGACAACCTAGAAGCTTCCCCAAGCCTTAGCCACCCTTAGATTAGGTCACCCACCCTAGGAAACCTTAAAACCCTAATTCCAGCCTCTATCTGGACGTTTAGATGAGTTATAGGATGTTTAGAACCCTTAGCCAACTCCTGCACACCTTAAACCCACTTCTGTAGTGTTATTGGACGTCCAATTTCTACAGAATACCCAAGACAACCTAGAATCCCTCCTGACTCTAACTAGACATCCAGACTTGAAGTCTGGACTTCTGAGTTTTCATTATAAGACGTCTGATACTATCCTCCAATTCTTGTTTTGGAATTCAAGCCTTGATCTTGGATTTCTAGGTCCCTAAACCCAATTCTAACCCCCTAGGAACCTAAATTAAGGTGCCCTAACCCTAGTACATCACCTCTAGACCTCCCTAAGGACCTAATTAGGTCCTCACTAAACCTAAGTGACTTGGATCATGGTCAATCTCTTCAGTCTATTCAATTGGACTATTGAGTCCAATTCAGCCTTGATCTCAGCACACACTATCCAATTGGACTCGGTGAGAGTCCAATTGACCTACACCTAACTTAATTGAGTTATTTAACTCTCAATTAGGTGTTTAAACACCCAATTAAACTTGTATTAAGTTTAATTTTAGTTTACCTTAGTGAATTAGGGTTTATAACCCCAATTTGAGACCTACCTTGACCTAAACCCACTAGTACCTAACGTAATCAACCTAGCCACCTAAGTTTTGACCCACACACACCATCCACACAAAAATACCTAGTCTAGAGTTCTCTAGGACTCTCTGCCATGTGTTGTTGCCTTGGCTGCTAAAATTAGCAACCAAGAGCCATTCAATTTTTAGATCCACATTTGGTGGATCTAAAAACCACCATCCATCCTCTCTCTCACTCTCCCATGAGCTCCCACCATAGGCCTCTCTAGAGAATTCCATAATTCTCTAGAGAGCTTCCCTTAGGTCTATAAGAAGACCTAAGGGCTAGCACTTTGGACCCATTCATTCTTGGCTCCATTTTAGCTTAGCTTCATTCCACCTCCACTCCACCTTCACGAGTAGCTTCACCATGTCCACCACCATCTCCACACCAAGATGTTGGATCACCTCCTCAACCTCTCTCCAAGGGTCGGCCTAAGCACCATTGGCTGCCCCTCCTTCTACTACCCCTTGGATTTTTCAAAGCTTGTATCCCCATGATACTTTTTTCAACATGTTTCAATACTCTATCTTGTTGAGCAGATGGATACCTTAGGCCTGAGGTTCATTCCTAGCTCTATAATGAATAAATCTTTCGCTGAGCCCAGCTTCACCACCCCTAGAAAGGCGGCTGACCTAGTGGTGAAATGGGCAGTTACTACCAGGGCGGAGTAAAGGAAGTTTATCTGCCAACTAGCAGATGCTAACACCACCTGACAAGGCTTAGCGTAACTACATGGTTACTGAGAAAGAGTTGCTGGCTATGGTATTTAGCCTAGAAAAATTTAGATCATACCTTCAAGGTTTTCGTGTCATCATCTACTCGGATCACACTTCAGTGAGGCACGTACTTGCGAAGAAGGATGCGAAACCTCGACTAATCTACTAGATCTTGTTGTTGCAAGAATTTGACCTCGAGATTTGCTATAAGGCGGGGAAACAGAACGTGGTAGGTGATCACTTATCTCGCCTTCCTTCTTCTGTCATTGACCCGTCTGGTCCAATCACAGAGCATTTTCCAGATGAGCATCTATTGGCTATTCACGGTCTCCCCTGGTTTATTGATATGGTAAACTACTTGGTTATGGGGAAAGTCCCACCAGATTAGGCAACTTTCAGGTGGGACAAGCTAATCTCTGAGGCCAAGTACTATAATTGGGAGTAACCGTATCTCTTCCACATTGGCAATGATCAAGTAATCCGGAGATGCATTCTTGACAACAAGGTCAATGACGTAATCTCATTCTACCATGACCAGGCTTGCAGTGGCCATTTCTTTGGGTGGAAAACTACAACGAAAATCCTCTAGTGTGGGCTCTTCTTGCCCATGATGTTCAAAGATGCACAAACGTATTCCAAGGCATGTTCTCGTTGTCAAACCCTTGGCAACATGGGCCCACGAGATATGATGCCTTTGAATCCAATCATTATGTGCGAAATCTTTGACATATGGGGAATTGATTTCATGGGACCCTTTCCAGGATCTAACAGCTTCGAATACATCTTACTCGTTGTTGATTACATCTCAAAATGGATTGAAGCCATCCCCACTAGTACTAGTGATCACAATGTTATTCTTCGATTCATTCAAGAGAACATCTTTTCCAGATTTGGGGTTCCTAAGGCCATCATCAGTGATAGCAGGTCTCATTTCAACAATGTACACTTCCAGTCCCTGATGAAAAAGTATGGGGTGACGCATCGTATCTCGACTCCATACCACCCCCAGACTAATGAACTGGTTGAACTGTCAAATAGAGAGACTAAGAAGATCCTTCAAGTCACTATTCAGCCTGATAGAAAAGACTGGTCTATTCACCTTCTGAAATCTTTGTGGGCCTATAGGACAGCCCACAAAACCCAATTAGGCATGTCTCCCTTCAGACTTGTGTACGATAAGACATGTCACCTTTCCGTAGAGATGGAACACAAGACCTATTGGGTTGTACGGAAGTGTAATCTAGATCTTATGAAGGCTAGATTACACTGTCGATTGCAAATGAGCGAGATTGAGGAACTACACAATGATGCATACGAGAACTTGCAAATCTACAAAGAGGGTCAAAGCCTTTCATGACAGGCACATAATGCGAAAATCTTTTCATCCTGGTCAAAAAGTCTTACTCTTTGATGACAAACTCAAACTCTTTCCAGGCAAACTCAGATCTAAATGGATTAGACCATTCTTGGTGAGACGAGTATTTGGAAATGGAGCTGTTGAAATTAGTGAACTCAGCCATGATTCTGAGCCTTTTATTATGAATGGTCAGAGACTCAAACCATTCATCAAACTCACTGATCCAAACTTGGTTGTTGTCTCTTTTGATCTCTAATCTCCCTGAGCTTATTGTGCCTAGCTGATGGCATTAAACTTACTGCTTAACGGGAGGCATCCCATCATCTGTTGAAAAAACCCACATATCTCTTCACTGAAATCATATTACACTTTAGGGATCATCCATTAGAATAGCCGACTCCACCTTTGGTACTTGTATCAAGGCTTGAAATCATCCGCAACAGTCACCTCGACCCGCCTACCCACCCTTTGACCCTGTTCTAATGTACGATCTATGCTGAACTTGAACCCACCTAATTTACAATGAGGACATTGCAAATCGTAGGCATGGGGGTATTAAAGTGCAAAATGCCGTGAAAATCAAATCACAAAAGGATTTCTTAAAAACAAAAAAAGGGAGGTTGAAAAAAAGGTCCATTTGAGAGAAAAATGAGAAAAAGGACGGAGGAAAATTGAAAAGAAAAGAAAGGAGCAAAAATATAAAGAAAAAATGGAGTCCCTTAAAAATAATATGGAACTTACCTAACTTCTATGTTGGATCGAATGATGAATTAAGACCTGGAAGGCTAAAACTTAAGGGATTAGTGGCGAATATCGACCTTAGGCCTCTTGGATCTGTTCTAAGATTTAAACACTCACGTACTTGTCAAGATCCGAATTAATCCTCAAGAGGTTAAGGAAAATGCAAAGCTTATGTATTAGGTCTAAGGCTTAGGTACTATTCGACTCCGTTAACCGACCTCTGGTTTGAGAGACTCAATAACTTAAGCACCCTAAATCACACACAGTTTGGTTCAGTGCACTTAAATATGAAATCATGCCAGAAAACATTTATGCTGTTTTGAAAATGGTCCTAAAATCTAGATTAAGAGCGACTCGAAAACACAAGTTGATTTGGATGAGTTTCCGATGCGGAGAGGTGGGAAATTACCCTCGAAGATGCGCAATAACGTATCGTCTCCTCAGTGCTTGTCTCCTAGGATATCTAAATATCCTACTGGGGGCACGTAAGCACCTTGTGCTGGTTCAGATGCCATGGGCAGCATTATCACGAAATGTCGATTGCCAAGGTTTGGATTTAGCTACAGAACGCTATGGGTGGCATTATCTCAAAGTGTCGAAAGCCAGGGTTCAGGGGGTTGCCATGGGCTGTGATATCTCAAAGCTTTGATTGCCAGGGATCCTGCGAGGATTGATGATTGGGGCAAGGAATTCTATACAGAACGTGTTTAGGGCCAATCCGAGGTTGTATCTAAGGAAAAATATAATGAAAAGCAAAAGAGAGAGGAAACTCTCCACAAATGAAAATCTACTGCTATCCCTCTCTCTTACAAAAAGTGCATTGGCAAACTGAACCTAGACTAACCATGTTACAAGCACGGGTGCTTTAACCGCTAGGTCCAATGACCCTTAGGATAGTTCCTGCGAGCCTTAGAAACCTTCGTGGCAGATTGAGGCGAGAGCTAGTCAGGTTTGGATCTAGGCTGGTACTTGAGTACCTCTAGGCCTATTGTTGGTATTAAGATTTGATTCCTAGAGTTGCAGCTTAGTAGGGCATCCTGATAATTACATATGACCTAGATAACTGGTTTGATCCATAAGGTTTTGCTAAGGGATTAGCAAAATTTAGGCATGGGAGTATGATGGGAATACCATAATAAGCCCTAACTAGTCAGAGGTAATGAAAGCTCCAACATATCCATATGAGGGTCCTAAATGCTTGACGTTCTATTTTGAGAAGAAAAGATGAATACAGGGTTATTTCTACAAAATTAACTGCATTTCCACAAATACAGAATAACCATGGGATCTTTCAGGGGTTTATTAAAGGTCATATGGTCATTAATGTGTAATAAGTGTGTCCATATAGAACAAAAATAGGTTTTCACGAGATTCAAGAATTAATGGACATCTGAAACCCTAAAAATAGACCCACTTAATTAAATGAGGTTCTTGTCAGGATAAAATTCATATAACCTTCTGAAAATCATATATAAATATTCCCTAAGGTTTAATACTCTTGATTTGACCATTAGAACCCAATTTGACCTAAAATAAAGTCTCAGACAGACAGTTGCCCTAATTTGGGTTTATACACAATTTGCCCAAGAAAACTTAGTCAAAACCTAAATCTGACTTCACCATCAGATTCCTTGGGTCCAAATTAGGTTGGTACCAAAATTTGGGCCCAATCAGAGATCATCTTGACTAAGTTTGCATTTTGGTCCAGTCTGATTCTTTTTCTTATAGACATGCCCCTAACTTTCAAATTCTTTACAAAGACCCCCCAACTTCATCTTCTTTGCGAAAAATCCCCTTCCGCCATTGAGGTCAAACCCGACCTCCAAGCAACATTGACTAACCCAAATCCTATACTAATGGCAATCAAATCCCACCAAAATTGGTGGGATTGAGGTTCACACCTAGGCAAACAATTTGGGATCAATTTGGAGTCCCAAGTCTCCATGGATTACTCGTGCGAACGCACAAGAATCATGGGTTCCTTTCCTTCAAGCCCAAGCCATGGAATCCCTCTTTCTTAATTGAAAGCTTCCCCTGAAGCTCTATAAAGAGCCAGCATGCACAACCTTTTCTCCCTAGCAAGTTTTGGCAAGCCAAATCACCCTAATTTCTCCTCCGGCCATCGAAACCTCTGCTCTGGCGACCTCCCTGGATCCTCCTCCTCCGATCGTCCAACCATCAAATTGGACGGCCTAAGTTCTTTCTCTCTTCCTTGCTATCCTCTCTAGCCAAAGAGAGGATGTGTCTCTGCCTCGTTTGCCGTCGCCGCTTCGCCGTCTCCATCTCCTCCGGCTTCAGTCAATCCATGACTGGAGCTCTCCGGACTTCTCCCTCTTTTCTAAGACCCTCTTTCTCTTC
This sequence comes from Thalassia testudinum, assembly GCA_037157565.1. Classification (NCBI taxonomy): domain Eukaryota; kingdom Viridiplantae; phylum Streptophyta; class Magnoliopsida; order Alismatales; family Hydrocharitaceae; genus Thalassia; species Thalassia testudinum. Next base: position 78,733,231 of record JAZHRO010000002.1, read on the forward strand.
CTTTCTCCCTCTACATCATTTCTCCCTCATAGACACTCCCAATCGACCACGCAACACACCCCGACGCCCTCGCCTTCCTTCGCTCTAACGAAGCTCCAGCAACGCCTTAGCTCGCTCCACCATACAAAACTTACCGTCACCAACTCCATTAGCTCCACCTCGACCTCCACAACAAAAGCCCTCTATCGATTAGGGCATTCACCCTCTCCATCACTCCACCAGCTAACCCACCTTCGCAACTCCTCCGTCATCAATAGGCATCCATCGGCCACCATACACCCTCCACTTGCCACCGCTGAGTTCGCCTTCCCACAGAAAAGCTATTGAGCATTCTAATTAGGGCTTAGTGCTAGTATCATGTGTTTCAGCTGCCTCACATCACAGCCGTCGTCGCCACCATCTTCTTCGGTGTGTTCTACCTCCAGGCTTCAAATCATTCCGCTACTGCTCTAGATTGAAGCGGCCCCAGGTCCTGAAGCGTTTCAGGTGCTCAATTGAAGACTGCGACTGCGTCTGTTGCTCCAATTGAAAGAGATCGTCCTGCTGCATTTGTGAGAAGAACGAAGGGACTTGATAGTCCCATATCGGTGGGAGAGAAACCAATGCGCAAGCATATATTGATTTTGTCACTTGGGCTTATCGCCTTCGAGAGCACCGAGGTGAGGTCCTCAAAATGTTTACGTGTGAAATCGAGGTTTTAAAATACTTCATCGTAGTATAGTCGAAATCACACGAAAATAAATAAAATTTATACTCAAATTTGAAGTCCAAGGTCGAACACAGGGAGCAAATAGGAATTCACACACTAATCTTCAATTAAAACATAATGAGCACAAAAAATAATCCAAGAATAATGATTTTCAATGAATAACCTCTACTCAAAATTGAAGTTCAATGCATAACATGAGTATATCATGAGTTTAAGAGGATAAAAAAATATCTAAGACAAAATAATGGTGATTTAGATAACCAATTATTAGTCTTAAGCATATACATATCAATTACTCGATAAATCAAATAAATACGCAATGCCTCAAATAATGCCACAGTGTTTTCAACCAAGTCAGATGCCGGGTCTGATGACCAGACAACTTAACAACATGAGAATAGGGCTTCTTCGTCTTCACTTCTTTGCTTCTCTTTCTATTCTTCTTAATTCCTCTTCAGCTTCTCTTCGTTAGAGGCAAGACCCTTCTCTACAACTAAGTGTTGGGAGATTGCCCTGAAGAGTAAAACCCCTACCCCTCTCTCTCTTTCTTCTCTTTCTCTCAAACCTAGAGCAATGTTGGATCTGGTTACGGGTTATCGGGTAAAGGGTCTAGGTCTGCGTGCATGTGGGCACGGACGAGGGTGCGCGGGTGAAAGGGACCTCATCCTCGATGTCTGAGGCGATAAGCCTTAGGCACAAAACACATTTATGTGTTGTCATGCGCCTTTCTCCCATTGATGTGGGACTAAATCAACCCCCCTTCCTTCACGCATCCAAGTGGCAGTAGCTGAAGACGTCTTTGAGCAATTGTCAAGCTGCACCTACTGGGGCCTTCAATGGAGGACCTGGGGGAGATCCTGTGATGTGTCTGCGTGACCTACAGGTAGCATCCATGAAGAACACGACCGTGTCGTGATGAACAAGCTGGAGACGATGGTGAAGGTGGCGGAGCTCCAGCCAAAAACCTGAAAGCAAGAATAAGGCCTCATGGCCACATTAGAATACCTCAGGGGGATCACCGAGTGATGGCGGATGTGGTGGTGGTGGTTTTGTAGCGTGAGCATGTGTGTGGTGGTCGAACGGGTTGTTTGGTGGAGGTTCTGAGTGGGCGATAAGGTGAAATAGGAGAGGGGCTTTTAAGTATGGAGATCGACAATGCTTTTGGGAGTTGTGGCAAGGTGAACGGTGGTGTGTAGTGAGCTCTCAACCTCACTGGAGCTTGGCCGAAGCGAAGGAAGACAAAGGCCGAATGGCGTGAACGATGGTCGAAACGAGAGGATAACGGGGGGGAAAGAGAGTAGAGAGAGGGAGAAAGCTAAGGGTCCTAAACTAATGGACGAGAAGGCAAGGATGGCGTCAGCTTTGATTGGTCGACATCGGGGAAGGTGAAAACTCCAGTGGAGGTGCGGCGAGGAAGACGGAGATCTAGGAGCCCTTGAGTTGGTCGTCGAGGAGCGGACGAAGAAGGAGAGGAACGTGGCACTCCCAATTTGGTCGTTGGGAGACCGAAGGACGATGGAGGGAGGAGCTAGTCGGAGCTAAGTCGAAGATGGCTGGGGAAGGAGTTTGAAGAGGTTATTTAGGCCAAAACCTAGCTTAGGAGGTAAGGGAGTCAAGGCGAAGCTTATATAGAGCTTAGGACCTACTGCAAATAAGGGAAGAAGCTCGACGAGCTTCGAAATTTCAGGTGCAGAAATCCCTAAAATTTTGAAGGTTCGCAATAGCTTTTGGCTTTGATTCCAAGTCCAAGAAGTTGCTTAGTTGATTAGGAATCATCTGAGGAACACTCCTTCCAATTTTAAAGGAGACTTATTAAAGGATCAGAGATCTTTCCTTAATTGAAGGTCTGCTGCTCGGTGGGTTTAGGAATTGGCTTGAAGGAAGGTGGCAGGGACCTTTGTATGAAGATGCTGACAAAGATGGGGGTTTGATGCAAATATTTCAAAAGTTAAGGGCATAAATGAGAGAAAAAGTGCTAGATTGGACCAAAATGCAAACTAGGTCAATATTTAAAACCTAAGTTGGTTTAAGCAAAAACCTAATTGGGCCCAAATTTTGATACAAAACTAATTTGGACCCAAGGAATATGATGGTGAAGTCGGATTTAGGTTTTGACCAAGTTTGATTGGGTAATTTATGTAAAAACCTAAATTAGGGTAATTGTTTGTCTGAGACTTTATTTTAGGTCAAAATAGGCTTTGATGGTCAAATCAAGCCTGCCAAACCCTAGAGAATGTTTTTCTATGACTTTTAGAGGGTTTAGGTGAATCTTTTCCTGACTAGAACCTCAGTTAATTAAGTGGGTCTGTTTTTAGGATTTCAGATGTCCATTAATTCTCATAACGCGTGAAAACCGTTTCTATCTACATGGACCCTGTTGTTATACTTTAATGCATATTTGACCTTTAATAAACCCCTGAGAAATCCCATGGTTGTTCTGCATTCATGATATGATGGTAAAATTGTAGTTTTAACCCTGGTTTCATGTTAAACTTCAAAAAGGATGTACAGTGAATTACGATCCTTTGGTGGTTATGCTGAAGCATTTATCAATGAATTATGACTAATTAAAGATAAATATGGCTGATGATGATGTTATCATCATACCCTTATGCCTAACTTTTGCTAATCCTTTAGCAATATCTTATGAAATTAACTTGAATTCTAGACCATGTTTTGATGTTCAAAGTCTTGATTTATTCTTCTCTTTAGAAATTAAGTCAGAATGCCAATAATAGGCCTAGAGGTACTCAAGTACCGACCAAGATCCGAACCTGACCAGCTTTAGCCTCAGTCTTCTGTGAAGGCTTCTAAGGCCCACAGAAACTATCCTAAGGTTTGTTGAACCCCACAGTTAAAGCACTCATAAATGTAACATGGTTAGTCCAGGTTCAGTTTACAGTGCATTTTTGTAAGAGAGAGAGATGGAAGAATTTTTGCACTTTTGGAGAGTTTTCTCTCTCTTTTTCTTGATTATTTCTAGCTTTGGATTGGCTCAAAAAAACACAGTCTGTATCGGATTCCTTGCTCCCATCATCAATCCTCGCAGGATCCCTAGCAATCGATGCTTTGGGATAACAGCACCCATGGCAACCCCCAGAACCCTGGCTTTCGACACTTCGAGATAGTGTCTCCCATAGCATTCCGTAGCTAAATTCAGGCCTTGGTAATCGACATTTCAGGATAATCTCGCCCATGGTACCTGAACTAGCGCAAGGTGCTTACATGCCCCCGATAGGATATTTAGATATCCTAGGAGACAAGCACCGAGGAGACGGTATGTTATTGCACATCTTCGAGGGGAATTTCCCACCTCTCCACGTTGGGAACTCATCCAAATCAACTTGTGTTGATAAGCCTCTCCTAATCTAGGTAGCTTTTTCAGAATAGGAAACACTTTTGCGTGATTTTGATTATTAAGTGCACTGAATTAGACTGTGTGTGGATTAGAGTGCTTAGGTTATCGAGTCCCACAAACCAGAGGTTAGTTAACGAGGTCGAATACCCCCTAAGCCTTAGACCTAATACATAAGCTTCGCATTTTCCTCAACCTCTTGAGGATTATCCAAATCTTAATGGATACTTGAATTTTTAAGCCCTAAAACAAGCCCAAGAGGCCTAAGATCAGCACTTATACTAATCTCTTTATCTCTCTATTCTTTTGGGACTTAATTTTTTTCTTTTGATTTGGTCTAGAACTTAAGTAGATTCCATAATCTTTTACTAATTACTATCACCTTTTTGTTTCAAATTGTAGCTCCTTTTTAACATTTAAATCACCTCCTCATTTCCTCCTTAAAAATGATATGCAATTAATCTCACAAAATTTCCTCCCCTTTCCATTTTTTTGTTCTTTTTTATTTTTTTATTTTTTTGGTTTTTTGGATATGAGTATTTTTTTGTGAGAACCCTTCAAAAACTCAATTTTTTGTGTTTGCACTTTAACACCCCCCATGCCTAAGTTTTGCAATGTCCTCATTGTAAACTAGAGGGTATGAAATCAGTTTGGGTTCAAGGATTAGAACAGGGTCAATAAGTGGGTGAACTGGTTGGGACGAATGTTGCAGACGATTTCAAGCTCTGGTACAAGTACCAGACGTGGAGTCAACTGTTCTAAAACTGAACTTAGAGTATAGTAGATGTGAAGCCCAAAAGGATAATCAGAAAGATCTCGGGTTTTTGGAATGATGGGTTGCCTCCTGTTAAGCGCTAAATTCAATGCCTTCAGCCAAGTAGAAAGTGGTTGAGTAGTGGTCAAATCAAATGAGTTTTGTAGAACAAGCACCTTGATCAAAAGCTGGGTTGGTCCAACTAGGTGCTTATTCAGATCTACAGGCTGATGATGTAGCCCAAACCCAATCAATCTTGTGGGATGATGGATGTGAATCAATAGATGTGGTGCCCATCAAATACTTTGAGGCTCAAGAAGATATGGAAGTGAAAATCGCAGGTTTGGCTAATTATAATCAGCCTGGTCAAAGTGAGGATCCTCAAATGAAAATGGATTTGTGGAGGATGTGAGATCCCTACGAGAGTGATCAGAGAAAGATGGGAAATGATTAGTAGTCTGATTGATGTCCGAAACCTAATTCAAATGTGGAGAAGAATCATGTTCAACCGGATCATCGAGAGGAGAATCAGAGTAGAAGTTGATTCCGGTTGCAGGTCAGGGTTGGGTTCGGATTCGAGAAGGTTCTGTATGTGTTGTATAAGAGGTGGCATCTTTAAGACAAATCATTTACCTCGATGTTAGAATCAAAGGATGGGTCGTGGTCGTTGAGGTCATAGATTGGTTCATAATTGTCAGGAAACAAAGGTTCTCCAAAATTAGAGTAAGATTCGAAATCGTCAGAGAATTTGCGAGTATTATGTTCTGAATCTGATTCCAGATCGGAAGTTCCACCACGGAGTAAATCAAGATGTGGAGAAGTAGCAACCTGACTTGGTTCTAACCTATTTTCGGATTCTGAGCTCAAAAAGGTGTCCCTAATAGGCATAGGCTCGGGTTCTTGGCTCCTAGGGTAGACCTAATTAAATCTCAACTCTTCTAGCTCCTCTACTTCTGTATCATAGATTGGCATGTTTTTCGACAAATTGATCTGCATTTTTGAGGAGTCTAAAGAGGTGTACTCATTAAATGCAGGCCCTAAATCATATTTCAAATTCGACATCTGTGTTTCATCACATGGGGCCTCATCATCATCCCAATTAGGCTCAGATCTAGATTCTAGATCAAAGGTAGGCATTGGGTCACTAGGATCTAGGTCGGGCTCTATAGGGCTGTCAGAATTGCTCTTGAGAGTCACCTTATCATAATAAGGGACGGGATTTACACTATCAAGAGGTTCTATTTCAATTTCATCATCACAGGTGTCTGGGAAAACTAGGCTTGATGGACCAGCTTCCTGGTTTCCTAGGGCTGGTTCGCAATTGTGATCACCTGTACTTGGATCCTCCCAACCCATCTTAAGATCAGGCATATCGATTTGTACGTAATTTGAATCATAATCCATTTGGATTGGGGGTCCATAACAACCTCGATTTTCTTTGTCAGGCTCTGGGAAATCATACTGATCCTCAATGCTGTTCCAAGGTGTCTTATCAATTTCTGAAGGGATGTACGGGTAATTTTGATCAATGGTTTGCTATAATGTGTTCAACATACACCCACGTTTTTCCATGAGATCTTGGTACATCTCCCAAAGGTGTGGATGGGACAAACAATGTATATACTCGGTATTATGTAGTCTCCACAATTCATTGTACTCAGTTAAAAGATCATCCTGGGTTGAACCATGTATCAATTGTGTAAATAGCAATCCAGCACGAATCATGATATGGGTTGTTGTTTCAGGGATATTAACTTGAATCTTGCTAACTAGATTTGAGGTCCTGAGATAATCATCATGGTGTTTAAGAGCAACCAAAATCATCTTCTCTTTCTTGCTCATTTGGGACTCAAGTTTCGTAAATAGTTTTCCTAAGTTGTCGAGCTGCATTTTCAAATCAAGTGGTGGAATCAAGATGTAGAATCAAACTCAGTTAGATTGACGTTGATCAGATCAGATTAGAAATCCCTAAGAAAATCTAATGAGGTCTCTTAGGTTAAAAACCTAATGACCTTCCTGTGTGTGTGCTTTAGAGAAAAGATAAGGGAGTGGATGTTATTTGGACCCAATCAAGGCACCCAAAGATTTTTGGATGACTAAGGTAGTTTCGAGGTGGATGGTACCTCTAAATTAGAAATCCACACACCCGAGAAATACCTGGGTAGCTAGGAAGGGAGAGCCCCACAAAGAACCCTACACGGTAGAGCATCCCCACGGGTTATAGGGTTTCCCCCACCCAACCTTCCTTGTCACTGCGGTTCCATGTAGACCGGAATGTATGGACTTATGACCTTAAGTCTACCAATTTTATTCCTAATTTGTGCCTTGGAATTCACTTGATTAGAAGTTGATTTTTTTTGTGACCTAATTTAGAGGTTGGTTGGCCTACAATGTAGGTGATGAGATCCTCATCATGAGCCATAACTAGCTCATTTTGACCTAATAAAGAAGATAAAAGCTCCTACATAACCTAGAAGAAGGCTTAACTGAAGGAACAAGTGCTCTGAGAAGAAAACATGAAATAAAGGTTAAAACTGCAATTTTACCATTGCAGTACATAAACGGGATTTCTCAGAAGCAAACCATAGGTCAAATAGTCCAAAGTGGGTTGAATTAATCAGAAATGGGTTTATGTGCAATCTAAGAATTAAATGACACTTGGTAACCCTAAAACAGACCCGCTTAAATTAACAAGGTTCCAGTCAGAATAAAAATCAAGCAAACCCTCTAAAAATCATAGAAAAACATCCTCTGGGGTTTAGAACACTTAATTTGGCCTTTGGAACCTAGTTTGACCTAGATTAGGGTCTTAGCTCTTCAATTAACCTAATTTGGGTTTTTACGCAAAATGTCCAGTCAAACGAGGTCAAACCTAAAATCCAACTTCACCATTGGATTATTTAGGGCCAAATTAGGTTTGTACCAAAATTTGGACCTAAGGGGAGGTCATCTTGACCTACTTTGCAAGTTAGTACACCCAAATCACAAAGAGGTCCCTATCTTTTGAATATCCCTGCAGAGAGCCCCCTAGGTTCCTCGCCTTCTTTGCAAACCGGTCCTGCCGCCATTGCTAGGGCAGAACCGAGCTCCGACGAAGTTTCGAGAGAGATGGCTCTCTAATTCCTCAGAGATTCTCTCCCAGAAATGGAAGGGAGATTCTCTGAGGAATTCCATTCCTTCTAAAGCCAATCAAATTCGCTGGCGTGAACCCAATCTCTCGTGCGAACGCACGAGAGATGTGGGTATCTTTCTTCCTTCCAACTCCGGCGAACCGGCTGACCTAATTGCGCGTCTTTCACGCTCTGATAGGAGCGGCCAGCACCTATAAAACACCCCTCGGACCCGGCCACTCATCTGAAGCTTGATTTTGACGGAGATCCCCTCCAAATTTCTTCTCTCCCATCTCCGGCCAAACGACCCACAAGCTCCGGCGACCGCTTTCCCTCCTTCTCGTCACTCTGCTGCCATACCAGCAGCAGAGTCCTCTCCGCCTCTTCCTCCCGCGGCGCGCTGTACCCTGCGCGCAAGCTCCTGACCTCATCTTCGTCGCCGCTTCCTCCCCCAGGGTCTTTCTTCCCCGACGACGGCAGTCACGAGCCATCCTCTCCGCTGCCTCCCTTCACTCCAGACAACCCCAGATACGTTCTCCATCCTCTCCTCTCTCTTTTCCCCCTGTTATCTCCCTTGATCGACCTTCGACAGACGCTAACCACCTCCATCGTCTTCGCCTCCGACCGCACTCCGGCGAGCTGCCCACACCACTCCAGCCCTCCACACGGCTCGCCAACCACCTCGAAAGCTCCGCCTCACCTCCAGGAACACACTCCACCCTCCCACTGCCACTCCAGCCCTCCACAACCACCCCCCGACCAACCCACCATCTCCGGCCACAGGTTGACCTAGGCACGCACGCCTAGGCCGACCTGCGGCCTGCTGCACTGCCCACCGCCTTCGCCGTGCCACGGCGAAGGTCTCCATCTATTCTGATTTGGCCGAGAGGCGCGTTTTGTGTACGACAGGATTCGAGCTGCTGCCGCCATGGACGACCTCTGATGAAGCTCCCGCGAGGCTCCAGGCACCCGGTCTTCCAGACTACAGGTGCTGCATACTAACGCAAGTGTCGCGAGGTGAACGAATCCAGCCGAGGAGCGCTAGCAGAGCCAGCAGCTGCGGGGCAATCGCACGACGAGGTTTCTGCAGGCGCGCGTGAAGGCGAGACCAGATAGTCCCACATCGTGGGATTGCAACCGGCAGGTACCGTATAAGTTGTTTTTACGCTTTATTCTTATCGCCTCAGTAAGCACAGGGGTGAGGTCCCTCACTGACCCCACCCGCCTCGTCCGCGGCCTGACCACGCGGACCTGGCGGATCCGACCCGACCTAGACCTACGCACTCCTCGCGCATCACACACCTGCAGGTGCGCCTGGTCCCGGGTACGATCCGACCCGATTGATACTGTGGCTCTGGTAGAGCGGTTAGAGTGAATTGCTTGAGAGAGAGACACGCGCGGGTAGAGGGAGAAGGGTTAGGTTTTGTTCCCTGTGCAGGCAGGCTGATTGCAGGAGAAGGACTTGGCCGCTGCAGAAGAAGGAGAAGCAAGACAAAGAAGAAGAAGAAGGCAACGAAGAAAGAGAAGCAAGACAGAAGAAGAAGAAAGAAAGAAGTCTTCGTTGGAGAAGAAGGAAAGCAGAAAGGTTAGAAGTCTTCGCAGGAGAAGAAGAAGAAGGACAAGGGAAGATTGCAAAGAGATCCGAAAGGCAAAGCAGAAGAAGAAAAAGAGAAAGAAAGATCACATTTAAGACGTCTGATACATAAATCAGACGTCTAATTCTATTTTTTTTACATCTTTCTTAAAAACTCTTTGAATCAATTATATTTGCATTTAACAGTTGTATTCTTGGGTTTTACAAAGTACTGAGTTTGCTCCCTGTGTTCGACCTCGGATACTCTAGTTGTTCGAGTAATAAAATTATTTGTTTAAACGTTTTGTCGGTTCTACTGCAACGTAATACGCCTTTAAATCCGCACAGAAACGTTGACAACATTTTGGCGCCGTTGCCGGGGAGCAACGGGCACTTGTAAAACTTTTGAGTACAACTTTTCTATTTAATATCTGACTTAACTTCTCTTTTGTTGTGTTCAATCAGGGAAAGCAAAACAAAAAGGAAAGAATAGCAACTGCACAACAGACTGGAGCAGGTAATCTCCATAAGCCCTCTCCCTTAACCCTCTCACAATCTAAAAAAAAAAAAAAGAAAAAAAAAGGGGAGAAGTCAACTTAGGGCTACCTGTCTTATATTTAGTAACTCATCAAGTTGCCTGATTTTCATTTCAACATATTTTTGTCTGTCATCCAACTAAGGCAACTAGGGCTAAAACTTTCTTGATTGAGCCCTAGGTGCTAAATTCTAAGGCAACTAAATTGGACCCATTAGAGCCAAGTTAGGATTGCAAAGCTAGGGTTTTTAGAGACACATCTTCTCTAAAACAAAGAAACAAGCTTTCCAAAAAGAAGTGTGCCTAAACCGTGTTTGAAAATATTTATACAAGAGGAACCCTAAGCAAATCAGGCTGATAATCCATTTGAATCATAAAAGGAAGGACCTAAAAGCTCTCAAAGGAACAAGAGGTGAAGTTGATCCCTCGAGTCAACCAACCTTAATATTAGGTCACTTTTTGCACTCAAAATACTTAAAAGTTCAAGTGGAACATTAAGCACCTTGATCTTAAAATAAAAAAAAAGGTAGACTTAAGAGGTCAAGATCCCCATTCTGGTCTACCTGGAACCGCAGTGACAAGAGAGGTCGGGTGGGGGAAACCCTGTAACCCGTGGGGACGCTCTACCGTGTAGGGGTCTTTGCGGGACTCTCCCTCTCTGGCTGCCCAGGTATTTCTCAGGTGGACGATCTTCTGATCCAGGGGTCCATCTGCCCCGAACCTCTATAGTCACCCAACAATTCTTGGGTGTCTTGATTGGGTCCAGCACCTTCTAATTTCATCACATCTTCCGGTGCATGTTTGGTAGGAGGTCCTTAAGACCACCTTTAAGACCTCCTCTAGAAATTCATTCTCGCCGAGGCCAAGCCTCGACGCCCTTGTTTGTGCAGCAACCCCACCACATAAATCTTTCATCTGATTCAGACCCTGATTCTCCTTCTTCTCCCATCATGGCACAACCCATTGAAGAGGAGAATAACCTTGAACACCAACTTCAACGCTTGAACGATCTCTTTCAGAACTTTGTAAACCCACCACAGCGACCTATGATGCGAGATCACTATAATCCCGCTGCGGTGGCAATTGAACCCCGAGTACGAATCCCAATTGGAGGACCCGATTCTGATCTAAAGCCCAATATGATTCATGCCATACCAAAGTTCCATGGGCTTAACTCTGAGGATCCATTCCAACACATTAAACAACTCAAGCATCTGGCCCAGACTTTCGGGTCAGATGTACAAAACCGGGATATCCTACTCATGAAAATGTTTTCGTTCTCCCTCTTGGACAAGGCCGCGCACTGGTATCAGACTCAGACCCGCCCGATCAACACTTGGGAGGAATTACAGTCCGAATTTTTGAAAAAATTCTTCCCTGTTGGCCGGACGAATGCCTTGCGCCACCAGATCACTCATTTCACTCAACAACAGGGAGAACCTCTTCACGAAGCTTGGGATCGATTCCTAGATCTCATGCGAAAGTGTCCCCATCACGGAGTTCCTAAGTGGGAACAAGTCCAGTCTTTTTACCAGGGACTCCGTGAGGATATTCGTCTAATCGTCAATGCAACATGTGGAGGAAACATCATGGGCCAACACGAGGACACGGTGTGGGAGATTCTTGAAAACATGTGCGAGAACTCCATAAACAATGACTCCTTGGGCTTATTCGACAGGACGAATGCCCGCGCATCGACGAATCTAAGAGGGACACATGAGACGCAGGACCTGTCCACTTCTGTTGACCTGGAATTGATGGCCAGTCGGTTGGACAAGGTCTCTATCATAGAAAAGAAGGTGGACGAGCTAACTCGACATTTGCAGCAAGCCACCTCTGCACAAAACTCTTTTGCACGACCTCCTCTGGCAAGGGAAACAGTGCAAAACATCTATCACCAACCTGCTAAGGGGATGGGCCCCTATCCACCCCCGTCTACCTCCCAGATCGGAGTGACCTCCGATCCCGTCTACTCGAGTTGGGGGAACTCTGAACCCTCGTATTCTGACTTTCCTGAGGTTTCTCAGAACTGCGAGGACCTCAACGCCATCCAGAACGACCCATACTCCAATACCTACAACCCTGGATGGCGAAATCATCCTAACTTTCAGTGGGCGGGAAACTCTCAAAAACCACCATATCAACCCCGCCCACAAGCTCCTCGTCCATATCAGCCGCCTCAGCCTCGGCCCAATCCCACCTACCAATCTGGGCAAAATCAGGATCAACTGACTCTTATCCTTCAAACGCTGGCTGACATTCAAAAGACGAATGCGGCAATGCAAAAACAGCACAAGGACGAGATCACAGAGGTTCGCAACCAACTGGCCCAGATGGCAAATTCTCGCCAACCTGGCACCCTTCCTTCGCAACCTCTGCCCAACCCAAATAATTTGCCGACCCAGAGGCGCATTATGAATCCAAATCCAGGCCACGCACATTTGATTTATCAGGCCCCTGCTACTCCCTCACCAGACAGGATGGAGGCTTCTACATCTTATGCAGAATTTCAGCAGCAGCCACCTCTCCTACCTAACCCAAACCAAAGTCAGGCTGGATTAAACTCTGTAACAACACGTAGTGGTAAAACAACACAAGACCCACATTATCTGAACCACTCCAAGCCTAATAATCGCCAAGACCCTAGGGTAGTCATCCAAGATACTACTGTCCCAGATCAAGAACCTGGACCTATCCTAGAGGAACCAGCTAGGATCCCATTTCCTGAGGCCTTGACCAAAGGAAAAAGGACAACCAAACCTGTGGCTCCTGAGGAGGATCTGGTCAAGCTCTTTGAACAGGTCCAGATAAACATCCCGTTGATGGATGCAATCCGCCATATACCGGCTTATGCAAGATTCTTGAAAGACATATGTACACCTAAACGTAAGCCGCGAACCAAGGATGGGAATCCGATCGTACTGTCGGAGCAAGCCAGCTCTGTCATCCTGAGCAAACTCCCACCCAAGGCTAAAGACCCAGGAACCCCCTTGATTTCTTGTAAAATTGGTGAAACCCAACTTGATAGAGCCCTACTAGACCTAGGTGCCTCCATAAATTTAATACCTACATCCCTCCTTGACCACCTTGAAGAATCTGAACTTAAACCCACTGAGGTGACATTGCAGTTAGCTGATCGATCCATCAAGTCACCCAAAGGAATACTCGAGGATGTCATTGTTAGGGTACGAGATTTTTATTTCCCAGTGGACTTCATAGTACTGGACATGGATGCACCTAAGAACCCAAGGGACACACCAATCATATTAGGGAGACCCTTTCTGGCCACTGCTAGGGCCAATATAAACTGCGAAGAGGGCCAGATAGAATTAAAATTTGGGAATCAAAATCTGAAGATCGACATTTTCAAAGCCCAACAAGGGATTAATTGCGGGGTTATAGAGGAAATTTGTGATGTCAAAGCCGTGGTTGATGAACTGCACATAGAGGACAACCTGATTATTCCTGATCAACCACTAGAAAATCAAAAACCGCTAACAGAGGAGTGCGAACACAATCTAGACACACCTATGACTCCTACCATTGCTCCCGATACAAACCCTGAACCACCCGCTGCTGCTGACAATCCTGTCATGGAACTCAAGCCCCTTCCTAAACATCTAAAATATGTCTTTTTGGATTCAAATCAAACGTTTCCTGTGATTATCAATTCTCGACTCACACCTGACCAGGAACTCCGTTTGATTTCTGTTCTCCAGCAACATCGTAGAGCCATTGGATGGACTCTAGATGATTTGACTGGTATAAGCCCTTCATACTGCACGCATCGAATCTATACAGAAGAAGGCTCACGACCTTCAAGAGAAATGCAAAGGCGACTAAACCCTAACCTACAGGAGGTCGTGAAAAAGGAGATCATTAAGTGGTTAGATGCAGGGATCATCTACCCGATCTCCGGCAGTCGTTGGGTGAGTCCAACACAAGTGGTACCTAAGAAGGCAGGACTTACCATCATCATGACTGAAACCGGGGAAGTCATTCCTACCCGAATAGCTAATTCGTGGAGAGTCTGCATTGATTACAGAAGACTAAATTCCTCCACGAAGAAGGATCATTTCCCACTGCCGTTTATTGATCAGATCCTCGAGAAACTAGCGGGAAATAGATTCTTCTGCTTTCTTGACGGGTACTCCGGTTACAATCAGGTGGCAATCCATCCAGAGGACCAAGAAAAGACCACATTCACCTGCCCCTTCGGGACGTACGCGTTTCGAAGGATGCCGTTCGGTCTCTGCAATGCACCTGCAACTTTTCAGCGGTGCATGCTTGCCATATTCTCAGATATGGTAGGTGACTATCTGGAAGTCTTCATGGATGACTTTTCAGTTTTTGGACAATCATTTGACGATTGCCTCCAACACTTGGTCCATATACTCAGGCGGTGCTTCGAGGTGAATTTGGTTCTTTCCTGGGAAAAGAGCCATTTCATGGTGCCTGAGGGAATTGTCCTGGGACATTTAATCTCAGAGAAAGGCATCCAAGTGGATCGAGCTAAGGTTAACCTGATTTCCAAGCTCCCTATGCCTAGCTCGATTAAGGACATCCGATCTTTTTTGGGGCACGTCGGTTTCTACCGTCGATTCATCCCTGATTTCTCCAAAATCGCGCGCCCCCTGACCAATCTGCTTTCCAAGGATGTGCCTTTCGGAATTTCCAAGGAATGCACTCAAGCATTTGAGATCTTACGTGACCGAGTCACCCAAGCCCCAATCCTACAGTCCCCTGATTGGTCTCAACCCTTTGAGATCATGTGCGATGCATCTGACTTCGCTGTAGGAGCGGTTTTGGGACAGAAAATTGACGGGAAACCTGTGGTCATTTACTACGCCAGCAAAACACTGGATGAGGCTCAGCGTAACTATATGGTTACTGAGAAAGAGCTGCTGGCCGTAGTATTTGCCCTGGAAAAATTCAGATCATACCTTCTGGGTTCCCGTGTTATCATATACTCGGATCACACAGCTGTGAGGCATCTCCTGGCCAAGAAGGACGCGAAACCTCGATTAATCCGCTGGATCTTGCTGTTGCAAGAATTTGACATCGAGATTCGCGACAAGGCGGGAAAGCACAATGTGGTAGCTGATCATTTATCCCGCCTTCCTCCTGAAATTATTGATCCGTCCGGACCTATTACAGAACATTTTCCTGATGAGCACCTCCTGACTATCAGTACAAGTCTTCCATGGTTCGCCGATATTGTTAATTACCTGGCATCACATCAGATTCCGCCCGATTGGTCGAAGGCCAAAAAGGACAAATTGCGTTCCGATGCCAAGTATTACCTATGGGAAGACCCGTATCTCTTCCGCATTGGTGCTGATCAGATAATCCGACGATGCGTCACGGAAGTGGAAATCAAAGACATACTCTCATTTTGCCATGACCAGGCATGCGGTGGACATTTTTCGGGACATAAAACCGCATCGAAAGTCCTCCAGTGTGGTTTCTACTGGCCCACAATTTTCAAAGATGCATACAATCACTGTAAGGCATGTTCCCGTTGCCAGACTCTAGGCAACATGAGCCATAGAGACATGATGCCTCTACAGCCGATCTTGGTATGCGAAATTTTTGATATTTGGGGGATTGATTTCATGGGACCCTTTCCTACCTCGGATGGCTTCGAATACATTTTACTCGCAGTTGATTATGTTTCCAAGTGGATAGAAGCCATTCCGACCTGAACCAACAATCATAAAGTCGTTATAAAATTCCTTCATCAAAACATTTTCTCAAGGTTCGGGATTCCGCGTGCTATAATTTCCGACGGAGGGACCCATTTTACAAACGCTCAGTTCAGGTCACTGATGATCAAATACGGGGTGTCACACCGAATCTCTACTCCTTACCACCCCCAAACTAATGGTCTAGCTGAGCTATCTAACCGAGAGATCAAGAAGATCCTTCAGGTTACTGTTCGACCTGATAGAAAAGATTGGTCTTCTCGGCTTCCGGAAGCATTGTGGGCCTATAGGACCGCCCACAAGACCCAATTAGGAATGTCTCCCTTCAGACTAGTGTACGGGAAGGCATGTCACCTCCCCGTCGAATTGGAGCATAAAGCCTATTGGGCAGTACGGACCTGTAATCTCGACCTTTCTAAGGCTGGAACCCACAGAAGATTTCAAATGAGCGAGATCGATGAATTACGCCACGACGCATATGAGAACTCGCGAATTTACAAAGAACGGGTTAAAGCTTTTCACGACAAACACATTTCTAGAAAGGTCTTTCATCCTGGTCAAAAAGTTTTACTCTTTGATGCTCGACTTAAACTATTCCCAGGAAAGCTAAGATCCAAGTGGGTCGGACCCTACCTAGTCCGCCAAATCTTCGGAAATGGAGCTATTGAAATCAGCCCACTCAGCCACGATTCTGAACCATTTGTCGTGAATGGGCAGAGACTCAAGCCGTTCATTGACATGACCGATATAGATTTGACTGAGTCATCCTTTACCCTCCTTTCCTCTTGAGCTCATTACGCCCAGCCGATGGCGTAAAACTCAGCGCTTAACGGGAGGCAACCCGTCATTCTTTGAAAAACCTGAAACCGTTTCTGACATCGCTATGCGGAACTCATATTGCACTTTAGGGTTCATCCATTAGAACAGCCGACTTCACCTCAGGTATACCTACTCGAGATTAGAAATCGTTCGCAACAAGTCGCTTCGACCCATTCACTCACCACACACCTGTCCTAATACATGAACTAAGCTGAATTCGAACCCACCTAATTTACAATGGGGACATTGCAAATCTTAGGCATGGGGGGGTATGAAAGTGCAAAATGTCAGAAAATTCATATCAAGAAAGGGTTTCATTTTTAAAAAAAAAAAAAAAAGGACTTGATAGAGGGGAGGAACAATTCAGGGTCATACAAATGAGAGGAGGAAAAGAAAGAAAAATGACAAAAAGAGCAAAAATAAAGAAAGGAGCACAAAAGGAAAAGAAAAAGAAAAAGTCATTAGTAAAAGATTAAGGGGTTAACTGAAGTTCTAGACCGAGTCAAGAAAAAGAAAAGAAAAATGCTACGGAGATATAACAAGAGATTAGCGGGAACGCTGGTCTTAGGCCTCTTGGGCTAGATTTTTAGCTTAAAAATTCACGTATCCGTTAAAATCTGGACAATCCTCAAGAGGTTGAGGAAAATGCGAAGCTTAAGTATTAGGTCTAAGGCTTAGGAAGTATTCGGCCTCGTTAACTGACCTCCGATTTGCGGGATTCGGTAACCTAAGCACCCAAATTCACACACAGTCTGGTTCAGTGCGCATAAATATTCAAAACACGCAAGAGCGTTTAATATTCTGAAAAAGTCACCTAGATTAGGAGCGGCCAATCAACACAAGTTGATTTGGACAAGTTCCCAGCACGGAGAGGTGGGAAATTCCCCTCGAAGATGCGTAACAACATATCGTCTCCTCGGTGCTTGTCTCTTAGGATATTTAAATATCCTACTGGGGGCATGTAAGCACTCTGCTGGTTCAGATACCATGGGTGGCATTATCACGAAATGTCGATCGCCAGGGTCTGAATTCGGCCACGGAACGCCATGGGCGGGATTATCTCGAAATCTCGAAAGCCAGGGTTCCGGGGGTTGCCATGGGCGGGATTATCTCGAAATCTCGAAAGCCAGGGACCCTTGAGGATTGATGATGGGGACGAGGAATCCGATACAGACCGTGTTGAGAAGCTAATCCGAAGCTAGAAATAAAAAGAAAAGAGAGAGAAAAGCTCTCCAAACAAATAAATCCTCTATCTCTCTCTTACAAAAAAAAAAACGCACTGCAAACTGAGCGTAGGCTAAAAATGTCTCAAGCACGGGTGCTTTAACCGCAGAGTCCAACAAACCCTAGGATAGTTTTTGTGGGCCGTAGAAACCTTTGCGAAGGACTGAGGCTAAAGCAGAACAGGTCCAGATTTTGGTTGGTACTTGAGTACCTCTAGGCCTATTGTCGGCATTCCTACCTAATCACAAAAGAAGCACTTATCATAACTAAGGACACTTTGGGTCTAGAATGGAAGTTAAAACTTTGAAATTTTGCTAAGGGACTAGCAAAAGCTAGGCATGGGGGTATGATGAGAGCCTCATCATGAGCCATAACTAGCTCATTTTGACCTAATAAAGAAGATAAAAGCTCCTACATAACCTAGAAGAAGGCTTAACTGAAGAAACAAGTGCTCTGAGAAGAAAACATGAAATAAAGGTTAAAACTGCAATTTTACCATTGCAGTACATAAACGGGATTTCTCAGAAGCAAAACATAGGTCAAATAGTCCAAAGTGGGTTGAATTAATCAGAAATGGGTTTATGTGCAATCTAAGAATTAAATGACACTTGGTAACCCTAAAACAGACCCGCTTAAATTAACAAGGTTCCAGTCAGAATAAAAATCAAGAAAACCCTCTAAAAATCATAGAAAAACATCCTCTGGGGTTTAGAACACTTAATTTGGCCTTTGGAACCTAGTTTGACCTAGATTAGGGTCTTAACTCTTCAATTAACCTAATTTGGGTTTTTACGCAAAATGTCCAGTCAAACGAGGTCAAACCTAAAATCCAACTTCACCATTGGATTCTTTAGGGCCAAATTAGGTTTGTACCAAAATTTGGACCTAAGGGGAGGTCATCTTGACCTACTTTGCAAGTTAGTACACCCAAATCACAAAGAGGTCCCTATCTTTTGAATATCCTTGCAGAGAGCCCCCTAGGTTCCTCGCCTTCTTTGCAAACCGGTCCTGCCGCCATTGCTAGGGCAGAACCGAGCTCCGACAAAGTTTCGAGAGAGATGGCTCTCTAATTCCTCAGAGATTCTCTCCCAGAAATGGAAGGGAGATTCTCTGAGGAATTCCCTTCCTTCTAAAGCCAATCAAATTCGCTGGCGTGAACCCAATCTCTCGTGCGAACGCACGAGAGATGTGGGTATCTTTCTTCCTTCCAACTCCGGCGAACCGGCTAACCTAATTGCGCGTCTTTCACGCTCTGATAGGAGCGGCCAGCACCTATAAAACACCCCTCGGACCCGGCCACTCATCTGAAGCTTGATTTTGACGGAGATCCCCTCCAAATTTCTTCTCTCCCATCTCCGGCCAAACGACCCACAAGCTCCGGCGACCGCTTTCCCTCCTTCTCGTCACTCTGCTGCCATACCAGCAGCAGAGTCCTCTCCGCCTCTTCCTCCCGTGGCACGCTGTACCCTGCGTGCAAGCTCCTGACCTCATCTTCGTCGCCGCTTCCTCCCCCAGGGTCTTTCTTCCCCGACGACGGCAGTCACGAGCCGTCCTCTCCACTGCCTCCTTTCACTCCAGACAACCCCAGATACGTTCTCCATCCTCTCCTCTCTCTTTTCCCCCTGTTATCTCCCTTGATCGACCTTCGACAGACGCTAACCACCTCCATCATCTTCGCCTCCGACCGCACTCCGGCGAGCTGCCCACACCACTCCAGCCCTCCACACGGCTCGCCAACCACCTCGAAAGCTCCGCCTCACCTCCAGGAACACACTCCACCCTCCCACTGCCACTCCAGCCTTCCACAACCACCCCCCGACCAACCCACCATCTCCGGCCACAGGTTGACCTAGGCACGCACGCCTAGGCCGACCTGCGGCCTGCTGCACTGCCCACCGCCTTCGTCGTGCCACGGCGAAGGTCTCTATCTATTCTGATTTGGCCGAGAGGCGCGTTTTGTGTACGACAGGATTCGAGCTGCTGCCGCCATGGACGACCTCTGATGAAGCTCCCGCGAGGCTCCAGGCACCCGGTCTTCCAGACTACAGGTGCTGCATACTAACGCAAGTGTCGCGAGGTGAACGAATCCAGCCGAGGAGCGCTAGCAGAGCCAGCAGCTGCGGGGCAATCGCACGACGAGGTTTCTGCAGGCGCGCGTGAAGGCGAGACCAGATAGTCCCACATCGTGGGATTGCAACCGGCAGGTACCGTATAAGTTGTTTTTACGCTTTATTCTTATCGCCTCAGTAAGTGAAAACGTCGGTTTTGTATTTGTTATAACGTTGTAGTAAAGCCGGTTGTTACCAACGTTTCATATATAAATTTTTTTACTCGGAAAAATGAAAGAGTTCCCGAGGTCGAACTCAGGGAGCAAGTTGTATTCTAGAGATATACATGTTTCTTTTACAAAATAAAGAGAGAGGGAAAGAATTTGTTGTGATGTTCTTCTTTCTTTCTCTTTCTTCAGATCTCCTTCTTCTTCTTCCTTGGTTTCTGCTACGGTGATAATCTTCTTCTGCAATCGTGGTGACCCTCTCTCTTTTCCCTTCTTTTTTTTCTTTATGGCTGCAGAGCTTCTGCCTTCAGCTACTAAGTCTTTCCTTCTTCTTCTTCTGCTTCGGCCGTTGCTCTTCTTTCTTCTTCAGCCTGCCTTCTTTCCTGCTCGGGCTGCTGTCTTTCCGTCGTCTGACCCGGTGCTTCGACGACTTAACTGAGCATTTGCTACAGTGCAGCTCCTTCTTCTTTGGCCTGCACTTCTTCCGCGGGTCTTCTTCTTCTTCTTTGGCCTGCACACTTCAGAGTTTCTTTTCGTCAAGAGGCAAAACCTACTCTACCCCCCCCCCCCCCCCGCGTCTCTCTTTCTCTCTGAAACCACTCTTGGGAAAGCTCTCCCAGAGCTACCGGGTAATCGGGTTCGGGTCAGGCCCGGGTCCAGGCCCACCGGCGTGCGTGGTGGGCGAGGAGTGCAGGTCAGTCTAATCGGGTCGGGCCAGGTCCGCGGAGCGTGGTCACGGACGAGGCCGGGTCGGGTGAGAGGGACCTCACCCCGTGGTCAGGAGGCAGACAGCATATGGCACTTTTTGCCTTTATGCGTCTGCGTGCCTCCGAGAAGTTCCGAGGTGGGACTAAATGTCCCACCCCAATTGAGCGCCCGCCGCGGAGGGAGCAGTGTGCGATCGTGTCTTCACGCGCGGCTTTCGCCCCGTCTGTGAGCCTGGGACGTTTCGCGGAGACTCCCTACGCAACCTGGGAGTCGAACCTGGGCGAAGGCGTGCCTGCAGCTGCAGGTGAAGGAGCTCTGCCTGCTCAGTAATGGCGACGGCGGGCGAGTCACCTGGTCACAGAAGAACGGCCTCTCGGCCAAATCAGACAGGCAGGGGACCTTCGCCGTGGCACGGCGAAGGTGGTCAGGGGGTCTGCAGGGGGCGAGATGGAGCTAACAGGTCGTCCTAGGTCAAACTGTGAGCGAAGAAGTGGGTGTGTTCGGTGGATCTGCAGAGGGTGTTTGGTGGGAAGTGGAGGGGCGGAAGAGGATCAGGGTGAGGAGGCGGAGGTTCTGCGGTGGTCGGCGAGCCGTGTGGGTCGCTGAGGTGATGGGAGCGGCTCGCCGGAGGGTGGTCGGAGGCGGAGAGGATGAGGGTGAACAGGAGCGGTCGAGGGTTTAATTGACTAAATTGAAAGCGGGGAAAGAAAGAGGAGAAGAAGGGGAGTAGTTCTAACTTAACTGCAGGGACGAAGGGGGAGGAACAGGGCGACAGTCGTATCGACTGTCGCCGGAGAAGACGATGCTCAGGGAGAGGGGCGGCGGCGAGCAGAGAGCCGGAGAGGCGCCAGCTGGGTGCGGCGTGGCGCGGGAAGAGCAGGGGAGGAAGTCTCTGCTGCTGGTATTGCGGCAGAGCGAAGAGGTGGAGGGGGAGTAAGCCGCCGGAGCTGGTGAGCGTCTGCCGGAGGAAGAAGAGAAGAAAGCTGGGGGTTTTCTCCGTCAGATCCAGGCTGCCCTGGTCGGTGGAGCAGCGGGGGGTATTTATAGGGATGAAACAGGGAGGGAGGCGGAGGGAGACGACGTGTCTCCCTCGCCGGAGGGTGGTCGGAATACGAACCCATACCGTCCGTGCGTTCGCACGGCCGGTATGGTGGGTTACAATGACCAGGGGGGTGCCCCTGCGACGGCTGACGACGCAGGGCACCCCCGGTATACATGCCAGGTCCTCCACCTCACCCTGCGCGGCGCCATGCTCCGCGCAAGGTCGCCGGAGCATGGTGCTGGCAGGGTTTTGCAGGAGGGACCTGATTGCAAAGAACGAAGGAGAGTTAGGGGCCAAAATGCGAGGGTTCAAAAGTTGAGGGCCAAAGAGTAAATATATGAGGACCAAAGTGTAAAGTCGGTCAAGGAGGTTTCTTCTTAGGCTCAAGTTTTTATACATGACTAATTAGAACCTAAGGAATCTGATGGTAAATTTCATTTTCATATTAAACCTTGTTTGACCGGTCAATTTGCGTAAAGACCCAAATTAAGTTATTAATTGGGCATGGTTCTCAATGTAGGTCAAAATGGGTTCTAAAGGCCAAATTGAAGGTTCTAAACCCTAGAGATTATTTTTCTATGAATTTTAGAGGGTTTATTCTATTTTTACTTTGCCCCGAACCTTGTGAATTGAAGCGGGTTGTTTTAGGGTTACAGGTTATCATTTGGTTCCTTGGAAGTGCTGTAGCCCTTGCTAGATCATCTCATCCCACTTTTATTCTTATTAAGCTGTTTTGACCTGTGTCTGGGCCCTGAATTACCCTGTATGCAGATTATACTGGTAAAATTGCACTTTTACCCCTTATGACTGGTTTTCTTCTCAAACTCAGAATTCTCTGAGTTAAGCCTTTCCTTGAGATATGTAGGAGCTTTTATCCTTTGTATTGGGTCAAAATGAGCTAGTTATGGCTCATGATGAGGTTCTCATCATACCCCCATGCCTAGCTTTTGCTAGTCCCTTAGCAAAAACTTAAGGTTTCAACCCTTGTTCTAGACCATGAAGTTTTTAATGGTTTTAGATAAGTGCCCTTTTTTATTTGAGCATAGATTAGGTTAGAATGCTGACCATAGGCCTAAAAGGTACTCTAGTACCAATCAAGATCCAAATCTGTCTAGCCTTAGCCTCAGTCTTTTAGCAAAGGTTTTTAAGGCCCGCAAGAACTAACCTAAGGTTTATTGGACTTCGTGGTTAAAGCACCCGTGCTTGAAATGATTTTAGCCCTGGCTCAGTTCGCAGTGCGTTTTGTAAGAGAGAGATAGAAAGTTTTTCTGTTTGGAGAGTTTTCTCTCTCTTTTTCTTTTTAGTTCTAGCCTAGGATTGGCTTTTCAACACGGTCTGTATCAGATTCCTTGCTCCCATCATCAATCCTCAAGGGTTCCTGGCGATCGATGCTTCGAGATAGCACCGCCCATGGCAACCCCCGGAACCCTGGCTATTGAGATTTCGAGATAATCCCATCCATGGTATTCCGTGGCCGAATCCAGACCCTGGCAATTGACACTTCGAGATAATGCCATCCATGGAATCTGAACCAGCAGAGTGCTTACATGCCCCCCGTAGGATATGTAAATATCCTAAGAGACAAGCACCGAGGAGATGATATTTTGTTACGCATCTTCGAGGGGATTTCCCGCCTCTCCGCGCTGGGAACTCGTCCAAATCAACTTGTGTTGATCGGCCGTTCCTATTCTAGGTGTTCTTTTTAGATTTTTGCGACGCTTCTGCATGATTCTGATTTTTACGCTTACTGAACCAGGCTGTGTGTGAGATTAGGGTGCTTAGGTTACTGAGTCCCGTAAACCAAAAATTAGTTAACGAGGCCGAATACTTCCTAAGCCTTAGACCTAATACTTTAGCTTTTCATTTTCCTCAACCTCTTGAGGAGTGTCCAGATCTTAATGGGTACTAAGAGTCTATTCAAGAATGCCTCAGGTTTGCATTCTTACTAATCTTATTGTGCACTTTTCAGTTATTTTCTTGAATGAGGTCTAGAACTTAGGTTAATTCCTTAGTTCCTTACTAATGACTATCACTTTTTCTCATAATTTTGTGCTCCTTTTTCATTTTGTTTCTTTTCTCCTTCACAAAATTTTCCTTCTCCTCTTCTCCTCTTATTCTTTTTCGAAGAATTTTTTTTTAATTTTTATGGTATTTTTTTGGCATATGTGAATTTTTTTTGTTTGAAACCTTTTCTTACACGTTTTTGCACTTTCCTACCCCCCCATGCCTAAGATTTGCAATGTCCTCATTGTAACCTAGGGGGTCTTAGTTCATTCCTTAAGACAGAAATTTGGATGAGTGAATGGGTCGGGTTGAATTTTTGCGGACGATTTCAAATCCCAGATGCAAACATCTGAGTTGGGGTCGGCTGTCTACAAGGGTGAACTTCGAGTGCTGAAAGGTGTCAGAACAAGTTTCAGGTTTTCAAAGAGAATGACGGGCTGCCTCCCGTTAAGCGCTGAGTTTTACGCCATCGGCTGGGCGCAATAAGCTCAAGGGGAAAGGAGGATATAAGATGCCTCAGCCAAATCAGTAGAAGTTACATCAATGAACGGCTTGAGTCTTTGACCATTCACGATGAAAGGTTCAGAATCGTGGCTGAGTGGGCTGATTTCGATTGCTCCATTTCCAAAAACCTGTCGGACCAAATATGGTCCGACCCACTTAGATCTCAGTTTTCCTGGGAAGAGTTTGAGTCGGGCATCAAAGAGTAGGACCTTTTGACCAGGATGAAAGATCTTTCTCGAGATGTGTTTGTCGTGGAAGGCTTTAACCCGCTCCTTGTAGATTTGCGAGTTCTCGTACGCGTCTATGCGCAATTCATCGATCTCGCTGATTTGGAGTTTTCTGTGGGTCCCAGCCTTAGAAAGATCTAGATTACAGTTCCGTACTGCCCAATAGGCTTTATGCTCCAGTTCGACGGGAAGGTGGCATGCCTTTCCGTACACCAGTCTAAAGGGAGACATGCCTAATTGGGTCTTGTGGGCGGTCCTATAGGCCCACAATGCTTCCGGAAGTCGGGACGACCAGTCCTTCCTGTCAGGTCGAACAGTGACTTGCAGGATTTTCTTGATCTCCCGATTAGACAGCTCAGCTAGACCATTAGTTTGGGGGTGGTAAGGAGTAGAGATTCGGTGAGACACCCCATATTTGGTCATCAGTGACCTAAACTGAGCATTTGTGAAATGGGTTCCCCCATCAGAGATTATTGCTCGAGGAATCCTGAACCTTGAGAAAATGTGTTGATGAATGAATTTGAGAACGATTTTGTGATCACAGGTTCGGGTCGGTATGGCTTCGATCCATTTGGACACGTAGTCCACAGCCAACAGAATGTATTCGAAACCATCCGAAACAGGAAAGGGGCCCATAAAATCAATCCCCCAAACATCAAAGATTTCGCATACTAGAATCGGTTGCATAGGCATCATGTCGCGATGGCTCATGTTGCCCAAAGTCTGGCAACGACTGCATGCCTTGCAATGACTGTATGCGTCTTTGAACAGTGTGGGCCAGTAAAAGCCGCACTGGAGGACTTTTGATGCGATTTTATGCCCGGCAAAATGGCCACCGCATGCCTGGTCATGGCAGAAAGAGAGGATATTGTTGACTTCCCCTTCCGGGACACATCTCCGGATGATCTGATCGGCACCTATGCGGAAGAGGTACGGGTCTTCCCAAATGTAATACTTGGCATCGGAGCGTAATTTGTCTTTCTTGGCCTTCGGCCAATCGGACGGGGTCTGATGAGATGCCAAGTAATTTACAATATTAGCAAACCATGGGAGGCTAGTACCAATAGTCAGCAGGTGCTCATCGGGAAAATGCTCAGTGATGGGTCCGGAAGGGTCTATCATTTCAGAAGGCAGACGGGACAAGTGATCAGCTACCACGTTTTGTTTTCCCGCTTTATCGCGAATCTCGAGGTCAAATTCTTGCAACAGCAAGATCCATCGGATCAATCGAGGTTTCGCGTCCTTCTTTGCAAGGAGATGCCTCACAGCCGTGTGATCCGAGTATATGATGACATGGGAACCCAGAAGGTACGATCTGAACTTCTCTAGGGCAAATACTACAGCTAGCAGCTCTTTCTCAGTAACTGTATAGTTACGCTGAGCCTCATCGAGTGTTTTGCTGGCATAGTAAATGACCACAGGTTTCTTGTCATTTTTCTGCCCCAAAATCGCTCCTACAGCGAAGTCGGATGCATCACACATGATCTCAAAGGGTTGAGACCAATCAGGGGACTGTAGGATCGGGGCTTGGGTGACTCGGTCACGCAGGATTTCAAATGCTTGAGTGCATTCCTTGGAGATTTCGAAGGGAACATCCTTGGAGAGAAGAGTGGTCAAGGGGCGTGCGATTTTTGAAAAATCAGGGATAAATCGTCGATAAAAACCGACATGCCCTAAAAAGGATCGGATGTCCCTGATCGAGCTAGGCATAGGAAGGTGAGAAATCAGATTAACCTTAGCTCGATCCACTTGGATACCTTTCTCCGAAATTGAGTGTCCCAGGACAATTCCCTCAGGCACCATGAAATGGCTCTTTTCCCAGGAAAGAACCAAATTCACGTCGATGCACCGCCTGAGTATCTGGACCAAGTGTTGGAGGCAATCGTCGAATGATGCTCCGAAAACTAAAAAGTCATCCATGAAGACTTCCAGGTAATCACCTACCATATCTGAGAATATGGCAAGCATGCATCGCTGAAAAGTAGCGGGTGCATTGCAAAGACCGAAAGGCATCCTTCGGAAAGCGTATGTTCCGAAGGGGCAGGTGAATGTGGTCTTTTCTTGGTCCTCAGGATGGATTGCCACCTGGTTATAACCGGAGTACCCGTCAAGAAAGCAGAAGAACCTATTTCCCGCTAGTTTTTCGAGAATTTGATCAATGAAGGGTAGTGGGAAATGATCCTTCTTCGTGGAGGAATTGAGTCGACGGTAATCTATACAGACTCTCCACGAGTTGGCTAATCGGGTAGGAATGATTTCTCCGGTCTCAGTCGTTATAGTGGTGAGTCCTGCCTTCTTAGGCACGACCTGAATTGGGCTCACCCAACGACTATCGGAGATCGGGTAGATGATCCCGGCATCTAACCACTTGATGATCTCCTTTTTCACGACCTCCTGCAGATTGGGGTTTAAGCGTCTCTGCATTTCACGAGAAGGTCGTGTGCCCTCTTCTGAATAGATATG
This sequence comes from Thalassia testudinum, assembly GCA_037157565.1. Lineage (NCBI taxonomy): Eukaryota > Viridiplantae > Streptophyta > Magnoliopsida > Alismatales > Hydrocharitaceae > Thalassia > Thalassia testudinum. The sequence goes on from JAZHRO010000002.1 coordinate 78,760,238, forward strand.
ATGAGTACAATAAGAGGGACTTATTCCAGTCAAATCATCGAGAGTCCATCCGATGGCTCTTCGATGTTGCTGGAGGACAACAATCAGACTGGTTTCCTGTTCAGGACTGAGGTTGGAATTGATGATCACAGGAAGGGTCTGATTAGAACCCAAAAAGATGTATTTCAGATGAGCAGGAAGGGGTTTCAGTTCGAGGATGGGGTTTTCAGCAGCAGCGGGTGGTTCAGTATAGATGTGAGGTTCAAGGGTGGGAGTTACTGGGTTGTTCACATCTGGATTTGACTCCTCTGTTTGCGGGTCAAGATCCTTCTGTGGTTGATGAGGCATACTCAAGTCATTCTGGAGGTGTGATTCATCAACCAAAGTCTTGATGTCACAAATTTGCTCGATGACGCCGCAATTAATTCCTTGTTGGGCCTTAAATATATCAATTTTCAGTGTTTGATCTCCAAACTTAAGCTCTATTTGGCCCTCCTCACAGCTGATGTTGGCTCTAGCAGTAGCCAAGAAAGGTCTCCCTAGAATGATTGGTGTATCCCTAGGGTTCTCAGGTGCATCCATGTCTAAGACTATAAAGTCCACTGGAAAATAGAAATCCCGCACTCTCACGATAACATCCTCGAGAATCCCTTTTGGTGACTTTATAGATCGATCTGCTAATTGTAATGTCACCTCGGTTGGTTTCAGCTCAGATTCTTCCAGATGGTCAAGTAAGGATGTGGGTATCAGATTTATAGATGCACCTAAGTCTAACAATGCTCTATCAAATTGGGTACCACCTATCTTACAGGAGATCAGGGGAGTTCCAGGATCTTTTGCCTTGGGTGGGAGTCTACTAAGGATTACAGAGCTGGCTTGCTCTGACAGAACAATTGGGCTCCCTCCCTTGGTTCGCGGCTTACGCTGGGGTGTACATATATTCTTTAGAAATCGTGCGTAAGCTGGTACGTGGTGGATTGCATCCATCAAGGGGATGTTTATGTGGACCTGCTCAAAGAGCTTGACCAGGTCCTCCTCAGGGGCCACGGGTTTGGTGGTCTTCTTTCCCTTGGTCAGGGCCTCGGGAAACGGGATCTTGGTTGGTTCCTCTAGGATAGGTCCAGGTTGTGGGTCTGGAGCAGCGGTACCTTGGCTAACTATCCTAGGGTCATGGTTGTCAGGCTGGGAGTGGTTTGGATAATGCGGGTCCTGAGTTGTCTTACCACTACGTGTTGTTACAGAATTTAATCCGGCCTGATTTTGGTTTGGGTTTGGTAGGAGGGGTGGCTGCTGCTGAAATCCCGCACGCGAAGTTGAGGCTTCCATCTCGTCTGGAGATGGGGCAGTAGGGGCCTGATAAATCCATTGAGCGTGGCCTAAATTTGGATTCATAACGCGCTTCTGGGTTGGCACGTTATTTGGGTTAGGAAGGGGTTGGGAAGGGAGTGTGCCTGGCTGGCGAGAATTTGCCAACTGGGCCAGTTGAGTTTTAACTTCAGTAAGCTCGTCCTTGTGCTGTTTTTGAATGGCCGCATTCGATTTTTGAATGTCAGCCAGAGTCTGAAGGATTAAGGACATTTGATCTTGATTTGGCCCTGATGGATAAGTAGGGTTGGGCCGAGGCTGAGGCGGCTGGTAGTGATGAGAGGGCTGTGGGCGGGACTGAAAAGGTGGTCTTTGGGTTTGGGGATTTCCCGCCCACTGAAAATTGGGATGTTTCGCCATCCAGGGTTGTAAGTGTTGGAGAATGGGTCGTTCTGGATGGCGTTGAGGTCCTCGCAGGTCTGGGGAACCTCCTGAGAATCAGGGAAAGGAGGAATGGAGTTCCCCCGGCTGGTGAAGAAAGGATCGGATGATCTTCCAGTCCAAGAATCAGATGGGGATGGATATGGATCCATCCCAGGGGAGAATCGGTGGAGGATGTTTTGCACAGTCTCCTGTGTGGAAGGAGGTTGTGCAAAGGAGTTACGCGCAGAAGTGGCTCGCTGCAAGTGCTGAGTCAGCTCATCCACCTTCTTTTCAATGATTGAGACCTTGTCCAATCGACTGGCCATTAATTCCAGGTCGACTGATGCGGACAGGTCCTGCGTCTCATGTGCTCCCTTAAGATTCGTCGCTGCGCGGGTATTCGTCCTGTCGAATAATCCCATGGAGTCATTGTTGATGGAGTTCTCGCACATATTTTCGAGAATCTCCCACACGGTGTCTTCATGTTGACCCATGATGTTTCCTCCGCAGGTTGCATTGACGAAAAGGCGGATGTCCTCACGGAGTCCCTGGTAAAAAGATTGGACTTGTTCCCATTTAGGAACTCCGTGATGGGGGCACTTCCTCATGAGATCCTGAAAACGATCCCATGCCTCATGGAGAGGTTCTCCTGATTGTTGAGTGAAGTGTGTAATCTGATGGCACAAGGCGTTGGTCCGACCAACGGGAAAGAACTTTTTCAAGAACTCGGATTGAAGTTCTTCCCAAGTGTTGATCGGCCGGGTCTGAGTTTGATACCAATGGGCGGCCTTGTCCATAAGAGAAAAGGAGAACATCTTCATGAGAAGAATATCCCGATTTTGCGCATCTGATCCAAAAGTGTGGGCCAGATGCTTTAGCTGTTTGATGTGCTGGAAGGGATCTTCAGAATTAAGCCCATGGAATTTAGGTATAGCATGAATCATGTTGGGCTTTAGTTCGGAATCAGGTCCTCCAATCGGGATTCTGACTCGAGGCTCAATGGCCACCGCAGCAGGATTGTAGTGGTCCCGCATCATAGGACGCTGTGGTGGGTGCACGAAGTTTTGGAAGAGGTCATTGAGTCGCTGGAGCTGGTGTTCCAGATTATTTTCTTCCTCAACTGGCTGAGCCATGATGGGGGAAGAAGAAGAACTTGGTTCTGAATTAGAAGAGAGAATAATGTGAGGGTGTTGCTGCACAAATACGGGCGTCGAGGCTTGGCCTTGACGAGAGCGAATTTCTAATGGAGGTCTTAAGGGTGGTCTTAGAGACCTCCTTCCGTACATGCACAGTTGGGAGAGGTAAGTTTAGAAGGTGCTGGACCCAATCAAGACACCCAAAAATGTGTTGGGTGACTATAGAGGTGCGGGGCAAATGGACCCCTTGATCAGAAAGATCGTCCACCTGAGAATTACCTGGGCAGCCAGAGAGGGAGAGTCCCGCGAAGACCCCTACACGGTAGAGCGTCCCCACGGGTTACAGGGTTTCCCCCACCCGACCTCTCTTGTCACTGCGGTTCCAGGTAGACCAGAATGGGGATCTTGACCTCTTAAGTCTACCAATTTTAAGATCAGGGTGCTTAAGGTTTCACTTGAACTTTAGTCTTTCTAAGTGCAAAGAGTGACCTAATTTAAGGTTGGTTAACCCAAAGGGGTCAACTTTACCTCTTGTTTTCTTTGAGAGCTTTTTGGGTCCTTTCTTTTAGGGTTCAAGTGTTTAGAGAGAGCCAATTGTTTAGGATTTTTCTTGTTAATTATTTTCAATCAATGGCTTGGGCACACCTCTTTTGGATTTCCTCAATTCTTGATTAAGGGGTGTGTCTCTACTGAAATCCTAATGTTTGACCTTATGTTGGCTCTACTTGGTCCATTTAACTCTTTGTTGGGCAATTAGGGCTCAAGCAAGAATGTGTTAGCCCTTAAATACCCTTAATAGTGTGCAGGAGTGATGAGTTGAAAACATGCAACTTTTTATGGTTACTAAGTATGGAAGACAGGTTAGCCCTATATTGCTTGTTCTTTTCTTTTCTTCCTCTTTAGAGTGTAGGGGTTAATAGTGAGAGAAAAGATTTACCTGTCTTCGGAGTGGTTGTGTGGTTGCTTGTCTTCTTGAGTTCCTGTAGCTGCACAAAAGAGAGGAGATTATCAGAACTTAAAAGAAACAGGAATGTTTACCTCTAGAATAGCCGTTGCTCCCCGGCAACGGTGCCAAAAATGAAAACGTCGGTTTTATATTTGTTATAACGTTGTAGTAAAGCCGGTTGTTACCAACGTTTCATATATAAATTTTTTTACTCGGAAAAATGAAAGAGTTCCCGAGGTCGAACTCAGGGAGCAAGTTGTATTCTAGAGATATACATGTTTCTTTTACAAAATAAAGAGAGAGGGAAAGAATTTGTTGTGATGTTCTTCTTTCTTTCTCTTTCTTCAGATCTCCTTCTTCTTCTTCCTTGGTTTCTGCTACGGTGATAATCTTCTTCTGCAATCGTGGTGACCCTCTCTCTTTTCCCTTCTTTTTTTTCTTTATGGCTGTAGAGCTTCTGCCTTCAGCTACTAAGTCTTTCCTTCTTCTTCTTCTGCTTCGGCCGTTGCTCTTCTTTCTTCTTCAGCCTGCCTTCTTTCCTGCTCGGGCTGCTGTCTTTCCGTCGTCTGACCCGGTGCTTCGACGACTTAACTGAGCATTTGCTACAGTGCAGCTCCTTCTTCTTCGGCCTGCACTTCTTCCGCGGGTCTTCTTCTTCTTCTTTGGCCTGCACACTTCAGAGTTTCTTTTCGTCAAGAGGCAAAACCTACTCTACCCCCCCCCCCCCCCGCGTCTCTCTTTCTCTCTGAAACCACTCTTGGGAAAGCTCTCCCAGAGCTACCGGGTAATCGGGTTCGGGTCAGGCCCGGGTCCAGGCCCACCGGCATGCGTGGTGGGCGAGGAGTGCAGGTCAGTCTAATCGGGTCGGGCCAGGTCCGCGGAGCGTGGTCACGGACGAGGCCGGGTCGGGTGAGAGGGACCTCACCCCGTGGTCAGGAGGCAGACAGCATAAGGCACTTTTTGCCTTTATGCGTCTGCGTGCCTCCGAGAAGTTCCGAGGTGGGACTAAATGTCCCACCCCAATTGAGCGCCCGCCGCGGAGGGAGCAGTGTGCGATCGTGTCTTCACGCGCGGCTTTCGCCCCGTCTGTGAGCCTGGGACGTTTCGCGGAGACTCCCTGCGCAACCTGGGAGTCGAACCTGGGCGAAGGCGTGCCTGCAGCTGCAGGTGAAGGAGCTCTGCCTGCTCAGTAATGGCGACGGCGGGCGAGTCACCTGGTCACAGAAGAACGGCCTCTCGGCCAAATCAGACAGGCGGGGGACCTTCGCCGTGGCACGGCGAAGGTGGTCAGGGGGTCTACAGGGGGCGAGATGGAGCTAACAGGTCGTCCTAGGTCAAACTGTGAGCGAAGAAGTGGGTGTGTTCGGTGGATCTGCAGAGGGTGTTTGGTGGGAAGTGGAGGGGCGGAAGAGGATCAGGGTGAGGAGGCGGAGGTTCTGCGGTGGTCGGCGAGCCGTGTGGGTCGCTGAGGTGATGGGAGCGGCTCGCCGGAGGGTGGTCGGAGGCGGAGAGGATGAGGGTGAACAGGAGCGGTCGAGGGTTTAATTGACTAAATTGAAAGCGGGGAAAGAAAGAGGAGAAGAAGGGGAGTAGTTCTAACTTAACTGCAGGGACGAAGGGGGAGGAACAGGGCGACAGTCGTATCGACTGTCGCCGGAGAAGACGATGCTCAGGGAGAGGGGCGGCGGCGAGCAGAGAGCCGGAGAGGTGCCAGCTGGGTGCGGCGTGGCGCGGGAAGAGCAGGGGAGGAAGTCTCTGCTGCTGGTATTGCGGCAGAGCGAAGAGGTGGAGGGGGAGTAAGCCGCCGGAGCTGGTGAGCGTCTGCCGGAGGAAGAAGAGAAGAAAGCTGGGGGTTTTCTCCGTCAGATCCAGGCTGCCCTGGTCGGTGGAGCAGCGGGGGGTATTTATAGGGATGAAACAGGGAGGGAGGCGGAGGGAGACGACGTGTCTCCCTCGCCGGAGGGTGGTCGGAATACGAACCCATACCGTCCGTGCGTTCGCACGGCCGGTATGGTGGGCTACAATGACCAGGGGGGTGCCCCTGCGACGGTTGACGACGCAGGGCACCCCCGGTATACATGCCAGGTCCTCCACCTCACCCTGCGCGGCGCCATGCTCCGCGCAAGGTCGCCGGAGCATGGTGCTGGCAGGGTTTTGCAGGAGGGACCTGATTGCAAAGAACGAAGGAGAGTTAGGGGCCAAAATGCGAGGGTTCAAAAGTTGAGGGCCAAAGAGTAAATATATGAGGACCAAAGTGTAAAGTCGGTCAAGGAGGTTTCTTCTTAGGCTCAAGTTTTTATACATGACTAATTAGGACCTAAGGACTCTGATGGTAAATTTCATTTTCATATTAAACCTTGTTTGACCGGTCAATTTGCGTAAAGACCCAAATTAAGTTATTAATTGGGCATGGTTCTCAATGTAGGTCAAAATGGGTTCTAAAGGCCAAATTGAAGGTTCTAAACCCTAGAGATTATTTTTCTATGAATTTTAGAGGGTTTATTCTATTTTTACTTTGCCCCGAACCTTGTGAATTGAAGCGGGTTGTTTTAGGGTTACAGGTTATCATTTGGTTCCTTGGAAGTGCTGTAGCCCTTGCTAGATCATCTCATCCCACTTTTATTCTTATTAAGCTGTTTTGACCTGTGTCTGGGCCCTGAATTACCCTGTATGCAGATTATACTGGTAAAATTGCACTTTTACCCCTTATGACTGGTTTTCTTCTCAAACTCAGAATTCTCTGAGTTAAGCCTTTCCTTGAGATATGTAGGAGCTTTTATCCTTTGTATTGGGTCAAAATGAGCTAGTTATGGCTCATGATGAGGTTCTCATCAGTAAGCACAGGGGTGAGGTCCCTCACTGACCCCACCCGCCTCGTCCGCGGCCTGACCACGCGGACCTGGCGGATCCGACCCGACCTAGACCTACGCACTCCTCGCGCATCACACACCTGCAGGTGCGCCTGGTCCCGGGTACGATCCGACCCGATTGATACTGTGGCTCTGGTAGAGCGGTTAGAGTGAATTGCTTGAGAGAGAGACACGCGCGGGTAGAGGGAGAAGGGTTAGGTTTTGTTCCCTGTGCAGGCAGGCTGATTGCAGGAGAAGGACTTGGCCGCTGCAGAAGAAGGAGAAGCAAGACAAAGAAGAAGAAGAAGGCAACGAAGAAAGGAGAAGCAAGACAGAAGAAGAAGAAAGAAAGAAGTCTTCGCAGGAGAAGAAGGAAAGCAGAAAGGTTAGAAGTCTTCGCAGGAGAAGAAGAAGAAGGACAAGGGAAGATTGCAAAGAGATCCGAAAGGCAAAGCAGAAGAAGAAAAAGAGAAAGAAAGATCACATTTAAGACGTCTGATACATAAATCAGACGTCTAATTCTATTTTTTTTACATCTTTCTTGAAAACTCTTTGAATCAATTATATTTGCATTTAACAGTTGTATTCTTGGGTTTTACAAAGTACTGAGTTTGCTCCCTGTGTTCGACCTCGAATACTCTAGTTGTTCGAGTAATAAAATTATTTGTTTAAACGTTTTGTCGGTTCTACTGCAATGTAATACGCCTTTAAATCCGCACAGACCACACACCCGAGAAATACCTGGGTAGCTAGGAAGGGAGAGCCCCACAAAGAACCCTACACGGTAGAGCATCCCCACGGGTTATAGGGTTTCCCCCACCCAACCTTCCTTGTCACTGCGGTTCCATGTAGACCGGAATGTATGGACTTATGACCTTAAGTCTGCCAATTTTATTCCTAATTTGTGCCTTGGAATTCACTTGATTAGAAGTTGATTTTTTTTGTGACCTAATTTAGAGGTTGGTTGGCCTACAATGTAGGTCAACTTCACCTGACCTACCCTAAAGATGGCCAAATGAAATCTAGGTCAAGACCCAGAAATCACCCTGAATTGAATCTTAGGTTATTAGGTCCAAGATTTTAGGGTTCAAGTGAATTTAGAGACTGATTTTTAGGGTTTTCTTGATTAGATCTTTTCAAACAGGGGCTTGGGTAGCATACAAATGCGGGAGAGTTTATTCTCTTTATGCAGCCAAAATGCAAGCTAACTCTTCAAAATTGTAGTGTTGAAACCCCATTTGGCTCTATTTCAAGTCTAATTTAATCGCAAAATGTTCACCTTGGGCTTTAAGCAAGAAGTGTGTTAGCCCAAGGTGATTTAGAAATCAAGCGTAGTCCCTAGTAGGTACAGGAAATCAGGATAGGGAAAAGCTAATCAGAATCGCCTCAAGCTTCAATCAGATATGAAGAATTTTTTTCGCAAATTAGGAAAGTTGCCTTTTTAATGAAAATTATTATAAAAATAAGGCAAGTAGTTCCGAATTGATTGTTTCCTTTTTATCTCTTCCAAGGATTAGGAGATTAGAGAAGAAGAGAGATTACCTGCCCTGGGAGTGGTTGTTTTGTGCAGAAGATCACCTTGTGAAGTACCTCGCAAAATCACAAGAAATCAAACAGGGCAAGTTAGTGCTCAAATATAATCAATTAAAACAAAGAATAGCGGTGAATTGCATGTTGCTCCCTGGCAACAGTGCCAAAATGTTGAAGCAATCTATCGAGGGTTTATATTATTGTCGTCGTAGTTCAAATCCTCAATCGATCGAACAATAAATATAATTTATAACTCGAATATCTGTAAATGAAGTCCAAGGTCAAACACAGGGAACAAATAGGAATTCACATGCTAATCTTCAATTAAAACATAAATGAGCACAGAAAATAAGCCAAGAATAATGAATTTCAATGAATAACCTCTACTCAAAATTGATGTTCAATGCATAACATGAGTATATCATGAGTTTAAGAGGACAAAAAGATATCTAAGATAAAATAATGGTGATTTAGATCACCAATTATTAGTCTTAAGCATATACATATCAATTACTCAATAAATCAAATAAATGCACAGTGCCTCAAATAATGCCACAATGTTTTCAACCAAGTCAAACGTCAGGTCTGATGACCTGATGACTTAACAACATGAGCACAGGGCTTCTTCTTCTTCACTTCTCTGCTTCTATTTCTCTTCTTAATTCCTCTTTAGCTTCTCTTCGTTAGGGTCACGACGCTTCTCTATGACTAAGTGTTGGGAGATTGCCCTAAAGAGCAAAACCCCCTACCCCTCTCTCTCTTCTTCTCTTTCTCTCAAACCCAGAGCATTGTTGGATCAGGTTACGGGTTATCAGGTCAAGGGTCTAGGTCTGCATGCATGCAGGTACGAACGAGGGTGCACGGGTGAAGGGGACCTCACCCCCGGCATCTGAGGCAATAAGCCTTAGGTACAAAACACATTTATGCGCCACTACGTGCCTTTCTCCCATTGATGTGGGACTAAATCAACCCCCCTTCCTTCGCACATCCAAGCAGCAGTAGCTGAAGGTGTCTTCGAGCAATTATCAAGCTGCAGCTACTGGGGCCTTTAATGGAGGACCTGGGGGAGCTCCTATGATGTATCTGCGTGACCTGGAGGTAGCATCCACTAAGAACATGGCCGTGTCGTGATGAACAAGCCGGAGACGATGGTGAAGGTGGCGGAGCTCTGGCCAAAAACCTAAAAGTAAGAAAAAGGCCTCATGGCCACATTAGAATACCTCAGGGGGATTGCCGACTGATGGCGGATGTGGTGGTGGCAGTTTTGTAGCGTGAGCGTGTACGTGGTGGTCAGATGGAGGCGAGAAGGTGGTGCAGAAGATGGGTTGTTCGATGGTGGTTGTGAGCGGGCGATAGGGTGAAATAGGAGAGGGCCTTTTAAGTATGGAGGTCAGCGATGCTTTTGGGAGTTGTGGTGAGGCAAACGGTGGCATGTAGTGAGCTCTCGACCTCGTCGGAGCTCGATTGGAGTGAAGGAAGACGGAGGCCAAACGGCGTGAACGACGGTCGAAACGAGAGGAGAACGAGGGGGAAAGAGAGTAGAGAGAGGGAGAAAGCTAAGGGTTCTGAACTAATGGATGAAAAGGCAAGGACGGTGCTGGCTTTGATTGGCTAGCACGTAGGAAGGTGAAAACTCCAGTGGAGGTGCGACGAGGAAGAGGGAGATCTAGGAGCCCCTGAGTTGGTCGTCAAGGAGCGGACAAAGGAGGAGAGGAACATAGCACTCCCAATTTGGCCATTGGGAGACCATGGGACGACAGAGGGAGGAGCTCTCCAGAGCTAAGTCAGAGATGGCTAGGGAAGGAGTTTGAAGAGGGTATTTAGGTCAATACCTAGCTAAGGAGGTAAGGGAGTCGAGGCGAAGCTTATATAGAGCTTAGGACTTGCTGCAAATAAGGGAAGAACCTCAACAAGCTTTGAAATTTCAGGTGTAGAAATCCCTAAAATTTTGAAGGTTCATAATAGCTTTCGGCTTTGATTCCAAGTCCAAGAAGTTGCTTAGATGATCGGGAATCATCTGAGGAACACTCCTTCCAATTTTAGAGGAGATTGAAGGATTAGAGATCTTTCCTTAATTGAAGGTCGGCTGCTCGATGGGTTTAGGAATTGGCTTGAAGGAAGGTGGTAGGTACCTTTGTATGAAGATGATGACAAAGCTGGGGGGCTTGATGCAAATATTTCAAAAGTTAAGGGCATAAATGAGAGTAAAAGAGGTAGACTGGACCAAAATGCAAACTAGGTCAATATGATCTCTTATTAGGCCCAAATTTTTGTATAAACCTAATTTGGAGCCAAGGAATCTGATGGTGAAGTAAGATTTAGGCTTTTACCAAGTTTGATTGGGTAATTTATGCAAAAACCTAAATTAGGGCAATTGTATGTCTGAGACTCTATTTTAGATCAAAATAGGCTCTGATGGTCAAATCAAGGATGCCAAATCCTAGAGAATATTATTTTATGATTTTTAGAGGGTTTAGGTGAATTTTATCCTGACCAAAATCTCAGTTAAATTAAGCAGGTTTGTTTTTAGGTTTTCAGATATCCGTTAATTCTCGTAACGCATGAAAACTCGTTTCTATCTACACGAACCTTATTGTTAGACTTTAATGCATATTTGGCCTTTAATAAACCCCTGAGAAATCCCATGGTTGTTCTGCATTCACGATATGATGGTAAAATTATAGTTTAACCCTGGTTTCATGTTAAACTCTCAGAAAGGATGTAAGTGAATTACGATCCTTTTACGGTTATGTAGGAGCATTTATCAATGGATTATGACTAATTAAAGTTAGATATGGGTGATGATGATGTTATCATCAGTGGAGGAGGCTAATAAGGGGTGAATTTCTTTAGGGATCTGATGAGGTGTGGCTTATCATAGCTAAAATGCCAAAGTTAAGCTAGAAACTAGGTCAAACATTATCTTATTAACATAATAAGTGGGTTAAGTGTGGGAATTAATGAAAATGACCTAAAACATCAAATTTGGATTAAAAATGCATAATTTGGTCAATTTATGAGATATTCTATTCATAAATACAAATTGATGACCCAATTGCTAATTGAACACATTTCTGAGTTCAAAAGTACAAATCAAGGGAGAAATTAACTTCTAAGATGTTCAATTAAGCTTAAATAAAAATCTCATAGCATTTAGACATCATTAGGACCTTGCATTTAAAGTCTTACATTTAGGTCCTCATTCCATAACATTTCCTTACATATAAAACCCTCAAGGGCCTCTTTGCAAGATGTTAGGGACCGCATTACATTACTTTCAACCACTTATGGATTTCTTGTGCAAAATTCCTACCATTTCAATATAAGGTCTTTGGTGCAATTGCACCAAAAGTCCTACGTCTCTCTCCTTCAGCTACTCTTCATGAAGAACACAATCAACCCTAGCCATTCATTTTTGCTCCATCGATTCAATGGCTGATCTGCCTCCAATCATCGCATGCCTACATGCAAAGCTCCATCACCTGCTCAAGATCTGATCTAATAGTACATTTTCATTCTATAACTTCCCGCACATCATCTCATCCCATCGTCCAAGCCCTATTCAACTAATCTCACTGCACGGTGACCACAACCACTTAGTCACTCCCCTAATCTCACGCGACCCCTATCAGCCCCCTCCTACATTTCTCAAGCTGATCATTCACTCCCTCTAGCCTTCTTCCCCAACTTCTTTAGCGCCATTACTACTACGATGGAGCTTCATCTTCTTCGATCTTCCACTTTGCTAGGGATGACGTATGCCTGAGGACATCCCTAAGCTCCTTTAGAGGGCTTTCACTCAGCTGGAGTCCTCTTCCTCCATTCTTCCTCTTCATCCACTAGGTGGAGACCCATAGATCCCTTTCTTCCAATTAGATTAGGTTTTATATGCTTTCTTAGTGTAGGTTACTGCTTTGTTAGCTTAGTTTAGGTCAGTTAGAGTAGCAATTTATCAGTGATTTGATTTGAATTAGTTTAGATTAGGAGTAGATTAGATTAGATTCGAATTTTCCCTCTCCGATCAATTTAGATTGGAGAGGTGTTTTATCACCATCGTTTCGACTCATTGATCTTCCTTTATGCTTCATAATCCGCATTCTACTGATTTCCCTCATAATTTAATTCATAATCCACCCCATCCACCCAAGCATGTCTAGATCCAAAGTTTGTGGACTTCATAATCTAGATAGTGCTCAAATCCACATGGGGGTCATCTCATTCACTCCATATGTTCACAAGGACCCCAATCTCGATTTAATTTCACCGATTCATTCGATTCTTTCAGATTTGGATTTCACACCCAATCTTGAGAGTTGGTGTTAAAACGGATTCAATCTAGCAATTCTAGTTTTGTTTTGCTTAATTAGGTGTATTGCAAGGATTCTAATGTGCTTTAATTTAGATTTTATTTATAGATGAGCAAATGCCCAATTTAAGCCTTGTTTTGGGTAGTTTAGCCAAGGAGAATTAGTGGTGATTTAAGGACAAAATGATGACCCAATGGACTTGAGAGAATCATTAGATCATCCTAAACACAAATTAATGGTGTGTAGGATGATCAAGTGATCAGTTCACTTAAGTGAATTTAAAAGAAAAGCCCAATTTGGACAACATCTTGATCTTAGAAAAAAAAATGAATTCAATTTGATTTCAAATGTTTGAATGAGCTTTTAAAGACTTCTATGTAGGTTTTAATCCATGATGCAAATTAGTTTGATGCCTAGTTTGATCTGTTACCTTTACATTGTCTATAATGTAAGGTAATGGATAAACTAGAGTTCTTAAGGTTTTTAAGGATTTGGAATGTGTACATTGTTTTTAATGATTTCAGACCTTCAAAAGGGTGTTGGGCTTATATTAGATTTGAGCATAAGTACTGATTTGATGATGAAATGGCTTGTTAAGATTTTATTGAAATCAGATTTTTTTTTAGATTTGAGTTGGATTTCTTGAGCACAAGATCAGACCAATTAGGTCTGATTTCACCATCAATGATAGTAGCAATGGTTGCTCGATTAGGCAACATGAGTTGCTGATTGATATAATGTAGCAGCAAAAGCAGCATCAATAGCAGTATGACCTACTGTACAAGTGGCAGCAACTGGATATGGGTTGCTCTTTTAGAAATTCTTTGAGTTGCCTGATGATATACTGTTAGGATATTTTGTATTAAGCATTCCTGTACTATGGAGGTTTTAATTGGGACTGAAATATGCTTGAAAATCATTTTAGAACCCCTTTGCCAGAAATTTGAGAGCTACTAACTATTTAGAATCAAATTTGATATGATTCAATGTTTAATTCATGCTTTAGAGTTTGAAGATGTTTCAACTAATATATGAAAGTATACAAAGCCCTATCTCTATTTTCCAACACCTTGAATGACTTTCTGAGGCTTAACTTCATGGTATAACTTTCTACAAAGCCTTTTATCAGCAACATTTAAGTGGTTAATTGTCCAATAGGGAGATTTGATGAAATTTGAGGATAAAAATCACATTGATTGATCAGACATGCTACATAACGTGTGCTAAGTGTTTTTGAATGTTTGAACTTCATTTCCAGCACATAGAATTGATATCATGGCTTGAGTTCACTTACATCCCTCCCAAGCCTCTTGTGTGCAAGATTGCAAATACATAAAAAATCATAAAAAATTGTAAAATAATAAAATACAAGCATCTTGAGTAGGATTATATATATTTTTCGGTGTGTGTAAAGTTTCAAAGTATTCTGAACCCTCTAACTGAGAGAACATACTAATAGACGATTCAGTCGACTCTAAAACTTAATAAAAGAAACCAAATTTAAAAATATCAAAAAGAGTCACTCTCTCGTCATACCTCTATTAAAGATAAAAACATCATAAAAATCTAAAAAAACCAAAAATTCTACAAAAATACCCTATATATAATATTTATACTTGTAAATATCAATAAATTCATGAGCTATATGTAAATACTACAATATATGTAAATAATGTACATAACTAAATTATAAATGTATTATATAAATTTAAATAAATATTTAGGTTGAGTTATTGTATATATAACCTAATTATATGATTATCTATTAATTTAAAGTAGATTATATGTATATAAAACCATGTAATTATAAATAAATATGTAAACATGCATATTTGTATCTATAACTGTAAAAACGTATTTAAGTAATTATTATATACTGTATTATACTTTTATATTTATTTATGTATGTATTTATTGTAGGTAATTAAGTTATTAAGTTAAATAGATAAATTATTAAGTTAAAATAAAATAAATTAGTAAGTTAACTTATTACTGAAGTAACTTATGTTGTTTATTTGTATATAATAATTTTAAACATTTTCGACATATTTATAATATATTTATACTATATAATAGTATTTATACCTAAGTTATGTATATACCTAATAAAAATGAGCATATAATTGTATATAAATTAAAATAAAGGACTAAAAATAAATTAAAAATATGTAATAAATATTTTATTATGTATATTAACTAATTTATAGGTCAATTGAATAATTAATTTATTAATTTGTACATTAATTAAGTAATTAAGTTCTAATAAAGCTTGTAAAAATCATTAACTTTAAGTAATTTTTAAATATAATTATATAAGTTATTATCCTAAATTAACTACATAATTAAGTAGCCCTATGTAATGGCTTTCCAATCATATATTTTATTTGGAGAAAAGAATTTAAATGGACACACATTCCAAGACTCAAATTGGTCTCACCAGGCGTGTTTCAACATGTTTTGCATAGCAGATTTCATCTCAGCTTTGTGCCACATCGTGTGGCACAAAGCTCTCGCAGCCACATATTAGCCTCAGCACTGATGACCCTCTCGGTTGTCAATGCTGGGCACACATGATCATACAGGTTCCTTGATTTACGTGCAAGCCTGTGTGCATGTGTGCGTGTATGGGCATGTGGTTGTGGGCCTGAATGGGTCTAAAAATGCAATCAAATACAGTAATAAGAAACTAGGGCCTAGGCCTAGTAGTGATTTGATTCGGCCCATAAAGAGCTATTGATCCTGCGAATGGCTTGGGCCTACCCATTAATAAAATTTTATAAAGTGAGAGTTAACTGAAGGGTAAGTTAACGTGAGAAAAATTAAGTGTTGAGTATTTTGACTATTACATGTATATAAGTTAGTGTGTGTGTGTGTTAGTGATTAAATAAGTTAAGAGTATGTATATATATATATATGTAAGTAGTGTAAAGTATATATGTATATAAGTATAGTATAAGTGTATAGTATATGTATATACTTAGTATGTAAGTATATGTATATGTTTTACCTTTTGTGTACGTATGTTTTAAGGTTTTTAGCGACATTTACATATGTCACTGTATATATATTATCTGCCACTATAGATGTTAGTACATGTTAGTATAGCATAATTTAGTATATTTAGCTAGTATTTTTGTGCCTCTATTTAGGCATTGGCTAGTATAGTTGTAATAACTAACATAGAGTAGTTTTGATTAGTTTCGATGCCTGCTTCACTGTAAATATGTTTGAGGCATTATAGTTAGGATTAACTGATGCATTTTGTAAATAATTAACGGATTCATTCATTCATGATTCATTTGTAAATAGACTTGATGTTTTTGGAATAAATAGCATTTTTGGATAATAAAGAGTGATGTATATCAATAACTACTTCCTAGTGAACGACATAGAATAAACTAGTAAAAATTATGTAAATAAATAAAATGATTGAACATTCGTTTGGATTATGACACTATACTACAATAACGATGACTAATTAACTAGTGGTCCAGATCAGAGACGGTTAGGATCTCCCTGCACACTTTGTTCATGCTTGCAAGGAGGTGGAAGCTGCCAAGCTTAGGCTGAGGGTGGCCGGGAATATGGCTACCAAGTTAGATGACTCCTTTGGGAAGATCCATGAGAAGGAACTCGTGAAGATGGGGGAGCTCGATGATAAGCTCGAGGGTGCCTCCATCAACCTCTCCTGGCTGAAAAAAGCGGTGTAGGTGCTAAAGACGTGCCATTCTTTCGCCTTGGAGGAGCATGAGAGGTCCCTAAAGGAAGAGTGCCTTCGCCTAAGCAGTGTGATGGATGACCTCGCTAAGGCCAGGGAGGCATAGGAGAAGGCAAAGGCAGAGGCTCGGGAGACCAAGTATGAGTTAATCAGGGCCCACTAACTTGCAAAGAAGGGGACCAGGGAGATCTGGGAGCTAGAAAGTGCCTCTATGCTTGAGAAGGATCCTTGACATGGTAATAGAATTCTTCACCCTTAATCCTTCCATGCAGGCCAGCTGAGACCTCGTTTCCATCTAGGCCAACAAATGTACCCTAGTAGCCGCCCAATCCATTTTGGAGGGAGGGCATACTGTTGAACGGTTACGAACCTACACTAACGAGATTGGTTTTGGAAAACCTGTCGTTGTAGTTCAAAAGCGAAGAATTCGTGTTCAACAAATAAAATTTATACCGAAATTAAAATTCCAGGTCGAACATAGGGAGGCGGACGTTTGATTTAAAAATTACGCGTTTCTTTTTATTTGTTACAGAATAATTCAATTTAGTACTATCTAATTATTTACAATAAATAGAAGAGAGAGAGAGAGTAAGAGAGAAAAAGAATATTACACAGAGAAATCAAAATGAGATGTAGAATAAACAAGGAATTTTTGCATTGAAGTGACTGTTCATTACAACTAGAAAGCATAAATAATTACTCTAGAAAGTGATAAATTTACTCTAGAAAGCATTAAAAGAATGGAGGGAGAAATGTCCTCCTCGACGATTGCTTGGAGGACGAGTAGATTAATCTAGAAAGCAGTAAATCTATACTAGAAAGCGGTAAAAAGAATAGGGAGAGAGAAATCCTCCTCGACGGTTGCTTGGAGGATGAGCCGGATGGGACGACGTCTGGACGAAGGAGAACGAAGCAGGACGAAGGAGGACGAATCAGAAGAATGGGAACGAAGCAGCACTTCGTCATCGTCGCGGGATCCACTTCCGAAGGGGAACGAAAATTGGACTTTATCTCGCGAGAAGCATCCCGGGTATGGGACAAGCTTCTCTTGAGCTTTGGAGGGGTAGAGAGGAGAAAGAAGGGATGAAAATTTCGTATAGAGGGGGTCTCCTTTTATAGTTGCAAGGAGTGGGGGCAAAATGGACATTACAACTTCAAAACAATAAATGAGGGGTCTTTAGTGACGGATAAAACCGTCGCTAAAGCCCCCAACGTGGGCGTAGCCTCCGCGCCCACGCGCGCCCGCTCGGCTGCCCGCGTGCGTAACGCCTACACACGTCTGCGAAGTCTCAGCCGTCCGATCGCGAGATCGGACGGCTTAAGACGCATCTTCGCCCGCTGCGCTGCGCGCCCGCCCGCGTGCGATCGCGTGTTACGCGCGGGCGTCCAATCGTGCGTCGTCCTGATTGAGCGCGCACGGCCGTTGGATCGCGATCGTGCGGTCGATCGGAGGTGCGCCACCGCTCCAAATTCTGTGTGGCGAGGCTCGAACGTGCGTCCCTGCTTCGCGTTAGAGCGCTCGACCAACGCGCTGGGGTCGCGTTTGTGTCGAGCGCCTGACTTCAGCGCGGGCGCGTCGCAACCATTGGATCTTAATCCAACAGTGGGGAAAGGCGGATGCGGAGACTGTTGAGGTTGCGTGCGGCCGTTTGGGCGGCCGAGATGGCGCCACGTGGCGGCATCTTGGCCATCCATCTTCTGGAAGTTGTAGATGGTGCCACGGATGTCGAATTGACTCAATTTTTGTGTCGTTGGGCTACGATCGTCGATCCGAATTCATCCGTGTGGTCAGATTTGTCATCTGAAGTGCGGATTTACACCATCCTGGCCCTTGATTTTCTAGGGTTCCCCGATCTCTATCTGATGCTACGGATGCCTGATTAGGGCGATCTTGGAGTCGTTGAACTCCAATCGTCGCCCTGATCATATCCATACGATTGGATCTTTGATCCGAGGCTCCGATAAAATGTTTGCCCTGTCCAAGCACATAAAAGGAGACAATTAACCTCCATTTTATTCAAACTACTCTAAATGTGAGATGATGCATGTTATGCAATATTTATATCATGAAATGCAATCCTATGCTTAAGAACATGCATAAATAGACATTTTAAGTAGTGTAAATGTGTTTACATCACATACCTTGACATGGGAGCTCTACAGTTGATTAATTGACCAACTGAATGTCGAGTTTGTCCACTAGAAGGAGGCAAGGCTAAAGGAAGATAAAGCCCCCACTCTTCCCCCGAAGACTCGACCAGCCCTGCTGGGTCCCTGCATTCTCCTGGAGATGGGGATCAGCCTCCTAGCTGCCTAGCCCCGCCCACGAGGTCACCTCGACTCCGCCAACTCCCAAGGTCGACCTTCCAGAGGACTTGCTGTGAATCGCCAGCATGATGGTTTACTTGTTTAAAAAAGAAAATAGTTTTTTTCCTTTTTTTTATGGGTCATTTGATGGGAACGGCCCTTATGAATACTAGTGTTGATGTACTACTGGTGAGTTATTAATGCAAAATGTAGGGAATTTTCTATATATTGAATCTTAGTTACAATACATTCTTAAATTACTCGCATACCATGTGCGAGGGACTAGCTTGCCACTAAGTGTTTGTAACTTGTAGTAGCTGGTGTCTTTATGCTTACATATCTTGTAAGGCCTTTCCAAATTGGCTTCCAACTTGTTGTCTGACTCTGTCATTTGAGATGCCCCACTACGACGCAACACTAAGTCACCTTCTGTGAATTTTCTCTTCTTGACCCACCTATCATGGGAGGCTACTCTCTTCTCCTTGTACACGTCTGCTGCCTTTGATGCTTCCTCCTTAACCTCGTCTACCAAGGCTAATGCCAGGCATACCTGATCTTCATTGGTGAGCAGGTTATACAACTAGGAATGATATGTGGGAAGGAGTATTTCTATTAGCAGCTGGGCCGACATATCGTATAGCAAGTTGTAGGACATGTGGCTAGTCGTAAATGTGAAAAACAGCTAGATGCCCCAGCTGGCATAGAAGTCCCCAAACCTTTTGGAGGAAAACTGCATGTCATTGTTAGTGACAATGGCACTTGGGCACCCACATCGAGCGATAATGTTCTTCTGAACAAAGGTTACGACTCTATTCGCTGTTGGGTTGGCCATGGCCTCTACCTCAATCCACTTTGAAAAGTAATCCACCAGTACTAGGATGAAACATTTCTGAGCCAATGCTGGTGGAAAGGGGCCAAAGAAGTCCATTCCCCACTTGGAGAAGGGAATTGGAGATGCAATAGGCACCATGTTTCCAAGCAGGAGGAGATGGGTTAGGGTAAATTTTTGGCACTTGTCGCACTTGAGTACAAATTCTTGGCACTGTCGCTTCATCTGGGGCCAAAAGTAGCCTATCTGAAGCAAGCAAGCTACTAGGGCTTTGTACCCTTTGTGATTGTCGCAAATGCTCCTGTGGTCTTCTTGGATTGCTTGAGCTGCTTCTGCCAAGGTGAGGCAACGTAATAGAGGGGTTGAATATCCCCTCTTATACAATTGCTCAACCATTAGTGTGTAGCGCAAGGCTTTCAGTCGAAAAGCCCTTGGGTGAGGTGTTCCTGGCGATACTTTGCTTGTCTTTAGGAAGGTTATCATCAGAGTCATCTAGGAGACAACCTGCTCGTAACTAGCGCTTGTGGGGGAAGCACTGAAGGTTTAATGTAGGAGTATGTCATCCTCCTGTCCCTTGGGAATGACTGAAGCCAGGCAGGTTAAGGCTTCTGCTAGGGGGTTGTTGGATCTAGGTATCCTCTTAATTGTGGTTGTTGCAAAATTTAACAACTCATCCTTTACGTGCTCCATGTAGAGGCTCATGTTGGGGTCCTTAGTCTGGTACTCACCATTAACCTGGTTGCCCACCAGTTGTTAGTCTGTGTGTACCTCCAAACACAAGGCTCCCATGGATTTAGTCACTCTGAGATCAGCTAATAAAGCCTCGTATTCTGCTACATTGTTGTAGGCGGGAAAGGCTAACTTGATGGCATACTTATGAGTAGTAGCATCAGGGGTGTTCAAGGCGATTCCGGTGCTAGCCGCCGCCATCATGGAGGACCCATAAACATATAATTTCCATGGTAGAGTGGTGGGAGGACTGGGATTCGTGAATTCCATAACAAAATCTGCAAGGACTTGGCCCTTGATGGACTTTAGTGGCTGATACTTTACATCGAACTCTACCAACTCCATGGCCCACTTCATCTATCTGGTTGACTCGGTTGGCTTGTAAAGCATCTGGTGCAAGGGATAATCCGAGAGTACAAGTATTGTGTGGGCCTGGAAATATGGGCAATGTTTTTTGGTAGACATCATCAAGGCAAGGCCCAATTTTTGGATCACGGTGTACTTTACTTCTACCCCTAGTAAGTTTTGCTCAAAAAATACATTGGCTACTGCACGTTGTCACATTCGCCTAGTTAGATGACACTAATAATTGTCATAGAGGCCTCCAGATAGAGGAGCAGGGTTTCCCCACCCCTGGGGGCTACAAGGATGGGAGGGTCTTGAAGGGATGATTAGCAAGATTTGAACACATAAAAGATTGGGTTAAAAACCCGTTATTGTAGATGCGTAAAAATATAGCAACTAGATAATTTTACTGAAACTCAAAGTGAGTCTGAGGTGGAACACGGGGGGGCTATGTTGATTATATCCGCAATTATATTCTTTTTGTAATTTTTTTTATAGAGGAAACATTCATAGTGGCTATAAACAGCTAATCTACTTGCAATATAAACAAGAGAGAGGATCAATGTTGATGATAGTTCTATGGAGAGAAAGGGGTGAAGGGCGATGGGTGGCAATGTCGAGGGCACGGCTAGGGTTGGGGATAAGGGTGACTGGAAGACATGGAGAACGAAGAATTGGAGGAGAATGGAGAGGAAATGGCCGTCTCATGTGGGCGGGACTGTCAGAGTTGGGTCGAGAGAGAGATGGAAGAGGACGAACGGAGAGGTCCTATGCTATAGATGCAGAAGAAGAGGGCATATGGCAGCGATATGTAGGAACCCCCTTGTGTGCCTTGCATGTGGAGGTGACGGGCACAAACGTGATTCGTGCACAAGGACGTAGCTTCAGTATAGGAGGAAGAACCCTCAGTGCCTGAAACAAGAGGTTCCTGAGCCACGGCTACCCCCACTACTGGCACAGGCTGGCCACATGATTGATGTGGAAATCCCCTTCTCTGAAGATGTACTATCTGCGGAGATGATGTTGAGAGGCACATTGATTGGCGAGGTTATGACTGGAAGCTCGTCTGCTAAAAAGCTTCATCAACTGGTGAGTTCCCTATCACTTGTCTCACTGGGCTGGAAGGTTGTTGTGTTATCCCAGACCCGTTTTCTTATTTTTGGTCTGGGGATGATAGACGTGGAGAGGTTGAGATTTCGCTCGAGTATTTTTGAAAACATTAATGTGTTATGGAGGCTGGTCTCTCCCTTTGATGGGGCACTCCCAGATCGTCTCCCCCAAAGGATGGGTACTTGACGTGTGACTTTAGCCATCAAGGGTCTGCCTCTGCACCTGAGATTGAAAGGGGTGGTCTCTAAGATGATTGATGGGTTTGCATCTATCCTTGATGATACAGTGGTTGCAATTGAGGAAGGAGATGCATAAGTACTGAAAATTGGGGTCGAAATTTTCAGAAGCGGGTCACTGCCTGATAAAATTATTCTAAAATGTGGAGGAAGTTCTTGGCTTATTCATGTGTCAGTGGTTGGGCAGGAAGTCATAAGCTTAGAACTGGGACAGGTTAAGGCGTCTAAAGAAAATCCTGGAGAGGTGCAACAGGTGGAACTGGAGGGTCGTAAGCCATCCGAGGATGCTCCAGGGCCAAAGAAGAGGAAAGAATGCCATGAGGAGGATTCAGAGGGGAGTACGATGGTGGTGGTGAGTGACACTGTCATGAGGGGTGATAAAGAAAGGCCTGAGGAACCTACTTATATCACTAACTGTACAAAGGAAAAAATAGAAGGCAACAATGGGAGAAGTATACTTAGGGATGTGAATCAATTGCCATTTTCTGCTCCTGAAGATCTAAAATTTGGGAAAGGATCTGGTCAAAAGAAAGGGGTTGGGCGATCCCCTTACATGCTTAGGAGGTAGAGAAAGGAAAATATGAGCCCCATTGAGGAAGAAACCATTACAAAGTCCATCATGGTTGAATATGTGGACAACCAGGCACAAGGGGACCATCTTCTTAAGGGATGAGAAATTTAACGTGGAATGTGCGTGGGTTACGCAATAAGGTGAGAAGAGCTTCTCTAATCAGATATTTTATGGAGTGGGATATTGATTGTGCCCTTATTCAAGAGACACATCTAGAGGAAGATAATAATCCTATCTGGGACATCCTGAGGCAGTCAGGGAGAGTAGATTGTGTGGGGATGGCTGTAAATGGCAGATCTGGTGGGATGGCTATTTGGTGGAGAAAGTCCAGCTTTAAAGTGATTGAAGTTCACTGGGCCAGGCATATGCCTACATGTAGATGCCAGAGTCACCAGGGGGAGCTGGATTGGTTTGTATCGTGTGTGTATGGTCCCTGTGTAGCAACTAGCCTGGTGGAGTTATGGGAGGACTTATCAGCAACACATCAAAAGGTCCAAGAGCTACCTTGGCTCGTGGGTGGAGATTTCAACTGTACCTTATCAAGTGGGGACCGATCTGGGGGTAATGCAAATGGTGCAGTGGCAGGTTTCCAACTGATTATGCAGAATCTGGGCATCAGTGAATATCCGGTCAGTGGTATTGAGTTTACTTGGAGAAACGGCAGTGGGCTCATGTCCAAATTGGATAGATTATTTGGTAACTCTAGTCTCTTGGAGCAATTTCAATTGTCTTCATCCATGAGCCTCGAGAGGCCTTTTTCAGACCGTACGCCAATTGTATGGGACAGTGGGGTGAATGCGGATGTTGGTTCATACTTCAAGTTCAAAAAATCCTGGTTTAAAGAAGAGGGGTTTAAAGATATGCTGTCTAGCTGGTGGAAAAGCAAGAAGGTTGCAGGATCTAATACCCAAAGACTGGCATTGAAGTTGGTAGACATGCGCATAATGCTAAGGGAGTATCAGCAGACAGTAACAACTATTAGAGAGTAGAAGAGAGTTGAGGCATTGGCTGAGGTGCAGCAGCTTGATACGAAGGAAAGCATAGTGGGTTTGAATGCTCAAGATCAGGAAGCCAGGAAATATTGGCAGCAGATTATTGTTGAGGGGGATTTAAAGAAAGAGATGGATTGGCATGAGAGGTCTAGACAATTGTGGCTCAAGGAAGGGGATCCAAATACAACTTTTTTTCATCTTGCAGCCAGTGCTCGCAGGAGATTCAACCTCATTTCTACTGTCAAAGTTGGTGAGAGTAACATCTCCACTCATGAAATCAGGAAGGAAGCTGTGCACTATTTCAAGGAAATATCAAAGGCTGTGCCAAGAGGTATGTGGAGGATGGCTGCAACTGCATTCCCATGTGTCAGTGATGAGCAACCTGTAATGTTGGTTGCGCCTATTACTGAATAGGAGGCTATGGATGACATCAAAGATTTAAATAATGAGGGAGCTCCAGGGCCGGATGGGGTTCAAGTCTTTTTTTACAAACAGATGTGGAGTGTTCTTAAAGAGGAAGTGATGGGGGTTATACATGAGTTTGAAAAGGGAAATTTTAGTTTCGAAAGGCTAAACAAATCATACATGTTCTTGTTACCAAAGAAGTCAGGAGCAGAATGTTTCTCTGACTATAGGCCTATTACGCTATTGAATTCCATATACTTAATCATTAGCAAAATCCTCGCCAATAGAATTCGTGGTGTTCTGCAAGGCCTGATTATGCTTGTTCAGTCTACTTTTTTACCTAGGAAGTCTTTATAGGAATCATTTATTATGGATCAAGAGATGGTGACGGGTTGGCACAGAAGGAAGTCTAAGGCCTTCCTATGGAAGGTAAATTTCTCTAAAGCATATGATTCAATTTCGTGGTCATACTTATGGGAAATTCTTAAAAGAAGAAAGTTCCCCACCCTTTGGATCCAGTGGTTGAAATGGTGTATCACGACTACCTCCGACTCCCCCTTGATAAATGGGAAACCATGTAAAGCCTGGATTCAGCCTCAGTATGGGGTGCGGTAAGGCTATCCCCTAGCTCCGTTGATTTTTAATTTTACTGTGGATACTTTAGCCAGATATGCATGTAAGTTGGCAGAAGATGGATTGATAAGGGGCTACTTGATGACAAATAGAAGGGCTCTAGCCCCCATTCTTCAATATGCAAATGACACAGTCTTTTTTATGGAAGGAGGGAAAAGGGAAGCATAAGTGCTCTCTTATATGGTTAACATCTTTGGAGAAATTTCAGGTCTAAAGCTAAATGGAAGCAAATCATCTTTGGTTTTCTTTGGCATGAATGGTAATGATCAGAGTGATATCTCTTCTATCTTAGGCACGCCTGTGGTCTCACTGCCAATCAGATACTTGGGCCTGCCGCTAAAGTGTACAAAGATGAAGAAGATTGATTGGAACTTTCTCTTTGAGAAGGTGGCTACAAAGTTAGAAGGCTGGAGTAGTAGATACTTATCGAAAGAGGGGAAGCTTATACTAATGAATTCTGTGATTACATCTATTCCAGTCTTCTTCTTCTCCATCCTCAAAGCTCCAAAGTCAATCTGGAAGAAACTTGATGTCATGCGTAAGAGATTTTTCTGGAAAGGAGCCTCTCACCAAGGTAAGTTCTTACAACCTGTTAAATGGGATACAAAGTGCTCTCCAAAGAAGTATGGTGGCATGGGAATAAGATCTCTCAAAGAATTTAATGATGCCTTGCTCTTAAAATGGGCGGTTAGGTTGTTGCAAGGGGAACAAAAGACTTGGACAGAGATTGTGCATGATAGCTATGGAGTGGCAAATGATGAGAAAAGTTGTCTGAATCCCACCAAGCCTTCTCCTTTTTGGGCCTCTGTGGTGCGTGCTATGGCTAATAATTGGAATTTGTTCCAATCAGTCTTGGGGGATGGAAGAAGCTTCAAATTTTGGAGTGAAAAATGGGCACCAAATGGGGTGTTAAAGGATAGATACCCTCTTGCATACTCGGCTGCTTCAAATAAAAATGCGGTGGTGTATGATTGTTGGGTTTTGGAATCAAAAAAGTGGAAGATAAATATTGATGAGGGCAATGGTTATGAAACTAGGACATGGATGGAGAATCAACGCCTCTTGCAGGAACTAAATGCTTTCAAACCCAAACCAGAGGAGTGTGATACTTACAGATGGGAGGGGATTTTCTCCCCAATGGCTGCATATGAAAGGCTCATTAGATCGTCCAGATTGGCAGAGGTGGGTGAGATTGGGAGGAACTTATGGAAGTAGAAAGTTCCATTAAAGGTACAAATTTTTTGTGGTTATGTAGAAGGGATGGCTTCATTACGGGTGACATGCGGCATAGGAGGATGGGCAACCCTGCTTAGTTCTGCCAGCTATGTGGGTTACATAATGACTGCAACTACCACATCTTCTCTTCTTGCATGGCTACAGATTGTGTTTGGAGAAAGGTTTGCAGGGGTTCGATCCCCACATGGGAGAATCTATGGAACTCCTTTCTAGTTACAAATAAGCCTCATGTGTCCATGGTGGTAGTGTTATGGTTAGTTTGGAGAGCTGGAAATGAGAAATTATTTCAAGAGAGACCAGTAAGTGTGGATAATATTGTAAATATGTGCTGCACTCATACATATGTGGGGTTCGAGTTTGTAACCTTTTTCTTTATATAGTTGATAAAAGCTCTCCCGGATTGCTATCAGTGATTCAATAGCTTTCCTTTCTGTTTCAAAAAAAAATATAAACAAGAGAGAGAAAGAGAGAGAGAGAGAGAAATAACTTTTGTAACAAATATAATGTCAATTACAACTATTTGTTACAACGACAAATCAGAAAATCTACTCTAGAAAGTATTAAAAAGATAGGGGGTGAGATATTATCCTCCTCGACGAATGCTTGGAGGACGAGCTGGACGGACGATGCCTAGAAGAAGGTGAGCGAAGATGGAGGATGGAGGGTGAATCTGGAAGAACTGGGGATGTGATAGGGCATCGATGTCGCAGGATCCACTTTCGGAACAAGGGCAAGTGGATGGCTGGCAAGACCTCTGCGAAAAGGGGTCAGAAGTGGAAATTTTTGATTTTTAACTCTAGCGGAGCTCCCCGTAGCTTGGGAGCACTAGAGAGAGCTTAGAATTTGAGTTCTTAACTCTTAGAGAGGTTGAGAGAAGAAGGAAGGGATGAAGAAAAATGTGGGGTGTAGGGTCCTATTTATAGTTGAGGACATGGGGGCAAAAGGGGCACTTCACATCTTAAAAATTAAATACAAGTATTTAGTGACACGCATATGTCACTGACAGTAAGCGTTGGTGAAGAAGCACCTCCAATCTCAGCTGCTCACTCCACATCCAATGACTCTCGTGCAGTCGCGTCACTGCTGCCTCATCTTTACACATTAAGTGCTTAGGTTGATCTTAGCCCTCCGATCAAGATCGAAAGGCCGAGAATGCGCTGATGCTACTTCACCTTCAACAATTAAGAGGCAACGTAGCTCCTCTTCTTGTCGTCAGATGAAGATCAGAGAGTTAAGGAACTCGCCTGCTCGCACGCCTCATCACGTCGGATTGGGTGTTCGATGCTACATCATCCCGTGTGTGCAGCTTTGCCTCTATCCAGCACGCCATGTTGTCGCATCCATAGCAGCTCATCACCGATCAGACAGATGAATTTCATCGCACCTGCCTTTTCACAAATTTAATCTGCTTGCGCAGATTCGAGCGCGTGCTGCTTCTTCTTGCATGGAGCTTTGAATCGCTGTGTTCCTCTGCTTCTTTATCGAGATTTTGAATTTAAGCACGCGTGGTCTCATCCGGATGTCTATCCAACAGTTGAGATCTCATGAGCTTAGAAGAAGAAGGAGGAGGTCGGTGGCTGTGGGTGGCTTGGATGGCACCACGTGGCACCATCTGGGCTATCCATTGTTCAATGCGTGTAGATGATACCACGGATGTCAGATTGGGTCGATTTTCACACCGTTGGGCTACAATCGTCGACCTGAACCCATCCATGTAGTTGGATTCATCATCTGAGGTATGGAATTGTACCACCTTGCCCCTTGGCTTCTGATCTTCCTCGGTTTGCATCTGATGCTGCGGAGGTCTGATTGGGGCGATCTTGGAAACGTTGGACTCCGATTGTCACCCTAATCAAATTCGTATGCTTGGATCTTCAATCCGAGGCTCCAAAAAGATATCACCCTATTCCCTTGCTAGAAAAGGACAAATTACTATACAATTTGTACAAATTAACCTAAATGTATGATGCATGTTATTCAATATTTATAATACATGATGCTTCTATGATACTAGGAACATGCATAAATAGGCATTTTAGGTTAATTAGATGTATGCACATCACCCCCATGCTTATCTTTTGTTAGTCCCTAGCAAAACTATATGCTATTTATAAACAGAATTAGGATAAAATTACTTGGCCAATAGTTATTTCTCAACACTAAGAAATTTCTACTAAAGACCTAAACGACAGAGACTCAACAGCACCCAGGTCTCTACCAAAATGCAGACCGCCCAAGCCCTTGCCTCATTTAAAAGCAAATACAATTTTTTTTCTTTCTTTTTCTTCTTTTCTAATTTTTTGGGGTTTTTGAGTTTAGAGTTTCAGGGTATCTTTCTACGGCTACCCAACCCACCTAAGACTCGAAAATAACTCTAAGTTCTAAGCATCTTTTTGTGTGAATGTGATAAACTCACTGATTGGCAAGCAGAACAGACTTAAGGTTTCTACACTCCTAGGTGACCTTGAAAAGAAATTCTACCTAAAGGTGTATCTATCTGACCGATAGCTTTCTTTCTACTTTTTATTTTTATGGGGTCAGCACAAGGGCGAACCTAGTGTATATCTCCCTGGCTTATTCTACTTTCCCACTTCTTTTTAAGTGTTTGGAATTAAATGTGCATTTCATGAGCTCGGTTCTGGACAACCAGCTAATGGGTTGTTACCCACAACAACTTGCTAGCCATACTCGTGTGGTGAAGTGTGGCTTATTGATTTTTTTCTTCTTTTCTATTTCTCTTTTTTTTTTTTTTGAGTACGTGACTTCCCTAATCTAAGTTTACCTAAAGGTAGCAAAAAGAGAACGGTCGTGTGGTTGGGCTTTGGACAACCGGCCAATGGGCTATACCCACGATAACTTGTTAGCCGTACCACCCTAGAAGGTTCATTAGCTACCCAATTTCCATTAAAATCATTGAAAAGTGAGTCAGTGCAAATAGTATATAGATGCTTAGACTAGAAGTCCCCTCAAATAAGAGAGCAAGTTGATAAACCGTGTATTTATCAGGCCAACTTTTTTAACCAATTAGAAATTAATTTTCGAATGATGAGGACTCGAGAATCAAGTTCACATTTTAGTGGACACCCAGGCTAATTAAGCTCGAAGACTTAAAGGGTCTAAGTGTTCAGGTCTTATTGTATCATTTCCTAAAATTGATAAATTTCTAAAACCCAAGTTCTTTTTTCCTAATTTAATTTTTAATTTTTTTTAAATAAAGGGAAAAATAAGGGAAATTTATAAGAAATCCATAGAGCTGACAATATGATTCAGAAATGAATCCACCCCCATTCCTACCTTATGCAATGTCCTCATTGCAACTAAAAGGCAAGAGAAAAGGGTAGAATGAAGAAATTATCACCTGTATTCTATGATGCTCTAATCAGCTCTTAAGTCAGACTGTACAAATGCTGAGTTTAGTGCCATCAGCTAGGTGGGGTCCAACCAAAGAAGTCAGATCAAGGTCAAAGCAACCTTGTCTGAGATGGGTTCTGGGATAACATAGTCAACATAAGGTTTTAGACGTTGTCCGTTGACCTTAAAAGAGTTACCCATCTTTGGGTCAGATATCTAGGAAAGATCAGAGGGGCTTGATTAGCCATATATCCAGGATTAGAAGAAGCAGAAGGACCATGCTCAACCACCTGAGCATGTGTGTGTAGGTCCCTCAAATTCCCATACCCTTGGGCTCGATTGCACTAATTTTGTATGTTACGAATGTTGGGTACGAGTTGAGATGGCAGAGGTCCAGGCAGACGGGTATTAGCAACGAGTCTGGATTGCAAGTTGTCTAGTGAGGTTTTCATTTGTTGCATGAGCTGTAGCATGGATCCTTGCATTTTCACCATCTAATGGTTCAAATTAGCCTACCCTGTGGGTTGATGGGCATTCCATGTTGGTTGATTGACCTGATTAGGGGGCAGTTGAGTGAATACATGACCTTGACCCATTGGTCTTTGCGGTGCATAATTGCTCGGTTAGATTTGGGTCTACTGCCTAGGGTTTTTTCAGGAGAAGTTAAGGTGGTTCCTCCAACTTGAGTTATAGGAATTAGAATATGGGTTGGACCTAACATTCTCTTATACAGCATACACATCCTCATAGGGTGAGGATGGTGCGAAAGAAGGAAAAGGATAAGAGAAATTGGAATCAAAGGCCCCAGTTTGGAACTCGTGGGGTTTCAAGTAATGTTGGCTCACAGGTTGAGTCACTTCCAATTGATTTACAAACTCCCATCCAGTAGGAGCTCATGAAGAATGGAATCCTGAATTCTGGGATTGAGTGGATCTAGAAGTATTTGTAGAGTTTACTCTTCCATTCTTTTAGCAACCAGGACCACTTTATCAAGTTTATTGCAAATCAATTACATATCAAATGAACGAGATTCGTGGACCTCATTAACATTCGATTTGAGTTACTGGGACCGATTGAAAGTGTTTGTAGAGGCATGATTAATAGAATTCTCACTCATTTCCTCAAATAAATCATGTGCACTATCTGCATCCTTGTTGAGGAAATTGCCTCCGCAAGAAGCGTCCACGTGGTTATGGAGTTGCTTAGTCAACCCGTGATAAAAGATTTGCATGAGTTACCATTTCGGTACCTTGTGGTGTGGACACTTCCGCAACAGATCCTAGAATTGCTCTCAGGCACCATGAAGTGGTTCCCCTGGCCGCTGGACGAAAGTAGTAATTGCCTGTCATAAGGCATTGGTACGTCCAACTAGGAATAATTTCTTTAGGAAGGCTGATTTAAGATCATTCCATGTAGCTATCGGCCATCCAATAGTCTGGTACTAATGTGTGGCCTTATCCCTAAGAGAGTGGAGGAAAAGCCTCATGATCATATGCTCCTTGTCTACGTTTCGTGCTTTGGTGGTCTAGACCAAAGTGGTCAAGTCCTCCAAATGCTAAAACGGGTCTTCCAAATCCTTTGAAGGACTTTTCTTTTGAGTTTAGAGTTTCGGGGTAGCTTTCTACGACTACCTAATCCACCCAAGCCTTGAAAAGAACTCTTAGTGCTAAGCATCTTTTTGTGAAACTGCGATAGACTCACTATCAGCAACTATAACAGACTTCAGGTTTCTATGCCCCTAGGTGACCTTGAAAAGGAATTTTGCCTAAAGGTGTATCTGTTTGATTGGTAGGTTTCTCCCTACTTTTTATTTTAATGGGGTTAACACAAGGGCGAACCCAGTGCATATCTCCCCAATTTATTCTACTTCCCTGCTTCTTCCTAAGTGTTTAGGAATTATTTGTGCATTCATGTGAGCTAGTGATGTGCATACATCTAAATAGCCAAAAATGTCTATTAATGCATGTTCTTAGTGTCATATTAGCATCATGTATTATAAATATTACATGACATGCATAATCATGCATTTAAGTCAAATTGTATAAATTGTATAGTAATTGTCTCCTTTTTTGGTTAGGGACAAGGTGATTTTTAATCAGGGCTTCGAACGAAATATCCAACTGTACGGATCTGATCAGGGCGACGACGGGAGTTCAACGACTCCAAGATTGCCTTGATCGGACATAGTTCGAGGAAGCCCAGAGATCAAGGGCCAAGATGGTGTCAATCCGCACTTCAGATGACAAATCCGACCACACGGATGGGTTCGGATCGATGATCGCAGCCTAACAATGCAAAAATCGGCTCAATCCGACATCCGTGGCACCTTCTACATGTCACAGAAGATGGACAACCATGTTGGCACCACGAGGCACCATCACAGCCACCCAAATCGGCCGCAGCACCGCTTCTCATCCTCTGAAGGTGTAGGCAAGGCAAGATCTGGGTCGTTGGATCTTGATCCAACAGCCACGGGTGCGCATGCTTAAAATGTAAGCATGACGAAGAACCGACCATAGAGTAGTGGTCAAGTGCCCTTGCGCAAGCGCGAGGCGCAGGTTCGACTTGCAATCAGAGGCACGGGCGCATTTTATCTCGACCATGCGATCAGCTGTGAACAGCCCAGATCGCCCGATTGGGTGCACGCGCAATTGGATGCCTTGCCTCACACCCAATCGCACGTGCAGGCATGTGAAATTGAAGCAGGCGAGGAACGACCTGAGCTGTCCGATCTTGCGATCAGACGGTTGAGATTTCCTGGATGTGCACTTGGCGTTAAGGCACGAGAGAGGAAGAGGCGCGCGTGGCACGCGCATGTCACCCACGATCTGGCCTTTAGTGATGGATAAATCCGCCACTAAAGACTTGATTTTAATGTTTTTGAATATGGAATGACCAAATTGCCCCCAATCCTTGCAACTATAAAAGGAGACCCCTACCCTATGATATTCTCATCCCTTCCTTCACCTCTCTCCCTCTCCAAAGCTCAAGAGAAGCTTGCCGTACACCTGGGATGCTACTCTAGAGCCAAATCCAAGTTTTCTTGCCCCTGTTCTAGAAGTGGATCCCGCGACGACGATGATGTACTGCCCCATTCCTTCTTCTTCCTACTTTGTCCTTCCCGCTCCGTCCTCCATCTTCCAGGCGTCGCTCCGTCTAGCTCGTCCTCTAAGCACTCTTCGAGGAGGATAACATCTCTCTCCCTTCTTTTTAATCGTTTTCTAGAATAGAATTTTCCGCTTTCTAGTTGTAATCATTTCCCGCTTTCTAGTTGTAAAAATAGTATCATTTTATCAAGTGATTGTTCTCTCTCTCTCTTATTGTTTATATCAATTCCATTGTAATTATCTCATTTTCAAACAAAAATACAAAAAAATATAATCACGGATTTAAGATCGACGTAGCCTCCCTGTGTTCGACCTAGAATTTCTTTACGAATTTCGATAAAGTTTTATCTGTTGACAGATTAGTTCGCAAATTACACTACAACAATTGGTTTTTCTAATCCAACTTCGATCACATGGTTTTCCTCTATCAACATTTTGGTGCCGTTGCCGGGGAGCCAATGATTTTCGATTTTCTTTCCGCATTTCACGCGCTTTATTATTTTTAACTTGCTTTGTTTCTTGTCTATTGTTTTACAGGTACCTTAATAGGGAATCTTCAAGTGGTAGATCAGAGTAAAGTGCAGTTGAAGATAACTGTAAGTGCTCCCCATTCTTCCCCCTCCATAGATTTCATCTCACAACATTAATTAAAACCCCAAATAACCTAGGTGTTTGCATAAATCCTAGGGTTAGTTTGATTGCTTGGATTTCCACTCACATTCATCACATTCATCTCACCCTTATAAAAAAATTAACAAAAAGATATTTCTTGTGAGGTAAATCAACATACACACTACATACACCCACATTTAAGGTACATAACCTAATTGATTTTTATTTACTCAACCGAATTCGGATCTGTGGAATCGGTACACGCAAATCAACATATAAAAGAGTAGAAATCAGTCTAGGTTAATCATTTTGTGTGCTTAACTTAGTGGTACAATTTTGGCAACTTGTTTGAGTTGTTTGGGCTGTATCACTTAATCTAAAATCAACTCACCAAGTAGCTTCCCCTTAGGGTTTTCAATTTAGGTCAATACCAGGCACTTTACTTTACTTTTTGATTTCAAAAAAGATCTTTACCCGTGCTTGAAAATCTGGTTTGCCTCTAAAACTTGATTGAATTAACCTAATTCCAAACCCTAAAAGCTACTTAAGCAAGATTTGAACCTTAAAATCCACTCATCAAAAGTAATCTTACTTGAAAACCCTGGTTGTGCACGCACTCACACATATTCAATCAATCATTAAGGGCACAACCCATCTTAAGGGCCCACCACATTCTATAAGCACTACAATCCCAGGCCTAAATATAATCAAGTAGACATTGGCCTTAAGGACTGATTCGCTCTTCGAGGCCCAGTCTGAGATTGTTTACGATTAACCTGCTTATACTAATCAATCTAATGTCTAGCTAGGGGAGTAGCATCAAATGATCGCGGCTGAGGGGTACACTAGGAACCGGAGGCACAAGTCGAAGGAAGAACCTTCTCCCCAGTCCCTTCTTCTAACTGGTTGGATTGATTGGATGCAAGTAGAGTAAATCGTTTATAATCTTAAGATGGATTCTGAGAGTCTATAGATCCTTAAGCTTCCGCACTTAAGGACAGGCTTGTTTTGTTGTGCTGCAAGGTTCTTATCCCCAGTCCTTCCGACCTCTTCCTAGTTTATGCTGGGAAGGAGGTCATTGAATCCTCGATTGGAAGGACCATTAGAGTATTCTAGGAGGCGTAGATTGGATTTTGGCCAAATTGATCCCATGGCCGATCAACAACCTCCTCTGCCTTAGAATCCATAGGAGGTATTTCAAAGGCACCTAGAACAAATGCAGAGAATGCAAGAATGGTTCCAGAGAATGCAGGGTACTCTGCCCATGAAGGATTTTTATGATCCTTCAAATTATGGGGAACGTCCCGGCGTCCAGATTCCTGCCGAAGACGTAGAAATCAAGCCCCAAGTGTTAAGCTTAATCAAACACTTTCATGGGCTTGTCTCCAAAGATCTATTTCAGCACGTGGAGGACTTGACCACCTAGGTCTAGACCACCAAGGTGCGAAACATGAATGAAGAGAAAATGATCATGAAGTTCTTTCCCCACTCTCTTAGGGATAAAGCTGCTCATTGGTATAGGACCATAGGAAGGCCGATTGCAACATGAAATGATCTGAAATCTGCTTTCCTGAAGAAATTCTTCCCTGTCAAGCATACCAATGCTCTGAGACGAGTGATTACTACCTTCACCTAGCGGCCGGGGGAGCAGTTTCATGTTGCCTAGGAGTGATTCCAGGACTTATTGCGGAGGTGTCCATACCACGAGGTGTCAAAATGGCAGCTCGTGCAGATCTTCTACCACAGGTTGACTGAGCAACTCAGAAATCACGTGGACGCTTCTTGCAGAGACAATTCCCTCAACAAAGATGCAGATAGCATGCATGATTTGTTTGAGGAGATGAGTGAAAATTCAATCAATCATGCCTCCATGGAAACTTTTAACTGGTCCCAACAACCCTGATCGAATGTTAATGAAGTCCACGAGTCTCATTCATTCGATATGGAACTGATTTGCAACAAACAAGATAAGGTGGACTTGGTTACTAAAAGGATGGAGGAGTGGATGGCGGGAAACTCAATGAACAATTCTCGATCCACTCAATCCCAGAATTTGGGATTCCATTCGACATGAGCTCCTTCTAGATGGGAGTTCATGAATCAACTTGATGCGGCTCAACCTGTGAGTCAGCATTATTCGGAACCCCACAGGTTCCAAACTGGGGCCTTTGATCCCAGTTTCTCTAATCCTTCCCTTTCTTTCCCTTCATCCTTACCCTATGAGGATGTCTATGCTATACAGGAGAATGTTAGGTCCAACCCTTACTCCAATGCTTACAATCCGGGTTGGAGGAACCACCCTAACTTCTCTTGGAAAAACCCGGGGCAGCAAACCCAATTCTGACCCAGCAACTATGCTCCACAAAGACCAATAGGTCAGGGTCATGTTTACACTCAGCTGCCCCCGAATCAGGTCAATCAGCCAGCTTGGAATGCCCGTCAACCCGTAGGGCAGGCTGATTTGAACTGACAGATGGTAGAAATGCAAGGATCTATGCTCCAGCTCATGCAGCAAATGAAAACCTCGCTGGACAACTTGTAAACCAGGTTCATTGCTAATTCTCATCAACCCGGATCTCTACCATCTTAACCCGTACCCAACCCGTGTATATCCAGAATCCGAGCAATCAAGCCCAAGGGTACGGGAATCAGAGGGACCTGCACGCACATGCTTAGGTGGTTGAGTAGAGTCCTTTCGCTTCTTCTTCAAATCAAAGGTTTCTGGCTAATGAAGACCCTCCAATCTTTTCTAACCCTCCCCAAGACCCAAACCCGTATGCATCTGCTAATTCAGTTACCTTGAGGAGTGGAAAACAAACTTAGGATCCACAACCACACTGTTCTGATCTACCAAATCCTGGAGAGCCTGAGGAGAGAAAGGAGAACTCTGAAGAAGAAATCATGGCTCAAGAACCCGATTCCAAAGATCTAACTCATGTTCCTTTTCTTGAAGCCTTGATTAAACCTAGGAAGAAGAAGCTTGTTGATAGTAACGAGGAGCTCTTGAATATATTCAAGAATGTTGAGATCAATATCCCACTTTTCGACGCTATCAAACACATACCGACTTATGCTAAATTTTTAAAGGATTTATGCACATAGAAGCGTAAGTCAAGGGAATCTGTTCCGAGGAAGGTGGTGCTCTCCAAGCAGGCTAGTTCTATTATCCTGCATCATCTTCCTCGGAAAAAGAGAGATCTAGGTGCTCCTTTAATTTCTTGTGTCATAAGAGATTACACCTTTGATAGAGCACTTCTGGATCTAGGTGCATCTATTAACCTAATTCCAACTTCTCTTTACGAGAAGTTCAGATTAGGTGAACTTCGGCCGACTTCAGTAACACTACAGTTAGTGGATCGTTCGGTTACAAATCTGCGAGGCGTTATTGAAGATGTTATTGTCAAGGATAAGGATTTCTATTTTCTTGTAGATTTCCTTGTCCTTGACATGGATGTACCTAAAAATTTAAGGAACATGCCCATCACTCTGGGGCATCCATTCCTGGCGACCGTTAAGGCCAATATCAACTGTGAGAGTGGTAGCATGGAAATCGCCTTTGGGGATGAAAAATTGAAATTGGATATTTTTAAGGTGATTAACAAATTCAAGGATTGTGGATTTATAGAAGAACTTGAGGATGACAACTTGAATATTGACACTTGTATGGTCATTTCTGCAATTGAAAGTTCCTCCTATTGTGATGGATCTAGCCCGCAACCCTCTGTGGCAAACCCGCCACACTCTGAAGAGGTTATTGATTTTATTCACTTTCAACCTCTTCCTCTTGATGAATCTTCTTCAGCATCATCTTTACCCTCAATCCAAAACCTGCCCCAGCTCAAACTGAAATCATTGCTTGAGAATTTGAAATATCAATTTTTGGGACCTCAAAAGACACTCCCTATGATTATCAGTGCTAGATTAACTAAGGAGCAGGAGATTAAACTAATCAAGGTCTTAAAGGAACATAAGG
The DNA here is from genome assembly GCA_037157565.1 of Thalassia testudinum. Taxonomy (NCBI): domain Eukaryota; kingdom Viridiplantae; phylum Streptophyta; class Magnoliopsida; order Alismatales; family Hydrocharitaceae; genus Thalassia; species Thalassia testudinum. Next base: position 78,796,867 of record JAZHRO010000002.1, read on the forward strand.
AGGCAATTGGTTGGACCATTCATGACCTTAGGGAGATGTAGTCATCTTACTGCAATCATAGAATATTCTTGGAAGATGGATCCCATCCTTCTCACCAAATGCAAAGGAGATTAAACCCTAATATGCGAGAAGTGGTCAAGAAGGAAATTATCAAATGGCTCAATGTAGGAATCATTTATCCGATCTCTGATAGTCCTTAGGTAAGTCCCGTGCAAATTGTTCCCAAGAAAGCTGGGATTACCGTTGTGACTAATGAGAAAGGAGAATCTATCACAACTCTTTCAGCTTCCTCTTGGAGGGTTTGTATTAATTACAGGAAGCTGAACATAGCCACAAAAAAGGATCATTTCCCTTTGCCCTTTATCGATCAAATCCTTGAAAAACTAGCTCGGCAGAAGTACTTCTGTTTCATAAACGATTACTCGGGATACAATCAAGTCCCTATCCATCCCGATGATTAGGAAAAAATGACTTTCACCTATCAATACGAAACCTTTGCTTTCCGTAGGATGTCATTCGGCTTATGCAATGCACCTGAGACTTTTCAAAGATGTATGCTTGCCATATTCTATGACATGGTGGGAGAGTTTATGGAAGTCTTCATGGATGATTTCTCTATTTTCAAAGAATCATTTGATTCTTGTTTGGCAAATCTTGAAATGATCCTTAAAAGATGCATCAAAACAAGACTGGTCCTTAGCTGGGAAAAGAGTCATTTCATGACACAAGAAGGCATCGTCTTGGGTCATGTAATCTCTGAATGGGGAATTGAAGTTGACAAAGCTAAGGTTGATGTTATCTCTAAACTTCCTCCTCCCACATCTGTCAAACAAATTCGATCATTTCTTGGTCATGTGGGGTTCTATAGGAGGTTCATCAAGGACTTCTCTAAGGTTGCTGGCCCTCTGAGCAACCTTCTCGCCAAAGATACACCGTTTGATTTCAACGAATCATGCCATAGGGCATTTGATTTTCTAAAAACTGTAGTCACTTGTGCTTTGGTGTTGTAGCCATCGATTTGGACAGCCCCATTTGAGATCATGATTGACGCTTCTGATACACAGTCGGGGTTGTTTTGGGTCAGAAAATTGACAGGAAACCCTCTGTCATCTACTACGTTTGCAAAACTCTGGACGAGGCCCAGAGGAATTATACTGTTACTGAGAAGGAATTGCTAGCTGTAGTATTTGCTTTGGAGAAATTCAGGGCTTATCTCTTAGGATCTCATGGCATAATATATACTGGCCACTCAGCCTTGAGACATCTCTTGGCCAAAAAGGATGCCAAACCCTAGCTTATTCGATGGATTCTTCTTCTTTAAGAATTCGATCTTGAAATCAAAGATAAATCCGAGGCACAAAATGTAGTGGTGGATCATCTTTCGAGACTTCTGAGTGATTCCTCTCGTCCAAATATTCCGATTGTTGATACTTTTTCGGACAAGACTATCCTTGCAGTTTCAGGTGTCCAAACTCCGTGGTTTGCAGACATTGTAAATTATTTGGCTGTTGGTCAAATCCCTCAGGATTGAACCAAGAAACAACGAGATAGACTCAAATCTGAGGCCAAATATTACTTCTGGGAGGACCCTAAACTGTATCGCATCGGCTCTGATCAGATTATTCACCGATGTGTTCCGGATAATGAATTCAAAAGTATACTCAAGTTCTGCCATGCATCTGCGTGCAGTGGATATTTCTCTGAGAAAAAGACGGCTGCAAAGATTTTGCAATCTGGATTTTATTGGCTGTCTTTATTCAAGGATGCCCAGGAATTCTCAAGGTTGTGTTCCTGATGCCAAGCACTTGGGAGCATAACCAAGAGAGACATGATGCCTCTAAACCCAATTCTTCCCATCGAAATCTTCGACGATTGGGGCATCAATTTCATGGGACCTTTCCTCCCTTCATTTGGAGACCAGTACATTCTCATCGTTGTTGATTACATGTACAAGTGGATCGAGGCTATTCCCACCCGAACTAATGACCACAAGGTGGTCATCGATTTTGTCAAGAAGAACATCTTCAGTCAGTTCAGGATTCCGAGGGCCATCATCAGCGATGGTGGTACTCACTTCACTAATGCCCAATTCCGTAATTTACTGGTAAAATATGGGGTAAATCACAGAATCTCCACACCTTACCATCCCCAGATGAATGGGCAGGCCGAGATCTCCAATCGAGAGATCAAGAATATTCTTCAGAAAATAGTTAGGCCTGATTGTAAAGAGTGGACTCAAAAGCTTGAGAATGCTCTTTGGCCCTACTGTACAGTGTACAAAACGCCTATCGACATGTCACCGTTTCATTTGGTGTATGGAAAGGCATGCCATTTACCCGTAGAAATTGAACATAGGGCATTCTGGGCAATCAAGCAGTGTAATCTGGATTTGAGTTTAGCCAGAAAGACCAGGAAACTCCAACTATCTGAGTTGGAGGAGCTTAGAAACGATGCATACGAGAATGCCAAGATCTGTAAGGCTTGGACCAAAGCTTTTCATGACCAATTGATATCCCGTAAGAGCTTTGAGCTGAACTCGAAGGTCTGGCTCTTTGATTCTTGACTTAAGCTCTTTCCCGGCAAACTTAAGTCAAAATGGAACGACCCGTTCATCATCGATCAAATATTTCCAAACGGGGCTGTTCAGATCTCTAACCCAAAGATGGGTAATTCATTTAAAGTCAACAGTCAACGTCTGAAGCCTTTTATTAACCGTATTATTCCAGAACCAGTTTCAGACACAGTTGCTCTAATCATATTGTGATTACTTTGGCTAGACCTCACCTAGCTGATGGCATTAAACTCAGCAGTTGTACATCCTGACTCAGAGCTGACCCGAGCATCATATTCAGGTGATACCTTCTACATTCTACCCTTCCTTTCATGTCTTTTATTCTCAATGTGGACATTGCATCAGCTAGGCATGGGGGGGTGGATTCATTTCTGAATCAATTTGTCAGCTCTATGGAATTCTTGTAAATTTTACTTATTTTCTTATATATATATAATTGGATTAGGAAAGAATACTTAGGCATTTGGACTTTTCAATCTTAAGAAATATTATAGTAGGATCTGAATACTAAGACCCTTCAGGTCTTTGGGCTTAATCAGCCTAGGTATCCACTAAAATGTGGATTTGTTGATCGAGTTCTCACCATCCTAAATTATATTTCAATTTGATTAAATAAGTTGGGGTGATAAGTACATGAATTATCAATCCACCCTCTGATTTGAGGAAACTTTAAGTCTAAGCATCTACACACTATTCACACTAACACGTTGTTCGACGATTTTAACAAAAATTAGGTAGCTAATGAACCTTCTAAAGTGGTATGGCTGGCAAGTTATTATGGGTAACAACCTATATGTAGGTTGTCCAGAGTCCAGCCAGTGGACCATTCTTCTCCTGCTGCCTTTAGGTAAATCTTAGACCAGGGAAGCCACCTACTTAAAAAAAAAAGAAAAAAAATCCAAAAAGAAAAGAAAAAGAAAAAGAAAAAGAAAAGGAGAAAAGAAAAACACAATAAGACACACTTCACTGCACTAATATGGCTGGAAAGTTATCGTGGGTAACAGTCCATTGGTAGGTTGTCCAGATCCCAGCTTAAGAAATACACGTTTAATTCCTAAAACACTTAGGAAGAAGCGGAGAAGTAGAACATGCCGGGGAGATATACACTGGATTCACCCTTGTGTTGACCCCATAAAAATAAAAGTAGGGAGAAAGCTACTGGTCGTATAGATACATCTTTAAGCAGAATTCTTTTTAAGGTCACCTAGGGGCGTAGAAACTTGAAGTTCGTTCTGATTGCCAATCAACGAGTCTATCACATTCACAAAAAGATGCTTAGAACTTAGGGTTCTCATCAAGTCTTGGGTGGGTTAAGTGGCCGTAGAAAGCCTCGCTGTAACCCTAAACTCAAAAATCCAAAAAAATTAGAAAAGAAGAAAAAGGAGAAAAGAGATCCTTCTTTGAATAAGGCGAGGGCTTGAGGTGGTCTACATTTTGGTAGATACTCGGGTGTTGTTGTGTCTTTGAAAGTTTAGGTCCTAAATAAAAATTTCTTAATGTTGAAAATGACTTTTGCCCAAGTAATCCAATCCTAATTCTTTTATAAATAGCATGTAGTTTTTGCTATGGACTAGCAAAAGATAGGCATGGGGGTGTGATGTGCATACATCTAAATAGCCAAAAATGTCTACAAATGCATGTTCTCAGTGTCATATAAGCATCATGCATTTTAAATATTGCATAACATGCATAATCATGCATTTAGGTCAAATTGTATAAATTGTATAGTAATTGTCTCCTTTTATGGTCAGGGACAGGGTGATTTTTAATCAGGGCTTCGGACGGAAGATCCAATCATACGGATCTGATCAGGGCAACAACGGGAATTCGATGACTCCAAGATCGCTCTAATCGGACATCCATATCATCAGATATAGTCTGAGGAAGCCCAGAGATCAAGGACCAAGATGGTGTCAATCCACACATCAGATGACAAATCCGGCTGCATGGATGGGTTCAGATTGATGATCGCAGCCTAACAACACAAAAATCGGCTCAATCCGGCATCCGTGGCACCTTCTACATGTCACAGAAGATGGACAGCCATTGTCTCACCACGTGGCTCCATCACAGCCTCCCAAATCAGCCGCAGCACCGCTTCTCATCCTGTGAAGGTGTAGGCAAGGCAAGATCTGGGTTGTTGGATCTTGATCCAATGGCCACGGTGTGCATGGTTAAAATGTAAGCGCGACGAAGAATCGGCCGTAGCGCAACGGTCGAGCACCCTTGTGCAAGTGCGAGGTGAGGGTTCGACTTACAATCAGAGGCACGCGTGTGTTTTATCTTGACTGCGCGATCAGCTCTGAATGGCCCAGATCACCCGATCAGGAGCACGCGCAATTGGACACCCGGCCTCACACCTAATCGCACGTGCAGGTGCGCGAAGCTAAAGCGTTCGAGGAGCGATCTAAGCCATCCAATCTCGCAATCAGATGGCTGAGATTTCTTAGACATGCACTTGGCATTAAGGCATGGGAGAGGAGGAGGCACGCGCGGTGCGGGCACGTCACCCATGATCAAGCCTTTAGTGATGGATAAATCCGACACTGAAGACCTAATTTTAATGTTTTTGAATATGAAATGACCAAATTTCCCTCAATCCTTGCAACTATAAAAGGAGACCCCTACCCTATGAAATTCTCATCCCTTCCTTCACCTTTCTTCCTCTCCAAAGCTCAAGAGAAGCTTGTCCTACACTAAGGTTGCTACTCTAGAGCCAAATCCAAGTTTTCCCGCCCCTATTCTAGAAGTGGATCCCACTACGACGATGACGTGCTGCCTCATTCCTGCTTCTTCCTGCTTCGTCCTCCTTCTTCTTGCTCTGTCCTCCGTCTTCCAGGCATCACTCCATCTAACTTGTCCTCCAAGCATTCGTCGAGGAGGATAACATCTCTCTCCCTTCTTTTTAATCGCTTTCTAGAATATAATTTCCCGCTTTCTAGTTGTAATCATTTCCCGCTTTCTAGTTGTAAAAATAGTATCACTTTATGAAGTGATTGTTCTCTCTCTCTCTCTCTCTTATTGTTTATATCAATTTCATTGTAATTATCTCATTTTCAAACAAAAATACAAAAAAATATAATCGTGGATTTAAGATCGATATAGCCTCCCTGTGTTTGACCCGAAATTTCTTTACGAATTTTGGTAAAATTTTATCTGTTGATTGATTACTTCACAAATTGCACAATGACGAGTTTTTCAAATCCAACTTCGATCGCGTAGTTTTCCGCTATCAACAGCTAGGTTTTAGACAACCGGCCAATGGACTATTACCCATAGCAACTTACCAACCATACCCGAAGTGTAGCTTTTTTTTCTTCTTTTGTATTTCTCTTTTTTTTTATTTGGAAATTTTTCTTTTCTTTTCTGAGTTGGTGGCTTTCCTGATCTAAGATTTACCTAAAGGCAGTAGAAAGAACATGGTCATGTAGCTAGGCTCTGGACAACTGGCCAATGGGTTGTTACCCACGACAACTTGCCAGCCATACTAACCTAAAAAGTTAATTAGCTATCTAATTTTCATTAAAATCATCGAAAAGTGAGTCAGTGCAAATAGTATGTAGATGCTTAGACTATAAGTCTCCTTAAATTAGAGGCGAGTTGATAAGTCATGTACTTATCAACCCAACTTATTTAACCAATTAGAAATGAACTTTTCGAATGGCAAGGACTCGAGAATAAAGTCCACATTTTAGTGGACACCCAGGCTGATTAAGCTCGAAGACCTGAAGACATTTTAATTTTTAGAATCTAACCACGAATAGTTAGGTCATCTCCACAGGGAGGAATTAGCCTATTTAAACTAGTAAATAGTGTCTCGTTTATTCAGGAAACTCAATGGGTGTGCATGCTAATTCGTGCTATTCTTTTTCTCACATAACTGCACGTTTTAACCAATTAATCAAGAATGTAGGTGTTTAGATGCAAAATCACCACCATATAATATTTTGTTAACAAGTGATCTTGATACTGGTAAATACTGTAAATACTGATTTCTAGAATATAACTTATTTACCATAATATCTATGCATTGAATCATTCATGTGATATATGCATATGCAAATAATTTATATGAAGTAGGAGGACCATGCAATTTCACCACAATAATGTAATGCCTAAAATAAATGAATAGGAACTTCCGCAATGGCATTTAAGGTAAATATTAATTGATGTATCACTGTAGCAAAATAGGGGATTTTGTTCCCCTCGTGCATCGCGGAGGAGAAGGCATGACTGGCTGCAAGGGTCGTCGGAGAAGCTGGGTTGGAGGAGAGGAACACTCCGGTGGTGGTGCGGCAGCCTACGGTGGTTGGAGATGCCACCAGCGATGAGGAAGAGGTGCAACAGTAGTGGTTCCTAAGGAGGCGTGCGTAGGCGTCGGCTGGTGGCGTGAAGCGGAGGGGAGCAACAATGGAGCGAGGGCATCTCAACAGTGGTGTCGGCGACGAGAACAGAGACTGGAGGGGGGCCGCAGGGCAGGCTGGTGGCTGATGGGTTCTTTTGGTGGAGTTGCAGGTGGCCTGTTGGGAGGAAGAAGACGAAGCGGACTACTGGCATCACGCGCATGCCTGCGCATGCGAAGAGCGTGGGTACGCTAGCTGGAGCGCGGGCGAGCAACGTAGTGCGCGCAGGCGTGTGCACCGTGCACGGCTATGGCTGCCTTAGGTCCTTCCTGCCGATGGAGAATAAGGTGTGCAAGCAGGCTGGGCGGTGGTGCGCGGGCGTGCACACAATGCGTGCGGGGCCGGTTGTGCACGCCTTAGGCTGTGTACGCACGCGGCTGGAGAGCGGGATCTGTTGTGTGCGCATGCAGGTTGGAGATGGTGTAGCGTGCGGTGAGGGCGGTGAGAGGTTGGCGGTGCGCAGAGACCATGGTGCACGCTTCCTTCACGGTGGTGGAGATCGAGGATAGTTCCCCGCCAAGAGGAAGGTGGATCAGACCCTCTCCTCGGTGGATGCGGCTTATTTTTTAACCAAACTCTCCTCCTTTTCCTTCGGCCGCAAGTATCTCCAACAACTCGCAATGATCGTGAGTGGTTGGAACGGTAGATAAGCACGGGCGATTCCTTCTTCAGACGTCTACCTGGAGCATCAGACATCTTAAAAAAATATATAATGCCACGAATTTGTGACAGTAATTCCAAACGTCCAATCCAAGTCCAAGACGTCTTATATAAGTAAAAGTTAGCTCCTGATTCTTGCACCTAACTTGCATTTATCAAATAAATTATATTATCATAACATGTGCTATTAAATGTAAAATTGAAGCATAAAATTAAATGCAGGCCAAGGTGAATTGCCATATAACTCCTAATTAATTAACAACTAAGAATAAATAATTAAATAGTACTTGAGCTAAATAATAGTCCACAAAAGTGGACTTATCAAAGGATCTAAGTATTCAGGTGCTATTGTATTATTTTCTAAAATTGACAAATTTCTAAAGCCCAAGTTCTCTTTTCCTAATTCAGTTTTTTTTTTATTTTCTTTCAAAAAATAAAGGGAAAATAATAAGAATCTACAAAGCTAACAAAATAATTCAGTTAAGGATATCAACCGCCCATGCCTATCTAATGCAATGTCCTCATTGTATTAAAAAGGCATGAACAGAGCAAAGTAGAGAAGAAAGCACCTGAATTTCATGATTAACAGGTCAACTCTAAGACAAAAAAGACTGTATACATCCTAAGTTTATTGCCTTCAATAGGCACACTATACAGACAAAGAAGAAATCAAGAATTCACAGGTGTGGGTCATGATCAGAATAAAAAAAGTAATTTTTGGACCCATAAGCAGGTGTCTACAAATGTGGACTAGATTATGGTGTAGACCTTTACCAAGGGTCGAGTGGTTCTAAGGTTATGGATAAAAATTACCCAAAATCGGAGATCATTGTGTAAGTGGGGTCAAGCCTACGGTTTGTAAGGATGCAACCCAAGTTCAAAAAGTTGGTCAATAGAAAAATCAAGATCAAAAAGGTAATCAATGAATTTGTGCTTAGGTTACACATCCTCAAAGTAAAAAATATCATAAGGGTCCTGATAAAAAGTTGGTGGTTTCAGTCAAATAGGAACCCTTAGATCAAGAATTCTCTTTCCCCTGGAATTGGCTTTCCAGATCTTTATTTCCATATTCCTATCCTCCACAATCACAATTTCCAGGACCTTACAAATGTCATCATCCCCATATAAAATATCCAAGTCCAAAATTTGTGGCTTAATCAAAATTGACTTGGGTTTGATAATCTCAAGAAGATAACCATCATTATGCTCAATGGGGAGTGATTGAGGAATGGGGGTATGAATTGAATCCTTTATGAAATCAGGACCTGAATCCTCCATGCTAGCCCCAGTTAGATCAAAATCCTCAATTACCGGGCTATCAAATGATTCATTATACTACTCAAGCCCATATGTCTCACTAAAATTATCTTCCTCAAACTCAGGTGAGATTTCACATAAAGATTCTTCACCATCAGAATCAAAGAATTCTGGATCTGCATTAATATATGTCTCAAGATCATCTATCATTTCTTGGTCCATGGAGACATACTTTTCCTCGTACCTTGGTTTAGGGATCTTGAGTGAAGAAGTCAATTCTTCCTCAATTGGTTTCACTAGACCAACCAGGTCATCCTCGGTCTTATAAAATGTGTTCCCCCTACAGGTACCTGAGCGGGTTCTGACATTGGCTCTTTTGAAGGCGGTTCATCTTGGGAATCATCCCAAAATTGAACTAAAGCAACCATAAATTTCATCCTCAATTTTGTCAATTTCCCAAGTAAGAACTCACCTGAGTCCTTATCCTTAACATCTTTGAACAAATCCAATAAATACTTGTTAAGATCGTCAGTCATTTGAATCAGAGGCTCCAATTCTTCAGTGAAGGGTGTTAGCTGAGCTTCTAAAGATTATATGGTATTCCTTAAGTTACCTGACAGCCTATCTTGAACTGATTTCACCTAAACCAAATGGTTTGATTTAGGGTTGGGTGGGTTTGGGTTCAAACCAGGAGAGTCAAGAAATTGAGGTTCCTGGGGCCTCCCTGGTAGTAAGTCTTTTTTTATTGTTCAATGAGGGGTGGTGACCTATATACAGTGTAATCCTAAGAAGGGTAATAGTTGTAATCAGCATATCCTTCTTGATTGTAGATCGGGTTATGTTGATCATATAGAGGTGCAGATATATAATCATTATAGCTTGGAGAAGGATAGAAATCACAATCATGATGTCTAGGGTTAGACCTTGAACATGGAGGTTCAAAATTGTATCCCTAATTCGAGTTATCCCAACTAGTAGATGGTTAGGTACAGCACAGGTTGGGATAATAATCATCATATTAGGGATAAGATGTGTCAGGAGGGTAGGAGTGGAAATGTATGTAGGATGTGGAAGGATCTATGACAAAATGGGAGAAAAGAAAGGCACCCTACAGTACAAACAAGCAAACTTGTCCTTAGGTAAGGTAGCCTAAAGATTTATAGACTCCCAGAACTCGTCTTGGGATGAAAGAAACGATTTGGTCTACTTCTTTCCAATCAATCCAACCAGTTAAAGGGAGGGAGTGGGGAGAAGGTTCTTCCCTTAGCTTTCACCTTAGGTTCCTTTGATACCCCCCAACCGCGGTTGTTTGACACTACTCCCCTAGTTAGACATCAGATGGATCGGTAGAAGCAGATTAATCGAAAATAATCTCAATCTGGGCCCTGAAGAGCAAGTCAAATCCTTAAGGCCAACATTTACTTGATTTTAGTTAGGCTCAAGTTTGAATGTGCTTGAGAATGTGATAGGCCCTTTATCTAGGTTGTGACCTTAAAGGTTAGTTTCAATGTGTGTGCATGCACAACCAGGGTTTTCAAATAAGGTTGATGATTTGCCTTTTAGGGTTCAACCTTGTTTAGTAGCTTTTAGGATTCAATCCTTAGGTGTATTCAGACAAGGTTCAGTTGGCACACCGGGTTTTGAAAGCACAGGTTCAAATATTTTCCTTTAAAACTCAAAAGAATGTGGAGTGCCTGGTTAATTCCTAAAAGTTGAATCCTAAGGGGTAGCTACTCAATGAATCAATTTTATGCTAACTGGTGTGGCCCAGACAAATCAGACAAATGGCCTAATGCACCACTAATTAAGTCACCCAATTAGTTTTATCCTATTCTAATGTCTAATCACTTATTCGTATAGTGAGTTGAGGTGTACTAGGTCCTTATGTCAGCTTCCCGGTTAAGTGATTAAATTAGACAAAAGTGGTGTACTAAAGTGTGTGTGTGGGTGTATAATATATGTAAATTTAAATAAATTCCACAATTATATCTTTTTTATGTGGGGATGAGGTGGGTGGGAGTGACAAACAAACAACCGACCTACGTTAGGGTTTATAAGAGCACCTACGATGATTTTCGTTTGTGTTATTACGTGGTGGAATGAAAACTAGTGGGTGGGTGGTGGGATATCCTCACAAATCCATCAACTGTACTTTGCTCTAATCTACCGCTTTTACCTGCCTTGAGAGAGTACCTGCAATCATAATAAGAAAGGAGAGAAGTGAGGTAAAAGATAAGTTGGAAAACGTGAGAAATCAAAGAGCATTGCATCCCAATGGTAACACCATCATTCGCCACAACTAGCCTGAATTAGTTGGAATCAAGAGATAAAATGCTTTTAACTGATCTCCTAAGGACAATAATTCCACTCTAATCTATTCTGAGAAGAAGATAATAAAATAATATTAATTATGTTATTTTAACATCACATCACAAATTTAAATTAACCACGGGGTTACTCAGGAGCTAATTAAAGGTCAATTGAGCATAAAAGACCAAAAAGTAGGTCTGCACTAACTGAAACAAGGTTTCACGCATTTCAAGGGCAAAAATAGGACACAAAACACTATTTATCAACCCTACTTAAATTGGAAAGGTTCTGGTAAAGATAAAATTAATCTAAACCTCCTTAAATTCATAGAAAAATATTCTAAAAGTTTTGATACCTTTCGTTTCACCATGTAAACCTATTTTAACCTAGAATAGAGATTCAGACGAGATTTTGCCCTAATTTGGGATTCTCTACAATTTACATAGTCAAACTTTATCAAAACTCAAATCCAAGTTCACCATTAGATTCCTTGGGTCCAAATAAGGTTAAGACTAAAATTTGGGCCCAATTAGAATCCATCTTGACCTAGTTTGCAATTTAGTCCCTAAAATCTCTATTCCTTACATTCAAGCTCCTAACTTTCAAGTTTCTTGATTTAGCTCCCTAACTTTGTTGTCATCTTCTCAAAAACACCCCTACCGCCATGAGTGTGAATAGAGTCTTCCCAACCCAAATCGCGCAAACTCAATCTTGATTTTCTCTCTGATTTCTTGATCAAATCCCTCCAAATTTGGCAGGATTGATCAGGAAGAGGATCCCTTTCCATTGAAACTGATCTTAGGTCCTAATTCACACCATAGAACCCTAGCAAGCTTTGAGAAATCAGGGCTTTGTTTCCATAGCAAGCCATCTAATTTGATGTTTCTAGGCAATTGAAGCCCAAAACCTTCATCTATATAAGATTCCCGAACTCCCACGATTTAGGGGAGCTATGTTTAAGGACAAAAATCCTCTTCTCGTCCTTTCCCAACTGACTCCGACTGAAGCTCCGACGAGCCTCCTCGACATCTTCCTTAGGCCGACCAATGGCCAAATTGGTCGGTCATCCACCCTCCTTACCTTCGTCTGCCTCTAGCCAGCCAACGCTGAGGCTTTCCACCCCTTTCCTCCTTGATGTTTGCATCACTGGAGAATTCACCTTCCTCGGTGTCAGCCAATCAAAGCTGGCATGATTCCCCATCCCCTTTGTCCATAAGTATGTTCTCTTTCTTCCTCTCTCTCCCTAACATACATATACCCCCTTAGAACCTAGGATCGACCACCACACACTTGTCCCCCCCACCGTCTTCCCCACAGCCGGCACGAGCTCAGACGAGCTCCCGCTGGCACTCCAACTTGGGTTGTTCTGAAGACTTATGCTGTGCTTTGAGCTCTTAAGGCATCTGGCTCTCTGCGTTGACATTTGATTATGGGTGCTATTGGCTTATTAATCTGACATGGATATTTGAATACGTGGTTGAGAAACCATTGTAACGATATTGAATTGGTTTAAGAATTGAGATTATCTTTGGGATATGTGCTTGATTGGTGGGATTAAGTAGTGATTCAATTCACCATTTTTAGGGTTGCTAGTCTTCTTTTTATCCCATTGACCTTTCAAGATACAATTGCTTATTATTGAATATATTTTTGAGTATATTATTCATTGCATATCTTCATTAGTGTGCTTGTTGTTTATAATTGCGACTAGTGTTGTGAATTTCATATTTTCTCCCTACGAACAATCTCGAACTCATTTCCTATTTTCAAGATAATAAATTTTAAATGCTATATCAATTTTCGTCACTATACTACAACGTGATATTTTCTTAAACACAACTTTTGTCGACCCAACACTCGACAACAACACTAAAATGATTAGCTAGATTTCGCTGTGAAAAGTTGAGTTTTTGGAAAACCATAGTTGTAAAATTCGCAAGAAAATCTGCTACTAAATAAAATTTATAACCAAAACTCTGGTGAGTTCTTAGTCAAACACAGGGAGGCAAACGTTTGATTAAAGATGGCATTTAGAATTATTGTCACAAAGTAAATTAGCTGGTCGAATTAAATCTACACTAGCTATTCTACTTAAATAATAAACAATAGAAGAGAGATAGAATAATACAAAGGAGAAAATAGGGAGAGAGAGAACAAATATTTTATAACCATAGGAGCATGTTCATTACATCTACTTGCTACTAGTACAAACCTGAAAATCTATTCTAGAAAGCAACAAAAAGATAGGGATGAGAAAATCCTCCTCGACGGCTTCTTGGAGGACGAGTTATGTTGACGGAGCACTCGGAAGAGGGTGGTGAGATGCTGGATGAGAGAGAACAAAGTTGAAAGATGAAGGATGAAATAGGGCGACGTTGCAACGGGATCCACTTCTCGAATGGTGGTGAGAGGACAACCACGGGCTCTCCACGAACGGAGGTGAGAAGGTGGAAAAATTATTTTTAAGACTCTAGTGGAGCATTCCGAGTATGGGGCTAGCTCTTTAGAGCTTTTGAGAAGGTGAGAGGAGAAGAGAAGGGATGAAGAAAAATGAAGGGGAGATGGCTATTTATAGGTGTGGTCATGGGGGCAAAGAGTCTTTCTAAGGGCTTTAAAATAAATGTAAGGCCTTTAGTGACGTTTGTGCATGTCGCTAAAGGCCACACGTTAGTAAAGAGTGCATGCAAGGAGAGCTGCCCATCTCTGACCACGTGTGACCACGTCACCACCTCCTCCTCTTCAATCATTCACATGCCTCATCATGCCCGATCAACCTCAGTTGTTCGATTGCACATTTGATGGCTTAGAATCGCACATGCTTCGCCTTCGCAATGCATGCCACACCCGCGTACAATCACACATGCCATCGTGTGCATGTGCGGAACGCTCTCATCTGGCGCATGAGAGGGCTCCATGTCACCTTTTGATCATCATCATGCGGCCAGATTTTGATTAGGTGCACCTTCAGCAAATTTTGCCTCCTCGCCATGGCTCGATCGTGCACCTCGCATTATGCAATGAGGGCTTTAACCATTGCGCTGTCTCCACGGATTGTTGCGGAGACTGCTTCTCATGTTCGCGCCTCGTGGCCATTGGATGAAGATCCAATGGCCACGATTCAAGGTTTCTTGAGAGAAGAGAGGGTCGACGGCAATGGGTGGCTTGGATGGCACCACGTGGCACATCTGGGCCGTCCATTTTCCAATGCTTGTAAATGGTGCCACGGATGTTGGATTGGGTCGATTTTCACGTTGTTGGGTTTCGATCGTCGATCCAAACCCATCTTTGTGGTTGGATTTGTTATCTAAGGTATGGATTTGCACCACCTTGCCCCTTAACCTATGATCTTCCTTGGACTACATCTGATGCTACAGAGGTCCGATCGGGGCGATCTCAGAGACATTGGACTCTGATTGTTTCCCTGATCATATTTGTATGGTTGGATCTTCAATCTGAGGCCCCAAAAAGATATCGCATTGTCCCCTGGCCACAAAATGGGCTAATTACCATACAATTTGTAAAAGTTAACCTAAATGCATTATGATGCATGTTATGCAATATTTATAATGCATGATGATGCAATATTTATAATGCATGATGCTTGTATAACACTAGAAATATGCATAAATAAATATTTTAGGCTAATTAGATGTGTGCACATCAAGGGACTTCTTGACTTCTTCGATGACCTTCTGGTAGTTTGGGGTCTACTGTGTGAGTTAATATCCTTTCCCTTTTTTGATGCATTTGTCAGGGTAAACATTTGTCAGAATATCGGGACAAGAATCGACCTATAGCAGCGATCTTGCCAACCAACGACTGTATTCCCTTTAGGTTTGTCAAGGGCATTAAGGCCATAATCTCTTGAATTTTGTCGAGATTTGCCTCTATACCCCGATTGGAGACCATGAAACCTAGGAATGTTCCTGAAGCTACGCCAAGAGCACACTTCTTAGGATTCAGGCGTAGAAGGGTGTCTCTCAACACTTGAAATACCTAGGTTAAATCCCCAAGTGTTGGGAGAAGTTTAACCCTTTGACGAGCATGTCGTTGATATACACTTCAAATGACCTTCCGATTAAATGGGCAAACACCAGATTTACAAGATGCTAATAAGTAGCTTTAGCGATTTATAAGTCAAAGGGCATAACTTTATATTGGAACAGACACCTAATAGTTAGAAATGATGTATGCGGCCGGTCGACTGTTGCTAGACTTATCTAGTGATAACCATTATAAGCGTCGAGGAAAGACATGTGGGACTGTTCGCTACAAGAATCTACGGGGGCATCAATCTTTGGCAGGGGAAACTCATCCTTTGGGTAGGCATCATTCACATTCATGAAGTCCATGTACATCCTCTACTTTTCATCTGACTTCCTGACTATCACAATATTGGATAGCCAATCCAGGTAGATGAACTACTTGATGAAGCCTGCTTCTAGTAATTTGTCTACTTCTGCAACGACCGCCTACCACAGCTCAACTGATTTATGCTATCACACTTGTTTGATCACTCGATAACTTGGTTGTATATCGAGCCGATGCTCTATCAGAGACGGATCAACTACTAGTTTCATTGGCTGACTAGGCGAAAATGTTTGCATTGACTCTTAGCAGCAAGAGTAGCTTGTAGACTTCATTCATAGATAGCTCAGTCTCTAAGTGAACTAGCTTATCAGTTGCATAAGGGTACAACTGAATGGCCACAATTGAACACCTCAGCTTGATCTCCTGAATCGGCGGCTGAGTAGGGGGTTCATTCTCCCATAGGGTATGGACCAAATTTCTCTTCTTCCCCTATTTATGAGGTTTGGGGGGGATTCTCTCCATTGAGTGCTCAAGCTCAATGCACAGCAATTCCTGCCCTGCGGATTAGTCTCCGTGGATAATCCTAACTCCACACAGGGTGTGGAAGAGTATGAACTGGAAGTATAAGGAGGGAATTGCTTGGAAGGCATGAGTCGTGGGGTGGCCTATGATGCCAACAAAAGCTGTCATAAGCCCCAACACTATGAAAGTGGCTGTCCTGTTGAGGTGTTTATCTTCATTGCATATCGATACCATCAAGCTGATTTCTCCTTTGTGAATCAATTTATGGTTCCTGAACCCTACTACCGGTAGGGTTGACAGGGATAGGTGTTCTTCGCAGAGACCCAGCTGTGTGAGGGTCTTAAGGAAGAGGACATCAATAGTGCTACCCTCATCTACAAGGAGACGGGGTTGTTGACACTCGGCCATGAGGAGTGTTACAAACAGTGAGTCTGCATGGCTCGCCGGGTTGGGCAAGGAGGAGAAGAGTCTTGAGGTGACTTGCCTGATAGAACTCTTTTCTCCCCATTGCAAAGTGGGACACACCTCCTGGGTGGCCTTCTCAGAGGTGGGTGTCGCATTGACACCAAAGATTATGTCTACCTGTCCTTCTACCAGGTGTTGGGGAGACAATGCTGGTCGAGGCGACAAGGCCCCGACTGGTTTATTTTGTGGATGTCCAACCTTGAGTGCTACCATAACCTGGCGATGAAACTCCTCAAGTAGGATTTCCTCTAGGATCTTCTATTGGGCATCTAGGTCCTTGGTCTCCACCACCCCATGCTTCAAGAGGGAGATTAATTGGACTCCCCAGAGCTGTTGGAGCTTCTCCTGATGATAGTCCTTGGGACCATCCATGGGGCATTTCCATTTGTCTTGGCCTTCATTTCGTTTGATGAAATGGGCCAGATTGTCGTGCCAGATTTGAGACTTGATTTGGTCACATAGATCACGGTAGTCCTTCGTGGCATACCCCTGCGCCTGATGGTATTTGCAGTAAGGCCCAATCTCTGACTTCTTCTTTAGGGTCTTTGGCGGGAAGAGTAGGTCTTTGTCAGTGGACAACACTTCTGCCAACACATTTCCTGATTTACGGCTAAGGGAGTGTATTCATCGTAGGGGTCCTACCTAGGTTGGCGGGGGTCGTTGAGCCGGTTCTTGTTGAGCTGGTTCTTCAAATCCGAGAAGTTTACCTTCTACTTGTTGAGATGGTGGTCATTCCTAGCCGACATTAGTGCCACCTCACCTGGGGTCTTCCTTGCCTAGGGGAGGTGATTGCACAGCAAAAATGCACCAACAATTGTGCCATCTTGTGCTATTTCCTAGCATTTCCAGTGGATATTAGATAGCCAAAGTTGCATTTGTAAAAATAAACGCATGCATGCATTTATTTGAGAGGGGAGGAGAGTGAATAAAATGACCTTATAATTAACGTATTCTTCAAGTGCTGCCTCGCAAAATCACCATCTTTATTTTTATTTGGCTTTGAATTTCTTCTTCTACGTGGCTACAGGGTATGGCTGCTTCTTCTTCACGTCACTCTCTGCACAGCATGCCCTGCCAGCCGCATGTTCAGCCATGCACAGCCCAGGGCATGGCTGAGCTTGCCTCCATCTTCTTTAAAAGGGCACAGCCATCTTCCTTGCGGTGGGCTGGTCCACACAACACACACAGCACCCCTTCCTTCCTCCAGGCCATCTCCTCCTCTCTCCCCTCCATACGTAGCCTCTCTTCCTACTGGAGAGACACACTGCGGGCAGGAGCAGCTCACAGTGGTCCATGACCACCACTATGAGTCCCACCACCGCCCAGCTCATCAAAGAGTAGGTGGGCGTGTTGGATTCCACCCTCTGTTTCTACGTTCAAGCACTTCCGCCATTATCGCAGAATCAAGCTTGGAAGCTCAGCAGCAGCAGCAACACGACGCAGTAGCCTCTCGCCCGCGCGTAGGCCACCACGCACCCCTGCAGGAGCCAGTGCAGCTCGTTCCGCGTGCGCAGGCCTGCTCCACAGCGCCCGTGCACGCAGAACCAGCCGTAGACGGTCGCCCGCGCCGAGTGCGCACTGTAGCTACTATTCACGCAAGAGAGCACAACATTGTAGCAACAGTGCGATGACCGAAAAGCTTCTCACTTATCTGGTCACCACGTGCTCTCTCTCCGCGCCGCAACCGTCGCCAGCCCGTCTGCGCGCTTGCTGCCGCGTACGCTCACGCCCGCGTCTCTCCCAGCACCCGTTTCTTCTCCCGTGTTCCCCTCAGCGCGTAGCGCGGTGTGCTGCACCCTCACACCACTCCCTCCTGTGCGCGCCTGTGCTTGCGTGCGCCTGCGCCTGCGTGTGCACTCTCCTACATGCACCACCAGACGTCGGCTGAAGCTTCTGGACGACTTAACCAGCAGATGCTCTCTCTCTCTCTCACTCTCTCACAGACACACCTCACGCACACACACACCACACTTGTACACACTCACGTGTACATTCACTCACTCACTTGTACACGACTATATACTTATATATATATATATATATACACACACATATATATATATATACAAATATACATACATATATACATATATATCTATAGCTATAAATACATATATATATATATATATCTACATATATCTATATACATAGATACTTGTACTAATATATCTCTATACATATATACATATATATAACTATATACATATATTACTATATATATATATATATCTATATCTATATAGTTATATATATACATACATCTATCTATATATATACATACATACATATACATATATATATCTATATATTTATATATATATATATATATATATATATATATATTTATACACATATATATACATATATATATCTACATCTATATAGTTATATATACATACAAATATATCTAATTATAAATACATATATATATATATACATCTATCTATATATATTTACATACCTTTATATATATATATATATATAACTACATATACACCTATATAATTATAACCATATCTATATATATACATATAAATATATATATTTATATATATACATATATACATATATATATATTTATATTTTTTCACATCACCTACCACACGTTGTATCGCGAGAATATCTGCACCAATTGCTGATATTCCCCGATACACGAGTACAAAAAGCGTCTCCGCACACACCTTCCACCCATCCATCCTACACTCCACGCGGCACTTCGTCCTGTTGGTTGCATCTTCCTAGACAATGATCAACTCGACACCGTGCTACATGCCATTTCCACCTCCACCCCCACCCCTATATATATATATATATATATAATATATATCTATATAGATATACATACTATATTTATCTTATTTCTATTTCTCTTTCTTGCTATCAAAAAGATAAAAAATTATATAAAAGAGAAAAGCTAATCCTTGACTTGCAGGTACTCAGTCTTGAGAATAGTAAGACCAATTTTGGAACCCTAATTTGGCTCAAAGCCAAGAACCTGATTTTGAGGGTGTACCTCAAGGACAAAAATTATCAGAAAAAATCTTAAATAGAAAAACACTAAAAACATGATAAGCAAACGGAAGAGATTCGTTGTAGGACAGGCGTAGAAACTTATTCACCTCTAATCCCGCTTCCCTGAGTTTGACCCTAGGCCTAAAAGTGACCAAGATAAAATCAAGTAGGCAAGGTAAAAAAAAAAATTTGTAAAAAGATGGTTAGGCTTGATTTAGGTTAACCATTATACTCATTTCAACGATTAAATCACCATATTAACACAACATATCCGAGCCCGACCAGGAGGCACGATCTTTGTTGTGCCCATCCACTAGGAGGCTCCGAGAGAGGAAGGAGTCGTCCTATTCAGCAAACTTAGTGGCACGATCCCAAAGCTCTGCCATGTCCCTTGGAGGGAAATCGTATATCTCATACCAGAACCTCTGAGTCAGCAAGTCTGACTTAAAGTACTGGATAACTATAGATCGTGAGGACGCTTGAAGTTAAAGTACTGAGTCTTGAACTAGTATAAATAGGACCAGAAAGACTCAGTCTTCCTCTACTGGATCTCTGACAGCTTGTCATGGTTATCCCTGATCTGCTACTGATCAGTAAAATATTGACAAAACTTGTTAGCCAACACCTGGAAACGCATGATTTGGCCAGCCAGTAGTTCGTTGAACCATTCATGGGCCATCCCATACAGGTAGGACAAGAACACTTGGCAGAGGACTCCATCTGGGCACCCAAAGCCAAGCATCATTTTCCTATAACTCCCTACGAAGCTATTAGGGATTGACATCCCATTGTATTGAGCCAAGATGGGTTACTTGAACTTCTCGAGGAGAGCGGCAATCATTACTTCCTCTGAGAAGGGGTACGTGGTTACGTACACTTGAGGCCTCATGCCTCTCATGGCTCAGGTCACCTGGCGGTCGATCTTAGGGATTGGGCCTCCACCGCTAGTCACTAGGGGATGAGCCCTCAACTGCTCATCTGACTCCCGTGGAGGCAGGAAGGAGGCCTTTAGTGGGCCAGGAGGGACCTCACCCTTCTGGCTACTAAGCTCGCGCTTCATTTTTTCGAGCTGTTCATGCAAGTGGGCATTTTCCTTTTCCACCACATGACGTCACTTTAGCTGGTTGTCAGTAGGGATGGAACTCTGGGGCTCTTCTGACTGGAATTCCACCCAATCCTTCATTAGCCAGATCTCCTGTAGCTACTCCACCACCAACTGATGCTCATTCCTTAGGGTCGTCAACTTGGCCTTATACTCGTCCTTCTTTGCTTGTATATCTAGGAGGGCGTCCTTCGGAGGGTCCTCCTGACAGGGACGCTCTTAAGGCATACTCGGTGGCTTCCCCTTGATATAGACACATCTATTTAGGTTAAAATGCCTAATCATGCATGTTCCTAGGCTTAGATTTGCATTTCATGTTATAAATATTGCATAGCATGAACCATTCTACATTTAGAGTAGTTGTATATATTTTAGGTTAATTAGGTCCTTTTTATGGTCAGGAGAGAAGAATACTTATTTTAGGACCTCGAATGGATGATCAGACTGTATGGATTTGATCAGAATGACGATTGGAGGCTAACACCTCCAAAATCGCCTAGATCGGAGTCCCGTAGCATCATATGAAGTCCGAGGAGGATCAACGGCTAGGGGGCAATGCGACATCCATACAGGTTTCAGATGGAAAATCCGACCATATGGATGTATCCATAGTGATGATTGCAGTGCGGCAACATGGGAATCATCTCGATCTGAGCATCGTGGCACCCTCTGCAATAGAAAGAAGAATGGATGGCCCAATGGCACCACGTGGCGCCATCCAGGTCGCCCAACATCGGCCAACAGTCCCAACACCAACTCCTCTTCATCCACATCATCAATTCCCATCCACTGAGAAGCCATCCATGCTGCTCTTCAGAGGATCCTCCACACGACCATCTCACGCCGTAGCAAAAGTAGTGGAAAGAGGCACTCCAGGAGGGGTGTGGGTTCGAGACCCGCAAACCCCCACCCCCTAAATTGGCAATTGAAGCTGGCATGCGCACAGACATGTGTGCACAGCCACCCGCACCACGTACATGTAGCAGCAGCGCAATGCAAGCGCCAGTGCACGCACCTACGTGACACGGTGTGTAATAGGCGAGCGAGCACAACGCCAGCGGGGAGTGCTAGCAAGGGAGGGCGGATCTTCAGCGACGCGGGCCTTTAGGTACACTTGCAACTGTCACTAATGGTCTGTGCATGCCAGCAAACGAATTGAAGGTGCGAATCTTCAGCGACAGAAAGGGTGGACTTGTAGTGACATTTACAGACGTTAGTAATGACCTACATGCGAATTTGTTCTTCCTCCATTATAAAAGGACCTACCCACCACCATTCCAAACCATCTCTTCCTTTCTTCCTCTCACCACCTCCAAGGCTCTAGAAGAGCTTGTCCCAAGTGCGGGATGCTCCTTTAGAGTAGAAAACCAAATAGTTTTCCCTCCCCACATCCCCATTCGTGGAGCATCTCGTGGCCGTCCTCTCACCGCCCTTCGGGAAGAAGATCATTGCCGCGACGCCATCCTGCCCCATCCTCTGACTCCGTCCTCCTTCGTCCCACGCCTCACCACCTTCCTCCAAGCGACGTCAGAGTAGTCATCCTCCAAGCTGCCGTTGAGGGGGATTTCTCTCACCTCTTTCTATCTTTTTCGCTTTCGTAGTATAGATTTTCTGCTTTCGTAGTTGTAACAAATAATTCTTTATAAATAGATGATTATTTCTCTCTCTCTTATATTTTTGCAAGTAGATAAAGTTTTCATCGACCTAATCTCTGGCTGGATAAAAATACCAAAAAAATTAGAAAAGATAAAAACTACAAAAAGAAATAAAGTGAAACGTGGATTTTTATAAAAACAAACATTCGCCACCCGAGACTCACTTTTTGAGTTTCGGTTATAAATTTTATCTGATAGATGCAATTTGCAAGCTACGACGACGGGTCCTCCAAACCCCTAATTTTAATTCACAAAACGCACCTTAATCACCCCTCCTCGCCCTTGCTTAGCCTAGGGGACTGTTGGCGTTTCCTTGACATGGAAACACTAGACTCGGTCGAGCCAAGTTTTTCTGGGTTGGCATGAGAAGAGTGACGCATAGAAGGAGCCCTGTTAAGAGGGATGCGGTAGAGAAATGTAGCACTGCACATTTACCATAGACAATGCCAATTGACCGATGCCCTTATAATAGGAACTTCGAATAAACAATCACAGAGAAAAGCACACATGAGGTTTGATGACCCAGTTCCATCTAGAAAGAGGTTTACATTTGGGAGGAGGATGATACTCCCAAAATGCACTAGTATTCGGGTGATACAAACTCTCTGTTTCTCTCTCTCTCATTGCGTAAGAAATAAAAGCTAGTCTTCCCCTAGTATTTAAAGGGTGGACTTCTTTCGGTTGCAGGCCTCTTTTTCTATTTCCACAATCTCGGGTTTCCTACTAAAAAAAACATGTCGTGTTGCAACTGATAGGAGATCGTAGGTCAGTTCTGTACACTGCAAGATTCCATTTCAGTGGTGGGGCCAAGCCTGTCGGTTGGTGATTTTTTGGACCTAGAGAGAATCACCACCCTAACAAGTATGCAGGTCCAGGTAAATAGATCTGCCCTGAGCTGTAGGGTTTTCACTATTTGTCAGGAAACCAAATCATCTGCGCTACTTGACTCTTGGGTTGATTTTTCTCCCCTCATCAACATAAAATGTGAAAAAGAGAGGTCATGTCAAGAAACACACATAACTAGTAAGCACATAAAAAGATTTTAGTACATGCCATAGGAGAAGATTTTAAAAGAAAGACACAACCAAGCAAGTAAAATAAGTTCATTACATAACAGGAGCTAATCAAATGAACAACCAAACTAAGGAGAGAACCAAGCAAACTAACAACCAAACTAGAAAATATAGAAAAGCTACGGTAAACTCTTCTTGGTGTCCTTGATCTCCATTGATGAGAAGAGATGTGCTCTTGAAGATCATGAATGACCTTCGCCATTTGTCTTCTATCATCTTCTTGGCATCACAGAGAAGTCCAATACCAAACATGTAGACGGGGTTGCAATCAACTTCCACATAATCCCAATCTTCATTGTAGGGATGACTGCTTAGTACATTCGCATCCGGAATAGCATAAGAAACAAATTTAGGTAAGCTACGAGAAGAAGGACTACTCTCACTAGCCAGATCATCATCATGCTTTTCTTTGCTTGCCATTCTCTTCAAAGTAGTTCTATTAAAGTACTCAACATGCATATCCACAAGATGACAAGAAAGTGGAAAGTTCAAGTAGACAAGGATATGAGTTAAAAGTGTACTAAATGGGAGAGAGGATGTATGGATTGAGGCCATGTGGTTGAAACTGATCATGGGCCAATCAATCACCCTGGTGAGAAATTTGGTAACAAACGTAAGTTTGGATGTGGTTAAGTCTTTGCTATTGGATTCTATGTCATCTAATTCAAGAAGAAAATGTCGAACACAATAAAATGGAAGTTCTTGTGAAATAGACTCAATAGTGTGTCCATCAAGGTCGTAACAACAAATAGTACCAATTAAAGATGGGGTAATTTCTAGATCAAAATGTGGTAGAGATAAAGTAATATGTTCATGCTCGCATGCTAATTTGGTTTTTTAAAATTGTCGCATTGCAGTATAGCCAAAATAGCGCTCAAACAAATAAATTTATTACTTGAAAAAGTTTCGAGGTCGAACACAGGGAGTAATATGGAATTCAGTTCTCAAAATTTGCAATTTAAGACAAGAAAGCTATGAAATTGTAAACAAAAAATTATTTCAGAATAAAGTAGCACAAGGATCAAGTGTCAGACTGCAAAAATAATGGAGTAAAATGGTGATTTAGATCACCAAATACCCCTTACAATGATATCTAATGAACTCATTGTATATATGTATGAAATGCAATCAAACCAATCATATGATTTACTAATCAGACGGCTTAAACTGCTCAAGCCTTTCTCTATTCTTCTTCTTCTATTCTCTTTCTCTTCTCTGCCTTTCTTCTTTCAGCTATGGCCCTTCCTCTTCTTGTTCTTCTCTTACTTTCCTTCTCTACCTCTACAACTCTTCTTCTTCCTTCAGCCTTTCTTCTTTCATCACACAGCAGGGGAACAACTTCTGAATTTGGCTAAGTGTTACCCGATTCTCACTAAGAGCAAAACCCTCCTACCCACGCAGGCTCTCCTTCTCTCTTTCTCTCTTTAGGATCCGCTCTCCCAGAGCCACAGGGGTAATCGGGTTATCAGTCCTAGCATACCCGGGTCCAGGGCTGCGGGTGTGGTCGCAGCCGAGGAGTGTAGGCTTAGGCAAGTTAACGGGTTAGGCCAGGTCCACAGGCAAAGGTCACGAACGAGGTGGTGCGTGGGTGAGAGGGACCTCACCCCATGTTTAGAGGTGGAAAGCTTCTTTCACTTTTTCCACTTATACACCTTGGATGCCTTTTCTACTCACGATGTGGGACTATCCCACATCACTTTTCTTCAGACAATAGCAGCGTCTGATGCTTCGTCAATTAGGTGAGCTGCTACTTCTGGGTCTTCGATTGAAGGACCTGGGAAGGGTCTTGGGTGTGATGCGCATAGCCTGGAAGTGGAATTGAGGGGATTGCAGCTAGAGAACCACGTTCGTGGTCGGAGACAGAGGTAGCGGCAGCGACGGACGATGAGTACCTGAAAGCAAAAATACGGCCTCACGGCCCAATTAAACTCGCTCAGGACCTTCGCCAGACCACGGTGAATGTGTGGGTGATGGTCTTGTGGCATGAGAGGGCATGTGGGGGGCAGTCGGTGACGGAGGAGATGAATGGAAGTGGGTTTGTTCGGTGGACAGTTGGAGGGGGCAATAGGGTGAAATAGGAGAGGGGAAATGAGCAAAGAGGTGTGGCGGAGGTTTTAAGGTAGTCAACAAGGGGTTTGGTGGTGTGTGGAGCGAGATGTACCTCGCCAGAGGTATGGCCGGAGCAGTAGACAATGGAGTTGCAGAGGCGTGGTCGAGGTTGAAACGGCGTGTCAAAGGTGTTGGTGTGATGAGGAAGAGGTTAGAGAGCAGTTGATGGTAGTAACGGACAAAGTGGGAAGGAGAAGGCGTCGGTTGTGGTGTTGTCGGCACTGAAGAAGAGAACAACTCTAGAGAGAGGGAGACGACGAGGAAGAAGGAGGTTAGGGCATCGACTAGTATGGCTTGACACGGGAAGAAATGAGGAAGATAGCTTCACTGCTAGTATTGCGAAAGGAGGACAAAGAAGGACGGAAGAGCTCGTCGGACGTCAAGGAGCTTTCGGTAGAGAGAGAGGGAGGAATTGGGGGGAACCTTGGCCGATTTCGAGCGTAGGGAGAACGGTCTGTTCAAAAGGTTCTTTTATAGACCTCAAGAGGAAGTTTTGGGCTTCGGAAGCTGGAAAGCTTGCCGGAGTTGGGAAATTCCTTGATACCCAAATCTCTCATGCGTTAGCATAAGAGATTGAGAAGGTTTTGGGGCATGGTATTTTGCTGAAAAGGAAGGGAATTTCTTAACGAGCTTCCCTTTCAAATTTGAAAGGGATTCGTCAAGAAATCAAGGAGTTCTTTCCAAATCAAGGTCACCAGAGCAAGTAGGAATATGGTTAATGGTGGTAGGGACCTTTTTGTCAGAACGACGACAAAGTTAGGGGTCTGTATGAAAATATTTTGAAAGTTAAGGTCATAAATGTAATCAGATAGAACCAAGTTGCAAACTAGGTCAAGAAAAATCATCTTAGGTCAAAATTTTGGTACAAACCTAATTTGGATCAAATAAATCTAATGATGAAGTTGAAATTTGGTTTTGATCACGTTTGATTGGGTAATTTATGCAAAAACCCAAATTAGGGTAAATATTTGTCTGAGACTCTGTTCTGAGTCAAAACGGGTTCTGATGGTCAAATTGAAGGTTCCAAACCCTAGAGAATATTTTTCTATGAATTTTAGAAGGTTTAGGTGAATTTTATCTTGACTAGAACATCATTTAATTAAGCGGGTCTGTTTTTAGGGTTTCAAAAGTCATTAATTCTCAGAACACGTGTAAACCTTTTTCTGATTGTTCTAACCCACTTGTTGGCCTTTTAAGACCATTTGACTCCCAATTAACCCCTAGGAAAACCTATGGTTGTACTACATTTATGATATGATAGTAAAATTATAGTTTTAACCTTAATTTCTTATTTTTCCTTCAGAATGATTATGCAGTGACTTATGGCTCTCTGGCAATTATGTAGGAGCATTTACTGACTTAATTGGATGAAAATGAGCTAGTTTATGGCTCATGATGGTGGTCCAATCAGTTCAGAATCTACCTGATGAGAGGCTCATCATGGCTTCTAATTACCCCTAATTAACTAGTTTTCCTAGTTAATTAGCTAGGAATATGCATATATAAGGGTTAATTGTAGAATAAGGGAAAAATCATTAAAGGACCTTAAAATAAGTTAAAAATGCTAAATTATAAGTCAATTAATATTATTAATAATTTAACTAATAAATGGGCTCGAAATATCACTAATTAGCTACTTAATTAATATCTTATTTAACTTAAGTATAACTTAAGACCTAAGTCTTTAATAACTTAAGCAAGTTAATAAGTAAATAAATATAAATAAATGGGTTAAAAATGTGAATACATGGCTTTAATATAATATTTAGCTAATTTATAATTATATATAAAAAGTTGGAAAAGAATTAAATTAAAATTAACTTAAATGGTCTCTGTTTACATTTTAGTCCCTAGAATTCATTGCATTTGAGTCCTTTCCTTTTATTTAGGCCCTTATCTTTTATTTCATATTGGTCCCTGTGAGCATCATCTTCCTTTCCTTTTCTTCTTCACACACATGAATGGCTGTCAAGCGGCGGTGAAGACACCACCTGATCACCTCACATTCGGCGTCCTTCCTTCCTTGGCAAGCTTCTGAAGCTTACGCTCACCACCTCAATTGCATCCATCGGTCTGGATCATCTCTAAATCCTATTTAGAGCTCGATGATAAATTCACCAGCATCGGAGAAGATGTCGGTGGTTACCCTACACCTAGATGCATTCCCGTCCAGATACAACCCCCTTCACAGCAGTCGCAATCTATAAATACCCATCAACCCCTACGATTTGACCTTGATCAGCTCCCTTCCCCTCTCCACCTCACCGTAGCTGGTCAGTAGGTTCTTCCGCAACTCCGACGTCTACCAACGGCGCTGCCTCTCTCACCACCTCTTCCTCTCTTTCACCTTGCCAACGGCGATTGAGCGTGCCATCTTCCCTTCGATCTTTGCTTCGATCGGTCGGAGCTTCTCTTCTCACCCAGTCTAGATTTCGATCTCATTCTCGTCCTGCCAGCGGTGAGATCCCTCACCTCCTTCGTCAGGTAAGTAGTCTTAACTTTTAGGAGTAGGTTTAGGTAGGTAATTAGATAGAATTAGCTTAGTTTAGTTAGCTTCAGTAGCTTCGTCTCTGGCTCCGACGAGGCCAATTCCGACCTCACAGGACTTCAATACACTATCTTACACAGCTGATATTTTTCCTCTCCTCCTTACGATTCACCTACACTTCTTTTCCCCTACTTTTAGCAACTGAATCGCCTAGTCCATCTTCACATTCACCGGTGACCTCCGTTGTCCACGGCGGAGGCCCCCGAGCTTAAATCACCTTCCTAGGGGACCTCTGTCACTTATTCACACACTAAGGGTCCCAATCTTCACTTTAATTTATAATTAATTGCCTATTCACAGAATGCCTAAATTCATCTCAACTCTTGAGCTCATTGTCCATGGCGAGCTCAAGAGAGTTAAATCACCTAATTGATCACCTATAGACCATCTCCAAACACTATAGAACACTTCTCCTCACTCAATTGAGTGAGAGGATGTGATTTGAGTTCTAGTGAACTTAAATTACATCTTTTCTGAATTCGATGCATAACTTCTTATTTAATTTCCATTTGAGTCAATTGATCAGCTCCTGAGGTTACTTGTGACCTTAGGAAGCTCTTAAGACCTTTAATGGTCAATTTGATGGAGTTTGTACACTGCCAGATATTTCTTGGACTCACCAGAGCTCTGGTGAGCTCTGGCAAACCAAATCAGAGCTTCAGCCCTAGATAAGCTCCACAGAGCTCCAGATTGTATTGTTGGATTACAAGGATCATAAATTGATGATTTAATTTAGGTTTCATTATCTGGAGTTCCCATTTGAGTTGTGTCTTCTTCAACTCTGGCGAGTTGGAGAAGCTATTCAGATAGGAATTAGGCATTGGGGAAGAGGTCCAGAAGCTCAAGAAGAACCTATAGAGTCCATCCCTGATCTTTGTTAGCTTGGAAAGTCCCTAGGTTGTTCCATTGAACACCCTAGCTTAAGAGCTCAGGCGGCGAAGTCTGATAACCCATTAGGAGCTTCTAGACATGATTCTAATGTTCTAGACCAATTCCTGATGAAGAATTAAGTTGATTCAAGGTTTCAATTTGATCTTAGGAAGCTTACAACAGAAAGTCAACTCCAAGCTAGTTTTGGTCAACTCTAGGTCTAATTTGAGGATTTAAAGATTGATTTTGTGTTTTAAGAGGTGCGATGGAGATCTGGGATGATATATAGTGTGCTCGAGTTGATCTGAATATGTTTAATTGAGATTTAAAGAAGGTTTGATCTACTGTGTGCTTTGGGTTGTTTTAGAGCCTAAGTACTATTCACAATGTTTCTGTTGAGAATCAAACTTGAATCGTACCCAGATCGATTGTTTTTAGCCTCATGAATTAGTTCAGATCACCTGTTGAGGTTGTTTTCTCTCTGATGGATGAACTGGAACTCAATTCAAAGCTTCAAAGCTCCAGAACAAAGCTCTGAAGCCAAACCCTCTTCCTGGAAATATTCAGGGCTCTCTTCTTACCTCATCTACTATAGAATCACCAGATGAAGTTGATTCAGACCTCATTTGGAGGTTAGATTCTCTATTGCAGGTCCTTAGATCTGGAATCACCGTTTGCAGGCCTTTAATGGCCGTGTAACTCTCTCAACTTCGCCCTTCGAATCAAAGGGCTTAACCTTACTTTAGCACCAAATTGGTGCTATAATCATATAATGCACATCAAGAGCTTTCATCAAGCCTTTGCTTGATCGAATTGAGTCATTGTGCTGACCGGAATCGTCGACTGAAGATTGGCCGATAATGGACAGGACCGAGGAAACATAGTCCCACATCAGTAATCTGTGAGGTGCCACACTGGTATAATACGATTTTGTGAATATGCCTTCTCAATCATTAGCGCAGGGTGCGAAATGAAACTGAGCATGGGTGCAAGTGCGTGCGTTGCATGTGCCTGCGCATGGGTGTCTGTGTGCGTGCGCCTGTGGTCATGGGAGTGGGCCCGTGAGTGGGCGTGGGCCTAGGAGGTTGGATACTGTGCATAGCTTGAATTGGCATAAATCCACCAATTAAGAACTAGGTCTGAGCTCAAGTAGGGTCTGGTCCTACCCATTAGGCACTGTGTATCTCCGAACAACCTTGGGCCGCCCATTAAAAATTAATTTTTATAATTGAAGATTAAATGGGTTTGCGAATTTGGCTAAGTGTGGACATAAGGCACAGATTGTAGAAAAGATAAGGAGTAATGAACAAAGAGAGAGAAAGGAAAGAAGAGTAAACAAAGACAGAGAGAAGAGAAAAAGAGAAATTCTAAGGGCTGAAGAAAGAAGAAAAATAAAGAAGGATAATCTTCTTGTTAGACGTCTTGCCATCATTTCAGACTTCCAATTTTTACTTTTAAAATGACTAATAATATTTTTAGACGTCTAATTTGTGCTTTCATTACTATAACATGTTTCCTCTTGTTATTTTGAGCTTAATTGATGTAATAAGGCATTTGTACTCATTTGATTAACATTTTTCTTACCTTAATCTCTTGTAATTAGATGTAATGGTTGTAATAGACATGTTTACTTGATTCTTAATGACAAATTACATGTGTAAATATGTTCTTTCTTAATGGAATGTTGCATGTTCTTATTTGAATCATTTTTATGCAATATTCATGTGCCTAAAGTATTTAACTTAATATTTGATTAATTAATTGATTCATAATTATGCTTTAGAGAATTAATGGTGAATTAAGCTTACTATTATGCCTCCTAGTGAATGACCTGGACTCAACCAGTTAAAGAGAAATAAGAATATAAAATGTTAGGTTAACTTTACCCTATACTACACTCACAACAATAAATTGAGTTAACCTAAGTTACATTCTTACGTAATTAATTAAGTCTAAATAACTTAATTAATTGTGTTGAGGATTTGACGAACCATTTTAATGGCACCGTTGCTGGGGAGGTAACTGTAATTTATATTTGCCATTATTTTTAGGTTGTAAATATTTCTTTTTACTGATTAGTTTTGTTTTGTATGTTTTCTGTCTTCTTTTCAGGGTTACCTTTGTGGGTATTCTCAAGAAAGGAGGAAGGTTTTTTGTTTCTATTTTTCGTATCTTCATTATACATATCCATTGTGAGTATTCTTTCCTTAGTCTTTAGTATAGTTTGCTTGTTGCATTTAGGTTAGAGAAAACTAAAAAATACAAAAATACGCATACCTTTCTGACTAATAGCAGCATATACTTAGGCATACACTCTTAGGAGTGCATTATTTGCTAGTATCTGCAACCTGACTCAGGATTTTTCTACTATTTTTCTCGCATCAGCGGGAAAACACATGCAAAACCCACGTAGATCCCTGTCGTTGAACATACGAATTGCTATGCTAACGCGTTAGGTTTTGGAAAACCTGTCGTTGAAGTTTGAAAGCGAAGAACTCGTGTTCAACAAATAAAATTTATACCAAAATGAAAATTCCAGGTCGAACACAAGGAGGCGGACGTTTGATTTAAAAACTATGCGTTTGTTTTTATTTGTCACGAAGTAATTCAATTTAAAACTATCTAATTATTTACAATAAATAGAAGAGAGAGAGAGAGTAAGAGAGAGAAAATATTACAAACAGAAATCAAAATGAGATGTAGAATAAATAGGGAATTCATCATTAAGGAGATTGTTTGTTTCACTATTACAACTAGAAAGAAAAAAACAATTACACTAGAAAGTGATAAATTTACTCTAGAAAGCATTAAAAGAATGGAGGGAGAAATGTCCTCCTCGACTATCGCTTGGAGGACGAGCAGAACTACTTTAGAAAGTAGTAAATCTATACTAGAAAGTAGTAAAAAGAATAGGGAGAGAGATATCCTCCTCGACGGTCGCTTGGAGGACGAGCCGGACAGGACAACGCCTGGATAAAGGAGGACGAAGCAGAAGAACGGAAATGGGCAGCACGTCATCGTCGTCACGGGATCCACTTCCGAAGGGGGACGAAAATTTGGACTTTATCTCGTGAGAAGCATCCCAGGTGTGGGACAAGCTTCTCTTGAGCTTTGGAGAGGTAGAGAAGAGAAAAAAGGGATGAGAATTTCGTGTGGAGGGGGTCTCCTTTTATAGTTGCAAGGAGTGGGGGCAAATTAGTCATTACATCTTTAAAATATTAAATAAGGGGTCTTTAGTGACAGATAAAACCGTCGCTAAAGCCCCAACGTGGGCGTAGTGGGCGCTCCCCACGCGTGCCTCCTCTACTGCTCACTCTCAACGCCCGCCGCACGTTCAGCCATCCACAATCATCCAAGATCAAACGGCTGTGATTGCACCTTCCCCGCTTGCTGTGCGCCAGCCCCAACGCGTGTGATGCCGCGTGAGGTGCCAGCGTGCAATAGCGCGTCATTGCTATTGAGCGCGGATGGCCGTCCGATCAAGATTCGACGCATGCCCGCGCCCTTCGCCTCCTCGCTGCGGCTCGAACCCGCATCCGCTGCTCGCGATAATGCCCTCGCCCACTGTGCTGCGGAGCGTGGATTTTCGAGCGGGCGATTTGAGGTGCAGCCATTCACAGCCGTTGGATTGAGATCCAACGGCGGAGAGGGGGCGAATGTGGAGGCTTCAGTGGTTGCACGCGGGCATTTGGGCAGCCGAGATGGCACCACATGGTGCCATCTTAGCCGTCCATCTTCTGGATGTTGTAGATGGTGCCACGGGTGTCGGATTGACTCGATTTTTGCATTGTTAGGCTACGATCGTCGATCCGAATTCATCCGTGCAGTCAGATTTGTCATTTGAAGTGCGCATTTACACCATCCTATCCCTTGATCTTCTAGGGTTCCCCGGTCACTATCTGATGATACAGATGCCTGATTAGGGCGATCTTGGAGTCGTTGAACTCCAATCGTCGCCCTGATCACATCTATATGGTTGGATCTTTGATCCGAGGCCCTGATAAAAAGTTTGCCCTATCCAAGCACATAAAATGAGATAATTAACCTCCATTTTATTCAAACTACTCTAAATGCAAGATGATGCATGTTATGCAATAGTTATATCATGCAATGCAATCCTATGCTTAAGAACATGCATAAATAGACATCTTAAGTAGTGTAAATGTGTTTACATCATACCCCCATGCCTATCTTTTGCTAGTCCCTAGCAAAAACCATATGCTATTTATAAAAGAATTAGGTTGGATTATTTGGGCATGAGTTATTTTCAATCATTAAGAAATTGTCTACTTAGGATTTGAACTTTCAAAGACACAACAGTACCCGAGTATCTGCCAAAATGCAGACCGCCTCAAACCCTCGCCTTATTCAAAGAAAAATTTCTTTTTCTCTTTTTCCTCTTTTCTAATTTTTTCGGATTTTCAAGTTTTCAGGTTAAAGAGTGGCTTTCTACGGCCATTCAACTCACCCAAGATTTGATGAGAACT
This sequence comes from Thalassia testudinum, assembly GCA_037157565.1. Lineage (NCBI taxonomy): Eukaryota > Viridiplantae > Streptophyta > Magnoliopsida > Alismatales > Hydrocharitaceae > Thalassia > Thalassia testudinum. The sequence continues at coordinate 78,830,223 of JAZHRO010000002.1, forward strand.
CTAAGTTCTAAGCATCTTATTGTGAATGTGATAGACTCGTTGACCGGTAATTAAAACAGACTTCGGATTTCTACGCCTCTAGGTGACCTCAAAAAAGAATTCTGCCTAAAGGTGTATCTTTACAACCGGTAGCTTTCTCCCTACTTTTATTTTTTTACAGGGTTAACACAAGGGTGAATCCAGTGTACATCTCCCCGATTTATTCTACTTCTCCGCTTCTTCCTAAGTGTTTTGGGAATTTTTAGTGCATTTATTGAGCTGGGTTCTGGACAACCGGTCGATGAGTTGTTACCACCGATAACTTGCCAGCCATACTCATGCGAGAAGTGTGGTTTATTTCTTTTTTTCTTTTCTCCTTTTCATTTTGATTTTTTTTTTTTAAGTAGGTGGCTTCCCTGGTCTAAGATTTACCTAAAGGCAGCAAAAAGAAAAAGGTCCAGTGACTAGGCTCTGAACAACCTACCTATGGGCTGTTACCCACGATAACTTACCAGCCATATCACCCTAGAAGGTTCATTAGCTACCCAATTTTCGTTAAAATCGCCGAACAACGAGTCAGTGACAAGATAGTGTGTAGATGCTAGAAACTAAAAATTCCCTCAAATCAGAGGGCGGGTTGATAAGTTGTGTACTTATCACCCAAACTTATTTACTCCAATTAAAATAAAATTCAGGTTGGCGATAACTAGAAAAATAAATCCACATTTTAGTGGGTACACGGGCTGATTAAGTCCAAAGACCTAAAGGGTCTTTGTGTTCAAATCATAATGTAGTATTTCCTAAGATTGAAAATTTTCTTAAACCCATGTTCTCTTTCCTAATTCAATTTTTTTTTAATAAAAGAAAATAAAATAAATCTACGGAGCTGACAAATGAATTCTGAGATGAATATCCACTCCTAATGCCTATCTAATGCAATGTCCTCATTGTATTAAAAAGACATAAAACAGAGTGGGAAAGTGTAGAAAGCACCTGAATTGCATGAATGTCACGTCCGCTCCAAGATGAAAACTAAAAAGAACTGTATATGTGTGGAGTTTAGTGCCTTCAGCTAGGCACACTATACAAAGAAGAGAAATGAAGAATTCACAAGTGTAGGTCAGAATCAAAATAAACAAAAGAATCCTCTGACCTGTCAGTAGATGTCCACAGATGTGGACCAGATTGTGGTGCAGACCCATCCCCCATAATCGAGAATATCTTAGGTTCTGGATAAAAATTACCCAAAACCTAAAATCAGAATGCAAGCAGGGTCGGGCCTGCGATTTATGAGGATGCAACCCAAGACCAAAAAGTCGGGTTACAGAAAATTCAAGCTCAAAAGGATAATCGTTGAATGTGTGCTTGGGTTGAACAACCTCAGAACAGATGTCGTAAGGGTTCTGACTTGATGGTTTCAGCTTAATATGCACCCTTCGACTCAATCTTCTATTTCCTCCAAAGTTAACTTCCCAAATCAGAACTTCCCAGCTCCTATCCTCCTCATTCAGCATGTCAAATTCCAAGACCTCTTGTATATTAATCACCCCATCTGAAATCTCCAAGTCTAAATGATGTGGTAGAATCAAAATTGACTTGGGTCTAATTATCTCAGAAATCAAATCATCAATAAGCTTAACGGGGTGTAACTGACAATCAGGGCATTGAATTGAATCCTCCAGAAAATGCGATTCTGGATCCGTAATGGTGCCCTAAGATCAGTTTCCTCAATTATTGGGCTATCAAATGATCTATTAGATTCCTCAGGCCCAATTGTCTCACAAAAATCGTGTTCTGAAAACTCGTGTGAGACTTTGCAACTTGAATCTTCACCATCAAAGAAATCAGGATCCGTATCAATGTATGTCCCAAAATCATCTGCCACTTTCTATTCCAAGGAGACATACGTTTCCTCGTAACCTGGCTCAGGGATCTCAGGTGAAGAAATCAGATCTTCCTTAATTGGTTGCTTTAATTCAATCTGGTCAGCCTCGTAACACGTGTCCCCCCAACAGGTGCCTGAGCGGGTTCTGTCATTGGCTTTCCTGAAGAGGGTTCATCTTGGGAATCATCCCATGATTGAATCAAAGAAACCATGAATCTCATCCTCAATTTCGCTAATTTCCCAAGTAGAAACTCACCTAGGTTCTTATCCTTAACATCCTGGAGCCAATCCAACAAAAACTTGTTCAAATCAACAATCATTTCAATCAGGGGCTCCAATCTCTCAATGCAAGGTATTGGCTGAACTTCTAAAGATTGAATGATATTCCCCAAGTTAGCCAAAACCTTATCTTGAACCTGATTACCCTGAACCAAATGAGTTGGTTTAGGGTTGGGCGGGTTTGGGATCAATGCATGAGAATTAACGAATTGAGGTTCGTTATACCCTTCCTGATAATAGGTCATTTCAGATTGTTCAAAAGGTGGTGATGACCTATAGGCAGTGTAATCAGAGGATGGGTAAGGATCAGTGTATCCTTCTTGATTGTAGATCGTATTAGGTTGTTCATGAAAGGATGACGATCTATAATCGATGTAGCTCTAAGAAGGATAGAAATCGCAATCAAAGTGTTCAGGGTTAGACCCTAAACACGGAGGTTCAGAATTGTATCCCCAATCCGAATTATCCCAACTAACTGATGGTTGATGACAATACGAGTCGAGATAATCGTCATGTTGAGGATAATTCAAAATAGGAGGGAAAAAGCGGGAATGCGTGTAATATGTGGAAGTATTCATGAGAAATGGGAGGAAGAAAGGCACCCTGCAATACAAACAATCAAAACCTATCCTTAATTGGGTTAGCCTACAGACCTACAGACTCCCAAAACCTGTCTTGAGATAAAGAAACGATTTGATCTATTTCTGTCTGTTCAATCCAACCACTTAGGAGGGACTGGGAAGAAGGTTCTTCCTTCAACTTGCGCCTCTGGTTCCTAGTGTACCCCCCAGCCGTGATCGTTTGATTCTGCTCCCTTAGCTAGACATCAGATTGAACAGTAGAAACAGACTAATCGAAAATAATCTCGTTCTGGGTTCTGAAGAGTGAGTCCAATCCTTAAGGCCAACGTCTACTCTGTTTCATTTAGGGCTAGGTTTGAATGTGCTTTGGAATGTGATGGGTGCTTTAAATGAGTTGTGCCCTTAATGATTGATTGATTTGTGTGTGCGTGCACAACCAGTGGCTTTCAAGCAAGATTATTTTTGATGTGGTGAATTTTAGAGTTCAAATCTTGCTTAGTAGCTTTTAGGATTCAACTTTAGATGTTTTCAAATAAGTTTCGTTGGGACACCAGGTTTTGCAAGCACAGGTGAAGATGTTTTCCTTTAAAGCTTAAAAAGAATGTGGAGTGCCTGGTAAATCCCTAAGAGTTGAACCTAAGTGGCAGCTACTTGATGAGTTGATTTTACTTGAAGTGGTGCGGCCCAATCAACTCAAACAATTGGCCTGTTGCACCACTTAATTAGGCACACAAGTGACTACCTAATCTGATTTCTACTTAGTTATGTGTTTGGATGTGTGTACCGGCTCCAAAGATCAGTTTACCGGTTGAGTTTGAAAATCAGATGAGGTTGTGTACCTCTGTGAGATTTTTTTTTAAATTTTTCTTTTTTTAATGTGGGGGTTGGGGTGGGTGTGGGCGTCAAACAACAAACAATCTAACCTTAGAGTTTATAAGAACACCTAAGTTGATTGATGTTTGTATTATTATGTGGTGAAATGAAATCTAATGGGTGGGAGGTGGGGGATAACTTACAAAACCTTTCACAGCCCTTTACTCCAATCTACCGCGTTTGCTCGTCAAGAAAGAGTACCTGCAATCACAATAAGAAAGGAGAGAAGTGAGGTAAATGATTTGTAAGTTAGAAAATGCGAAGAGAAATCAAAGAGCATCGCCTCCCCGGCAACAGCACCAAAATGTTGAATGTACGAATTGCTACGCTAACGTGTTAGGTTTTAGAAAACCTATCGTTGTAGTTTGAAAGCGAAGAACTCGTGTTCAACAAATAAAATTTAGACCAAAATGAAAATTCTGGGTTGAACACAAGGAGGTGGACGTTTGATTTAAAAACTTCACATTTGTTTTTATTTGTCACGAAGTAATTCAATTTAAAACTATTTAATTATTTACAATAAATAGAAGAGAGAGAGAGAGTAAGAGAGAAAGAAAATATTACAAACAGAAATCAAAATGAGATGTAGAATAAACAGGGAATTCATCATTAAGGAGACTGTTTGTTTCACTATTACAACTAGAAAGTAGAAAACAATTACACTAGAAAGTGATAAATTTACTCTACAAAGTATTAAAAGAATGGAGGAAGAAATATCCTCCTCAACGATCGCTTGGAGGACGAGCAGAACTACTCTAGAAAGCAGTAAATCTATACTAGAAAGCAGTAAAAAGAATAGGGAGAGAGATATCCACCTCGACGGTCGCTTGGAGGACGAGTCGGACGGGACAACACCTGGACAAAGGAGGACGAAGCAGGACGAAGGAGGATGAAGCAGAAGTACAGAAATGGGGCAGCACGTCATAATCGTCGTGGGATCCACTTCCGAAGGCGGACGAAAATTTGGACTTTATCTCACGAGAAGCATCCCGGGTGTGGGACAAGCTTCTCTTGAGCTTTGGAGAGGTAGAGAAGATAAGGAAGGGATGAGAATTTCGTGTGGAGGGGGTCTCTTTTTATAGTTGCAAGGAGTGGGGGCAACTTAGTCATTACATCTTTAAAACATTAAATAAGGGGTCTTTAGTGACGGATAAAACCGTCGCAAAAGCCCCAACATGGGCGTAGTGGGCGATCCCCACGCACGCCTCCCTGGCTGCTCACTCTCAACGCCCGCTGCATGTTCAGCCATCCACAGCCGTCCAATCGCGAGATCGGACGGCTGCGATTGCGCCTTCCCCGCTCGCTACGCGACCGCCCCAACTCGTGCGATGCCGCGTGAGGCGCCGGCGTGCAATAGCGCGTCATCACTATTGAGCATGGATAGCTGTCCGATCAAGATCCAACGCACGCCCGTGCCCTTCGCCTCCTCGCTGCGGCTCAAACCCACGTCCGCTGCTCGCGATAACGCCCTCGCCCACTGCGCTGCAGAGCGCAGATTGTCGAGTGGGCGATTTGAGGTGCAGCCATTCACAGCCGTTGGATCGAGATCCAACGGTGGAGAAGGGGCGGATGCGGAGGCTTCAGTGGTTGCATACGGGACTTTGGGTGACCGAGATGGCACCACGTGGTGCCATCTTGGCCATCCATCTTCTGGATGTTGTAGATGGTGCCACAGGTGTCGGATTGACTCGATTTTTGAGTCGTTAGGTTGCGATCGTCGATCCGAATTCATCCGTGTGGTCGGATTTGTCATTTGAAGTGTGGATTTACACCATCCTGGCCCTTGATCTTCTAGGGTTCCCCGGTCACTATCTGATGCTACAGATGCCTAATTAGGGCGATCTTGGAGTCGTTGAACTCCAATCGTCGCCCTGATCACATCTGTACAATTAGATCTTCGATCCGAGGCCCTGATAAAATGTTTGCCCTGTCCAAGCACATAAAAGGAGACAATTAACCTCCATTTTATTCAAACTGCTCTAAATGCAAGATGATGCATGTTATGCAATATTTATATCATGCAATGCAATCCTATGCTTAAGAACATGCATAAATAGATATCTTAAGTAGTATAAATATGTTTACATCACCTATCATTAGAGAATAAACAAGACCATATTTTTGTTTGAAATTACTTAAAAAGCGGTCACCTTACTTCTTCCTATCATTTTTGTGAAAAAGATTAAGTAATAAGAGGACAATTAAAATTCATGACTTAATCTGTTTGCAAATTGCATGGGGGTTTTTACGCTCTTGTCTGTTGCATGCTATCGCGCACACAGCGTGATCATTAGAGTCACACAAGTCTAATTTTTCTACCTCTCCTCTTTGCACCTCCTAGGGCTTTGGTCGAAGATCAACAAGTCTATCTCACTACTAAAGCCCCGAGGAGCTTGTAGTGAACAGTCTCGATCCTTGGCCTTAGACCTTTGAGCCTTAAGGATACACACATACATAGACACAAGTTTAGGACACATATTTTGATTCTAATATTATACTTGTTTGCATCCAAATTATTTTTGCGTACTCTAGGACTCTCTTCTTTCCTTTGAAAGAAGAGAAAAATCCACTTTTTGCATTGTTTTTTGGGTCTTGTTTGTCGCTATTTTCAGTGGTGTGAGTGTGCCTTTGCACATTCTTTTGGTTTATGCATGGGAGGCAATCCCTGAAACCACCTCTCTTATCTCCGTTGACAGGTATTCTTAAGCCAGTTGCACTAAAGTAACCAATTTTCCCGTCTGATACATTTGCTTTTTATGCATTTGATCCTATGGACCAAATGCAGAATCAGAATCCCGAGATCCCTTCTTCTTCTGGTCAGGGGGAGATGCCGCCTTTTGATATCCATGAGGCGCTCCTAAACCAGAATCTTCAAATGCTCGAGCAGAACCATCAAATCAATCTGTTGACGGCTGCTCTCCAAAATTTGCAGAATCTGCAAACCTATCATCCACCTCGACCTGAGGCGGGTTTTGAAAACCCTGATTTACCGATCCCTCATCCTAGGCCTCTACTCCGTGACTATTATAATCCATCCAATGCACAAGTAGAGCCTAATGTTAGGATTCTCGTTGGGGAAAATGACCCAGAATTAAAGCCAAACATTATAGGTCTAATCCACACTTTCACAGGTTTGCATCTGAGGATCCATTCCAACATATTGAAGATCTAAAAAATCTATCTTAGACTCTTGGTCCTCAAAATCAAAGCCGAGAAATTGTATTGATGAAAATGTTCTCTTTTAGCCTTATGGACAAGGCTGCCTACTGGTATAGAACGATAGCGCGACCAATCTTGACTTGGGTTGAACTCAAATCCACATTTCTGAAGAAATTCTTCCCTATTGGTCACATCAATGCACTTAGGCGAGCTATCATTACTTTTACTCAAAATCAAGGAGAACCAATTCATGAAGCATGGGAACACTTTCATGAATTACAAAGGAAATGCCCACATCACAACATCCCTCGCTGGCAACTAATGCATATCTTTTACTATGGATTGCAAGAGGGCATTCGCAATCTGGTCGATGCCTCTTGTGGATGGAATTTCTTGAATCGCGATGCAGAATCCACCTCAAAACTGTTTGAAGGGATGGCGGAGAACTCAATCAATAACGCATTCATGTCGCAATTCACATGGGGAACCAATACAGCACATCAAAACCACAGAAGGGCATTCACGAGATCGGGAATCTATCCAGTTCCAAGGATTTAGAGATCATTGCAGAGAAACTAGACAAAGTTGATATCGTAGCGAAGCATCTCGATGAGGTCAAACACACAATGTGAAATCTTACACCTCTGATCACTAAGCAAAATTCCGCGCATCTACCTGTTTCGTAAATCCCGCAGGGAGGGAGTTTGTGAATTATCTGGATTTGAGAGATCCATCTTCCTTGCGTTTACTATCTACTCCACCAACCCAAGGAGGGACCCTTGTTCCCACATCTTTCCCACCCTTTACCCCACCCTTTCTTGTTGCAGAAAACACACCATATCTTTTTGATTTACACACCATCCAGGAAAACACTTCAAGATCAAATCCTTATTCTAATACCTACAATCCTGGATGGAGAAGCCACTCAAATTTCTCTTAGGTTGATCAAAATCAAAGACCTACCTATCAAAATCAGACCCATCAAAATCCGCCTACGTTGCCTTCTCAGAAATCTAACGCGAGGCCCAATCCCACGAGTATGCAAAATTACTCTAGGCCAAATAGAGATATGTAGCTCGACCAGATTTTGCAAGCTGTTACAGAGAGTCAGCGACATAATGCTGAAGCTCTCGCTGAGATCCATAGGCAATGTAAAGTAGAATTGGCTGATTTACGAAATCAGATCATGCTTTTGGCTGAGTCTCGTCAGCCAAGTACTCATCCATCTCAGCCAATTCTGAATCCTAGGAATCTGCAAAATCCTAGGCAACATCAGGGCCAAGTACATTTCATCAATCAGGCCTTTGATTCTAATCAAAACCCGTCCTCTGTACTTCCCGAAAATGATCCACCAAACCCACATCAGCAGCCTTGGTTGTATCAGAATGACCCACCTATTATTGAGAATCAGAACTGACTCTGCTAATCTTCTGAACTTGGTTGGAATCACTTCTCAAATTGTCTTAATCTTCAATATCTTTATCTCAACCCAAATCAGATCTACTTTTTATGAGATCCACTCTGATCTTTCTCAATTTTTTTATGGGAATCTGATTTTGGTTCTGCGAAATCTGTTTTAGGCAATCTCAGGACGAGTTTTACCTGGGTGGTTTTATCTATTTTCCTATTTTCTTGAACCAATTCTTTCATAACTTCTTTGATTTTATCATACATATTCTTTATAGTTCTTTACTAGGGTTTATGCCTAGCTGAAGATATAAAACTTAGCACCTTGTAGATAGTTATTTCCTGTTTTCACACACTTTTCTCTAAACATACATTCGAATCAGTACTTGAATTGCCACATATTTTACACTGATTACCTTCACTTAGTCCGACTAACCACTTTGACCTTTGGTCAGAATAGAAATCGTCTGCATAGAGATCTTTGATCTCCTCTTTCCAACTCCTCCCGTCACCCTACACTAAGTGAAGTGTAATATCTTTTCCACCCTTCTTACAATGAGGACATTGTAATATTTTGGCTTGGAGGGTGTCAAGTGACATTTTTACTTCAAGTGTATTTGTAAATAAAAGTAAAAATATAAAAACACAAAAAATGAAATATCCACAAAATTTAAAAAATAGAAATGCCCAAAAGTTAAAATTAAAAAAATTTTGGAAAAGTTAAAAATACCATAAAAATTTGAAAAATTCTTAAAAATTTGAAAATTTTATAAAGCATAAAAACAAAAATATACAAATATAAAAATTGAAAAATTACAAAATCATAAAAATAATAAAGGGCTTTTACACTTATAATAAGAAGAAAAAGAAGAAGATACCAAAACTATATTTATACTTAATTATATTAGTAATTAAGAGCTTTAATTTTGCTTTTTAGGTCAGAAACCAAAAATACATATATTGTAAATAGTATTGAATCCTTATTTAGATTTTTACTTAAATAATATTTTTGAAACACGCATTTGTTTACAAAATTTTGAACGAGATTTTGTTTGAGTTAGAGTCTAAAACCCTAAGGATCTATTTTTTCGCTCTTTACCTTGAAATAAAGGAACTAGGTGTATTAAGTTTAAAACTTGAGTTTTGGAATTAAATTATAACTTTCTTGGTCAATTAGACTAAGTCCTTTCACTTTTTAAACATCTATTTTTACCACCAAGTTAAGTAAAAAGGCCAGATATTCAGAGTTAATTAAGTAAAGAGTTGGTAGAATCTTAGTCTTAAGGTCTATCAGGCTATAGTTAGCTTAATCAACTAAGGACATTCGTCTAGACTTGGTGAGTTGTTTCCTGATAAATCCTGCAGGAGGAAACTAATAGTTTAAAGGACCTGAGAGTGAATGGCTTTTGCTATCCAAGCTTTGGTTTGAGAGCTAAGTAACCTAAGCGTCCAAAATTCACACACATAGAGTTGTCTTGTTGGCATCTGAGATCGCGAAAACACAGAGGTTAAGAGATTGATTCTAAATCCTCTTTAGTCCAAGGATTTCCGTGGGGCAACTCTTGAAAGGGTGAAGGATGTGCCACTCACCTAGAAAAAGGATATGGAGTATTATATTAGTAAGAAAAATGAGGAGGAGAAAAATTTTAAAAAAAGAATAAAACACCCTGCAGTTAAGTACCTCGCTACAAATGGGTGCTTATGCTGTTTTATCCACCAAATAAAGCATCTTGGTACAAATGGATGCTACCTTTCCTTCCATCAAATAAAAGAACACCTCACTACATATGGGTGCTCTATCCTATAGAAAAAGAGTTGAAAAAAAAAATATGGAGATAAAAATTAGGAATAAAAGACCCAGTGGTACACCGAGGAGATATACACAAAAAGTGTTGATCTCGGGATAAAAAACTGGTGAGGAGAAAGCAACCAAATCTGAGTAAGGCCAAGCCAAAGGTTTGAATTGGATTAACCTGGATTGGAAATTTATGGCTTAAGATCTAGATTTTTGCAACTTTGGATGCCTTTAGGACAATTCTCTTCACAAGCATGAATGCTTTAAAATCATAGCTACTAAACCATTGTATTGGGCAGTGAAGCCTAAGAAATTAGGTTTTGAGGACTTGCAGTTGAGGCCTAAAGGAGAAAGATTGACAAGGCCCTAGGTCTAGAAGTTTGTCCTTGGCACTGTGGGCTGGCAGATTAGGGTTCTACCACTCTGAGTCAGTTAATAAAGAGTGTATGGCTAATTTGCTAAAACTCAGGTTGATAAAAATCAAATTTCATAAACTTAAGGATTAACTTAAGTCTATTGAGTTTTTGAATTAAAATTTAATTTCCAACTCTTGAGTTTTGTTTTCTTAAAACACTTTGAATTCTGGGTTTCTAGGGTTTAGAGTGATTATAGAGAATAAGTGGGGTTTTGTATTCTGATTTTTGATAAAGTTCCCGTAAAAAAAAAAATTATTTTTAATAGAGTGTGTTTTGAGAAGTTTATTTGAGTTTTTAAGTCTAAGTAAAGAGATTTTCACAATAAACTCTGCATATTTGTGGATACTTATTTATATATATATATAATCTAAAAAAATTATTGAATATCCAAAATTTTGACCTAAGCATTCCTCTACTTAGTTTTTATTTATAATAATTTGAACCCTAATGTTTAAATCGTCATATTTCTGGTTAATTTTGCTAGGGACTAGCAAAACTTTGGGTTGGGGGTATGATGAGAGGCTCATAATGCTTTCTAATTACCCCTAATTAACTAGTTTCCCTAGTTAATTAGCTAGGATTATACATATACAAGGGTTAATTATAAATAAGGGACAAATCATTAAAGGACCTTAAAATAAGTTAAAAATGCTAAATTATAAGTCAATTAATATTATTAATAATTTAATTAATAAATGGTCTCGAAATATCACTAATTAGCTACCTAATTAATATCTTATTTAACTTAAGTATAACTTAAGTAAGTTAATAAGTAAATAAGTATAAATAAATTGGTCAAAAATGTGAATACATGGCTTTAATATAATATTTAGCTAATTTATAATTATATATAAAAAGTTGGAAAAGAATTAAATTGAAATTAACTTAAATGGACTCTATTTACATTTTAGTCCCTAGAATTCATTGTATTTGAGTCCTTTCCTTTTATTTAGGTCCTTAGCTTTTATTGCATACTGGTCCCTATAAGCATCATCTTCTTCCTCTTCTTTTCTTCTTCACACACACGAACAACTGTCAAGCAGCAATGAAGACATCACCTGATCACCTCATATCCAGTGTCCTTCCTTCCTTGCCAAGCTTCTAAAGCTTGCGCTCACCAGCTCAATTGCATCCATCGGTCTGAATCATCTCTAAATCTATTTAAGGCTTGGCAATTAAAAAGCATTCATCGCAAATGGAAGTTGAGTTTTAGAAACCCGTCATTGTAGTGAGATTTGCGAGAAAAACCGTCAAGTAAATTTAACCGAAACTCCAAAAGAATTCCGAGTTGAACATAGGGAGGCGGACATTTGATTAAAATTCACGTTTGTTTTGTTGTCACGAAGTAGATTAAATAGTCTAATTGAATCTAAACTAGCTATCTACTTAAAGAATAAATAATAGAAGAAAGAGAAAGAATATTACAAATAAAGAGAAAACAAAGATAGAATAAACATGGATCTCATAACCACAAGCTAATGTTCATTACAATTACAACAACTCACTACACTAGAAAGTAGGAAATCTACACTAGAAAGCGGTAAAATAGAAGGTAGAGAGAAGTTATCCTCCTCGATGACTACTTGGAGGACGAGCCACAACGATGGAGCGCCCAGACGAAGGTGGTGAGATGCAAGACGAAGGAGAATGATGAAGGACGATGGAGAATAGGGCAAGACGACGTCATAACGGGATCTGCTTCCCGAATGGCGGTGAGAGGACCATCGCAGAATGCTCCACGAAAGGGATGAGAAGGTGGAAAAATTATAATTTTAACTCTAATGGAGCATCCTGGGTTTGGGACAAGCTTTTAGAGCTTTGGAGGGGGTGAGAGAAGAGAGGAAGGGATGAAGAATGTGTGGGGGTCGTAGGGCCTTTTATAGGTGAAGATTTGAGGGGTAATTAGGTCTTTTATCATCAAAACATTAATGTCAGGGTCTTTAGTGACAGATTTATCCATCACTAAAGGCCTGAACATGGGCGACGTGCAAGCGTGCATCTGCCTCTTCTTCTCCTCGCGTCCCAAATGGCTACGCACGTCCAAAGACTCTTAGCCATCCAATCAAGCGATCGAACGGCTTAAAAGCCATCCAGCGGCTTCTGCTTCAATGCGCCCAACGCCTGCGCGTGTGATTGTGCGTGGGCTTGGGTGTCCGATCTGGCATGCGCCCACCTACGCATCTGGCGCGGCCACGTAGTTGCCTCCACCGCCGTCCATCGTGCATCCAATGGTCCAATTTGACCGCACCTGCTTGCGTCCTTGATTTGAGGCGGGGTGGGGGTCAATCTCACGACCTATGGTTCACCCACAGGCAGGAGACCAACACACCACACCTCCCTTTGTGTCATGCTTAGGTTTTAAGGGTCGGGCGTCCATGGCCGTTGGATCAAGATCCAACGGACCAGATTTTGCCTCACCTACACCTTTAGAGGTTGAGAAGAGGTGCTGCGGCCGATTTGGGTGGTTGTGATGGCGCCACGTGGCACCATCATGGTCGTCCATCTTCTGCGAGTTGTAGATAGTGCTACAGATGTCGGATTGGACCAATTTTTTCGCCATTAGGCTGCGGTCGTCGATCCGAACCAACCATAAGGTCGGATTTGTCATCTGAAGTGTGGATTTACACCATCTTGGCCCTTGATCTCTGATCTTCCTTGGATTATATTTGATGCTACGGAAGTCCGATTAGGGCGATGTTGGAGTCGTTGAACTCCGAATGTCGCCCTAATCAGATTCGTACGGTTGAATCTTCAATCTAAGGCCCCGATTAAATGTCGCCCTGTTACCTAATCACAAAAAAAGGAAAATTAACCTAAACATTATACAATCTAACCTAAATGCAAGATGATGCATGTTAATAAATATTTATAATATATGATGCTACCTATGTCAAGAACACACAAAAATAGACAGTTTATGTGATATAAACATGTTTACATCACTTTGAAACTCTCGCTCCTAAGAATAGAACAATTGACTTCAAATCTAAACAACCTAACAGATAGGTTTAAGCCTCTAGAGTTGATATGTATCAATTTAGAAGGTCAAGTGGAATCGATTTGGGTTGAATTTGGCTTAGAATTTTGCCAAAACAATACTGAAGTTGAATGAGTTCCAGTTTGAACCCAAACTAGAGGTGAAGTGGAAATCACAATAAATTGGATCAAATCTCACTCTAATTGATTCAAACAAATTTGCAATCACAAATATCTGATTCGAGCCCTAGAACACCAAGAACATCCTAAGGTTGACCAGTTCATGTCAAGAGTTGACTATGCAAATTAAAGGCTTTTAGATCAAATAAACTATCCTATTTGACTCTAATCAACCTCAAGAATTCATCTAACACCTCAAAATCAAGTTTTAATTACTCCAACTATGATTTCAGATACTTTCGCTTGAGGTCAAAAAGTGAGTTGGTCGACAGACCAAATAAGAGATTCTATGACCTATTTGAATGTTATTCTAGAATCTATAAGATCTGCACAAGATTTTAGACCAATTTCCATATTATAAAGATCAGTGGATGTGTCTCCTCAACTATGCCGAAGTTCAGGAAGATGATGAACAATATAGGAATAAAATCAATTGAACTCAAGTTTAACTATTGGAATCAAATCCTTAAAACTTAAGGAAGCGATTTGGAGCTTATCAGACTATTCCAAGTGCTGTGGCTCTGGTTTGGTGTCTCCAGAGCTCTGGTGAAGGTTGGAATTTTGTACTGGAGATCAAATCTCCATTAAAATCATCAAGAACTGATTCTAAAGACTCCTGAGGTCATTAGAAACCTCAAGAACACATTAATTTCTTTAATCAATCATTGGTTAACAAATTAAACTTAAAATCATCATAATTTACATCTTGAGTTTGATAGAACTCAGGATTCAACAACTTAATTGACTGAGGGGAATTGATCAATAAAGGATTGCGAAGGTGTACAAGGGACTAATTAGATGGGAGAATCTTTTGGAACTGCCATTGACAACGGACTCCAGAATTTGACTGAAATTAGGCATTTACTGTGTAGTGGATGATAGATCTAATTAAGTAGAATGGGGCCCTTATGATGTGTAGAGGTGACGAAGAGCCCCAAGTGAATGTGAATTAGGTCTAAGACCTCTGCCATAGATAGCGAATGAGCTCAGGTGTGTGTGAGTTGAATTAGACGAATTAGGTGATCAAATCGGTGAATAAGAAGTGATATGAAGTCATGGTGAGGTAGGGAGTGTGATTAGGCGAGTGAACAGATGAATCGAAGTCCTGTAAGGCCAAATTTGGCCTCACCAGAGATGGAGAAGAAGGTGAGAAATTTTAACTAATTACACCTACTCCTAGAAATTAAAAACCTAAATCTAATCTAAAGATTAAACTAGAAATCTAAAGCTACTTACCTGATGAAGGGGTTGAGGGATCTCACCGTTGGCAGGACGAGAATGGGAAGAACTCTAGGATGAGTCAAAGGAAACTCCGGCAGCGAACGAAGCAAAGAGGAGGAAGAAATGGCATGCTCCTTGCCTGTTCACAGCTTCGGAGAGGAAGAGGAGGTGAGAGAGATGAGCGTTTTCGCTGGAGAAGCTTCGAGAAGGGGAAACAGAGTCGCTAAAAATGGAGGAATAGCCTATCATTAACTACAATTTGGGGGAGAAGGATAGGGAGCCGACCTTTGTAATCAGAGGGGTAGTGGGGTATTTATAGGTGTGGTGGAGGTATGGAAGTAGGTATCTGGATGTAAACACATCCAGATCCATGGGGATGGGGGTCTTCATCTTCGACGATAGTGGACTCACCCCGTTGGAGTTTGTTAGGTTTAGGACGATCTGGACCATTAGAAGTAAAGAGGACATTGAGTGGAAGGATGGCAGCAATGCTAGTGTTCTTGGATTGCTGAATAGGCGGTGATCAAGGAGATGAAGATACCGGAGGATCTAGGTTGTGCAAGAGGATGAACAAGATGAGGAAGAAGATGCACACAGGGACCCAAGTGCAAATAGAAAAGGACCTGTCGATATAAAAAGGACTCAATTGATATGAAAGATAAGGGCAAAACTCCAAACAATGGATTTGATGGCTTTTTTTAATTTATTTCTTTTTAAACTTTTTACATATACTAGTAAATAATATAAATAACATGTTTATGCCATGAAATTACATTTTTTATCATTTTAGCTATATGTACTTAAAGTGGTTAACTTAATTAAGTTAATTTACAACTTAGTCTATAAATTAGTATAGGTGCTTTATATATAGCTACATGTTTATATTTGAGTCCTATTTATTAATTAAACTTAAGTTAATATAAAATAAACCTTAATTAATTTATTTTAACATATTTTCAACATCCTTGTTATTTTATCTTAATTATATAATTAACCCTATATTAATGCTATTCATTGGTAATTAATTACAGAAACTAGCTAATAAGGGTAAATTAGGATCCAAGATGAGTCTCTCATCAATAAACCTTATTCCAACAAGTGTATTAAGCTTAACCATTCCTATCCTAGATATTTGACACTACGATTACTTCCCATTTAAACAACTTTAAACAAATTTCGATTAGATAACCAACTTTAATTGGGAGTCATGTGATATGAACATTGATCACACATGTTTTGCGAGTTTGAAATCAGGGTTACTAGTAACCCGTCGTCGTAGTTGTAAAACTTGTGATCAAATAAAATTTATACCAAAACTCGAAAAGTGAGTCACGGGTCGAACACGGGGAGGCGAACATTTGGTTTTGAAAATCCGCGTTTCTCTTTTTTTTTTGGTCATTTTTATCTTTTCTAATTTTTTTGGTATTTTATCGGGCAAGAGATTATGTCGATGAAAACTTTATCTACTTGCAAAAATATAAGAGAGGGAGAGGGAGAGAGAGAGAAACAATCATCTATTTATCAAGAATTGTTTGTTACATCTACAAAAGAGGAAAATATACACTACAAAAGCGTAAAAAGATAGAAAGAGGTGAGAGAAATCCCCCTCGATGGTCGCTTGGAGGATGACTCACTTTGACGTCGCCTGGAGAAAGGTGGTGATGAGTGGGATGAAGGAGGACAGAGGATGGGGTAGGACAATGTCACGGTGCGAATCTTCTTCACGAAGGGTGGTGAGAGGACGACCATGGGATGCTCCACGAATGGGGATGAGGGGAGGGAAAACTATTTGATTTTCTACTCTAGAGGAGCATCCTAGGCTTGGGACAAGCTCTCTCTAGAGCCTTGAGGTAGTGAGAGGAAGAAAGTAAGGGATGGTTTGGAATGGTTGTGGGTAGGTCCTTTCATAGTGGAGGAGGAAGAACAAATTCACATCTGGGTCATTATTGACGTCTGTAAACGTTGCAGCAGCTGTCGCTGAAGATCCACCCTTCAATTCCTCTTGCTGGCGTGCGCAGACCATTAGTGACAGCAACAAACCTCACTAAAGGCCTACATCGCTGAAGATCCGCACCTATCCTCCGCTGGCACGCACATCGCGCACTGCACGCTTCACGTGCCCTTGCTCCCCGCCCATCGCTGGCACGCTCAGCTGGAGTGCGCTGGCATGCGTTGCGCTACTACTGTGCACGGCTACGGCTGTGCGTAGTGTGCTGCTGTTGCACGCGGCTCCAGCTGTGCGCGGTGCACTGCTGCTGGCTGGCATTGGGCGGTTTGGATGGCACCACATGGCACCATTTGGGTCGTCCACTCTTCTTTCTTTTGTAAAGGGTGTCGCGGTGCTCAGATCGAGATGATTCCCATGCTGTTGGACGGCGATCGTCACTCCGGATCCATCCGTACGATCAGATTTTCCATCCGAAACTCGTATAAATGTCGCATTGCCCCCTGGCCGTTGATCTTCCTCGGACTTCGTATGATGTTACGGTTCTCCGATCTAGACAATTTCAGAGGCATTAGACTCCGATCATCATCCTAATCAGATCTATATAATCCTATCATCCATCTGAGGCCCTGAAATAAGTCTTCTTCTCTCCTGACCATAAAAAGGACTTAATTAACCTAAAATATATACAACTACTCTAAATGTAGAATGATGCATGCTATGCAATATTTATAACATGAAATGCAAATCTAAGCCTAGGAACATGCACGAATAGGCATTTTAACCTAAATAGATGTGTCTATATCATACCCCCATACCTATCTTTTGCTAGTCCCTAGCAAAATTAAACTACATGCTATGTATAAAATCAAAATTAGGATTAGATCACTTAGGCCTAAGTTGTTTATTAACAATAGAAAATTTCAACTAAGCTCCTAAACGACGAAAACTCAGCAGTACTCGGGTGCCTGCCAGAATGCAGACCGCCCAACTCCTCACCTTATTTGAAAAGGGAAGATACATTTTTTTTTTCTTCTTTTCTTATTTTTTTGGACGTTTTAGAGTTTAAGAGTGTCGGGATAACTTTTTACGGCTACCCAACCTGCCCAAGACTCGAAAAGGACTCTAAGTGCTAAGCATCTTGTGAAAATAGTGAAAGACTCATTAGGTGGCCGTTGAAACGGACTTCGAGTTTCTACGACCCTAGGTGACCTTGCCTAAAGGTTTATCTTTTCGATTGGTAGCTTTCTCTCTACTTCTTTTATTTATGGGGTCATCACAAGCGCAAACCTAGTGTATATCTCCCCGATTTATTCTACTTCCCTGCTTCTTCCCTAAGTGTTTTGGAAATTATTATGCATTTTTATGAGTTGGGCTCTAGACAACCGGCCAATGGGCTATTACCCACGACTACTTGTCAGCCATACTCGTGCAGTAAAATGTGGCTTTATTATTTTCTCCTTTTTCTATTCTTTCTATTTTTTTCTTTCTCTTTTTCTTTTTGTTTTTTTTTTTTTAAGTAGGTGGCTTCCCTGATCTACGATTTACCTAAAGGTAGTACGACGAAAATGGTCTTGTGGATGGGCTCTAGACAACTGGCCGATGAGCTGTTACCGCCGACAACTTGCCAGCCATACCACCCTAGATAGTTCATTAGCTACCCAATGTCCAAAGAAACCACTGAAAAGTTAGTCAGTGCACAAAAAAAAATGTGTATATGTTTAGGCTTAAAGTCCCCCCAAATCAGAGGGCGGGTTGATAAATCGCATACTTATCATCCCAATTTATTTACCAAATTAAAATGAATTTTAATTAGCGAGGACACGAGACTAAGTCCACATTCGAGTGGACACCCAGGCTAATTAAGCCCGAAGACCTAAAGAGTCTAAGTGTTTAGGTCCTCTCGTATCATTTCCTAAAGTTAATAACTTCCAAATGCCTAAGTTCTCTTTTCCTAATTTCTTTCTTTTTATATCTTTTTCAAATTTTCAATTTTTTTTTAATTTTATAGGAAACTAAAAGAAATTCTACGGAGTTAACATAATGATTTCAAGAATTGATTATCCACACCCTCATACCTAAATGATGCAATGTCCTCATTGTAAAAACAAAGACATGAAAAAGGGCAGAGTAAATAGAATATCACCTGAATTTCATGACAACCTGGTCAGCTCCACAGATAGAAGAGAGTATACACACACGCTAAGTTTAATGCCTTCAGTTAGGCATAATATGCATACAAAGAAGAAACTAAGAATTCCCAAGTGCGGGTCAGAATCAAAATAAAAATATTGATCCTGAAACCCACCAGCAAAAGATGTCCACAGATGTAGACTAGATTATGGTGTAGACCCATGACCCAGGGTCTAGTGGTTCTCAGGTTCTGGATGAAAATCACCCAGAACTGAAGGTTGTTGTGTTTGCAAGGTCGGGCCTGCAGTTTAGTGGTGTGCAACTCAAGACCAAAGTGTCAGACAATAGGTGAAGATGGTTCAATAGGTGCGGTTGTCCACCTAACATCTAGCTCAGAAAAGTAATCAATTATTTCAAGCTTGGGTTGTACGTGAAAGATATCATAACTGTCCTGGTAGAAAGTAGCTGGTTCCAGGTCAATAGGTACCCGTAGATCCAAAATCAAAGTTCCCTCAGAATTAGCCCCCCAAATTTTTATTTCAACAATTCTATCTTCCAACATCAAAGGCTTAGTCTCTGGGACCTCTAGTATATCATTCACCCCATATGATTCTCCTAAGTCCAAAAATCGTGGCTAAATCAAGATTGACTTGGGCACAATGATCTCAGAAGCCAGCTCTTTGGGGTGCAGATGAGGAATGGGGTCGCTGATTGAATCATCAAGTAAATGAGGATTCGAATCCTCCACGTTAGCCCCAACCGAATCAAAATCTTCAATGATTGGGCAATCAAATGGTTCTTCATGCTTCTCGAGCCCATTTGTCTCACTAAAATCATCTTCCTTAAGCTCAAGTGAGACTTCACTAAGAGATTCCTCACCCTCTGAATCAAAGAATCCATGGTCCTCATTTATATGTCTCAAAATCATATGTCATTTCATGGTCTGTGGAGACATATTTTTCGTCATTCCCTGGCTCTAGGATCTCGGGTGAGAAACTCGATTCATCCTCAAAGGGTTGCTCTAGCCCAACCTGGTCATCTTCAATCTCAGAATATGTATCCCCCCCGACAAGCACCTAAGCGGGTTCAGACATTGGCTCTCCTGAAAGGGGTTCATCTTGAGAATCATCCCAAGATTTGACTAGGGCAACCACAAATTTCATCCACAACCTCGACAATTTCCCAAGAAGAAACTCACCCAGGTCCCTATCCCTAACACTTTGGAGCAAATCCAATAAAGAACTATTAAGTTCATCGATCATTTTGATCATAGGCTCCAGTGCTTCAGTGCATGGTGTTGGCTGAGCTTCTAAAGATTGTATAGTGTTCCTCAAATTAGCCAACACCCTATCCTAGATCTAGTTCACTTGAACCGATTGGTTCGATTCAGGTTTGTGTGGGTTTGGGTTAAATCTAGGGGAGTCAAGATGTTGAGGTTCTCGGGTCCCTCCCTGAAAGTAGGTCGTTCTAGGTTGTTCAAAGGATGGTGGCAACCTATATTCAGTGGAATACTGGGGAGGGTAGGTGTTATAATCATTATATCCTTCCTGATTGTAGATTGGGTTGGTTTGGTCATCAAAGGATGGAGATCCATAATCATTGTAGGTTTGGGAAGGATAGCAATCATAGTCTTGTTGTCTAGGGTTAGGCCCTGGACATTGAGGTCAAGATTCGTATCCCTAATCAAAGTTATCCTGGCTAGTGGATGGGTAATTACAAGTCAAGTCGGAGTAGTAATCATCTTGGGGATAAGTGGTGGTAGGAGGATAGGATGGGAAATGCATGTAAGAAGTGGAAGGATACATGGTAGAATAAGAGGGAAAACAGAAGAGAGAAAGGTGCCCTGCAATACAAGCAATCAACCCTGTCCTTAGGTGGGTTAGCCTAAAGACCTACAGACTCCCAGGACCCGTCTTGAGATTATAAACCATTCGGTCTACTTTTATCTGGTCAATCCAACCAATTAGAAGGAGGAACTGGGGAGAAGGTTCTTCCTTTGGCTTGCACCTCCGATTCCTAATGTACCCCCCAGCCATGATCATTTGATGCTACTCCCCTAGCTAGACATTAGATGGACCAGCAGAAGTAGATTAATCGAAAAAAATCTCAGTCTGAGCCCTGAAGAGCGAATCAATCCTTAAGGCCAACGTCTACTCAGTTTTAATTAGGCTTGGGATGATTGTGGTCTTGGAATGTGATGGGCCCTTTAGATGGGTTGTGCTCTTAATGATCAGTTAAAATGTATGTGCGTGCACAACCAAGGTTTGCAAACAAGGTTATTTGATGATGTGCCTTTTAGGGTTTAACCTTGTTTAGTAGCTTTTAGGGTTTAATCTTAGGTATATTCAATCAAGTTTAAGAGAACACTCCATGTTTTGCAAGCACTGGTGATGATATATTCCTTTAGAAATCAGAGAAAAAATGTGGAGTGCCTGGTTCAGCCCTAAGAATCAACCCTAAGTGTCAAGCTACTTGATGAATCGCTTTTAATTTGAGTGGTGCGGCCCAAACAAATCAATCAATTGGCCTATTCGCACCACAGATTAAGGCACACAATGTCCTAGCCTAATCTGATTTCTACTCACTTATTTGTTTTGAGTTGAAGTGTACCGGGTCCACAGGTTTGATCCTGGTTAAGTGGTAGAATCGAAGTGGAGTGGTGTGCCTTAATTCGAGAGTTGTAGGTGTTAAGGTGTGTCTCCTTCAGAAAATCCCACAATCAGATAACACTTTTTTTATTTTTTTTATTTATGTGGATGGCGAGGTGAGTGGACGTGGTAAACAAACAACCAAATCTATCCTAGGGTTTATAAAAAGCACCTAAGTTGATTTGGGTTTGAGTTATTAGGTTATGGAATGAAAACTAAGGTGGGGGTGGTGTAGGGGACACTTACAAAACCTTCATCCGCACTTTTCTCCGATCTAACCACTTTGGCCCACCTCAGAAGAGTACCTGCAATCACAGTAAGATCAGAGAAAAAGTGAGATAAAAGTTAGGTAAGGCGAAAAAAATATGGAGAAAAAAAACAAGAAAGAGCGTTGCCTCCCCGTCAACGACGCCAAAATGATCGCACGTGTTTCACGAGTTTGAAATCAAGGTTATAAGTAACCCGTCAGTGTAGTTACAAAACTTGTGATCAAATAAAATTTATACTAAAACTCAAAAAGTGAGTCCCGGGTCGAACACGGGGAGGTGAATGTTTGGTTTTGAAAATCCTCATTTCTCTTTTATTTGTTTTTCGTCATTTTTATCTTTTCTAATTTTTTTGGTATTTTATCGGGCAAGAGATTAGGTCGATGAAAACTTTATCCACTTGCAAAAATATGAAAGAGAGAGAGGGAGGGAGAGAGAGAAACAATCATCTATTTATCAAGAATTGTTTGTTACAACTACAAAAGTGGAAAATCTACACTATGAAAGCATAAAAAGATAGAAAGAGGTGAGAGAAATCCCCCTCAATGGTTGCTTGGAGGACGACTCACTCTGACGTCGCCTGGAGGAAGGTGGTGAGGAGCGGGACGAAGGAGGACGGAGGATGGGGCAAGACGGCGTCGCGGCGAGGATTTTCTTCTCGAAGGGTGGTGAGAGGACGACCACGAGATGCTCCACAAAGGGGGATGAGGGGAGGGAAAACTATTTGATTTTCTACTCTAGAGGAGCATCCTAGGCTTGGGACAAGCTCTCTTTAAAGCCTTGGAGGTGGTGAGAGGAAGAAAGGAAGAGATGGTTTGGAATGGTGGTGGGTAGGTCCTTTCATAGTGGAGCAAGAAGAACAAATTCACATCTATGTCATTATTAACGTCCGTAAACGTCGTAGCAGCTGTCGCTGAAGATCCACCCTTCAATTCCTCTTGCTGGCACGCGCAGACCATTTATGACAACTGCAAGTGTCACTAAAGGCCCGTGTCGCTGAAGATCCGCGCCTATCCTCCGCTGGCACGCACATCGCGAATCGCGTGCTTCATATGCCCATGCTCCTCGCGCCATGCGCGTGTGCGCTGGCATGCGCTGCGCTGCTGCTGCGCGCGGCTACGGCTGGGCACAATGTGCTGCTGCTACGCGTGGCTGCGGTTAGGCGCAGTGCACTGCTGCTGGCAGGTGTTGGGCAGCCTAGATGGTGCCACGTGGCGCCATCTGGGCCATCCATTCTTCTTTCTTTTGTAGAGGGTGCCACGGTGCTCAGATCGAGATGATTCTTGTACTGTTGGACTACAATCGTCACTCCGGATCCATCCGTATGGTCAAATTTTCCATCCAAAACCCATATGAATGTCACATTGCCCCCTGGCCATTGATCCTCCTCGGACTTCATATGATGCTACGATTCTCCGATCTAGACGATTTCAGAGGCGTTAGACTCCGATTGTCATCCTAATCAGATCCGTACGGTTCGATCATCCATCTGAGGCCCTGAAATATGTCTTCTTCTCTCTTGACCATAAAAAGGACCTAATTAACCTAAAATATATACAACCACTCTAAATGCAGAATGATGCATGCTATGCAATATTTATAATAGGAAATGCAAATCTAAGCCTAGGAACATGCATGAATAGGCGTTTAACCTAAATAGATGTGTCTATATCAAACATCATGAGTCTAAGAGCCAAATATCTTTCTACCTATATGGGTTGATTGCTACAAGCACACACCCATGATCACCTCCATAAAGTTTGCATTTGCCAAATCACCTTTGAGCTTCCCAACTTGATTTTTCTTACTCTTGTCTTTACTTTTGAGTTTCCAATAATCATTAGTTACATAATAGCTCATTGCCCTTTTGATTCCTTTGCTAAATTTAACCCCTTCTTAGTGCCATTGACATGCAACACTTCAAGCTTCTCATTAATGACCCTTCTATTGCTAATTCTTTATCCATCAACTCTTTAAAGAATAAAGATGACTTACTGTGAGAGCTTGTTATTAATCACCCATAAATTAAGGATTTAAAATGAAATTAACCCCTTTAAATATGATAAAGCATTTTAATCACTTAGGCTAACGTATTAGGAGCCTAAGAACCCTTAGAAGAGGGGTCTATTACTCAGCAAGGGGCCAAGATATCATTAAGATGTGATTTAGCTTTGGGGAAGGGCTTAGAAGTAGTAAAACTTCAGTCTTAGGTGGAAATAAATGATGACTCTTCATTTAGTGATGTAAACATGTTTATATCATATAAACTGTCTATTTATGCGTCTTCTTAGGTGTAGAGTTGCATCATACATTATAAATATTGCATAACATGCATCATCTTGCATTTAGGTTAGATTGTAAAAAGTTTAGGTTAATATTCTCTTTTTGTGGTCAGGTAACAAGGTAATATTCAATCTGGGCCTCGGATTAAAGATCCAACCATACAGATCTGATCAGGGTGATGATTGGAGTTCAATGACTCCAAGATCGCCCTGATAGGACTTCCATAGCATCAGATATAGTATGAGAAAGATCAAAGGTCAAGGGGCCAAGATGGTGTAAATCTATACTTCAGATGATAAATTCGACTGCACGGATGAATTCAGATTGACAATCACAGCCCAACAACGTGAAAATCGGTCCAATCTGACATTCGTTGAACCATCTACAACACATAGAAGATGGATGGTCCAGATGATGGCACGTGGTGCCATCCAGACCCTCTAAATCGCTCGCTACCCTACCTTCTCATCCAACAGTTGAGAGTTGATCAGGTTGCCTCCCTCAAGCCACATCTCATGTGAGAAGAATTCCACATCTAATCTCAACTGTCGAATCAAGATCCACTGGTTAGCATTAAATGGTACAAGAATATTCTTCTTGTCTATCCACACACATAGTGTGGTGGATAACATCCTTCAGCACGTGAGGTCACGGGATCGAATCCCCGCAGTGCACCTCCTGAGCGCAGATCCAATTTGAATTAGGACCACTCGATCTCGTATGGATGGCCCTAATTCATCCACATCATGTGCTCAACGGCTGAAGCAGGCACACGATGAGGCATGGATATGCATCTTAAGTCGTCCGATCTTGCGATCGGAGTACGCATGTTGCCCACATTCAGGCCTTTAGTGACGGATAAATCCGTCACTAAAGACCCTGAAATTAATTTTTAAAGTGTAAAGACCTATTTGCCACCTCCAATCTATGCCTATAAATAGCCCTACGACCCCCACACTTTCTTCATCCCTTCTTCTCTTCTCTCACCCCCTCCAAAGCTTTAAGAGCTTGTCCCAAACCCAGGATGCTCCATTAGAGTTAAAAATACAATTTTTCCACCTTCTCACCTCCTTAGTGGAGCATCCCGCGGT
Source organism: Thalassia testudinum (assembly GCA_037157565.1). Classification (NCBI taxonomy): domain Eukaryota; kingdom Viridiplantae; phylum Streptophyta; class Magnoliopsida; order Alismatales; family Hydrocharitaceae; genus Thalassia; species Thalassia testudinum. The sequence continues at coordinate 78,855,340 of JAZHRO010000002.1, forward strand.
GGTCCTCTCACCGCCATTTGGGAAGCGGATCTCACTATGACATCGTCCTTCCCCATTCTCCATCATCCTTCGTCGTTCTCCTTCGTCCCGCATCTCACCACCTTCGTCTGGATGCTCTGTCATTGTGGCTCATCCTCCAAGCAACCGTCAAGGAGGATAACTTCTCTCCACCTTCTTTTACTGCTTTCTAGTGTAGCGAGTAGTAATAGCAAGTAGTTGTAATGAACATTGCTCTATGGTAATGAAATCCATGTTTATTCTATCTCTATTTTCTCTATTTGTAATATTCTCTCTCTTTCTTCAATTATTTATTCTTCAAGTAGATAGCTATTTTAGATTCAATTCAACCAGCTATTCTATTTTGTGACAAATAAAATAAACGTGATTTTTTATCCATCTGCCTCCTTATTTTTGATCTGGAATTCTTTTCAAGTTTCGATTAAATTTATCTGTTGACGATTTTTCTCGCAAATTGCACTACAACGACGAGTTTTCCAAACTCAAATCCATTTGCATAGATTTTCTGATATAACATTTAGTAGCATTAATTATTTCATTTAAAGTCAATTTCGAGGGCCTATGTACTTAATATGGAAATCTAATGGGTTTGGGAGCATGCATGCACTTAGTGTAATCTTTATATAAATATTGCTTGAAACTAATGTTTAATGGCCTACGTACTTAATATGGAAATCTAATGGGTTTGGGAGCATGCATGCACTTAGTGTAATCTTTATATAAATATTGCTTGAAACTAATGTTTAATGGCCAAGTTGTGAAAGTGCATATTGAAACAGGTCTCAGATGAGCAATTAGGCCATAAGGTTGGATTCAGGACAAAAATCGGAGTCCAACAACTCCGAAATCGTTCTAATCCGACCTTCGTAGCTCTCATAATGAGCCAAAGAAGTCATAACAATTGATATGTTGATCAATGGGCCACGATCTGCCACGTGTCAACCACACAACCACCCATCGCTCGCAAGCAGCGCATGCTACTTCTCCTCACATGAGCGTGAGCAATCACCACCATTCGACCTCCATTGTATACCTCACGCTTGCCCCTCCTACGACCGCATGATCTCAAATGGATGGCTAAGGTTGCCTGATACTTCTCATAGCACAGCGGTGGTGATCACACTTAGCAAAGGAGAGGTGTAGGATCAAATTGTGATATGCGCCCCTACAACTCACGAGAGCACGTGAAATTCAGCCGTCGATCGAGGAGTGAGCGACTGCAATGAAGGCCACGTCAGGCAAGCACCATGAGTGGCAGAGACAGCACCACATGGCACAATAGATGAGTGGTGCTCGGTATAGGCACAATTGAAGGGTGTGATCTTCATGCTTTCTCAACCCCACAATGAAGATCCAACAACCAGCAATTCACCTCGCCGCACCCGTGCAATCTCAAAGCGCTATCTTCACACTCTCCACAGCTGTGCAATCCGCAATCGATGGCTACGGTGTCTCCACGTCGCTCTAGCAAGGCGTGAATGCAATCCAATGCGAGTGTGTCCGTGGAGGCACTGATTCAATGCCAACAACCAGCCCAACTCGGCTTAGCATGGTTTGGGGTAGTTCAAGGCCAAACCAAGGCCTTTCTTTACCTATAAAAGGCTCCCAAGACCCCCATTGCAAACCATCTCTTCTCCAAGCATTCCACCCCATCCATAGAGCTCAAAGCTGGTCCTTGAAGCACCGAGCTGTCAACGGAGCTTCCTCCACCACTGTGGTTGTCTCAACTTGCTTCTAGTTCTTCCTTAGCTTTTATTTCGTATTTTATTCAAGCATGTCTCTAGTTTTTATGTTAATGTTTGCAATATGATTTTTATAGTTCATAGAAGTAAACTTTGCTATTATTTTTTATGTTCTTTTCATGTTTCTTAGGCTAGGCTTCTACTTTGATCGGTTTATGCTTGTGTTTATCACGATACTTCATGTTTGTCTTTTCTACTACAAATCTAATCTACCACGGATTTCTACTCTCTCTACTTTTCATGCAAATAAAATAGAGCATCATGTGGCAATAAAATAGAGCAACATAAAGATCTGATTTCTCACTTCGCTAAGATTGACACTTGGACTCACCATCTAATCCTCTTTTTAAAATTTGATGTCATAAGCACACGCTACAACATACAAGTTATCTTAATGCATTTTCCAACATCACTTTTTGGTGCCGATGTCGGGGAGGCAACAGATCTTATTTGTCACTTTCATATTTGCATTGGTGTTATTCATGAGATATCTTACTTTCTCCTTCTCAATTGATTGGCTATAGGAATTCGATGCATAGGCGACAGGACGAGTGCACTACAAGATGATAGATTGTGAGTAAAGTGCAGCAAAAACCTCAATGAGTATCATCTTATCCAGCATAGTTTCATCCATTCTTTTATAAAAAAAAATAAAGAAAAAATGGCATTTAGGCTCATACATGATTCTTAGGTTAGATTGTTTGCTTGCTTTCAAAAAAATATATAAAAAAAATCTCAAAAAAATTAGCATGGTGAATTGCTACCTAATCCACATCTCAAACCACCACCTGAAAAAAAATTACACTCTGATATCTTAAGAAAACCTTTTTGAGTTCCTTCTTCTCAAGTGGTGTTTACGAAGCCAACCATATTTTGAACTAGGCTGCACCACTCAAAATTAAAATCAATTGACCCAATAAAATTGCATGAACTATATGGGTGAAAACTCTTAGGGTTCCTATTTCTTAAAGACTTACGTATTCTTGAAGGAAAAAGAGCAAAACACCAGTGTTTGCATAACCTCTTGTGTGTTCAAATAAAACTTGGTTGAATTAACCTAAGAATTAGAACCCTAAAAGGAACTAAACAAGGTTGAACTTTAAAAGACACCTCATATTAAACCTTGTTTGTAAATCCCTTGCTTGTGCACCACATTATACACTTTGAAATTGAACATTAAGGGCACAAACCCAAAACAATGCCCCCTCACATTCTCAAGCACTTCTAGATCCTAGCCCTAAATTAAAATCGAGTAGACATGCCTTAGGCAGGAGCAATTTAAGTCTTAAGGGTGTGATTGGGTTTGTTAAGTAGTTAGCCTTAATTTCCATTGTTAAATTTGGTGTCTAGGCTGTGGGGCAAGGTCAAACGACCACGATTGGGAGTTATCAAAGGAACCTGAGGTGAAAGCTTTGGGAAGTACCTTCCCCTCAACCCCCTCGTATTCAACCTCGGTAGATTGATTTTGGGAATGAAGGTCTAAATGCATGCAAGCTTAATTATTCTTTGTAAGGCTTTAAGTTATTAAGGTCACACTTTAGGGCTAGCCTTTTGTTTGCTTGATTGTGAGGTTGGGTCCTTCTCTCTTACGTTCTTCCCTTATCCCTCCACTTCTTCCAAACCATGGATTTCATTGCCTACTCATCCTACCTAGACTATCCCCAACATGATTTGTATTCTAACCCAAGTAAACTGTATCTATAGTTTACATGGGATAACCAGCCACCTAGTTGGGGATACACCTCAAAACCACAATACCTAAGGAGCCCTTCCTACCTCCAAAACCACCCTACTATTTCACCTGACTTTCCCAATTTTACCCAACCAACACCTCCACCCTATTAGGAAAATCCTAACCCATCCAATCAAGGGTGTGATCCAAACCTTAGGTATTCTGGTCTTGAAGATAATTCTCCTTATGATGACTCCTCTTGTAGGTCCTACCCAACCACTAACCAACTTGATAGGACCTACGCTCTAGGAGGATACCAAGACCCCTACCCTTCCCAGGACAATAGCCAAGATAGGTCATCCGAATTTGAGGATCTCTCCTACTTGACCTATGCATTGGAAGGAATATTAGAAAAATAGAAATCAAATGACTCTAATCCAGTTGATGGAGAACTTCATTTCATGGAGGAAAATGTTGAGCTGAAATCCTTTGGAGTAAAACTAAGTTAGGTCCCGCTAATCGTAGTTCTACCATGAATCTGAGTCCTGGTCCTGCAAAGCCTTTACCCAACAAGACCCAACCGCCAAACCCTTGCCTAAGCAAAGAGGTCAAACCAGCTCTAGTCTAAGGAAAACCTAATGACACTCAGTCACTTCTAAATAGCCTTTAGTTGGAGTTATATAGATAGAACCAAGAATTGATTGAGAGGAAACAAGCCATGATTGATATGTTCCAACAATTGGATGAAGAGGGTTAAAGAACGCTGATGAAAGAAACCCACTTTATGGAATTCATGAAGCAAGGCCCTATGGTGATCTATTGGACTACACCGAGTTGGCCAAAACTGGTTCAATCCACCATCGATATCCCCTATTGTTGAACAACCCATTAGAAAATGTCATGAGGATTCCTTAGAACATGATTTGGGGAGGGTTGAGGACAAAAATCAAAATCTCCAAGCAACAGAGGAAAAAATTGAGAATTTTGATAAGAAACTTAGGGTTGATGTCTTTGAATCCAATATGGAGGAAAGTGATTTGGTGGAAGAGACATCCAAAATTGAAGATGGGGAGTGGGATTCCAACTTTGAAATTCTTGATTTTGAGTCATTTGAAAACCCATCATAAATTTAGTGGAGGGCTAAGGGAAAGAATTTAAGTCCATGTTTGATGATGAAATTAAAATTAGCCCTACTTCTACTTCAACCTTAGGAACTAGGTCTGATCTAAAAAAGGTTGAAGATAATATTTTGAGAATTAAGAAATTGGAGGGAATAAGGATAGATTTTTCTATGGAGAGTGATCTCATGTTTAGGGCACATTATGGAATTTTTGATACAAGACCTATTAGAATTGAAACCCCACAACCCGAATTTACTGTGATTGATAAAAATTCTATGGATTGCAACTTTAAGGGACACAAGCTGATTACAAAGCCTATATCTTTGGTGTCCAACATTATAGACTCGGGTTGCAGTCGCCCAAATCGGCTTCTTTGTATGCCCGTAGATTAAGAGAGGAACAGACACAGGCATCTGTGACAAACCATTTGAAAGTTCTCGTCCCTGAGGGATGGGACTACATCACAACCTGATTCGCATTTGTGGGCCTATGATTTTGAGCGACCATGATCATATCACTTTCATTTTATTGACTCAACCTGCAGAATTGGCTATTTCTTCTTGATAGGGCGCACCATGTCCAACTAGAGGCAATAAACTTAGTGCTTCCTGGGAGGCAACCCAATGGATTCAAGCTGGCCTATTATAAATTCGATACTCAAGTGATTTCTATCCTTTCTCCCTTGCATGCATTTATTTTTCCAATGATGACATTATGCTAGATAGACATGGGGGGGAGGGGTAATTCTTATTTTCTGGGCACAGAATTGTTAGCTTGAATTAATTGTTATTATTTTGTTAAAAAAAAATTGTAATAAAGATAAGAAGAGCTAGGAAGTTTGGGCACCATATTTTACCCACCTTAGGAAATAATACAATTAGCATCTTTTCACTAGGATACTTTCAAGTTGAGTGGCTTAATTACTTTTCTTGTTTACTAAGTTATAGATTCGTTCCCTTGGTCCTTGCAAATTTAATTTAACTCCAATAGAGTAAATAAAGTGGGGTGATAAGTAGGTGACTTAATAACTCACCCTTCGATTTGGAGCGATCTAGAAGTTTAAGCATCTACACACATTACACACTAACTCGTATAGGTGATGATAATGAAAATTAGGGAACAAATAAGACTAGTGGTGGTATGGCTAGCATGTTGTAGTGAGTAATTGATGGGGTGTGGCTTATCATAGCTAAAATGCTCAAGTTAAGCTAGAAACTAAGTTAAACACTATCATATTAACATAATAAATGGGTTAAGTGTGGGAATTAAGGAAAATGACTTAAAACACTCAATTTGTGCTAAAAACACATAATTAGGTCAATTTTGAGAGATTATTTATTAATTAAGTAGATGATCCAAATGTCAATTGAAAACCAATTAGAGCTTGAAAGTATAAATCAATGGTTGAATTATGTCCCAACATGTTCAATTCACATATCATAAAAATCTCATTGCATTTGGACATCATTCAGACCTTGGATTACATGCATTACACTTAGTTCCTTTATATCTTTACATTTTATTCATTTAAAAGTCATAGGGACCATTTAGCAAGCTCTCCCTCCGTGGTTGGAAGATGATGATCCAAGCTCCTTCATGTGCCTATTATAAAAAGAAAGAGAAAAGAAAGAATAAGAGAATGAGAGAGAAATTATCGAGGAGAGAGATATTGAGGTGGAAACAAGGAAAGGAATTGGAGAAGAATATGCAATGGTTGATTTGATTGTTACCAAAATATGAGAGCCATTATTTCCTTCTTAAACTAAGCTTGCCAAAAATTATAAGAGTGAAGATAAAGCAAGCTTTACAAGAGAATCCATGATGATTTTCTTGCCATTTTCATTGGAAACATCAAATGTCACGATGGCATTCCAATTGAGATGGATATGATGAATTCATGCAATAGAAATGAGTATACATTAATTAACGAAATGGATGCATGCAGTATCAATTAAGGAAAAATGTTGGATTGTCAACACACGAGCTTAAATAATTTAGCAATGTAGCACATGCTCTAAATTGACTTGTCATCCAAATAATCATGTCCTTAGGCTTAATTATAGTCCACTAAAGTGGACCTATCAAGCTTCATCTCCACCATTCATACCCTACGGCCAATACACACTGATCCAGTGACGAAAACTCCCTCGCACCTATTTAAGCACCTCCATAGCCACCTGCGTGCAAGTATCAACTCCCTCCTCCTTGCCTTGAGCTGGTCATTCTTCCACTCTAGCTTCTTTTCAATTCACTCGATTCCTTCTGTGACAGAGGTGGAGCTTGTCTTCCTTGATTCCTCCTCGCCACTAGGGATGGTGTATGCTTGAGGGTGAACTAGAAGCTTCACTAGCAAGCTTTTCACTCCCTAGAGATCTTCCCCTTTCATCCTCTTCAGCTGCTAGTTGTTGATCTCGGAGAGCCCCCTTCCTCTGATTAGATTAGATTTAATCGCTTTCATAGATAGAATTTACTGCTTTCTAGATTAGTTAGGAGTAGGATTAGATAGTTAATTCACTGATTGATTATTAGATCTATGAGTAGATTAGATTAGATATAGTTCCCCATCAATCCACCCTCTCTGATCAGTCCAGATCAAAGAGGATGAATTCATCCACCCATTGTGTTCATCTAATCTCCCTCTTCATATCACAATCACTTTCACGACATTTCAGTCGCAATTCACTTCGCTCACCTGAGCATCCATTAAATTTGAAGCTTAGTAGCTCTCAAATCTAATGGAGCACTAAATCCATTTAAGGATTCTCTTACTCACTCCAGAAGATCACAAGGACCCTCCTGGTGCTGTAAATTGTGTTTGATTTGATTGATTAGAATTGATTTGAGTCTCATGGTTGATTGAAGAATTTCTAAAGCAAGTAGGTTTTAATTGGTTTTAATTGATCAAATATAGCTTATATTTGTGTAATTGGATTTAATGTGATGAGTTTTACCTATTGTGATTTTTTTTTATTGTTTATCAAGCTCGTGCCCAATTTCTATGATTAACACTAGTTTTCCCTCTTTATCTAGTAGTGAAGCCTATGAAAATTCGATGCACGAATTTCAGGTTGTCACAATGACCTAAGTGATTCTAAAGCTTCGCTTAGATCTACTGAACACTAGTCAATAGTGTGCAGAGATCTTGGATACTCAAATTGATCCAGTGAAGCTATATTAATTGCCCTAGTAAGCAACAATGGTTTCTAATGAATCCCACTTTAATTTGCTATTTGAAAGTTTGCATAGGTTTGATGTGTTCTTACAAAGGTCTGGGACCTGATTCCCTTCGCTCTTATTGCCTGATTAAATCTTTTTTATCTGCGCTATCTATGGCAAGATAAGGAGATTGATTAGGGTTTTTAGGGTTGTCAAGTTTTGATCAGATTTTCATAAGGTTCCAAACACTTCCTTGAATGTGTGTGACACTTAAATTTGACCTGAAAGTCAATTTAAATATGATCTAGCTCTATAGTTTCAATCTCCAGTTCCTACGTCTATCTAGGAATTTGGAGGGTTCTATACAATTCTTGATGTTTTGAAGAAGCTTTCATATGATTCTAAATGCTTATACAATAAGTTAAAAGGAGTTCAAGGTAATTTTAGAATTGATTTGAATAGGAGATCTTTGGTTAGTAGAAAGAGTATGACTAAAATTAACCTTGAGATTTAATTGGTTCTTGGATGATCTAAGGTTTGCATTGAATCTTTGGAATAGAATTAGTACAAAGGTATTATTTAGATGTTTGTAAAGGAATTACAATGCACAGATGAGACCTCTACTTGTTTTACAATAGTTTGGATAGTATGCAATGCATGAAGAGCTCGTAGAGATTGATGTTTGTAAAGGAATTACAATGCATAAATGAGACCTCTACTTGTTTTACAATAGTTTGGATAGTATGTAATGCATGAAGAGCTCGTAGAGATTGATACTGTTTGACCTGAGAATGTGATGAAGTCCTAAACTTATCTGAAGTTTTCGATGATTCTGTAAGATAGAATTATGTAAGAGTTACTTACAACAAGCATTTATGTACCGTTGTTGGGTTTTAATTTGATCTGTAAGCATGGTAAAATTTTCTAGAATCTTTTGTCAGCAACAGTTGATCCTGTCATCTATTCAATTGGAGTTTTATCTTGGTTTTAATGATAAAACCATGTTTAAATGCTTGATTCTAATTTCTAATGATATCTGGAAGTGCTACAAGGTTAATTATATTTTTCCAGAACTTTTGACTGATTTTCTGTGGCTTGAATTCATGTCAACTCATCCATTAAAGCCATCTTTTGTCCAATTTGTAAATACAAGAAAAATACAAAAATAATTGTAAAAAAATAAAAGAAATGTGTCTTGAGTTAGATTAGATCTAGCTTTAGGTGTGTGTGAAGTTAGATTAGGTTTTGAGCTTTCTAGCTAGTAGAACATACTAGTAGAAGTTCTAGTCTTCTTTAGTTTGTAAATAAAGCAAAACACACGAAAACAACAAAAATAGTTCTTTTCTCACCTTTCCTCTCTCTTCCCCTATCTCTATAAATCATAAAAAGAAAATAAAAATATGAAAAGTCCAAAAATCCATAAAAATGCCTTTATATACTATTTATACTTCTATATAAGTTTATAATATTAAGTAAATTATATATACTAACTTATATATCTATAATGTATATAAATAATTTATCTATCTGATCTATTTATTTAAGTAAGTATTTATGTTGATTTATATAGTATATATTATAATTATATAATTATATGTATATTTATTTATCTATATATTGTACATAATTATATTAATAGGTTAAGTATGTATATTAATAGGTCAAAATAATTTAAATTAGTAAATTAATCAATTATTTTAAGTATTTTCAATGTGTTTATAGTTTATTTATACTGTATAATAATATTTATATTATATATTTATGTATTAATATATAAAACATGTAATTAAATGTATAAAAATAGAAATAAATCACTAAAAATAAATTAAGAATATGTAATAATAAGTTATTAATGTATATTAACTAACTTATAAACCAATTGTATAGTTAATTTATCAATTTATACTTTAATTAACACAATAAACAATAAACTGAAGTGTATTTATTCATAACTTCAACCAATTTTTAAATATATTTATATATTTAATTAATGTAAATAAATTGTACCAATAAGTAGCCCTATATATTGGCTACATGATCATGTAATTTAATTATAAAATTATTATTTACTTAATACCTTAATTAAGCCATAAAGATAACAATTAATCACACAGCAGCACACCAATCTGGCACCCAAACTCAGTGCCACATCGGAAACTTTGAAGCGCCTGCACCCCTATTTAAATAACTACGTTGATGATCTTCCTAGTTGGACACAAACAAAGTGCATGTGTGTGTGTGCATGTGTGTGCATTGCCCTGGTGTGGGCGTGGGTTGTGAGTTATTGTGGCCCTGAAACTACACAAAAATCCACAATAAATTAACTAGGCCCCTCCTAGTAATGGTACCAATCCAACCCTAATGGTCGTTGATCCTGTGAACTGTGGGCCCACAAATCCAATAATTTTTTGTATAAGTGTAAGTTAACTTAGTGTTAGTGTAAAATTTAACTAAGTGTTAGTAGTGTGCTGTGTGTGAGCATGTGTTAAGTATATATGTGTAGTGTGTTAGTATGTTAATCTGTATATACAGTAGTATATATATATAGAGTATAATGTAATATATATCGTTGTTTTAGCCTTATTTTTGTATATATGTTTTTAAGGCACTTTTAACGACGATTATAGATGTTAGTGTAAATAATTATATATGTTAGTGTACATATATTCTTTTTTGTGCCCATATTAAGGCATTATTTAAGTAGAATTGTACATAACTAACTTAGATTAGTGTAGATTGGTTTTTGATTCCTTTATACCTATTTATATGTTTGAGGCATTGTCATTAATACTAATTGATTCATTGTTGCACCAGATGGCTTAGATTAATTAATCCGTTGATTCTTTCATTCATTATTCATTCATTTGTGTATAAAATTGACATTTTTGGAAAAAAAGATCATTTTTGGATAATAGAGACTGATGTATATTAATAACTAGCTCCCAATGAATGACCTGGAATAAAACCAGTAAAAATTGTATATAAATAAAATGACATCCATCTGAATTGCGACTATACTACAACATGATTAATTAACCATAATTAACTAGCTCTCCAGAAGGTACATCAGCAACCCCCCATTGCTGGGTGTCCAGAGCCCAGCCATCAGAAATATCTCTCTTTGGCTATCACCTTTAGGTATGTCTCAGATTAGGGAAGCCACCTGCTTAGAAGAAAAAAGAGGAAAGTACCACAAAAGAAAAAATGAAAAAGAAAGAGAAATAAAAGGAGAAAAGAACAAAATACAATAAACCACACTTCACACGGGTATGGCTGGCAAGTTGCCATGGGTAACCCCCCATTGCTGATTGTCTAGAGCCCAGCCTATGAAAAGCATGAATAAATCCCCAATTAAGGAGAAGTGGAGAAGTAGAAATAAAAGAGTCGAGGAGATATACACTGGCTTCACCTAGTGTTGACCCCAAAAAAAAGTACCAGGGAGAAAGCTACTAGTTGGAGATACAAACTTTTAGGTGGCAATAACTTCATTTCAGGGTCACCTAGAGCTTATGGGTACCTGAGGTTCGCTTTAGTTGCCCATATAGTGAGTCAATCACATACACAATAAGATGTTGAGCACTTTTAGATCATTTTGAGTCCTGGGTGGGTTGGGTAGCCACGGAACGTTGCTTCAAACCCTGAACATGAAAAAAGAAAAAAATAATATATACATATATGTATATGAATAAGGCAAGGACTATGACAATCCGTATCTTGGTTGGCATCATGACACTATTGTGTATTAGTAGTTATGACCTTAGGTATCAAATTTCCTCTGATCGATAGATAACTGTGCCTCAGCAGTCGTCCGTGGCTCTAGATTCTTGTGATTATGATGACTCTTCATTTAGTAGTGTTAATTATTTCATTTAGAGTCAATTTCAAGGGCCTATGTACTTAATATGACAATCTAATGGGTCTAGGAGCATGCATGCACTTAGTATAAACTTTATATAAATATTGCTTGAAACTAACGTTTAATGGCCAAGTTGTGAAAGTGCATATTGAAACAGGTCTCAGATGAGCAATCAGGCCATACGGATGGATTCAGGATGAAAATCGAAGTCAAACAGCTTTGAAATCCCCCTAATCCGACCTCCATAGCTCCCATAATGAGTTGAAGAAGTCCTGGTTGGTTGTTGATCTGATGATCAACGACCTACGATCGGCCATGTGTCAGCCGCAAAGCCACCCATTGTGTGAAAGCAGCGCACGTTGCTTATCATTGCACAAGCATGGCCGATCACCATTTGTTCTCCATCGTACGCCTCACGTCTTGCCCCTCTCGTGACCGCATGATCTTAGATGGACAGTCGAGATCTCCTGATACTTCACGTAGCACAGTGGTGGCAATCGCACTTAGCAAAGGAGAGGTACAGGATCGAATTGCGATTGGTGCCCCTTCAACTCGCGAGAATGTGTGAAATTTAGCCATCGATCGAGTAGTGAGCGGCTGCAATGAAGGCCATGTCAGGTAGGCGCGATCAATGGCAGAGATAGTGCCACATGATGCAAAAAATGAGCAGCAATCGATAAAGGCACGATCTTCGTGCTTTCTCAACCGCACGATGAAGTTCCAACAACTAGCAATTCACTTCGCCGCACTAGCACAATCTCAAAGCGTGATCTTTGCACTCTCCACAACCATGCGATCCACGATCGATGGCTGTGGTGTCTCCACATCGCTCCAGTGGCGCATGAATGTGAGCCAATGCAAGTGCGTGCGCGGAGGCGTCGATTCTGCCCCAACAACCGGACTAGTGCAACTCAGCGTGGTTTGGGGCAGTTTTGGGGGTGGTTCAAGGCCAAACTAAGGCCTTTCTTCACCTATAAAAGGCTCCCAGGCCCCAATTGCAAACCCTCTCTTCTCCAAGCATTCCACCACCTCCAAAGAGCACAAAGCTGGTCCCCAGAGCTACCAAGACGTCGACAGAGCTTCCTCCACCACCATGGCTGCCTCAACTGATTTTTAGTTCTTAGCATTTATTTCGCATTTTATTCAAGCATGTCTCTAGTTTTTATGTTATTGTTTGCAAGATGATTTTTATAGTTCATAGAGATGATCTTTTATATTATGTTTGATGTTCTTTTAATGCTTCTTAGGTTAGGCTTCCACTTTGATCGATTTATGCTTGTGTTTGTCACCATACTTCATGTTTGTCTTTTCTAATACAAATCTAATCTACCACGGATTTCTACGCGCTCTCTCTCTACTTTTCGCACAAATAAAAGAGAGCATCATGTAGCAATAAAATAGAGCAACAAAAAGATCTAATTTCTCGCCTCCCTAAGATCAACACATGGACTCACCGTGTGAGTATTTTAAATTGATGTCATAATCACATACTACAATGTACAATTAACTTAGCACATTTTTCGATGTCAATAAAGAGTTGAAAACTTGGGGACCACCTTAGAATTTTCCAATATCTTTTTAAATAATAAATCACAAGGATAAAGATGAGCCCCATAGCATATCTTCTCATTCTCTCCATTTGTCATCTTCCTTGTGTGTGAGAGAGGAGGAGAGAAAAGGAAGGAGAAACAGGAAGAAGACGAACTTCCTAAGATTGGATAAAAGAAGAGTGCCCCTAGCCTCCTCCATCAACATCCCAATTGCTAGGTAAGGAAGTGTTCTAAACAATGGGAGGTTTAGGTTGCTTAAGGATGATCTTCTTTCTTGCATGCATGTCATACAGGGGAGGTTATGTGAGATTATAGCAAGTTTTCACAAGTTAATGACTGTGAATCTGATGATTGCTTGTGTATTTTGATTTTTGGTAATGATCTTAGGGATGTTCGTGGAGCTTCTGCAGGTAGGGAAGAGAGCCACAACAACAACAAGAGCATCCAGAGCCTCATAATCATCAGGTAGGGCATTACCCCTCGTGTTTTGAGTGTAAAGATAGTTCTTAGATGATGGTTATTAGACCTGGTGTGGTGTGTTTTAGTTTGTTGTTAATGTCCAAGTGATGGTGGTGGTAGTGGCTACCTATGGAATGGGTTCAAGCTTACAAGCAACCCATTACTCCATGGATTTGATCCTGTGATAGGATGGAATCATTGGAGGTAAACATGGTTTGTGAGGAGTTTTGAATGGGTACCTTGATGTTAGGAAGTGCTTTTTTTTCCTTCTTGATGTGTTGGTAGACACTCCATTGCAAGTGAGTCGGTCCAGTGTAGGAAGCCACTAGAATAGGTGATAGTATGCCTTATTGGACATATCAAATTCTTATTAGATGTTCGATACTAAGCATATTGGATGTCTGATTCAAAAATCAAAGGAGCCCTGTAGCTTGTTTGAGCTCCTAGAGTTGAGGACTGTGGACCACCAAAAGTCCGACAAGTTTGTCAGAGCTCCAAAGGGATCTTTAGGCATCCAGACTAAAGCCTGGACATCTAATGGTCTAGGTAATGGAGTTCTTGGAGGTTCTTCTTGGAGATGTCCAACCTAAGTGAGTGAACAACTTAAATGTGAGCGCTGGAAGTCCAAACATTCGACTAGACATCCAATAAGAGGGATAGATCAAGGATAAGTGTTGGAAACTAATCCTAAGGCTTGATCAACTATCTTAAGGCCCAGTAAGGGTCATTTTGGACCTGACTAACTTATGCAATCACCCATAAGGGGGATTAGAAGTGGCAACTCATGTTGTTTTTGTGACAAGAGAGTTGTACCAAGGGTATGAGCCACACTTAGGGAAAAGATTAAGGAATCGAGAAGAGTGCCCAGAAAGGCAGTCCAATGGGCCAAGGGTGCTTGATGATATCTCTAAGGGGATCATCCAATTCAAATTGTGAGTACCGAAATTGACCAACTTGACCTTTGAGAGAGAAGAACACATGGACTACTCATGGGATTAATGTGGATCAGTTGACAGTGAGAATGTCACAAGAGGGGGGTCAATTGTGAAATATAAAAATTATCAAATAAAATTACAATTTAAAAAAGCATAATAATTCAAACCATAAATTTAACACAATAATTTATAGTGGAAACCCTTCAACCAGGGAAAACCTCTACCATGTCTCTCAACAAAGATTTTCCACTTGCTACACAAAAGTAATCCACTATATTACCATGTTTCAACTAAGGGTAGTAAACCTCAAGTTACAACAACCACTTTCTTGTACAACCCACAAGAAGTAATTTTGTTCTTCTCTCCAGAAAGAACGGGAATTCCACACTAGGAAACCCAACAACAAGTGTCAAAAAGATAGATGTTTACAACAATCCTATAATGCCAAAAAGTGTAGGTGTGGCATGTAAGAATATGCTCAAAGACTAATCAATTTTACTGTAATATAAACATTCCTTGAAAGTGTATAAATTAAGCATGTGAAAGTAAGGAGTAAAGAATTCTACTTCTTGATGAACTTCCCTTAAAAATAAAAAATGTCGCATGGATTGGAAGTAGAATATCGTAGATCTTGCAATTGGGAGCATGAAGACTTTTCACGAGAGAAATAATGCTTGAGAGTACTTGAATTTGCATGAAGGAGCTTTGATCACAATGTACTCTTTGAAGATTTTTCAAGTAGAAATGAGAGTAGATATCATATTTAAGTTGTGTGTTTTAATGAAGAATGAAAGAGAGTACATATAGAAGTGCTAGGGTCCTTACAAAAGTCATGAACGGTGAATCTCAAATGTTCAAGTAGTTATAGAAATCTATAACTAAAATTAAAATTTGCAATAGTATATAATCAAGTAAATTAGTAGATTAATAAAATATAACGTTGAATAATTATGTGACTAATTTCTATCTTTTGATTGAAAACTACCTTACGGTTACTAATTTTGATTAACGTACAAATTGTGATTATTTTATTAACATGTGACATAAATAATTTCTAGAATCTTTTGTAATGTTCACATAAACATTTCCATAAAATATAAGCTAGTAAAAGTCAACATAGAAATTTTTGAACTGAAATTTCGTCAATTATAGTCATAATAAAAAGAACTACAATGCCAGTTATGATTTATTAAATGATTAATAAAGTAGATTTTAATGTGAATGTGCAAGTGAATATTGACTCTTTGAAAAAGATTCTAAAAAGAAATATAGTCTTCATGAAACTTGAGAGCTTCTTGGAATGTCATGTATGTCCAAGATTTCTTATCTTTCTTCTATCTTTATCAAACTTATGTAATGATATTTCAGCAAATCAAGAAATATACAAACACAATAATAATTGTAAAATTTGTTAAACATCAAAATAGAGTTATATAGTACTAATGTACTAACAAACAGGAGGTTGGACCTCTATTTCCGCGGGATGGTGTGATCGATGAATCGTATTAGGGAGTATGAGCCAACCCACGAATATGTGAGGCGAATCAATGGAGAACTGGAAAGGTAGCCCAATGGGAGCATTAGGTGATGTCTCTACGGGGAACCACCTACATGATGGGACGTGGCGAACACCTATCAATTAAGGACGTGACCGACCATAGTTATATCGGGCGACTTTTGGACCTGGGTCTAAGGGATTGAGCTACTAAAGGTTAAGGTAGCCCAACCTCAAACCTTGGCTAATGAAGTGCACATGTGACATCAACCTAAGATTTAATGCAAGGGACGATTATCCCCTAAGTTGACCAGTCGGTCAACGCTCAGAAAGATTTATTGGTTATGGTAGATCAAGTGGGAATAAGGATAGTCATTATAAATAGATAAAGAAAGAGTTCTCGATCTACTTCAAAGTGAGCTACACACACACACGTATGCAACACCTATATTAATTAAATAATTGTTAAAGCCCTTCTGAGCCATGTGGCACATGATATAGCCACATTTATTTAGCATAAAATGCCTATGTATGCATGTTCCTAGGCTTGTAGATGCATTCAGCATTATTAATATCACATAACATGCATATTTTCACATTTAAAATAATTTCTGTAAATTGTATAATAATTCACCTAATTATTTGGCCAGGGGACAGGGTGACATATTTCTGGGCTTCAGATTAAAAATCTAACCATACAGATATGATCAGGACAATGATCGGAGTCCAACACCTCCAAAATTGCCTGGATCGGAACTTCATAGCATCATCCATAATCCAAAGAAGATCAACGGCTAGGAGTCAAGGTGACGTGAATTAGGGCTTTAAACGACAAATCCAATCGGATGGATAGGTTCGGGTTGACGATCACAGCCAATGACGTGAAGATCAACTCGATTGGACATCTGTGGTATCCCTTAAGAGCATTTGAAGTTGGACGACCTAGATGGCACCATGTGGTGCCATCCAAACCACCCAAGCCACCCCAAAGTCACCGCTCAACCTCTAAAGGATGCTCGAGGCACGATTTGGGTTGTTGGATTTTGATCTCACTATGCCAACCGCCTTTATGCCCCTAAGGGATGAAGCCACGCACATCCTCAACCCTCCAATCTTGCATCAACGACTAAGATCGCACCATTACCACATGCAATGTAGTGGTGAGAGAGAGAAACTCTCAACAAGCTAATGCATGTTCAAATCCCCCTCACGCCTTCTCTTCAGCACACGCTCAAATCAAAATTCCACCATATGATTATGATCGGACAGTGGAGAAGCAGCCACATCTTCATGTTAAGAAACTGAGGCGTGCACTCGCACGATCAAGACATGCAACGCTAATAGTGCCATGCGACATCACGGATGGGGAGGATCTTGCGACATGCGATTGCATGCACGCTGAGCACGATTCGGTGAGCATAAATCTTACGCAATCACAGCCCTCTAATCGAGATCCAATGATTGTGGCTCCTCCAACCTCATGACAGCAACGCATATCAGTGTTCACCCATACACTGTGCATGCTACATGATTTAGTCGAGTGGGCACATGTGCAGTGCATGTTGCACATGCTACCTTGATCACCATGCATGGCCAAATGATTTGCCACACACTATAAATACCCCTCTACACCCCCTCCTTCTTCATCCCTTCCATCTCTATTCTCCCTTTCTAGAGCTCAAAAATTGCTCTTGAGTGTTTCCCAAGCCCTGGGATGCTCCTCTAGATAAAAAATAATTTTCATAATTCCTTCCCTAATCCCCAGCTGTCCTCTCATCCTCGTTTAAGGAAGTGAATCTACCCTGCCTCATCCCCTCTTCGTCCAACTCTGTCCTCCTTTGACCAACTCCTTACCACCTTCTTCCGAGCATACCTCGTCCCCGAAGCAGCCGTCAAGGGGGATTCTCCCTATCTCTTTTTATTCGCTTTTTAGTGTAGATTTAATTTTTCACATATATTATTTGTAATAAACATTTGATTCACCTTAAGTAGAATTATTCTCTCTATCTCTCCCTCTCTCTTTAATTAGTTGTAGAGTAGATTGGTTAGATAAATCTCTACCTGCTATCCTGCTTATCTAAAAAGACCAAAAAAATTACAAAAGGCAAAAACACCAAAAACAAATAAAATCAAACATGATTTTTAATCAAACGTTCGCCTTGCCATGTTAGACCCAGGATGCACTGACTTGGTAAATTTTATCTGATAGTCGTATTTTTCTATGACTGCAATGACTTGGGTTTTTCTTTCTGGAAACCCTAAATATTTTCACATGAATTTTCCACTTATCAACGTACACCTGTGACGTATCTCGATTTTAGTTCCTCTCCAACTCCAGATATGGGTGGTGCAGTGCCACGCCTAGCTACTAAGGGAGCGCCTGGAGGTGACTAAGATCCTCTTCCTGGTTCCTAAGAACGAGAGCTGTACTTTTTTGGTAGGGTTGTGAGGAGATCTTTGCATGTGCCTGAAGGAACTGATCGGGGTACTACAGGATCTGGTGGACCTTCTAAAGGAACGAGTAGCTAATGGCTTATGGCAACCGTCGTCTTCCTTTTGTAGTAGCATGTAGATGATCCCACTTTTACACTTTCTCACTTTCGTTTAGTCAACTGGACCACCTTTTTGTATTATATATATGATGTGGTCCTTTTACCTTTGTAACCATCGAACAATCTAAACTACATACACTGATGTAGCTAGTTGTGGTTATAATTATAATGATGATGGTATGATGATGTAAATGTGATGGTCATGGTGTTATTAATCTTGATGTATTATGCTTTACTTTCTTTCTCTTGCTTCCGCATTTGCCTTTGTGAATGTATGTTGTGTGATTGTATATCCATACAAGTACAAGTACAATTATAGGTATAGGTAATCTATAGGATGAAGGCATTTCGAGTTGTCGAATTCGAGGTGCCACAGACTTGGTATTAGAGCAAGGCTTCTGCTATTGACTGAGAGCTATCTATGTAGATTACCTATTCACACGAAAACTTAGTATTAGACATCCATAAGAGAGAGAACTAAGATGGGTAATTGGTGAATGTAGGTTGCTTAGAGAGTCATTTATTGAAACTGCAGCCCTGTAAATTTTTAGGTTCTGTTGGTAATTCTAAGGACTAACTTGCAGATTGTTGGTCATTGCAGCGTTGCCTCCGACAAGGAATCCTCGTGCAAGTGATTCGCAGGATGTGACTACACTAGCTGCTCAAATGCAACAATTCATGTAGTTATGCAAAAGATGCTTAACTAAAGAGTACCCACCTCCTTGACAGGGAGAAACTCTAAGGACATGTAACCACCACCACAGAACTCCCCTAAAGTCTTAACCAAAGGCAAGGCATTCGAGAGGTTCAGAAAATTGCAACCTCTAGCATATTGATGGGAACACCATCATAAGCCCTAACTAGCTCATTTTGACCCAAAGAAGTCAGTAAATGCTCCTACATAACCAACTGAAGGTCATAATTCATTGCATAACCATTCTGAGAGAAAAATAATAAATTAGGGGTAAAACTGCAATTTTACCAGCTTATCATGAATGCAATACAACCACGGGTTTTCTCAAGAGTTGAATAAAGGTTAAATGATCTTAATAAGATAATAAGTGGGTTGGATTAAACGGAAAAGGGTTTTTGTGTGTCATGAGAATTACATGACTTTTGAAACCCTAAAAATAGACCCACTTATTTAACCAGGGTTCTGGTCAGGATAAAATTTACTTAAACCCTCTAAAAATCATAGAAAAATATTCTCTAGGGTTTAGTACCTTCAATTTGGCCATTAGAACCCATCTTAACCTAAAATGGAGTCTCAGACAGATAGTTGCCCTAATTTAGATTTTTACATAAATTATCCAGTCAAACGTGATCAAAACCAACATCCAACTTCACCATTGGATTCCTTAGGTCCAAATTAGGTTTGTACCAAAATTTGGACCCAAGACGAATTTTTCTTGACCTAGTTTGCAAAAAGGTCCTATTTGATTACATTTCTACCCCTAACTTTCAAAAACCCTTGCATACAACCCCCTATCTTCTTCGACATCTTCACAATTAGGTCCCTCCACCATTATCACGGAGGAAACCTACTCCGACGACCTTTGACAGGGAATATCTCCTTGAATGCTTGGAGAATCTCTTCCAAAATTGGAAGGGAGATCCTCTAAGAAATTCTCTCCAGTCTAAACCCATCTATGTGCTTTGATTCCTTCCCAATCTCTCATGCGAATGCATGAGAGATTTGGGTATCTTAATAGCTCCCAAGTCCGGTGACCTTCCAAGCTTGGGAAGCTTGCTTCCCAAGCCCTAACCATCACTCAGATCCTTATTTAAAGACTCCCCAGGGTCCAACCGTCTCCTCAGCTTGAAATTAGGCCAGAATTCCCCCTATTCCTCTCTCCTCTTGGCCACAAGACTCCACAAGCTTCGACGGTCTCTCCCTAACTTCTTCATCGTCTAACCACAACATTGGTGGCATATTCATCTTCACCACCATCCTCCGTGTCGAGCAATACCAGTCGTCATTGTTCCTTCCCCGTCTTCGTTGTCGCCTCTCCTACGGAGGTTCGTATTCCCCATGTCCAGCAACCACACTAGTGTAGGATCCCTTCCCCTTTTCATCCTTAGAAGTAGGTTCTTAGGTTCCCTCTCTTTCATACTTTCTTCCCCTCCCTCTATTTCCCAAAATCAACTACCAATGCTACTAAACACCCTCATCTTCTCCATCTCCAATGACTCCTCCAGCGAGGTGCTCCCATCACTACGCACCTCCATCCACCTTGCCGACCACCCTACAACCTTTACCACACATCCCTGATCATTTCTCCTCACTCCGTTCGCTCCATCGTCCACCCAAACACCTCCCCGGATAGATCCACTCTCATCAACCATTCCCTTCACTGTCCGGCCACCGCAGCTACTGTCGCTCAACGCCACAGCCACCGTTACATTTGCCTTGCCACGGTGATCCTGCTGAGAATTCTGACACGGCCATAAGGCCTCTTTTCTTGATTTTAGGTAGCAGGTCAGAGCCGCCATTGCTGTCGAGCTTCAAGCGAGCTTCAAGCTGCTCCAGGTTGTGCGCAATCGAAGCCGACAGGTGTCCAACTCCTCAAGCAAGGGCTTCAGTAGCTGTAGCCTCACCAAATGGGCCAAGCACCTTGCTGTTGCGTTGCCCGGAAAAAAGGTGGGACATTTAGTCCCACCTCGGATACGAAAAGGCGCTTTCAGCCACATAAATTGAATAAGTGCTAGCAGCTGTTTGCCTCCAAACACTGAGGGTGAGGTCCCTCTCACCTTCACCCAGCCTCGTCCGCGACACCTCACCCATAGACCTAGCCTGACCTGACCCGACCTGCACTCCTCGCTCACCACCGCATGCCGGTGAGCCTGGACCCGGGTACATGCCCGACTCGATAACCCAGATACCTGTGGCTCTGGGAGAGTAGATCGTAAGAGAGAAGAAGAGAGGAGTGTCGCGCAAGTAGGGGGAGGGTTTTGCTACAAAAACCTCCGGCTAACACTTAGCTAAATTCTGAAGAAGAAGAGAAGGAAGAAGAGAAGGCTCGCAAAGGTAAAGGAAGAAGAAGAAGAAGGGGAGGAGCTCAGAGCAGAAGAAAGCCAAAGGAAAAAGAAGAAAGAAGAAGAAGAACTAAGGGCAGAGAAGCAGAAGAAGAAGAAGAAGAAGAAGAAGAAAGGAAGACTCAGAGAAAGCAAAGGCAAAGAAAGAGAAGAAGCAAAGACAGGAAGAATCAAACAACTTTAAGTCATCTGATTTACAAATCAGACGATAGATCATTAGCTCTCATTGCATATACATTTACATTCAGTTCCTTGGTGATATTGTAGGAGTATTTGGTGATCTAAATCACCATTTTACTCCCATATTTTTGCACATTGCTATTGACATTATTGCAATCTCTTTTAATTCTGAATTGTGATCTTGATTTCTAAATCCCATATAGCTCCCTGTGTTCCACCTTGGAACTTTTTCTAGTAATAAAAATTGTATTTGTTTTCAAAGAGATTTCGACTATACTGCAACGCGATTATTTTAAACATCGATCTCACCTTGTGAACACATATGATGGGGAGGAAGAACCCTCTAAAGATGACGACTGGATTTTGAAGATCAAGAAGACGTTCACAGTACTATAGTTAGGATAGGAGTTTTTTCATCCTGCTCACCACCTATTAGTTGGAAGGTGCGGCAGAGCGATGGTGGACCTCGATGTTGAGATCAAAACCCCAGCAAATAACCGAGAGAAGGTTGCTTCAATTGCTTAAGGAATGGTACTACCCAAGAGCCTAGAGAGAACAGACGAAGACTGAGTTCTTAAGTCTTCAACAAGGCACCGTGATAGTGGTGGAGTACCGAGTGAAGTACTTAGAATTGTCTTGTTTTGCAGGAGGGATTACAGCAAACAAGGTTGAACTTAAATAGGGCTTTGAGCAAGGATTGAACCCTCTCATTAAGTTACAACTAGCCACTACACAAACTGGAACTGTAGTTGAGTTTGCTGAAAAGGCCATGATGGTGAAAAGACAGATAAGCTATTCGCTCAGCATATCTAGTTGACTCAGTTTTGGTCATTCTGAAGGAAAAGATCGGAAATATGGGTGGAAGTGTTAGTGCAACCTCTCTAATCACATTTTAATGACTTTACAAAAACTCATTAGCAAGCACTAAAAATAAAATTAAATGATCATATATACTCTCTCTCTATACTAAAGTATGATAGGCTTGCAGGAGTTCATGTTCATGAACAAGGGAAATGAAAGCTAAAAGCTTTGAGCATGAAGGTAATGAAAAAGATTGTGGCCAAGATGGCCTTTGGAACTTGTTTCCTTTGTATTTTCTTTTTTGATGTATGTACTTGTCTAGAAGTTGTAAGGAGCTCTTAGATACTTAGTTCAACCTAGGAACCTAACAGACCAAACCCAACTAGGTAGAAACCTTTACAAAATAATTTAAGTCAATAGACCCTTGTAGGACATCTACTCCACAAGCCAGACGACTGATCACCTCTACCGATGTCTTACATAGGACTAGACGACCTATGCCCAACACAAGGAAAATACTAATCTTTATGTCTAACAACGTCTACCACAATAACTAAAATTCCAGACACCTATTTAAACGTCTAACACCATTTTTATATGTAGCTTTGGTAAATGCTATTTTTGGAATTCGAGCCATTTTGACTTGATTTCCTTGCAGAGAGACTTTCCTACTTTTGCAAACGACCAACCCTCTAAAATATATGTCCTCTAGATGTCTAATCATATCATCAGATGTTGCCAAAGATGTCATGTGTTTAGACACAAGAACCTTGTATATGATCTAATCTGAAAGGGAACTTCCAAGGAGCTTTAATTGGGTTTTTGCACGATTTGTAATTAGGGTTTTTAAGATCATTGTAATGCACAAAAATTGATTCATGACGAGTCGATTGTTCGCTTTAAAGTCGTTTGTAGTTTTATGTGGTGGAAAAATTGACTAATCAATAATTAAAAAAAATAACCACTCGCAGAAGAGCGGGTCGTATCCACAGAGAGGCAATGACGTATTTAAATTCGCACCGGTTAAAAATGTTTGTTCGTAGTTAGTTTAGAGAAAATCAAGCCAAATTTGCCTTCAAATTAAGGTTGAATCAAGAAAACATGTTGAAATAGCAATTTTTAATAACTAGAGGATATTTTTAGCAATGTAGATTCAATAAAATATCATTAAAAGATGACAATGGCAGAAATTGTACTTATTAATGGGTTGAATACTGTAGCAAAACAGGGGATTTATTCCCCTTGGCCGTGCGTGACAAGGAATGGACGGCCAGAGGCGGGAAGCTCGGAGGAAGTTCTTTGGACCGAGGGCTTCGCAGTGGTGGTGGCGGCGAGTCGTGTAGTGGTCAGAGCCAGCCGGATGGAGCTTCGGCGAAGGTGGCTGTCAACGGTGGCTGCAGCTGCTGGAGGGGCGGCTGTGCGCGGGAGTTGAGAGCTGCTGCAGGTGGTGTGCGCGCACGCACTGGTGTTGCGGGTGCGCTGGAGTTGAGCGCGTGGAGGGTTGCTGGCGGGCGTGCTCTGGTGGAGGCAGATGCTGCTGCACGCGGTAGGTGTAGGCGGACGGTGTAGGTGCACTGCATGGTGGAAGGCGCGGGTGCACTGCAGATGGAAGGGAGCGCTGCAGGCGGAAGGCGCGGAGAAGAACGCACGCCTGCTGCATGCGTGAAGAGGCACTGCAGGGTGCTGGCAAGCGCACGCTGGAAGCTGGAGGTGATGCGCGTGCGTGTGCTGGCAGTTAGCGCTGGAGGTGAAGTGCGTGAAGGAGCGGGTGGCCAATCCTGCTATTATGTGCGTGGGTGGTGTGATGCGGGCGTGGAGTGAGCGGGTGGGTGGCGCTGGAATAGATTATGCAGGAGATGGTTCAAGCGTGCAACTGGAGGGGCACGGGCTTGGAGTGAGTGGCTGGTTGCTGCTGAAGCGTGGGTCGAAACTTCAGACGTCCAGGAAGTTAACTGACTGAGGAATGAAATTTCAGTGGCTACAGCAGTGGTTGTTGGTGATGACAGAAAGGGAGGTGCACGGCGAGGTGCTCACGGTAATGCGGACGATCTCTGGATGGTGGTGTGGCATGTCACACCACACGCCCACGGTGGTGGAGACTCGTCGCCGCGATTGAGGCTGGCGGTGTGGAATGGAAGAGAGACTAACTCTCTGCACAGTGGTGGGTCGGGGGTGGAGGCCTCCTGAGCTCGGCTACCTCCTCTCTTTTGAAATCAGCTGCCCCGACCAGATCCAACACATCCGCTCCTCCTTGATTGGGTTCTTCACTGCGACAGCTGGAGGAAGAAATGCAGCCGTTGCACGTAGAAGAAGAATAAAAAAATAATGATAAAATATTATGGTTATTTTTATACAAACCCTCAACTTTTATGTTAACCTAAATTAATACATGCAATGTACCTAATTGGTTAACTACTGTAATTCTAAGTTAATTCTAACTGCATTTAAATATGAATAAGATGCATGAATTATGTAATTAAATTAGAAATATGAATTAATCTATTTACATCCTAATTTATGCTAAATAAATGTTAGAATTAACTTAATGTCTACGCACTTAAATACTTAAATAGCCCACACATATGGGCTAATCAAATACCCCCATGCCTAGTTTTTGCTAGTCCCTAGCAAAATTAAGCGAAACCTAGCACTCCAAGTAGACTAGTCAACCAAATTGGTCTTCCTTCAGAAACATATTAAGTTTAGACTCTACACCCAAGGTTCCTAAGTAGTTGCTAAGTTACAGACTAGGTCAGCTAAAGACGAGTTGAAGGCATAGGTTTCCCTAATTTCTGACTCTACCCTAAGGTTTATTGATCCCTGAGATTAAAGCATCCGTGCATGTGCATTGGTCTGAGTTATTTGGGTTAAAGGAAAAAGGATTTTTTTTTATCATATATAATTTTTTGGTTTGATTCCTCTAAGTCTAACCTCGGATCAGCTATCAACACGGTCTGTGTCAGATTCATTGTCCCCATTACCGTACCTCGAAGGGTGCCTGGCTTTCGATGCTTCGAGATAGCACTGCCCATAACGACCCCAAGAACTCTTGGCAATCGACACTTCGAGATAGTATCGCCCATGGATTTCTTAAGCGAATTCAGGCCTATGGCAATCGGCACTTTGAGATAGGGCCGCCCATGGTACCTGAACCGCACAATGCGCTTACATACCCCCAGTAGGATGGATATCCTAAGAGACAAGCGCCGAGGAGGTAATATGTTATCATCGCATCCTCAAGGTGAGTATATACTCGACCTCTCCTGCGACGAGAACTTTTCCAATCAAGTTGTGTTTTCAAGCCTCTCCTAAGTCAAAACTAAGAGAACCAAATCTCTTTTAAGAAAGAAAGAAATTAAGTTGATTACCAGACGAAGTGTGTGAAGTTTGGATGCTTGGGTTACAAGGACCCATAAACCAAAAGGTAGAACAAGACTCCAGGTCTACTCCACCTTTTAACTCAAACCCTAGCTTTCCTTCCTCAACCCCTTGAGGAATGGTCCGCAACTTAACTCCTACTTAAGTTTTTAAGTCCACAAAGGACCCTAAAGGTCTAAAGCTAGTAGCTCATTTAGCTTCTAAAGTTTGACCCTAGAATTAACTTAATCTACCATAGAGTTCTGATTTGCTTAAGACTGCAAGATCTAGACAGTTAAGCTCAAAACTTTTTTTTATGTAAATATATGCAATGAATGCACTATGCTATGTATATTCCCAAGTACACCCCCCCATGCCTAAAATCTGCAATTTCCTCATTGCATAGAAGGATATTACCTGGGTCAAAGCTGGGCTGAATAGCCAAAGAACCTGCAAATCAAGTTCAAGAATTGCATAAATAAGCCCTAAAAGTGAGCAAAGCAATGTTGGCCTAGAAAATAGGTAACCTAGGATGTTGGCGAGCTGATGATGAATCCCGATAGCAAATGCTTACCCAACTAAGATGGGAATGAAATCTTCCCAGGTCACTAGAGGAGGTTCTAAAGGATAAACAGCTATAACAATCTCCAAAGGGGTAGGGGGAGGATGACAAGATCCTCCAAAAGGAATGGGGAAGGAATGGTGCAAAGATAAACCCCCAGGGTAATGGACTGACTAAAGAAATCATCAATCCATACCTGCTACTCCATTACGAGAAATATTGGTTTGTTAAACCCCCCTGTCATAACAAAAGTGAGCAATTCTCTAAGGCAAGGATCATTTAGGGTGTCCAAGTTTCGAGGTTGCGGGATGGCTATAAGATCTAGGTTGGGTTTAATCAGCTCGGTGTCCATCCCTAACACTCTTTCTAAATCCTCAATTTCATCCCTATCATTCCTTGCACCATCACATGTATCTTCCTGCTTTCATCAGGAGTCACAATTTTGCTTTCAGATATAAGCGAATTAGAGGGTGACTTCGAAATGAATGAAGGCAGGTTGGAAGCAATAGATCTAGGGATTATCCTATCAATGTCATCCCTGGGTTTTTGTTCTTTACACAAATCTTCCCCGGAGTCTATATGTGAATCCACATAAATCTTAGAAATTGCTTCCAAATTTTCCATCATTTCATCATGAGGAGAAATATCATCAATGGGTGTGCTAAGGAAACCTAATTTGGTCAAATTTATGACATCCTCAAGGGCCAACTCTTCAAATAAGACATAATCACCCTTAGTGTCACTCCAAATCTTGAATGTAGGTTCCTCATATAATTCTCCTTTCTCCTTATCACACAATTCATCATATACTCGAGGCCTAGATCATCTAATATCTCAGCAGATCCCCTAGGGTGCTCTATCTGAGGTAAATGGTTTATACTAGTAACATTGGACTCCTTAGATAGGTCAATTTCTTCAGGGTTAGGTTCCTTAAGGGTGGGTTTGAGTTCCATCTCATGATCAGAAGGGAGGGTAGGATTAACAACTTAACTTCGACTCACTTCATCAAATGTCACGAAAATACTATCTGATGTAAACACATTTACACTACTTAAAATGTCTATTTTTGCATGTTCTTAAGCATAGGATTGCATTTCATGATATAAATATTGCATAACATGCATCATCTTACATTTAGAGTAGTTTGAATAAAATGGAGGTTAATTGTCTCCTTTTATTTGCTTGGATAGGGCAAATAATTTACCAGGGCCTCAGATCAGAGATCCAACCGTATGGATGTGATTAGGGCGACGATTGGAGTTCAACGACTCCAAGATTGCCCTAATCAAGCATCCGTAGCATCAGATAGTGACTGGGGAACCCTAGAAGATCAAGGGCCAGGATGGTGAAAATTCGCACTTCAGATGACAAATCTGACCACACGGATGAATTCGGATCGACGATCGCAGCCCAACGACACAAAAATCGAGTCAATCTAACATCCGTGGCACCATCCACAACTTCCAGAAGATGGACGGCCAAGATGGTGCCACGTGGCGCCATCTCAGTCGCCCAAACGGCCTCCAACACCACCGCACCTTTTCTTCTTCAATCAGCGCATCGATTCTCCGATGTTGGATCAAGATCCAATGGCTGTGGATGCGGCTGGCTAATTCGTCCGCGCGACCTTCTTGACGGCGTAGCGCAGCGGAGACGCAGCTGCGGGCGAAGTAGAGGTCGCAGGATCGAGTCCCGCTAGCCTCAAATTAGGCGCAAGCGAGCAGGCGCGTGGAGCGTCAGATGGAGATCCAACGGTTGCACGTGCCCGATAGCGCCAACGCGCTATTACACCCGTCGCATGTGGATGGGCGCGTAGCACAGCAGGTGATGGCGTGACTTAAGCCATCCGATCTTGCGATCGGACGGCTGAGATTCAAAGGACGCGGGAAGCCGTTGCGAGAGCGAGAAGCTGAGCGGGCGCGCGTGGGCATGGAAGCTACGCCCACGTTGGGGGCTTTAGCGACGGTTTTATCCGTCACTAAAGACCCCTCATTTATTATTTTGAAGTTGTAATGTCCATTTTGCCCCCACTCCTTGCAGCTATAAAAGGAGACCCCCTCCATACAAAATTCTCATCCCTTCCTTCTCTTCTCTACCCCTCCAAAGCTCAAGAGAAGCTTGTCCCACACCCGGGATGCTTCTCGCGAGATAAAGTCCAAATTTTTGTCCCCCTTCGGAAGTGGATCCCGTGATGACGATGGCGTGTTGCTTCGTTCCCGTTCTTTTGCTTTGTCCTCCTTCGTCCTGCTTCGTTCCCCTTCGTCCAGGCATCGTCCCGTCCGACTCGTCCTCCAAGCAACCGTCGAGGAGGATTTCTCTCTCCCTATTCTTTTTACTACTTTCTAGTATAGATTTACTACTTTCTAGTATAGTTTTGTTCATCCTCCAAGCGACCATCGAGGAGGACATTTCTCCCTCCATTCTTTTAATGCTTTCTAGAGTAAATTTATCGCTTTCTAGTGCAATTGTTTTGTGCTTTCTAGTTGTAATGAACAAATCCCCCTAATGATAAATTCCTTGTTTATTCTACATCTCATTTTGATTTCTCTGTGTAATATTCTCTTTCTCTCTTACTCTCTCTCTCTTCTATTTATTGTAAATAATTAGATAGTTTTAAATTGAATTACTTCGTGACAAATAAAAATAAATGCGTAGTTTCTAAATCAAACATCCGCCTCCCTGTGTTCGACCCAGAATTTTAATTTCGGTATAAATTTTATTTGTTGAATACGAATTCTTCGCTTTCAAACTACAACAACAGCTTTTCCAAAACCAAACACGTTAGTGTAGCCATTCGTAACGTTCAACATTTTGGCGCCGTTGCCGGGGAGGCGACGATCTTTCATTTCTCTTCGCGTTTTGTAACTTACAAATCATTTACCTCACTTTTGTCCTTTCTTATTGTAATTGCAAGTACTCTTTTGAGATGAGCAAAAGAGGTAGATTAGAGTAAAGTGCTGTGGAAGGTTTTGTAAGTTATCCCCCATTCTTTCCCCCTCCATAGATTTCATTCGCCACATTGAATCCAAATTCCAATTAACCTAGGTGTTTACATAAATCCTAGGAATAGTTTGGTTGTTTGGATTCGTACTCACATTCATTCCACCTTCATTTATATAAAATAAAATAAAAAGATAATTTTGTGGGGCAATTTTCAACTAACACACAACATACACCCACATTCAAAGGCACTTAACCTAATTGATTTGTTTCTACTCAACCGGGTTCTGATCTGTGGAACCGGTACACATAAAGCAACACATAATTGAGTAGAAATCAGATTAGGTAATCATTTGTGTGCCTAATTAAGTGGTACAACAGGCCAATTGTTTGAGTTGATTGGGCCGCACCACTTCAAATAAAATAAACTCATCAAGTAGCTGCCACTTAGGTTCAACTCTTAGGGATTTACCAGGCACTCCACATTCTTTTTAAGCTTTAAAGGAAAACATTTTCACCTGTGCTTGCAAAACCTGGTGTGCCAACTAAACCTGTTTGAAAACACCTAAAGTTGAATCCTAAAAGCTACTAAGCAAGATATGAAGCTTAAAATTCACCACATCAAAAATAATCTTGCTTGAAAACCACTGGTTGTGCACGCACACACAAATCAATCAATCATTAAGGGCACAGCCCATTTAAAGGGTCCATCACATTCCAAAGCACATTCAAACCTAGCCCTAAATAAAACAGAGTAGACGCTGGCCTTAAAGATTGGACTCGCTCTTCAGAACCCAGAAAGAGATTATTTTCGATTAGTCTGTTTCTACTGTTCAATCTGATGTCTAGCTAGGGGAGCAGAGTCAAACGATCGCGGCTGGGGGGTACACTAGGAACCGGAGGCGCAAGCCGAAGGAAGAACCTTCTCCCCAGTCCCTCCTTCTAACTGGTTGGATTAAACAGACGGAAGTAGATCAAATCATTCCTTTATCTCAAGACGGGTTTTGGGAGTCTGTAGGTCTTTAGGCTAACCCATTTAAGGACAGGTTTGATTGTTTGTATTGCAGGGCGCCTTCCTTCCTCCCGTGTCTCATGAATCCTTCCACATATTTCACGCATTCCTGCTCTTTCCCTCCTGTTGTGAATTATCCTCAACGTAACGATTATCCCAACTCATATTGTAATCAACCATCAGTCAGTTGGGATAATTCGGATTGGGGATACAATTCTGAACCCCCGTGTTTAGGGTCTAACCCTGAACACTTTGATTCTGATTTCTATCCTTCTCAAAGCTACATCGATTATAGATCGTCTTCTTTACATGAACAACCTAATACGATCTGCAATCAAGAAGGATACACCAATCCTTACCCATCCTCTGATTTCACTGCCTTTTAGGTCATCACCATCTTTTCAACAATCTGAAATGACCTATTATCAGGAAGGGTATAACGAATCTCAATTCGTTAATTCCCCTGCATTGAGCCCAACCCTGAACCAACTCATTTGGTTCAGATTAACAAGGTTCAAGATAAGGTTCTGGTTAACTTGAGGAATATCATTCAATCTTTAGAAGTTCAGCCAATACCTTGCATTGAGAGATTGGAGCCCCTGATTGAAATGATTGATGATTTGAATAAGTCTTTGTTGGATTGGCTCCAGGATGTTAAGGATAAGAACCCGGGTGAGTTTCTACTTGGGAAATTAGCAAAATTGAGGATGAGATGCGTGGTTGCTTTGATTCAATCTTGGAATAATTCCCAGGATGAACCCTCTTCAGGAAAATCAATGACAGAACCCGCTCAGGCACCTGTTGGGGGGGACACGTGTTACGAGGCTGACCAGATTGAATTGAAACAACCAATTAAGGATGATCTGATTTCTTCACCTGAGATCCCTAAGCCGGGTTACGAGGAAACGTATGTCTCCTTGGAACAAAAAGTGACAAATGATTTTGGGACATATATTGATACGGATCCTGATTTCTTTGATGGTGAAGATTCTAGTTGCGAAGTCTCACGCGAGTTTTCTAAACATGATTTCAGTGAGACGATTGGGCCTGAGGAATCTAATAGATCATTTAATAGCCCAATAACTGAGGAAACTAATCTTATTAGGGCACACATTACAGATCTAGGATTGCATTTTCTGGAGGAATCAATTCAATGCCCTGGTTATCAGTTACACCCTGTTGAGCTTATTGATGATTCTAATTTTGAGATAATTAGACCCAAGTCAATTTTGATTCTGCCACATCATTTAGACTTGGAGATTTTAGACGGGGTGATGAATATACAAGAGGTCCTGGAATTTGATATGCTGAATGAGGAGGATAGGAGCTGGGAAGTTCTTATTTGGGAAGTTAATTTTGGAGGAAATGGAAGATTGTGTCGAAGGGTTCCTTTTAAGCTGAAATCATCAAATCAAAACCCTTACGACATTTGTTTCAAGGATGTTCAACTCAAGCACACATTCAACGATTATCCTTTTGAACTTCAATTCTCTGTAACCCGACTTTTTGGTCTTGGATTGCATCCTCATAAATCGCAGGCCCGACCCCGCTTTCATTCTGATTTTAGGTTTTGGGTAATTTTTATCCAGACCTAAGATATTCTCGATTATGGGGTGTGGGTCTGCACCACAATCTGGTCCACATCTGTGGACCTCTGTTGACAGGTCGGAGGATTCTTCTATTTATTCTAATTCTGACTTGCACTTGTGAATTCTTCATTTCTTTTCTTTGTATAGTGTGCCTAGCTGAAGGCACTAAACTTAGCACTTATACAGTTATTTTTAATTTTCATCTCGGAGCGGACCTGACATTCACGCAATTCAGGTGCTTTCTTCACTTTTCCACTTTGTTTTATGTCTTTTTAATACAATGAGGACATTGCATTAGATAGGCATGGGGGGGTGGATATTCATCTCTGAATTCATTTGTCAGCTCCGTAGATTTGTTTTATTTTTTTTTATATATATATAAAAAAAAATAAAACAAATCTATATAAAAAAAATTCGAAATTAGGAAAGCGAATTTGGGTTTAAGAAAATTTTCAATATTAGGAAATACTACATTAAGATCTGAACACAAAGACCCTTCAGGTCTTTGGACTTAATTAGCCTGTGTATCCACTAAAATGTGGATTTGTCTTTGAGTCCTTACCATCTTAATTCTATTATAATTGGAATAAATAAGTTTGGGTGATAAGTAGATGACTTATCAACCCGCCCTCTGATTTGAGGGAATTTTGAGTTTTAAGCATCTACACACTTTCTTTACACTGACTCGTTGTTCGATGATTCTAACGGAATTTGGGTAGCTAATGAACCTTCTAGAGTGATATGGCTGGCAAGTTATCGTGGGTAACAGCCCATAGGTAGGTTGTCCAGAGCCCAGTCACTGGACCTTTCTCTTTTTCCTGCCCTTAGGTAAATCTTAGACCAGGGAAGCCACCTACTTAAAAAAAAAATCAAAAAGAAAAGGAGAAAAGAACAAAAAGAAATAAGCCACACTTCACCGCACAAGTATGGCTGGCAAGTTGTCGGTGGTAACAGCTCATCGACCGGTTGTCCAGAACCCAGCTCAGTAAATGCACTAAAATTTTCCCAAACACTTAGGAAGAAGTGGAGAAGTAGAATAAATCGGGGAGATATACACTGGATTCACCCTTGTGTTGACCCTGTAAAAAATAAAAGTAGGGAGAAAGCTATCGGTTGTAAAGATACACCTTTAGGCAGAAGTCTTTTTTTGAGGTCACCCAGAGGCGTAGAAATCTGAAATCCGTTTAATTGCCAGTCAACGAGTCTATCACAATCACAATAAGATGCTTAAAACTTAGGGTTCTCATCAAATCTTGGGTGAGTTGAATGGCCGTAGAAAGCCACTCTTAAACCCTAAAATTTGAAAATCCAAAAAAAATTAGAAAAGAGTAAAAAGTGAAAAAGAAATTTTTCTTTGAATAAGGCGAGGGCTTGAGGTGGTCTGTATTTTGGCTGATACCCGGGCGCTGTTGTGTCTTTTGAAAGCTCAGTTCCTAAGTAGACAATTTCTTAATAATTGAAAATAACTTAGGTCCAAATAATACAAGCTAATTCTTTCATAAATAGCATATAGTTTTTGCTAGAGGCTAGCAAAAGATAGGCATGGGGGTATGATGTAAACACATTTACACTACTTAAAATGTCTATTTTTACATGTTCTTAAGCATAGGATTGCAT
Organism: Thalassia testudinum; assembly: GCA_037157565.1. Lineage (NCBI taxonomy): Eukaryota > Viridiplantae > Streptophyta > Magnoliopsida > Alismatales > Hydrocharitaceae > Thalassia > Thalassia testudinum. The sequence continues at coordinate 78,888,990 of JAZHRO010000002.1, forward strand.
TTCATGATATAAATATTGCATAACATGCATCATCTTGCATTTAGAGTAGTTTGAATAAAATGGAGGTTAATTGTCTCCTTTTATGTGCTTGGATAGGGCAAATAATTTATCGGGGCCTCGGATCAAAGATCCAATCGTATGGATGTGATCAGGGTGGCGATTGGAGTTCAACGACTCCAAGATTGCCCTAATCAGGCATCCGTAGCATCAGATAGTGACTGGGGAACCCTAGAAGATCAAGGACCAGGATGGTGAAAATCCGCACTTCAGATGATAAATCCGACCACACGGATGAATTCGGATCGACGATCGTAGCCCAACGACACAAAAATCGAGTCAATCCGACATCCGTGGCACCATCCACAACTTCCAGAAAGATGGACGGCCAAGATGGCACCACGTGGCGCCATCTCAGCCGCCCAAATGGCCTCCAGCACCGCTGCACCTTTTCTTCCTCAATCAGCGCGTCGATTCTCCGCCGTTGGATCACGATCCAATGGCTATGGATGCGGCTGGCTAATTCGTCTACGTGACCTTCTCGACGGCGTAGCGCAGCGGAGACGTAGCTGCGGGCGAAGCAGAGGTCGCGGGATCGAGTCCCGCGAGCCTCAAATTAGGTGCAAGCGAGCAGGCGCGTGGAGCGTCAGATGGAGATCCAACGGCTGCGTGTGCCCGATAGCGCCGACGCACTATTACACCCGCGGCATGGATGCGTGATCGCACGCGGATGGGCACGCAGTGCAGCGGGTGATGGCGTGACTTAAGCCGTCCGATCTTGCAATCTGACAGCTGAGATTCAAAGGACGTGGGAAGCCGTTGCGCGGGCGAGAAGCTGAGCAGGCGCGTGTGGGCGCAGAAGCTACACCCACGTTGGGGGCTTTAGCAACGGTTTTATTCGTCACTAAAGACCCCTCATTTATTATTTTGAAGTTGTAATGTCCATTTTGCCCCCACTCCTTGCAACTATAAAAGGAGACCCCCTTCATACAAAATTCTCATCCCTTCCTTCTCTTCTCTACCCCTCCAAAGCTCAAGAGAAACTTGTCCCACACCCGAGATGCTTCTCGCGAGATAAAGTCCAAATTTTCATCCCCCTTCAGAAGTGGATCCCACGACGACGATGGCGTGCTGCTTCGTTCCCGTTCTTTTGCTTCGTCCTCCTTCGTCCTACTTTGTTCCCCTTCGTCCAGGCATCGTCCCGTCCGGCTCGTCCTCCAAGCAACCGTCGAGGAGGATTTCTCTCTCCCTATTCTTTTTACTGCTTTCTAGTATAGATTTACTGCTTTCTAGTGTAGTTTTGTCCGTCCTCCAAGCGACCGTCGAGGAGGACATTTCTCCCTCCATTCTTTTAATGCTTTCTAGAGTAAATTTATCGCTTTCTAGTGCAATTGTTTTATGCTTTCTAGTTGTAATGAACAAATCCCCTTAATGATAAATTCCTTGTTTATTCTACATCTCATTTTGATTTCTCTGTGTAATATTCTCTTTCTCTCTTACTCTCTCTCTCTCTTCTATTTATTGTAAATAATTAGATAGTTTTAAATTGAATTACTTCGTGACAAATAAAAAGAAACGCGTAGTTTTTAAATCAAACGTCCGCCTCCCAATGTTCGACCCGGAATTTTAATTTTGGTATAAATTTTATTTGTTGAACACGAATTCTTTGCTTTCAAACTACAACGACAGGTTTTCCAAAACCAAACAAGTTAGCATAGCCATTCGTACGTTTCAACACCATCATCTGGGTCGAGGTCTTCCAATGGTACCATCATTCCCTTCTTTTGACTCCAATATAATTTAGGTGGATACTCAACCTTATCATCATCTTCCTCGGGTTGCCACCTTTCTTCATCCAATGCATAGCTACTTTCATATGTGTCTTCCTCCCACTTAAGGCGTGGATCTCTCAAGGAATTGTCATCTAATGGGGAGGTTTCAAAATCAATCCTCGAAAAGTAGCTATTCTCCCCAGAATCTTCCTCCAACTTAAAGTGTGGCTCTCCCACGAGAGATGCATCTATTGTAGAGGGGCGTACGTCATCCTCAATGGGGTAGATTGGGTGGCTAATTTCATCTCTTTCTTGTTGGCCTGCTCTCGAAGATTCTCCTAGCAATTCAATCATTTCATTTTGCATTTTCTGTATTTCCATCTTCAAAGAGGAGAGGTCATTTCTATCATGAGAGAAGTCAAGCTCAGGCTTATAGTACCCAGGAGTGTCTGTCCAAGCATTATAATTTTTCAGGGAGGGTGGGTTGGGTATTTCAATGGTGTGTGGGATATTGGGCAAAGCAAATCCCGCTCCTAGGTTCTACTCACTGATTTAGGGCTTAACCAGGCCGATACTCCTATAATAGGAGTAAAACGGATCCCAATGATTGTTATTCTGTCCATCAAGGGATGGACCATCTCGGGGTCTGGGATCGAAGGATGCAGAGTGGGGGTAAGGGTGTGGGCAAGATGTGAAAGGATGAAAATCAATGTGGTCCATTCTAACTCACACCTCAATCAGAATTTCCCAAGCAAAACACAATTCAAATAGGACTTTTTAGGTCTTTCCCAATTTAGGCTTTTGATTTTAAGTCAGATTGCAAGTGACAATACAATTTGTTCAATCAATTTACGCGCCTATTGTCGACCTACGACTCGCCTAAGAAGACCTAGTTGGAACTTAAGTGTTCTTCCCTAAATCTCAAATGGTAGAGCAACTCCAAAGACGGAAGATCGAGGGATGCAAGTAGGCCTAAGCCTTCCTTTGAAGCTGTGCTTTCGCGGTGCTTCTCAACTACCCCCAAAAATCCATGACAGGGTATCCCCCTCTTTTGATTTACAAAACCTTTGATCTCAAGTTCTGAACACTTCAGAATCCAACGATAGGAGGGCTCTTGTCCTAGTATTTTCAAACCTAAGGAGTGTCTAAAAGCGTGTCATGGTGCACAAGATATAAGTGTGCATTCACCGCAAAAGGATTTTGAATTTTGAATCACACACCGCATTTTACAATCAAGTCCTTGATTTTTAGATGTCCCTCCTTTAATTAGTCCTTTTTCACGAATATATGTGACCACTTGTTAGATCGCTTTAAGACAAATTTTGTGGTCTTTGAATTAAATCCAAATGCAATGCGTGATCAAGAATAGGATGCAATGTAAGAGAATGCGTACCTTGCTTCCAGCAATCAACGATGCGACAATGCACGCAATGCAGAGAAGTAAATCTAGAGGCTGCTCATACAGACCTAAATGGTTCATCCTAAGGGCAGGCAGCTTCTAGCAAGTAGCTCATTTTTTTTTTTTAACTACTTATGCACAAGAAAATAAAAGTAAACAATCCACAAAATAAATCAAAAACCTAAATCTAAAGAAAAAGGGAACATGCTCCCAAAAATTACCCAACACGGGCTTAAAACAAAATCGGGGAACAAACCCCTCAAAATATACCCCAGAACAAGGGTTTCAAACCAAATGCAATGAAAAATTAAATCTAAAGTTTTAATTCTACTCTAATCAGATTAGCGACTAAATGTACAATGATGACCGTTGCGTCCTCGTCCTTCTCCTCCTTTTCAAAGTAGCTCGACCAATTCTCCTCTGGCGACGTCAAGGGTCGCCTCTCACTATGGCTGATTCCTCCCACAAAATTTCTCTCATAGGAAAAAATAATAAATGGTCAAATCACTGTGCAATTGAGAAATAATCAAAATAAAATCAGGTGAAATTATTACGTTTGTTGCCTCCCCGGCAACGGCACCATTTTGATGAGTCGATTGTTCACTTTAAAGTTGTTTGTAGTTTTATGTGGTGGAAAAATCGACTAATCAATAATTAAAAAAAATAACCACTCGCAAAAGAGTGGGTTGTATCCACAGGGAGGCAATGATGTATTTAAATTCGCACCAGTTAAAAACGTTTGTTCGTAGTTAGTTTAGACGAAAATCAAGCCAAATTTGCCTTCAGATTAAGGTTGAATCAAGAAAACATGTTGAAATAGCAATTTTTAATAACTAGAGGATATTTTTTGCAATGTAGATTCAATAAAATATCATTAAAAGATGACAATGGTAGAAAATGTAATTATTAATGGGATGAATACTGTAGCAAAACAGGGGATTTATTCCCCTTGGCCATGCGTGACAAGGAATGGACGACCGGAGGCGGGAAGCTCGGAGGAAGTTCTTTGGACCGAGGGCTTCGCAGCGGTGGTGGTGGCAAGTTGCGCGGTGGTCAGAGCCAGCTGGATGGAGCTTCGGCGAAGGTGGCTGTCAACGATGGCTGCAGCTGCTAGAGGGGCGGCTATGCATGGGAGTTGAGCGCTGCTGCAGGTGGTGCGCGCGCACGCACTGGTGTTGCGGGCGCGCTATGGTGGAGGCAGATGCTACTACACGTGGTAGGCGCAGGCGGACGGTGCGGGTGCACTGCAGGGTGGAAGGTGTGGGTACGTTGCAGATGGCAGGGAGCGCTGCAGGCGGAAGGCGCGGAGAAGAACACACGCCTGCTGCATGCGTGAAGAGGCGTTGCAGGGTGTTGGCGAGCGTGCACTGGAAGCTGGAGGTGATGCACGTGCGTGGGCTGGAGATTAGCGCTGGAGGTGAAGTGCGTGAAGGAACGGGTGGCCGGTCCTGCTACTGTGTGCGTGGGTGGTGTGATGCGGGCGTGGAGTGAGCGGGTGGGTGGCACTAGAATAGATGCTGCAGGAGATGGTTCAAGCGTGCAACCGGAGGGGTGCGGGCGTGGATTGAGTGGCTGGTTGCTGCTGAAGTGTGGGTTGAAACTTCAGACATCTGGAAAACTTCCTGGACATCTTAACTGACTGAGGAGCGAAATTTCAGTGGCTGCGGCAGTGGTTGTTGGTGACGACAGCGAGGGAGGTGCACGGCGAGGTGCTCACAGTAATGCGGACAATCTTCGGATGGCGGTGTGGCCTGTCACACCACACGCCCACGGTGGTGGAGGCTCATCGCAGCGGTTGAGGCCAGCGGTGTGGAATGGAAGAGAGACAAACTCTCTGCACAGTGGTGGGTCAGGGGTGGAGGCCTCCTGAGCTTGGCTACCTCCTCCTCTCTTTTGAAATCAGCTGCCCCGACCATATCCAACACATCCACTCCTCCTTGATTGGGTTCTTCACTGAGGAAGCTGGAGGATGAAATGCAGCCGTTGCACGTAGAAGAAGAATAAAAAAATAATGATAAAATATTATGGTTATTTTTATACAAACCCTCAACTTTTATGTTAACCTAAATTAATACATGCAATGTACCTAATTGGTTAACTACTGCAATTCTAACTTAATTCTAACTGCATTTAAATATGAATAAGATGCATGAATTATGTAATTAAATTAGAAATATGAATTAATCTATTTACATCCTAATTTATGCTAAATAAATGTTAGAATTAACTTAATGTCTACGCACTTAAATATTTAAATAGCCCACAAATATGGGCTAATCAATTCACTTTTAAAATTTGTAAACCTAGATAGTGGAGTATCTAGGGTCGTCGAAGGAGGCCAATTTATTAGTTAAATAATTGATTCTCTCTCTCGCCTCTCAAATCCACAGTTTCTTTTGTGATTTTGATTTTGTTATTTTTATATTTTTCGAAACAGTTGGGCTTGAGATATGCGAAGATGAAATACACTACAACTAACCCTAGGTGACAATAATGAAGCCATCTCCTCTAAGCTCACCCTAGGTAAGTGGGCCTAGAGTAATTAGAAGAGAAGGGGTGTGGTGCACTAACTAATTAAATGCAAGAAAAATACAATAAAATGGAACATGAGCTTTGAAGGCAAACTTGATTTGTATTACTAGCAACTAGACAAAGTGTAGCAGAATGCTTGTTACATGGAAAAATAAAAACACTAGCTAATACAAAATATAGAGATAAAGAAGAAGAAAGGGGGATCCTTTAGTTGAAGTTGGGATGGCCCTTGCTTCAAGTGCAGTCACCTCACACTTGAAAAGGGTCATCCTTCTTCCTAGATGTAGTCCTCCTCCAAGCTATCCTCCAAGGTGGGTGTCAACCACATTGCTCCTCTTCTTGCCTGGCCGTCCCCTTGATGTTGAAGGTGATCTGCTCCTTGGCATGGCTAAGGGAGAAGACAAGAGAGGAAGAAGGCACCAAGGGGGCGAATAGGTTGCCCCTTGATCTTCTTCTCTCCTTCTTCCTTGACATGGAGAGTGGATGGAATAATGGTGGACCTAACTAAGGGAAGAGATGGTTTTGAGGTGGTGATTAAGGTAGGTATATATAGAGGTGGAGAGGGGGGTTAGTTGGCATGGACATGTGGAGGGCTAGGATTAATTCTAAGGGTGGTTATGGCCATGGAAGGGCACTTAGAGTTGGCGCCAACCATGGAGGGATGCCATAGTTTGGTACCACCAAAGGGGGTTTCTAGAAGGTGGGTATGTGGATGGTGGAGATGGGTTGTAGGCTTAGGTGTAGGGTTGTGATGAAGAGGGTTTTGGAGGGAAAAAGTGGCACCAGAAAAGTGGTGCCCTTTGATGAAGGTGGTGGGTTGAAGGGAGGTGTATAGATTGGCGCCAAAAATGGTTTAGGAGTAGGAGATAGGTGGACTAGGTGTGGAGCTATTTGGTGGAGCTTAGCTTGGTAGGTTTTAGGGTTAGGTTGGGTTTCCACGGAGGTGCCTAGCTAAGCTAAGCTAGCTTATCTAGCTTAGCTAGAAGGGAGTAGGGTTGGAGGCATTTGGAGTTAGGGTTTTAGGGGGAAAGAGCTGGGGGTAGCTGGAAGGAGTTGCACTGGAGCTGATGTCTGCTGAAGGGAACTGAAGTAGAGCTCAATAGCTAACTTAGCTATCTAGTTCTTTGCTAGTAGCTGAGCCAAGCTAATCTAAGCTAGATTCTTCTGATCTGAGCTAAGGTGAGCTGGGTTTGCCCTTCCCAAAGAATACCTAGCTAGCTGGAGTAGCTAGCTTAGGTCAAGTAGCTTAGCTCAACTAAGTTGAGCTGAGATAGATCTCTGGGAGCTGGACTTGAGCTGGCCTAAGCTGGTTAAGGTCATCTTCAGCTGACTAAGTCTAACTAGTTGATGTCAGTAGCTAGTCCTAGTCAGGTTGAACTTCTAGTGAACTCTTATAAGCTGGAAGAGCTGGAATGGAGCTGGGATCAATTGTCTTTAGCTAGTTTGAGCTGCCATCCAGCTGAGGTGAGCTAAATGGAGCTAAGGTGAACTAGCTAGAGCTACCATTCAGCTGAAATGAGCTGAATGGAGCTAAGGGTGAGTTGATCCAGCTAGAAGGAGCTAGGATCCAGCTGAAATTAGCTGGATCTTGCTAGGATACAGCCGATCGGAGCATCTTCTTCATCTTCTGCCTTCCTAAGTGCCAAGATGTGTGGGATCTGACATTCTGCCTAATCCTGACACTCAAATAAATGCATTAAAAATACATTAAAATGCAATGCATGCCTACCATAGGTAAATGACTAAATGTAGCCCGAAAACCCATTTGAAGAGTTAAAATCCTAAGAGCTAGGTTAGTTTTGGGGCATAAGAATGATGATAAACTGGCATTTATCACACCCTCATACTTATCTTTTGATAATCTCTTAGCAAAACTATTTTCACAAAATAGATTTTCTTGGAAAGACTAATTTTTTTACTTTCAAGGAGAGAAAGACTATGAGACCTTGGTTGATTGAAAAACTTCAAAGGCATGGGATTTGTTAAAGATAAAACCTCGGGACTCGTCTTTGGATCTAAGAGTTAGAAGAATCGGGATCAAGTATCTTTTAAAAAAATTCATAAATCAACTCATTGTTAATTCAGATGATGATGTGCATACATCTGATTAACCTAAAATGTCTATTAATGCATGTTCTTAGTGTCACATTAGCATCATACATTGTAAATAGTGCATAACATGCATAATCATGCATTTAGATTAAGTTGTATAAATTGTATAGTAATTGTCTCCTTTTTATGGTCAGGGACAGGGCGACTTTTTATCAGGGCCTCGGATCGAAGATCCAACTATACGGATATAATCAGGGCAATAATTGGAGTTCAACGACACCAAGATCGCCCTAATTGGATATCCGTAGCACCAGATAGAGATTGAGGAACCCTAAAGATCATGGACCAAGATGGTGTAAATCCACACCTCAGATGACAAATCTGACCGCACGGATGGATTTAAATTGACGACTGCACCCTAATGGCATGAAAATCAGTCCAATCCGATACCCATGGCACCATCTACATCACTCAGAAGATGGACGACCAAGATGGAGCCACGTAGCGCCATCTCAGCCACTCAAACCGGCCTAGCCAATCTAGGAGACCACCGCACCCTCTCTCTCTCCTCACCACGCGACGGATCTTAGCCGTTGGATCACCATCCAACGGCCATGGATGCTTACACCTTAAAGCATCCACGTGACAAACTAACAGCTGAAGCACAACAGTCGAGGGCCTTAACGTGAAGAAAAGGTGCGGGTTTAAGCTCCCGCAAGCCTCAATCTAGCATAGATGCAGGGAATGGCTCAAATTGGGCCGTCGGATCAAGGATGAACGGCGACGAGAGTGGATACGTGGCATGCTCAGAGGCCGTGATGTGTGAACTTGAGATTGGACGTGCTAGCCATGCGATGAAGCGCTAGTAGTTAGTGACTTTTAAGCCGTCCGATCTTACGAACGGACGACCGAAGATTGACGAACGTGGGCAGCTGAGCACGGCACGGGAGAAGATCGGACAACCAAAGATTGATGAACGTGGGCAGCTAAGTGCGACATGGGAGAGGAGTAGACGGTAAGCCCGGATGCACGTCGCGCACGATCTGGGCTTTAGTGACGCTTAATTCCGTCACTAAAGGCCCCTCATTTAATATTTTGAATTTGTAATGCCCAAAATGCCCCCACTCCTTGCAACTATAAAAGGAGACCCCCTCCATACGAATTTCTCATCCCTTCCTTCTCTTCTCTCCCTCTCCAAAGCTCAAGAGAAGCTTGTCCCACACCTAGGATGCTCCTCAAGAGATAAAATCAATTTTTCACCCCCATTTCGGAAGCGGATCCTACGACGACGACGACATGCTGCTTCGTTCCCGTTCCTCCTGCTTTGTCCCCTTTCTTCCCGCTCCATTCCTCATCTTCCAGGCATCGTCCCGTCCGACTTGTCCTCCAAGCGATCGTCGAGGAGGATAACTTCTCTCTCCCATTCCTTTTTCCTACTTTCTAGAATAGAATTTTTCCTGCTTTCTAGTTGTAATAGTTTTCCTGCTTTCTAGTGTAATTTCTCACTTTCTTAGATGTACAAACATTTTGCAACTTCAAGTGAATGTTTTCTCTCTCTCTCTGATTGTTTATATTGATTCCATTGCATTGTAATTACTCCACTCTTTAAACAAAAACAAAAAAATATAATTGCGAATTTTGATCGACGTAGCTTCCCTGAGTTCGACCAGGGATTTCTATTCCGGTATAAATTTTATTTGTTGAACCCGAGTTCTTCGCTATTCAAACTACAATGACAGGTTTTCAAAACCAAATCTAATAGCGTAGTCCTCTGACATTTCAACATTTTGGCACCGTTGCCGGGGAGGCAACGATTTTCTGATCTTCTTTTTGCATTTCATGCACTTTACTGTCTTCTAACTTGCTTTCTCTCATGTCTATTGTTTTGCAGAGACCTCTATCAGGGAATCGTCAAGCGGTAGATCAGAGTAAAGTGCAGTTGAAGACGACTGTAAGTGTCCCCATTCTTCTCCCCTTCATAGATTTCATTCATCACATTAAATTCAAATTCCAATTAACCTAGGTGTTTGCATAAATCCTAGGATTAGTTTGGTTGTTTGGATTTCCAATCACACTCACATTTCACCCTCGCTTATATAAAAAAACAAAAAGATAATTTTGTGGGGTAATTTTCAACATCCACACAACATACACCCACATTCAAGGCACTTAACCTACTTGATTTTCTTCTAGTCAATCGGATTTTGATCTGTGGAACCGGTACACACAAATCAACACATAAAAGAGTAGAAATTATTCTAGGTTAACCATTTCTGTGTGCCAAACCTAGTGGTGCAATTGTGGCCAATTGTTTGAGTTGTTTGGGCCGCACCACTCAACATAAAATCAACTCATTAAGTAGCTGCCACATAGGTTCAACTCTTAGGGATTTACCAGGCACTCCACATTCTTTTAAGCTTCAAAGGAAAACATCTTCACCTCTACTTTTAAAACCTGGTGTGCCAACAAAATTTATTTGAAAATACCTAAAGTTGAATCCTAAAAGCTACCAAGTAAGATTTGAATCCTAAAATTCACCGCATCAAAAATAATCTTACTTGAAAACCACTGGTTGTGCTTGCACACACACATCAATCAACTATTAAGGGCACAACCCAGATAAAGGGCCCATCACATTCCAAAGCACATTCAAACCTAGCCCTAAATAAAATAGAGTAGACGTTGGCCTTAGGATTTGACTCGCTCTTCGGAGCCTAGAACGAGATTATTTTCGATTAGTCTGCTTCTACTGTTCAATCTGATGTCTAGCTAGGAGAGCAGAATCAAACAATCACGGCTGAGGGGTACACTAAGAACTGGAGGCGCAAGCTAAAGGAAGAACCTTCTCCCCAATCCCTCTCTCTAACTGGTTGGATTGAACAGACAGAAGTAGATCAAATCATTGCTTTATCTCAAGACGAGTTCTGGGAGTCTGTAGGTCTTTAAGCTAGCCCACTTAAGGACAGGTTTGATTGTTTGTATTACAGGGTGCCTTTCTTCCTCCCATCTATAATGAATCCTTCCACATTTTATACGCATTCCCACTCTTTCCCTCTTTTTATGAGTTATCCTCAACATGACGATTATCTCAACTCGTACTGTAACCAACCATCGGTTAGTCGGGACAACTCGGATTGGGGATATAGTTCCGGACCTCTGTGCTTAGGGTCTAACCCTGAACACTATGATTGTGATTTCTATCCTTCTCAGAGCCACATCGATTATAGATCATCACGCTTTCATGGACAACCTAATACGATCTACAATCGAGGATACACTGATCCTTACCCATTCCCTGAATACATTGCCTTCAGGTCATCGCCACCTTTTGAACAATCCAAAATGACCTATTATCAGGAAGGGTATCACGAATCTCAATTCGTTAACACCTCTGCACTAATCCCAAACCTGTCTAACTCTGAAACAAGTCATTTGGTTCAGGGTAACCAGGTTCAAGAAAAGGTTTTGGATAACTTGAGGAATACCATACAATCTTTAGAAGTTCAGCCAATACCTTGCATTGAAGAATTGAAGCCCCTGATTGAAATTGATTGATGATCTGAACAAGTATTTGTCAGATTGGCTCCAGGATGTTATGGATAAGAACCCGGGTGAGTTTCTACTTGGGAAGTTAGCGAAATTGAGAATGAGATTTGTGGTTGCTTAGTTCAATCGTGGGATGATTCCCAGGATGAACCCCCTTCAGGAGAGCCAATGTCAGAACCCGCTCAGGCACCTGTTAGGGGGCACGTGTTACAAGGATGACCAGATTGAATTAAAGCAACCAATTAAGGACGATCCAATTTGTTCACCTGAAATCCTTGAGCCGGGGTACGAGGAAATGTATGTCTCCATGGATCAGAAAGTGACGTATGATTTTGGGACGTACATTAATATGGATTTTAATTTCTTTGATTCTGATGGTAAAGATTCAATTTGCGAAGTCTCACGTGAGTTTACAGAACATGATTTCTGTGAGACGATTGGGCCTACGGAATCGGTTAAATCATTTGATAGCCTAATAACTGAGGAAACTAATCTTATTGAGGCTCACATGATGGATCCAGAATCACATTTTTTTGAGGATTCAATCCAATGCCCTGATTGTCAGTTACAGCCCATTGAGCTTACTAACGATTTTGTTTTTGAGATAACTAGACCCAAGTCAATTCTGATTCAGCCACATCTTTTAGACTTGGAAATTTCAGATGGGGTGATTAATATGCAGGAGGTCCCAAAATTTGACATTCTAAAGGAGGATAGGAGCTGGGAAATTTCGATTTAGGAAGCAAACTCCGGAGGGAGTAGAAGACCGAGTCTAAGGGTTCCAATTAAGCTGAAACCATCAAACCAGGACCCTTACGACATTTGTTCTGAGGATGTCCAACCCAAGCACACATTCATTTAGTATCCTTTTGATATCAAATTCACTGTAACCTGACTTTTTGGTCTTGGGTTGCATCCTCATAAATCGCCGGCCCAACCCCGCTTGCATACTGATTTTAGATTTTGGGTAATTTTTATCTAGAACCTTAGATATTCTCGATCATGGGATATGGGTCTGCACCACAATCTGGTCCACATTTGTGGACATCTATTGGCAGGTCAGAGGTTTCATCATTTTATTCTGATTTTGACCTACACTTGTGAATTCTTTATTTCTCTTCTTTGTATAGTGTGCCTAGCTGAAGGCACTAAATTTAGCATGTATATAGTTTCTGTTTATCTCAGAGCGGACCCGTTATTCACGCAATTCAGGTGCTTTCTATTCTACTCCACTCTATTTCATGTCTTTTTAATACAATGAGGGCATTGCATTAGATAGGCATGGCGGGGTGGATGTTCATCTCTGAATTATTTCATCAGCTCCGGAGATTCTTTTTATTTTCTTTTATTTATATATAAAAAAATTTGAATTAGGAAAGAGAACTTGGGCTTTAGAAAATTTTCAATCTTAGGATATAAAACTGTATGATTTGAACACAAAGACCCTTCAGATCTTTGGGCTTAATCAGCCCGAGTATCCACTAAAATGTGGATTTGTTTTTCGAGTCCTCGCCATCTTGAATTCTATTGTAATGAGATTAAATAAGTTTGGGTGATAAGTACACGACTTATCAACCCGCCCTCTGATTTGAGGGAACTTTAAGTCTAAAGGATCTACACATTATCTTTTCACTAACTTGTTGATCGGTGGTTTTAACAGAAATTGAGTAGCTAATGAACCTTCTAGGTGATATGGCTGGCAAGCTATCATGGGTAATAGCCATAGGTAGGTTGTCCAGAGCCCAGTCATTGGGCCATTCTCTTCTTACTGCCTTTAGGTAAATCTTAGACCAGGGAAGTCACCTACATAAAAAAAAAAAAAAAGAAAGTCAAAAAGAAAAGAAAAAGAAAAGGAGAAAAGAAAAAAAAAGAAAACAAAAGAAATAAGCCACACTTTGTCGCACGAGTATAGCTGAAAAGTTGTCAGTGGTAACAGCTCATCGATCAGTTGTCCATAACCCAGCTCAAGAAATGCACTAAAAATTTCCAAAACACTTAGGAAGAAGCGAAGAAGTAGAATAAACCGGGGAGATATACACTGGATTCACCCTTGTATTGACCTTATAAAAATAAAAGTAGGGAGAAAGCTACCGATCGTACAGATACACCTTTAGGCAGAACTCACTTTTTAAGGTCACCTAGAGGAGTAGAAACCTGAAGTCTGTTCTAATTGTCGATCAACGAGTCTATTACATTCACAATAAGATGCTTAGAACTTAGGGTTCTCGTCAAATCTTGGGTGGGTTGAATGGCCGTAGAAAGTCACTCTTTAACCTTAAACTAAAAAATCCAAAAAAATTAGAAAAGAAGAAAAGGAGAAAAAGAAATTTTTCTTTGAATAAGGCGAGGGCTTGAGGCGGTTTGCATTTTGGCAGATATCCGAGCACTGTTGTGTCTTTGAAAGTTCAGATCCTGAGTAAAAAAATTTCCTTAATATTGAAAATAACTTATGCCCAAGTAATCCAACCTAATTCTTTTAATAGCATGTAGTTTTTGTTAGGGACTAGTAAAAGATAGGCATGGGGGTGTGATGTTCATACATTTAATTAACTTAAAATGTCTATTAATGCATGTTCTTAATATCACATTAGCATCATACATTGCAAATATTACATAACATGCATAATCATGCATTTTGATTAAGTTGTATAAATTGTATAGTAATTGTCTCCATATTTTGGTCAGGGACAGGATGACTTTTTATCGGGGCCTCGGATCGAAGATCCAACTGTACGAATCTGATCAAGGTGATGATTGGAGTTCAATGACTCCAAGATCGCCCTAATCGAATATATGTAGGACCAGATAGAGACTGAGGAACCCTAAAGATCATGGGCCAAGATGGTGTAAATCCACACCTCAGACGACAAATCCGATCACACGGATGGATTTGGATCGACGATCGCAGCCTAACAGCGTGAAAATCGGTCCAATCTTATACCCGTGGCACCATCTACATCACTTAGAAGATGGACGGCCAAGATGGCGCCACATGGTGCCATCTCAGCCGCTCAAACTGACCCAGCCAATCTAGGAGACCATCGCACCCTCTCTCTCTCCTCACCGCGAGATAGATCTTGGCCGTTGGATCACCATCCAATGGCCATGGACGCTCACGCCTTAAAGCATCCACATGACAAACTAACCGTTGTAGCACAGCAGTCGAGGGCTTTAATGTGAAGAAGAGGCGCGGGTTTGAGCTGCCGCAAGCCTTAATCTAGCGCAAATGCAAGGAACGACTCAAATTGGGCCGTCGGATTAAGGATGAGCGGCGGCGAGAGTGGAGACGTGGCACGCTTAGAGGCCATGATGCGCGAACGCGCAATTGGATGCGCCAGGCACGCGATGAATTGCTAGCAGTTAGTGACTTTTAAGCTGTCTGATCTTACAATCGGATGGCCGAAGATCGACGAACATGGGCAGCTGAGCGTGGCACGGGAGAGGAGCAGACAGCAGGCGCGGATGCACGTCGCCCGTGATCTGGGCTTTAGTGATGCTTAATTCCGTCACTAAAGGCACATCATTTAATATTTTGAATTTGTAATGCCCAAAATGCCCCCACTCCTTGCAACTATAAAAGGAGACACCCTCCATACGAATTTCTCATCCCTTCCTTCTCTCCCTCTCCAAAGCTCAAGAGAAGCTTGTCCCACACCCAGGATGCTCCTCAAGAGATAAAATCAATTTTTCGCCCCCATTCCGGAAGTAGATCCCGTGATGACGACGATGTGCTGCTTCGTTCCCATTCCTCCTACTTCGTCCTCTTTCTTCTCGCTCCGTTCCTCGTCTTCCAGGCATCGTCTCATCCGGCTCGTCCTCCAAGCGATCGTTGTGGAGGATAACTTCTCTCTCCCATTCCTTTTTTCTACTTTCTAGAATAGAATTTTTCCTGCTTTCTAGTTGTAATATTTTTCCTACTTTCTAGTGTAATTTCTCTCTTTCTTAGATGTACAAACATTTTAGAACTTCAATTTGTTGTTTCCTCTCTCTCTCTCTAATTGTTTATATTGATTCCATTGCATTGTAATTACTCCACTCTTTAAACAAAAATAAAAAAATATAATTGCGAATTTTGATTGACGTAGCCTCCCTGAGTTCGACCTGGGATTTCTATTCTGGTATAAATTTTATTTGTTGAACCCGAGTTCTTCGCTATTCAAACTACAACGACAGGTTTTCAAAACCAAATTTAATAGCGTAGTCCTCTGATGTTTCAACAGATGACCCAAAATTTTTGTAGTTAGGATTTCTCTGGCTCTTGAATCTGATTCGCAACTTGCATCAACTTTTAAAACTTTGTGTCTATGCTTGTGAATGCCAACTTTTATGAGGTCCTGTCTTTGATTTAAAACCTTTTTTTCTTAAACTCCCCCATGGTTATTCTTAGCTCAATCCTACAACAGATATGTCAGGATCATCATTCCCGTCACCAATCCTCAAGGGGGCTCTGGCACCAGTACTTCGAGATAGCACTATCCATGACACCACCCAGGAGCTCACAACCCCAAAACACAATGCGATGTAAAGGGGCACTCCAAGCAAACTCAAGCTTTTGCTTCGACGCTACGAGTAGAGCACTATCCAAGACATTTGAGTTGCAAAAGTGCTCCTTAATGCTCCATCTAAAAATATGAAATATAGATATAGAGCAGCACTGAGGTGGTGACATGTTGTCATTGCATCCTCAAAGGAGGCATTTTCCTCCTTCTCGGCGGTGGGAACTCAAACCAATGATTTGCTTCAAATTTTACCACGACCAAATAGAGGTTTTCTTCTAATTTCTAAATGTTTTTTAAGGTGTTGGCTTGTGTGTGAATTTTGACACAAGAAGTTTGTCAGCATTGCAAGTTCTTGAATCAGAAGCTAAGCCAGATAATTTCCAAGTTACAAAGGAAGATCAGGACACCTGAACTATCAAGAGTTTAGGTGGAATTTAAAGAAGGATACTTGATCTAGTCTAGAGATTTGACCCAAAGATTCTAACAATCAGATCTTAATCTTAATCCCTAGTTTGTTAAAGATTAAATCCCTTGTACCTTAAAATAAAATTGTCAACTTTAGTTCTATTTTTCAAAATTTTCCTCAAAAAGTTTTACGATATTTTTGTAATGAGATGTATGCAAAGAAAGAACATGCATATTTTTAGGTTTTGAAAATCCTAAATCGATTGTCAAAATTTAAAAACACCCACCCATGCTTAAGATATGTAATGTCCTCATGCATTAGAAGGGAAAAGAGATCACCTTGGTGAAAGGCGGTTGAGTTTAGGAGGGTCAAAACCTGGAAAAAGAAAGAGAAAAGGACAGCAAGAAAAATGATGGGTTAGCTCCCATTCATTGCTATCTTTTACGCCTATTCAGCCGGGCGTGAAATGATTCACGGAAAATGGACAATCATGTAAATAATTGGACACTTGAATGTCCTCAAGAAATGTGTTTTCCTCAAGATTCCTAATCAAAATGAAATGGAAAGATGAAAGAATGACCCGGGTCTAGCCATGGTTTGAGTTCATGTAAAATGCCAAACTTGGGTGGGTTGGGTGGTAGGTCCAATGGAAGGGGAGGGAGAAAGTAGTCAGTGAGATGTAGGGTGAGTGAAGTTAGTGTGGATGTTTTTGTTGAAAGATCAGGACGATTGAAAGAGTAAAAGTCAAACCCTAGCTGATCTAAAAAGTCTTAGACCACATAATCATCTTTAGAGAAGGAATCAATAAAATCTAGAATAGTGGTGGTCAAAACTAAGTAGGATTTGATCAACATAGAGTTCTTGAATATTGCTTCCATTTTATTATCAGTGTCCTCAAAATTTTCAAGATCAATGGACCTCTTGGAAGCTTGAAATAAATCTAATGAGAAAGTCTAGTTGCTGCAACTTATATTCATTTTCCCAAAATGAGATTGATATTAGTTGTTGCAATAATCAAAAAAGGTCTACCAAGGATGGCATTAATGAGAGCCTCAGGTATCTTTATGTCAAGGACCAAAAAATTCACTAGAAATAGATAATTTCGGACCTTGACAATACTATCCTCAACAATTCCCCATGGTTGAACAGTAGATCGGTCTTCCAATTGAAATTGAACCATAGTGGGTTTAAAATCACTGAATTGAGATTCCTTGAATAAGATCGAGGGAATGATATTAATGGAGGTACCTAAGTCGAGAGGGGTGTGAAAAAAGGTGGTGTCATTTATGACAACCGAGATGGGTGATGCACCCTTGTCCTTTTTTGTGAAAGACAGCTTGCTCTAAAAAACTGAGCTTGATGTCTTAGAAAGGACCACCCTTCCTAGATCCTGGGCCTATCATTTTGGAGTATATCTTTCTTTCAATAATTTATCATAGGCAAGGGTGGAATTTAGGAGGGGGATATTAGTCTCGACTTGCCCAAATAAATCCCAAAGATCTTGGTGAGAGGGCTCTGATTTTTTATTAGAAGGATTGGATTGTAGTGCTTGAGAGTGAGAGATAGGATTTGAATATGGTGTTTTTGGTGTTTCTTTTTCTTGTTCCTGAGTGGGGTTAGGAGAGTCGATTTGCATAGGTTGAGAGTGGGTTTCATCAATTTGATTTGAAGGCCCTAAATAAGTGGTGGTGTTCCCACTCCTCAACGTATCTGCATATGTAGTTTGGTTATCACTAGGAGGAGGTGGGGGGGGCTATTGTTGATGGAAACTAAGCTAGTACTGAGGTATTGGGTTAATAGGAGGCTGATTAGTGTGGTTTTGATGTTGGTGTCCACCTGAGTGTTGGTTCCTTTGATTGACAAAGTTTGGTGTGGGCTGGGATGGTGAATGTCTTGCAGATCTTTGAGTCGAAATAACCCTAACTTGTTCATTGAGATTGTTAATAACATGGGTGATTTCCATAGTTTTTCTTTGCATCTCTTGCAAGGTTTTCATCATCTGGGCATTGAGGTCTTCTTAAGATGGCCCAGATTGATAAGTTTGATTTGAACCATACCCTCCAAATGGGTTTCGTTGTTGGTAGGGAATCGGGTTGGTCTAGGAGTGAGTTGAATAATTCCAAATGGGTTTCAGTTGTTCCTAGAAGGTGGAGACATTTTGAGTGGGGTAATGATTTGGACAGTATAATTCCTCATTGAACCATTAAAAGCCTCAGAATAATGATTATACTCAGCACGGGCAGTATTTAGGTTATGCAAATTTTCTCTCTTTAGGATGTTAGAAGGGGTGAGATGTGGAATGTGTGAAGCTTGGGTAGGTGTGGCAGGTCTCCCTTAGTTGGCTAGGTTCACTATATCCCTATTCAACTGCTATTGATTAGATTGTAGCTGAGCCATAATGGAGTAGAAATTAGGTCGGGGGGGGGGGGGGGGGCTGATTAAGTAGCTCTTAGGTGGATAGATTGGGGAAAAAAAATTAGCATGCAGGTTAGAGGACCAATTTTGATTTTCCATTTTTAAAGAAGAGGAAGAATGCAGGAAAAGTCTTTTTGGGGAGACAAAAATCAAGCGGTCCCTCCAAGTGTGGAGTTTTGGACCGCTGCCTGTGCAAAATGGAAGAAACGGTGAGGAGAGGAAGGAGAGATGAGAGAAGTGTGCAATCAAGCAATACAAAATTCTAGACCTAACTTAAACGTGACTCCCTAAACATTAACCTAAAACTTGATCTACCTAGGAAATAAGAAATCAACAATGGATATCCGTTCTTTCAATAAATCTGGTCAGGCTGAATAAGGGGAGGTTTGGGCCCAAGCACGTCCCAGGAAAATTACTGGAGGCTTGTGTAAACCCGCGCCTGGTCGTTTGACATGGTCCCTCAGTCTGACACCAGATACAGATGAAGGAATTGATGCCAACTAAAAATAACTTAAGACCTAGGTAGCAAGCCTAAGTTTGATGTAACCTTAGCGGTCAAATTGCTACAGATTTTTAATTAGGTCTAGGAGGTTACAGTGCACAAGGAATGTGATGGGCGTTAGTTGGGGTAATGCCCGATTATTTCTTTTGTTTTTTTTTGAGTGTGTGCGAATTGGGTGGGAAGTGTTGCCCAAGCCAAATTAATAGGGTTTGCAAAACAAGGACTTTTAGTTAAAGTGTTTTAGGGTTTTGATTAAGATTTAGTGTCTTTTAGGATTCTCTCTTGTTAAGGATTCAAACAAGGTTTTGAAATTCCATAAATAATAACAATCAAGTTGTAGTTGGTGGAGTTTAATTCCTTTAGAGTTTCATGAGACTAAGAGAGAAATTGAAACCCTAAAGTTGAAAAATCCTATGCATGCAAATCCTAAATGAATCTCTTTTAAAAAATCTTTTGAGGTGGTAGTCCAAACAAGACCAACAACACCACCACCTGATAGAAAATCAAACAACGAATCCAAAATAATTCTTTTGAAATATTAAAAATTTATTTAATATTTTTTTGGAATTTTTCTTCTTACTAGTGTCAAGAGTCAAAATTAATAGATTCGAGGAATTGATTCTGCAGAGACCTCAAATGGCCTCAAAATTTTTTGAGAATTTTATATGTTGTACATAATTTTTTAAGGTTTCTAGAAATATAACGTTACCCCAAATCTGATGAGTAGAAAAATTTATAAATTTCACGAACATTAAGAAAATAAGGTTTGACCCCTGTTAAGTCTGTGAATTTTTTAATTTTTTCTATTCAATGAAATTTCTTGAAAATTGGACTCAAGTTTTCTGACTCAAAGGGGATTCCCTGGATGAAATTTGGTGATTTTAAAAAGCTCCTAAGTTCCGAAACCTGATTTTTGAAAATCAAGATATAAGTTTGGATTTTCAAAAATTAGACACCAATAAGGTGAAGGTGGTGGAAAGGTGAAGTAAACAAGGGTTCCACCACCCTCAATTTTTCTTGTTTTGGATTTTTTTGATAATTTAAGGAATTTTTAAGAGATTTTATCTTTGTTTTTGATGAGAAAAGACCTGGGGTACCAACTTGAAGTACGTGGGAAGAAAAGAAACTTGCAGCTTCTACTCCAAGTGCTCCAAATCCCGCCCCCACTCCTGATTCGCACATGAAATCAAAACAAATAAAATTTTGTGAAGATCAAGTAAGTAAGAGAGAGATTTAAATGTGAATAAGCCGTGCCTCCCCGGCAACAGCGCCAAAAAGTGATTAGGTTTTTGTATAATTTGTAATTAAGGTTTTTAAGATTGTTGTAACACAAAAACTTATTCACTTTTAAAATTTGTAAACCTAGAGAGTGGAGTATCTAGGGTCGTCCAAGGAGGCCAATTTGTTAGTCAAATAAGTGATTCTCTCTCTCGCCTCTCAAATCCACACTTTCTTTTTGTGATTTTGATTTTGTTGTTTTTATATTTTTCAAAATAGTCAAGCTTGAGATATGCGAAGATGAAATACGCTACAACTAACCCCTAGGTGACAATAATGAAGCCGTCTCCTCTAAGCTCACCCTAGGCAAGTGGGCCTAGAGTAATTAGAAGAGAAGGGGTGTGGTTCACTAACTAATTAAATGCAAGAAAAATACACTAAAATGAAACATGAGCCTTGAAGGCAAACTTGATTTGTACTATTAGCAACTAGACTAAGTGTAGCGGAATGCTTGTTACATTGAAAAATAAAAACACTAGCTAATACAAAATATAGAGATAAAGAATAAGAAAGGGGGATCCTCTAGTTGAAGTTGGGATGGCCCTTGCTCCAAGTGCAGTCGCCCTGCACTTGAAAAGGGTCCTCCTTCTCCCTTGATGTAGTCCTCCTCCAAGCTATCCTCCAAGGTGGGTGTCAACCACCTTGCTCCTCCTCTTGCCTGGCCATCCCCTTGATGTTGAAGGTGATCTCCTCCATGGTGTGACTAAGGGAGAAGACAAGAGAGAAAGAGGGCACCAAGGGGGCGGGTAGGTTGCCCCCTTGATCTTCTTCCCTCCTTCTTCTTCCTTGGCGTGGAGAGTGGGTGGAATAATGGTGGACCTAACTAAGAGAAGAGATGGGTTTGAGGTGGTGATTATGGTGGGTATATATAGAGGTGGAGAGCGGGCTTAGTTGGCGTGGACATGTGGAGGGCTAGGATTAATTTTAAGGGTGGTTATGGGTGGTTATAGGAATCCTAGGGTGTAGGTGGGTTGGAGTGAAGTGAAGGGGTTTTATGGGTGGTGGTTGTAGGTGGTTATGGCCATGGAAGGGCACTTAGAGTTGGCGCCAACCATGGAGGGATGCAATGGTTTAGCGCCACCTAAGGGGGTTTCTAGAAGGTGGGAATGTGGATGGTGGAGATGGGTTGTAGGCTTAGGTGTAGGGTTGTGATGAAGAGGGTTTTGGAGGGAAAAAGTGGTGCCACTTTTGTGGTGCCCTTTGGTGAAGGTGGTGGGTTGAAGGGAGGTGAATAGGTTGGCACCAAAAATGGGTTTAGGAGTAGGAGCTAGGTGGACTAGGTGTGAAGCTATTTGGTGGAGCTTAGCAAGGTAGGTTTTAGTGTTAGGTTGGGCTGCCAAGGAGGTGCCTAGCTAAGCTAAGCTAGCTTAGCTAGCTTAGCTAGTAGGGAGTAGGGTTGGAGGCATTTGGAGTTAGGGTTTTAGGGGGGAAGAGCTGGGGGTAGCTGGAAGGAGTTGCACTGGAGCTAATGTCTGCTGAAGGGAGCTAAAGTAGAGCATAGTAGATAACTTAGCCAGCTAGTTCTTTGCTAGCAGCTAAGCCAAGCTAATCTGAGCTAGATTCTTCTAGTCTGACCTAAGGTAAGCTGGGTTTGGAATTCCCAAAGAATACCTAGCTAGCTGGAGTAGCTAGCTTAGCTCAACTAAGTTGAGTTGAGATAGATCTCCGGGAGCTGGACTTGAGTTGGCCTGAGCTGGTTAAGGTCATCTTCAGCTGACCAGGTCTACCTAGTTGATGTCAATAGCTAGTCCTAGTCAGATTGAACTTCCAGTAAACTCTTCTGAGCTGGAAGAGCTGGAATGGAGCTAGGATCAACTGTCTTTAGCTCGTTTGAGCTGCCATCTAGCTGAGGTGAGCTGAATGAAACTAAGGTGAACTAGCTAGAGCTACCATTTAGCTAAGATGAGCTGAATGGAGCTAAGGGTGAGTTGATCCAGCTAGAAGGAGTTGGGATCCAGCTGAAATGAGTTGGATCTAGCTGGGATCCAATTAATAGGAGCTTCTTCTTCATCTTTTGCCTTCTTGAGTGCCAAGATGTGTAGGATCTGGCATTCTGCCTAATCCTAACACTCAAATAAATGCATTAAAAATACATTAAAATGCAATGCATGCCTATGCAAGGTAAATGCCTAAATGCATCTCGAAAACCCATTTGCGGAGTTAAAATCCTAAGAGCTAGGTTAGTTTTGGGGCATAAGAATGATGATAAACTGGCGTTTATCAAGCTCAACCCACATAATTAGATGAATGATCAAAATATCAGATGTCACTTATTGCATTACATGTCTTCTGATGATTATACATGTCGTCCAATAGTCTACACAAATTTTGCCTTCTTTTCCTGTTCTTTGAAATCTCGACGCCTAAAGTTTTTCACAGACTTCTGATGAGGCATACCAAATGTTTGATAATTCAATTAGACGTCTGTTATTAGCTGTCAATTAAGCATACTTTTCTAATTGAGATTTGCCTTGGGCAAACTTGTTCCTAATGGCTAAAAGACCATTTGTAAGAACACATGGCCATCCTATGACCTATAAAACATAGCATATCACTCTCAAGTGAGGTTAGCAGCCATATACACTCAAACATTAAGCACATACTCTTAAGAGCTCCTTGAATTTGGCACAAGAGGGGGTGAATAGTGTAGGAAAAATAAAATGATATTCAATTGCAAAGTAAAATTCAATCCCTCATAAACATTCACTACAAGAGACAAGGGATTATTAGGTGGAAACCTCAAGGGTAAAAACCACCATCTAAGTCACCCCGGCTTAGGATTTCTCGATTGACCTAGTTGATCAAATCTACTATATGTACCACTTAAAACAAAGGTGGCATAACCTCAATACAACGACACTACTTTGGACCAAGGTAGTGTACCTTAAACCTCTCTTCTTCACAAAGAGAATTTTGTCTCATGAGGCCAAAATTTGCAATGCGAATACCCAACAACAACCACAAGTAAACAAGACCTATAGAGCCAAAAATGTAAATTAAACTAAGCTCCTATAGGTTTAAGGATCTTTTCTAAGATGGAAGTGTAATGGCATGGAAGTGCAATGCATTGGTAATCTCGTATGTGGAGTGTAGAGAGTTGAGAGCAAGGGTTGAGTTTCCCTTCTTTAATCTCTCACAAAATGAGTATAAGGTGGAAAGAATTATTTCTATGTGTATCTCAACAAAGAAGAGGCTCTAAACTATTTATAGATGTGTTAGGAAGGTTCAAGAAGGCTTGGGAGAGGGTTCTTAGCCATTGAAATCAAATCAAAGAAGATTTTATCAAAATCTCAATGAGTACAAAGCAATAATTAATTCTGAAAGCATTATTAGACGTCTAGTAAATTGATCAGACGTTTGATTAGGGTCTATTAGATGCTTGATAAGAAAATTAGATTTATGATTCCGTAAGGTGGTCTCCTTGGACTTGGATTGGATTTTGTGTAGGGTACATGGTCCTAACTGTTAGACGTCTATAGGACATCTGGACATACTGTTGGATGTCTAACGATCATTATGTGTTCGAGAATTAGATTTCTCAAAAGTTGGGAAATGAGATTGTCTGATAAAGTAAGATTTGGGTCAAATTTAATCACACTGGTCAACTATTAGATGTCTGGGAAGGTCTACAAACATCTAGAAGTAGCTCTAGACGTCTACCATAAGGTATGGATGTCTGAAAGCAAATGCCATAGACTCAAGTTCTGGGGTTCTGATTATTGGACGTCTTAAAATGGGTTATTGGACATCTAATAAGGCAAACTATTTGTTATTTTGGCTTTCTAACTTGATTTTAAGATTTGCCTAAGTGTCTGAAGGTTAAGTGAGTGTATCTAAGACTTAGGTTATTATATTTTGGGCTTTTTTACATGAATCTAAGAAAATAAAAAGAGCAACAAAATAATAGGGAAATCTAATCCTATTCATCAAGTGTTTAACATTTAGTTCCATTCCTCCAACTCCATTCTTCTTTATTCCTTTATCCTACAAGCTCCTTTATGCCTACATAGAGCTTGAGCTTAAGCTTCTTTCAAGTTTATTTCCATTTGCATTTAACTTGAAATCTTAATCTCAAATGCAAATGTTAACTAACAAGTGTTTTATTATCATTAAATCAATGATCGTGGTGCATTTTCTCCAACACTCCCTATACTCTCATTTTGCTCTCTTGCTCCCTACACTCACTTACACATTGCTAGAGAGCTAACTCCCTTGTACTGCACTCACCTTCCAACTATTACATCAGGGAGTTTTTTTCTGAAACCTTTGCAGCCTATCAATGCTTCATTCTTTGGGCTCCTTAAGTTCTTGGTTGTATTTCATTTTACTTATTTCTTATTGTAGTTGGGTGGCCGTCCTATCGGATCTCGATTCTTCTGTTTAGAAGGGTAAAACTCTTTGGTTGGAATCAGAGAAGGGTTTATAAGTTGAGGAACACCACCATCATTTAAGTGACATGGTTAGTGAATAGTTTATCACCTTTACGATTGGGAAATCTCAAGTCCTATGACTTAGGTGGTGGTTTTTCTCCATTAGGAGTTTTCATCGACAAATAATTGTCTCTAATGGTTTGCATCTTATGTGGATTTTATTTAGTTTGAAAATTTTATATTTTTAATCGATTGCCCTAATCATCCCCCAACTAGTGCATTCTCAAGAAGAATAAGAGATATAACCCTATGAAGTCTAATTAGACTGCATCTTAGTTCTTACCAACTTAAGATTCAGAACACCGCGATGAGCATGGTAAAGGCTGACAATGCATCAGCAGCATCCCAATAGTCCATAGCATAGAGGTTTATGGGGAAGTCGAGTGGCAAGAATCACAGTTCCCTTAATTACAGAAGGAAGCAATTTGGGAAATGCAAATTTTCACAAGTTTGCTATCAATGTAAGTAGTCATACACTTCAAGAGAAATTGCCTATAGAAAGCTCTGGGATCTTCCTACTTGTTGAAGGAGGAAAACTATGCGTTTGGAGTTGGATTCGAAAACCCATCGTTGTAGTTCAAGTCACGAAAAAATCCATTCAACAGATAAAATTTATACCGAAAATCCGTAAAGAAGTTCCCAGTCAAACACAGGGAGGCTACGTTGATCTCAAAATCCACAATTATATTTTTTTGTATTTTTGTTTAAAAGGTGAAATAATCACAATGGAATCACTATAGGCAATAAGAGAGAGAGAGAGAAAACAATCACTTGATATTTGAATAATGTTTTACAACTAAGAAAGCAGGAAATGATTACACTAGAAAGCGAGAAATTGTTACACTAGAAAGCAAGAAAATTCTACTCTAGAAAGAGGAAAAAGAAGGGAGAGAGAAGTTATCCTCCTCGACGAATGCTTGGAGGACGAGCTGGACAGAGGCGACGCTTGGAAGACGGAGGACGAGGCGAGAAGAAGGAGGATGAAGTCAGAAGAATAGGAATGAGGTAGCACGTCATCATCATCGTAGGATCCACTTTCGAAATGGGGGCAAAAACCTTGTTTTAGCTCTTGAGGAGCATCCCAGGTGTGGAACAGGTTTCTCTTAAGCTTTGGAGAGGGAGAGAGGAGAAGGAAGGGATGAGAATTTTGTAGGGTAGGGGTCTTCTTTTATAGTTGCAAGAATTGAGGGCAAGTTGGTCATTTCATGCTTAAAAACATTAATTCAGGATCTTTAGTGACGTATTTAAATGTCACTAAAGCCCCTAAATGTGGGCATAGGTCATGCACTGCGCGCGCCTCTTCCTCTTTGGCTACCTCAACGCTCTCGCATGTTCAAAAGCTCCCAGCCATCCAATCAAGAGATCGAACAGCTTAAAAAGTGTGCGCCCGCTCCTCTTCAGCACCTCTAACGCCTGTGCGTTTAATCATGCGTTCAGAGCAGCGTGCGATCGCGCATGGGCATTAGATGCATTGAGATAGCGTCACATTACGCCTTCAGAGCTGCTCGACGAAGATCGTGTGGCTGAATTAAGCGGCGCCACCTCGCTCTCTTGATTTGGAGGCTAGGTGCGATTTGAATCGATGCCTTTCAGAGCTCGTAGAGCACTGGACCGACGCGCTAAGGGGGCTTCTTTGTCTCGCTTAGGAATTAGGCGTGCACGATCTGTGGCCGTTGGATGGAGATCCAATGGCCCAGATCATCTGTGCCTTTGCCTTCAGAAGTTGAACGGAGGGGGAGGCCAGCCAAGTGCGGATGGTTGGGATGGTGCCACGTGGCACCATCCTGACTGTCCATCTTCTTTGTGTTGTAGATGGTGCCACGGATGTCGGATTGGACCGATTTTTGCGTCGTTAGGCTGCAATCATCGATTTGAACCCATCCATGCGATCGAATTTGTCGTCTAAAGTGTGGATTGGCACCATCTTGGCCCTTGATCTTTAGGGTTCCTCGATCTCTATCTGGTGCTACAGATGTCCGATCAGGACGATCTTTGAGTCATTGAAATCCAATCGTCGCTCTGATCAGATCCGTACAATTGGATCTTCAATCCGAGGCCCCAATTAACAAGTTGCCCTATCCCTGGCCATAAAAGGAGACAATTACTATACAATTTAGACAACTTCACCTAAATGCATGATTATGCATGTTATGCAATATTTACAATGTATGATGCTAATATGGTACTAAAAACATGCATTAATAGATATTTTAGGTTAATCAGATGTATGCACATCATGCCTATCTTTTGCTAGTCCATAGCTAAAACTACATGCTATTTATAAAAGAATTAGGGTTAGATTTCTTAGGCACAAGTCATTTTCAACATGAAGAAATTTTTAGTTAGGACCTGAACTTTCAAAGACACAATAGCGCGTGAATATCTGCTAAAATGCAGACCGCCTCAAGCCCTCGCCTTATTCAAAGAAAGATCTATTTTTCTCTTTTTCTTCTCTTCTATTTTTTTTTTTTTTGGATTTTTGAGTTTAGGGTTACAGAGTGGCTTTCTACGGCCACTCAACCCACCCAAGATTTGATGAGAACCCTAAGTTCTAAGCATCTTTTTGTGAATGTAATAGACTCGTTGATCGGTAATTAGAATGGACTTTGGGTTTCTACGCCCCTAGGTGACCTTAGAAAGAAATCTGCTTGAAGATGTATCTATACGACCGGTACCTTTCTCCCTACTTTTATTTTTTTATGGGGTCAACACAAGGGTGAATCCAGTGTATATCTCCCCGACTTATTCTACTTCTCTACTTCTTCCTAAGTGTTTTGAAATTTTTAGTGCATTTCTTGAGCTGGGTTCTGGACAACCAGCCGATAAGCTGTTACCACCGACAACTTGCCAGCCATACTCGTGCGGCGAAGTGTGGCTTATTTCTTTTGTTTCTTTTTCTTTCTTTTATCCTTTTCTTTTTTTTTATTTTTCTTTTCTTTTTGAACTTTCCTTTTTTTCTTAAGGAGGTGGCTTCCCTGGTCTAAGATTTACTTAAAGGTAGCAAGAAGAGAGTGGCCCTGTGACTGGGCTCTAGACAACCTACCTATGGGCTGTTACCCACGATAACTTGTCAGCCATATCATCCTAGAAAGTTCATTAGCTACCCAATTTCCGTTAAAATCGCCGAACAACGAGTCAGTGACGAATAGTGTGTAGATGCTTAGACTTAAAGTTCCCTCAAATCAGAGGACGGGTTGATAAGTCATGTACTTATCACCCAAACTTATTTAATCAAATTAAAATAGAATTCAGGATGGGGAGGACTCGATGAACAAATCCATATTTTAGTGGATACCCAGGCTGATTAAGCCCAAAGACCGAAGGGTCTTAGTGTTCAGATCTTACTGTAATATTTCCTAAGATTGAAAGTTCCTAATGTCCAAGTATTCCTTCCTAATTCAATTTTTTTTTAATGTATATATAAGAAAATAAGTAGAATTTACAAGAATTCCACAAAGCTGACAAAATGATTCAGAAATGAATCCACCCCCCCCATGCCTAGTCGATGCAATGTTCGCATTGAGAATAAAAGGCATGAAAAGAAGGGTAGAATGCAGAAGATATCACCTGAATATGAAGCTCGGGTCAGCTCTGAGTTAGACTGTACAACTGCTGAGTTTAATGCCATCAGCTAGGCGCAGTCCAGCCAAAGAAGTCACAACATACCTAGAGCAACTGTGTCTAAGATGGGTTTTAGTACAGTGCGGTCAATAATAAGCTTCAAACATTGATTGTTGACTTTGAATGAATTACCTGTCTTCAGGTCAGAGATCTGAACAGCCTCGTTTGGAAATATCTGATCGATAATGAATGGGTCATTCCATTTCGACCTAAGTTTGCCAGGAAAGAGCTTAAGTCGAGAATCAAAGAGCCAGACTTTCTGGTTCGGCTCAAAGCTCTTGCGGGAAATCAATTGGTCATGAAGAGCTTTGGTCAGAGCCTTATAAATCGTAGCATTCTCATACATATCATTTCTAAGCTCCCCCAACTCAGATAGTTGGAGTTTCCTAGTCTTCCCAGCTAAACTCAGATCTAGATTACATTATTTGATTGCCCAGAATGCCCTATGTTCAATTTCTACAGGTAAATGGCACGCCTTTCCAAACACCAAGAGAAATAGAGACATGACGATGGGCATTTTATACACCTTACGGTAGGCCCAAAGAGTGTCTTCAAGCTTTTGAGTCCAGTCTTTGCGATCAGGCCTAACCATTTTCTGCTGAATATTCTTGATCTCCCAACTGGAGATCTCGGCTTGTCCATTCGTCTGGGGATGGTAAGGTGTGGAGATTTTGTGATTAACCCCGTATTTTGCCAGCAAATTATGGAATTGGGCATTAATGAAATGAGTGCCACCATCACTAATGTTGGCCCTCAGAATCCCGAACCTGCTGAAGATGTTCTTCTTGACAAAATTGATGACCACCTTGTGGTCATTGGTTCGGGTGGGAATAGCCTCGATCCACTTGGACATGTAATCAACAGTGACGAGAATGTACTGGTGTCCAAGTGAAGGGAGGAATGGTCCCATGAAATCGATGCCCCAAACATTAAAAATTTCGATGGGAAGAATTGGGTTTATCTCTCTTAGTTATGCTCCCAAGTGCCTGGCATGGGGAACATGACCTCAAGAAATCCTGAGCATCCTTGAATAAAGATGGCTAATAGAATCCAGGTTGCAAAATTTTTGCAGCCGTCTTTTTCCCGGAGAAGTGTCCACCATATGCAGATGCATGGCATAACTCGAGTATACTCTTGAATTTGTTCTCCAGAACTCATCGGCGAATGATCTGATCAGAGCCGATGCGATACAGTTCAGGGTCCTCCCAGAATTGATATTTGGCCTCAGATTTGAGTCTATCCTATTGTTGCTTGGTCCAATCCTGGGGGATTTGACCAACGGCCAAATAATTAACGATGTCAGCAAACCACGGGGTTTGGACACCTGAAACTGTAAGGATGGTCTCTTCCGAAAAAGTATCAATAATCAGAATGTCCGAACAAGAAGAATCACTCAGAAGTCTCAACAGATGGTTCACCACCACATTCTGTACCTCAGATTTATCCTTGATTTCAAGATCAAATTCTTAAAGCAGAAGAATCCAACGAATAAGCCAGGGTTTGACATCCTTTTTGGCCAAGAGATGTCTTAAGGCCGAGTGGTCGATATATATGATGACATGAGACCCTAAGAGATAAGCCATGAATTTCTCCAAAGCAAATACTATAGTTATTAATTCCTTCTCAATAACATTGTAGTTCCTCTAGGCCTCGTCCAGAGTTTTACTAGCGTAGTAGATGACAGAGGGCTTCCTGTCAATCTTCTAACCCAAAACAGCCCTGACTGCATAATCAGAAGCGTCGGTCATGATCTCAAATGGGGTTGTCCAAACCGGTGGTTGTAACACCGGAGCACAAGTGACTGTCGTTTTAAGAACATCAAATGTCTTACGGCATGATTCATCGAAATCAAATGGCATTTCTTTGGCGAGAAGATTGCTAAAAGGTTGAACAACCTTAGGAAAGTCCTTGATGAACCTCCTATAGAATCCCACATGACCAAGAAATGATCGAATTTGTTTGACAGATGTGGGAGGAGGAAGTTTTGCGATAGCATCAACCTTAGCTTTGTCCACTTCGATTCCCCGTTCAGAGATTACATGACCCAAGACGATGCCTTCTTGTGTCATGAAATGACTCTTTTCCCAGCTAAGGACCAGTCTTGTTTTGATGCATCGTTTAAGAATCATTTCAAGATTAGCTAGACAAGAGTCAAACGATTCTCCAAAAATAGAGAAATTGTCCATGAAGACTTCCATAAAATCTCCCACCATGTCAGAGAATATGACCAGCATACACCTTTGAAAAGTCACAAGTGCATTGCATAAGCCGAATGGCATCCTACGGAAAGCAAAGGTTCCATAGGGACAGGTGAAAGTTGTTTCTTCTTGATCCTCGGGATGGATAGGGACTTGGTTGTGTCTCGAGTAGCCATCAAGGAAACAGAAGTACTTCTACCCGGCTAGTCTTTCATGGATTTGATCAATAAAAGGCAAAGGGAAACGATCCTTTTTCGTGGTTGTGTTCAGCTTCCTGTAATTAATACAAACTCTCTAAGAGGAAGCTGAACGAGTTGTGATAGATTCTCCTTTCTCATTAGTCACAACGGTAATCCCAGCTTTCTTGGGAACAATTTGCATGGGACTTACCCAAGGACTATCAGAGATCAGATAAATGATTCCTGCATCGAGCCACTTGATAATCTCCTTCTTGACCACTTCTCGCATATTTGGGTTTAATCTCCTTTGCATCTGCAAGAAGGGTGAGATTCATCTTCCAAAAATATTCTGTGATTGTAGTAAGATGCTTGATCCCCCTAAGGTCATGAATGATCCAACCAATTGTCTCCTTGTGTTCCTTTAGGACCTTAATCAGTTTCATCTCCTGCTCCTTTGTTAATTTAGCATCTTATGTGGTCCTAAAAACTGATATTTCAGATTCTCAGGCAATGGTTTCAGTTCAAGCTAGGGCGGGTTGATGATTGAAGGTAAGGGAGATGCTAATGAAGACTCATCAAGAGGAAGAGGTTGAGAGTGAACAAAATCAATGACCTCTTCAGAAGGTGGCAAGTTTGCCATAGAGGGTTGCGGGTCCAAATCATCATCAGAGGAGGAACTTTCAAATGCAGAAACCGCCATACAAGTTTCAATATTCACGTGATCATCCTCAAGTTCCTCAATAAATCCACAATCCTCAAATTTGTTAATCACCTTAAAAATATCCAATTTCATTCTTTAATCCCCAAAGGCGATTTCCATGCTACCGCTCTCACAGTTAATGTTGGCCTTGGCGGTAGCCAGGAATGGATGCCCCAGAATGCTGGGCGTGTTCCTCAGATTTTCAAGTACATCCATGTCAAGGACAAGGAAATCTACAAGAAAACAGAAATCCTTAACCTTGACAATAACATCTTCAATAACGCCTCGCGGATTTGTGATCGAACGGTCCACTAACTACAGCGTTACTGAAGTCGGCCGAAGTTCTACTAATCCAAACTTCTCCTAAAGAGAAGTCGGAATTAGGTTAATGGATGCACCCAGATCCAGCAGTACTCTATCAAAAGTGTAATCTTCGATGACAGAAGAAATCAAAGGAGCACCTGGATCTCTCTTTTTTTGTGGGAGGTGGTGTAGGATAACAGAACTAGCCTACTCAGAGAGTACCACCTTCCTCGAAACAGATTCTCTCGACTTACACTTCTATGTACATAAATCCTTTAAAAATTTCGCGTAAGCCGGTATATGTTTGATAGCGTCGAGGAGTGGGATATTGATCTCGACATTTTTGAAAATATTCAGAAGCTCCTCATTACTATCAATAGACTTCTTCTTCCTTGATCTAATCAAGGCCTCAGGAAAAGGAACATGAGTCGGATCTTCGGAATCAGGTTCCTGAGCCTTGATTTCTTCTCCAGAGTTCTCCTTTCTCTCCTCGGGCTCTTCAGGATTCGATAAATCAGAACAGTGTGGTTGTGGATCCTGAGTTTGTTTAACACTCCTCAAGGTAACAGAATTAGTGGATGCATACAGGTTTGGGTCTTGGGGAGGGTTAGGAAAGATTGGAGGGGCTTCATCAGCCAGGAACCTTTGATTTGAGGAAGAAGAAGAGAAAGGACCCTGCTCAACCACCTGTGCATGTGCGTGTGGGTCCCTCTAATTCCCATACTCATGGGCTTGATTGCCTGGATTCTGGATATTACGTGAGTTGGGTACGGGTTGAGATGGAAGAGATCCGGGTTGACGAGAATTAGCAATAAAATCATTTTGCAAGTTGTCCAGTGAGGTTTTCATTTGCTGCATGAGCTGGAGCATAGATCTTTGCATCTCTACCATTTGTCAGTTCAAATTAGCTTATCCTAAGGGTTGACGGGCATTCCAAGCTGGCTGATTGACTTGATTCGAGGGCAGCTGAGTGTAAACGTGACCCTGACCCATTGGTCGTTGCAGAGCATAGTTGCTGGGTCAGAATTGGGTCTGCTGCCCCGGGTTTTTCCAGAAGGTAGGGTGGTTCCTCCAACCCGGATTATAAGCATTGGAGTAAGGGTTGGACCTAACATTCTTGTACAACATAAACATCCTCATAGGGTGAGGATGGAGAGAAAGAATGGGAGGGATCAGAGAAACTGGGATCAAAGGCCCCAGTTTGGAACCCGTAGGGTTCCGGATAATGCTGAATCATAGGTTGAGCCGCATCAAGTTGATTCATAAACTCCCATCCAGAAGGAGTTCGCGATGAATGGAATCCTGAATTCTGGGATTGAGTGGATCGAGAGTTGTTCATTGAGTTTCCAGCCATCCACTCCTCCATTCTCTCAGTAACCAAGTCCACCTTATCAAGTTTATTACAAATCAATTCCATATCGAATGAATGAGAGTCGTGGACTTCATTAACATTCGATCTGGGCTGCTGGGACCGGTTAAAAGTATCCATGGAGGCATGATTGATCGAATTCTCGCTCATCTCCTCAAACAAATCATGCGCACTATCTGCATCTTTGTTGAGGAAATTGCCTCTGCAAGAAGCGTCCACGTGATTTTTGAGTTGCTCGGTCAACCCGTGATAGAAGATCTGCACGAGTTACCATTTCGGCACCTTGTGGTGTGGACACCTCCGCAATAAATCCTGGAATCATTCCTAGGCAACATGAAACTGCTCCCTTGGCCACTGGGTAAAGGTAGTAATTGCCCGTCTCAAAGCATTAGTACGTCTGACAGGGAAGAATTTCTTCAGGAAGGTCAATTTCAAATCATTCCAAGTTGCAATTGGCCTTCCTATAGTCCTGTACCAATGAGCGAATTTATCTTTAAGAGAGTGGGGGAAGAGCCCCATGATCATTTGCTCCTCATTCACATTTCGTGCCTTGGTGGTCTGGACCAAAGTGGTCAAGTCCTTCAAGTGCTAAAATGGATCCTCAGAGCCAACCCCATGGAAATATTTGATCAGGCTTAACACCTGGGGCTTGATTTCTACGTCTCCGGTAGGAATCTGGACGTCGAGACGTTCCCCATAATTTGAAGGATCGTAAAAATCCTTCAAGGGCTGAGTGCCCTGCATTCTCTGGAATCATTCTTGCATTCTCTACATTTGTTCCAGCTGCCTTTAAAATACCTCCTATGGATCCTGAGGTAGAGGAGGCTGTTGATCAGCCATGGGATCAATTTGGTCAAAATCCAATCTACGCCTCCTAAAATACTCTAGTGGTCCTTCCAATCAGGGATTCAATGACCTCCTTCCCAGCATAAACTAGGAAAAGGTCGGAAGGACTGGGGATAAGAACCCTGCAGCATAAAAAGCAAGCCTGTTCTTAAGTGGGGTAGCCTAAGGATCTACAGACTTTCAGAACCTGCCTTAAGATTATAGACGATTTACTTGCATCTGCTCAATCCAACCAGTTAGAAGGAGGGACTAGGGAGAAGGTTCTTCCTTCGTCTTGCACCTCTGGTTCCTAGTGTACCCCCCAGCTGCGGTCGTTTGACGCTACTCCCTTAGCTAGACATCAGATTGATCAGTACAAGCAAGTTAATTGTAAAAAATCTCAGATTAGACCCCGAAGAGCGAATCAATCTTTAAGGCCAACGGCTACTTGATTTTATTTAGGCCTGAGATTGTAGTGCTTATGGAATGTGGTGGGTCCTTAAAATGGCTTGTGCCCTTAATAATCAATTGAGTATATGTAAGTGTGTGCACAACCAGGGTTTTCAAGCAAGATTATTTGTGATGAGTAGATTTTAAGGTTCAAATCTTGCTTAAGTAGCTTTTAGGGTTTAGAATTAGGTTTAATTCAATCAACTTTGAGGCAAATTAGGTTTTCAAGCACAGATGAAGATCACTTTCCTTTGAAATCAAAAATAAAGTGGAGTGCTTGGTATATACCTAAATTGAAAACCCTAAGGGGAAGCTACTTGGTGAGTTGATTTTAGGTTGAGTAGTGCAGGCCAAACAACTCAAACAATTGGCCATAATTGCACCACTGAGTTAGGCACACAAAATGATTAACCTAGACTGATTTCTACTCTTTTATATGTTGATTTTTGTGTACCAGTTCCACATATTAGAATCCGATTGAGTAGAAGAAAATCAATTAGGTTAAGTGCCTTAAATGTGGGTGTATGTTGTGTGTGTTTGATTGCCTCACAAGAAATATCTTTTTGATTTTTTTATATATGCGAGGGTGAAATGAATGTGGGTGGAAATCTAAGCAACCAAACTAATCCTAGGATTTATGCAAACACCTAGGTTAATTGGAGTTTGAATTAATGTTGTGAAATGAAATCTATGGAGGGGGAAAATGGGGAGCACTTACAATCGTCTTCAACTGCACTTTACTCCGATCTACCGCTTGACGATTCCCTGATCGAGGTATCTGCAAAACAATAGACAAGAGATAAAGCAAGTTAGAAAACAGTAAAGTGCGTAAAATGCAGAAAGAAGATTTAAAAATTGTTGCCTCCCTGGCAATGGTGCCAAAATGTTGAAGGCGGAAAACTACGCATTCAGAGTTGGATTCGAAAACCCGTCGTTGTAGTTCAAGTTGTGAAGAAATCTGTTCAACAGATAAAATTTATACCAAAAATCCATAAAGAAGTTCCGGGTCGAACATAAGGAGGCAACGTCGATCTCAAAATCCGCAATTATATTTTTTTGTATTTTTCTTTAAAAGGTGAAATAATCACAATGGAATCGCTATAGACAATAAGAGAGACAAAGAGAGAGAATAATCACTTAATATTTGAATAATGTTTTACAACTACGAAAGTAGGAAATGATTACACTAGAAAGCGGGAAAATTCTACTCTAGAAAGTGGAAAAAGAAGGGAGAGAAGTTATCCTCCTCAATGAATGCTTGGAGGATGAGCCAGACGGAGGCGACGCTTGGAAGACGGAGGACAAGGCAGGAAGGAGGACGAAGTCGGAAGAATGGGAACGAGGCAGCACGTCGTCATCGTTGCGGGATCCACTTTCGGAACGGGGGCGAAAACTTGGTTCTAGCTCTTGAGGAGCATCCCGGGTGTGCGACAAGCTTCTCTTAAGCTTTGGAGAGGGAGAGAGGAGAAGGTGTTGGTGCTAGAGCACCACGATCATTTGTTTTGATGATAACAAAACACGTGTCGTTTAACATTTGCACTTGGAGTCTTAGATTTCAGGTCAATTGCAAATGGAGACGTGATTAGACGGAATTCGAGCTTGCATCCAGGATGGATTGGAGGAGCTTGATGGAAAACAGAGGAGATTCGCGAGGAGCGATAGATTGAAGAAGGAAGGAGATGAAGAATAGGATAGATTTTCTTCTCCTGTACTCCTTGTATTTTTCGTTTCTTCTGTTGCTCTTTATTTTTGTTATTTAGATTCATGTTAAAGAGTCTCAAAGTACCCTAACAGTAGTCCTAGGAACACCGGCACAACCCTAGGATACTTAGGTTTTCTGTAGAGAACTTAGAAAACCAATGTAGGGTTCAAACAGAGTTTCCATACGCCTAATTCCAAAATCAGACGTCTGATAAAGACGTCTGACTGTTAATTCAGACGTCTGATAACATTTAGGCTGGACAAGTTAGTTCTGTCTGATGAAATCAGACGTCTAGTTCTTATACCAGACGTCTTAGGAGACGTCTGATGTCTTTGCCAGTCGTCCAATTAGTGAATCATTTGCTCTCTTAGCAAACACTCAAGGAAATGACCGTTAGAGCCTTATCAGACGTCCTTAAGCCCTTCCAAACGTCTGATAATTGACCGTTTTGCCTCGACTGACTCGAAAATCTCTTCTCAGAGATTTTCTAGCCGTTGCAAATCCATTCCCACGAAAAAGTAGGTTTCCAGACGTCCAGACAAAGTGCTAAACGTCCTGTATGTCGTCTGATGGACTTGCATAAGAATCCTGTTTAGATCTAATTTAAGTCAGGAAGGAACCCGCCCAAAATCAAACGTCTGACCTTGAAATCAGACGTCTTAAAGTGGTCTTCCAGACGTCTGATGCCAGAATTAGACGTCTGATAACCCTGTCAGTGCAATGATTGTTCCTGATTTCGGGTTGATTCACTTGGGCTTTGCACCCAATGGCTATGGAACCTTTCCTAAGCCTTCCAAAGCCTTCCTAAGGCCTCTATAAATAGAGGGGAACCTTTGCAACACAAATACACACCTAGTTACACACTTTCACACTCTTTTGTGTCCAAAAAGACTCTCTTGCTCTACAAGCTCTAATTCTTCATCTTGAGAGCATCAAGCTTTGCGCACCCGCTCTCCCGTCGTAGTTCACGAGAGCGACGTAGCGCCGTCGTGTTGTTCACGCATCCGCGTCGCCAACGCACTCCTTTTAAAGGGGAGTTTCCTAATTCCTATAGAAGCTAGGTTTAAAATTACTTTGTTGGCTCTATAGGATTATTATTCTTTTATCTTTGTTATTTGGTTGGGTATTCGCTTTGCGAATTCCCGTCTCCTTCGAGGGACAAAATCCTTCTCATGAAGAGAAGGGGTTGAGGAACGCTACCCTCGCACTTGTAGCGTGGTTGTATTTGAGGTTGAATCACCCTCGTTTAAAGTGATTCGTTTAGTGGATTTTGATCAACTTGGTTGATCGGAAAATCCTAACTCGAGAGGGTTAGGTGGTGGTTTTCACCCGGTTTGGGTTTTCACCTAAAAATACTTGTGTACTTGTGTGATTGTCTATTTTGTGAGATTGTTTATATTTATTTCCGCAATTATTACGTCACCCACTCCTTATAGGGAATTTCAGAAGGAAGGGATGAGAATTTCGTAGGGTAGGGGTCTCCTTTTATAGTTGCAAGAATTGAGGGCAATTCGGTCATTTCATGCTTAAAAACATTAATTCAGGGTCTTTAGTGATGTATTTAAACATAACTAAAGCCCCTGAACGTGGGTATAGGTCGCGCGTTGCACGCGCCTCTTCCTCTTTGGCTGCCTCAACATTCTCTCATGTTCAAAGGATCCCAGCCATTCGATCAAGAGATCGAACGGCTTAAAAAGCCTGCGCCCGCTCCTCTTTGGTGCCTCTAACGCCTACGCGTTTGATCGTGCATCCAGAGTGGCGTGCAATCACACATAGGCGTTGGACACATTAAGATAGCACCACGTTGCGCCTTTCAGAGCTGCTTGATGAAGATCGTGTGGCTGAATTGAGCGGCGCCACCTCGCTCTCCTGATTTGGAGGCCGGGCGCGATTCGAACTGGCTCCTTTTAGAGCTCGTACAGCGCTGAACGAATGCGCTAAGGGGGCTTCTTTGTCTCGCTTAGGAATTAGGTGTGCGCGATCTGCAGCCGTTGGATGGAGATCCAACGGCCCAGATCGTCCACGCTTTTGCCTTCAGAAGTTGAACAGAGGGGGGCCGACTAGGTGCGGATGGTTGCTTCTTTGTGCTGTAGATGGTGCTATAGATGTCGGATTGGACTGATTTTTGTGCCGTTAGGCTGCGATAATCGATCCAAACCCATCTGTGCGGTCGAATTTGTCGTATAAAGTGCGGATTGGCACCATCTTGGCCCTTGATCTTTAGGATTCCTCGATCTCTATCTGGTGCTACAGATGTTCGATTAGGGCGATCTTGGAGTCGTTGAACTCCAATTGTCACCCTGATCAGATCCGTACGGTTGGATCTTCTATCTGAGGCCCTGATTAACAAGTTGCCATATCCATGGCCATAAAAGGAGATAATTACTATACAATTTATACAACTTGACCTAAATGTATGATTATGCATGTTATGTAATATTTACAATGTATGATGCTAATATGATACTAAGAACATACATTAATAAATATTTTAGGTTAATCAGATGTATGCACATCACTACCTCGATTCGCAGGCTGTGAACCAAGTCACCGGGAAGGTGTACACTCTAACACTACAAGATATGTAGGCTTCATCATGAGTGATTAGAGGTATGGTTATGATTTGTGACATGTTAGCACATGTTTTTTTTTACACCAGTGCGACACACTCTTTTGTGTCAATGGGCTTTGCATGTAAATTTAGATGAGAGCTAACTTATTTGAATCCACCCTACTTAATAGTGGGACTTGGAGGGCAAATTTTTCACGCACAAGTAATCTATGAAGATTGCATAGTATAGATTAAAGGACACGAGTTGCGTGTTGGCCTCCTAGCCCTTGAAATGTGAGATTTGAATGTCATCTTAGGGATGGATTGGTTGGTGGAACATCATGTATTTTTGGACTATTTTGATAAGCACTCTTTTGAATAAGTTGTCATTTGAGTTCCGAGGGGAATGGGAAAAGATGCCTATTTGGGTAGTGTCATCCCTAAAGGTGATTAGGCTTTTGTCTAGTGGATGCATTGGATACCTAGCCTATGTTAAGACCATTCCGGAAGAGAGGAGGAAGGCATTTAAAGAAGTGCTAGTCTTTCAAGAATACCTTGACGTATTCCCTGAGAGTTTGCTGGGATTACCACTTGATATAGACATAGAGGTTGAGGTTAATCTAGTGGTAGGCACCAACTGAACTTGTGAAGATTCAACTGCAAGAGCTATTAGAGAAAGGCTTTATACACCAAAGTGTATCACCTTGGGGTGCACCGGTTCTGTTCGTAAAGAAGGATGAATCACTTGGACTTTGTATTGATTACAGATAGTTGAACTGGGGTTGCTGTTAAGAACAAGTACTTGTTACCCCAAATCAACGACCTCATTGTTCAACTTCAATGGACTACATAGTTTTAAAAGATCGATCTGAGGTCAGATTATCACCAGCTGAAGATAAAGGATGGTGACATCTGAAAACCACTTCCAAGACTCGGTACGGATACTATAAGTTCTTGGTAATGTCATTTGAATTGACTAATGCCCCTACAACCTTCGTAGATTTAATGAATAGAGTGTTTCGGCCATATTTGAATCACTTTGTGATTATATATATTAGCATGCTTTTTTTTTGAAAATAAACATTTCATTGCATGAGAAGTTCTCGATACAAAGAGATGCACCCCAAAGGGGAAGGGAAAAGACAGAAGATCCTCACACACGAAGGGGGAAATACGCCTCGTGGAAATGAGGGAACAAAAAACAAAACTACAAGACCAAGAAAAAAAGGAGAAAGAAAATGAAAGCACCTCTAGATCGGGAACGGGACAAACTCCGAAGGAAAACGACCTCACGCTCGTAGAATGGCTAAGCGTCAACGAGATAAAATATCAAAGATTGCGCTAACAAGTGATCGAATAAATCGACCCCTGACATACGTTAGGAAACCCAGTCCTAATAAACCAAGGTCACATGTGATCCCCAACAAAACTTAAACTACACTAAAAACAAAAAAAAAGAAAGGAAGACCATTTACAATCGAACAACAAGCCATTCATAGCATCGACCTGCACACAAAAACTAGACCAAGCAACATAACTCAACGACACTAGACCATAACGACACACCACTACCAGCTGATCCTCTGTCGTCGCATGCCAGTGCTCTTGCTGTAGTGCACTACCGTGTGCACACCGGCGCACATGCAGCCTCACACCCTTCGACCACCGCCCTCTGTTGCTCTCGCTACCATGTGGAAGGATTGACCTCTACGAACATCGAAGCACCAACAGAGCTCGATCGGAGGAGCACCATCAGCACTGGCAAGCGACAACAGAAGAGCCTCACAGCAAGCAACGACCGCATTCGCCATTGGCCAGAGCACTTGCCCCTGTCATGCCCTCATCGGTTGTAGCGCCCACGAACGACTGTGCATGTTGATCTCAAGAAAGATGGAGTGTTTCAAAGGAAAGGAAAGGAGATCTGGATGGTAGGGGGAGCCTCAATCTATCCCTTCCGGACAATCGAGGTCTCGTGCTGTAACTCTATTCGACATTCGAGAGAGAAAGAAAGAAGGAAGGGATTATCATGCTAATTTACTCTTAAGAATATTGAGCAACATGAGAAGCACCTATAGATGACCTCGGGTACCTTACGAATGTGTTATTTGCAAAATATCTTTTACGTAGGAGTTGTTGCCGTGTAAAGATTTTTCGCTTGGAGTGCTTGAGCTTTGTGCTATGTAAAAAAAGAACTCAGCTAGTGGCTTCAATCCGTTGGTCATATTGAATTTTTGATTTTTTGAGCGATGATCATATTAAAATTTTCATAAACATTTTTTATGGCTTTACCTATTTGGAAAACGCGTGCATTTTAATTCATTGACTGCGAAGTGCATTCTCAAGATCATGTTGACCTTACGAGTTATTCCGATGCGGGACAAGACATCTTAGGAATAGGGTAATATGGAATAAATGAATATAATTATTTATTTAGATGATGGAATAAGTGAATATTTAAGAGGTGAGATAAAATAAATGGTATATTAATGTGATATTAATAGGTATTATTTAATATTAAAAAGTAAAAGTAAAAAATATAGTAGATATTTATTTAATATTAAAAATAAGTAAACAATGCACTAGTTATTTTTTTAATAAAATAAGTGAGAGTGAAGATTATTATGATTTTATTAAAATGATTTGAAATAATTAATAAGAGTTGATATTGAAACAACGAAAAAAAAACACAACAAAAATGTTACGATAAAAAAAAACCTACTAACCCTACGCCCAAAGAGAGCAGCTTGTTCTTTCCCTGTTATCTCGTATATTTCCTCCCTAAGAAAATGACGATGACAAGAAAAGGATGAGAATGCAAATTAGAAACAACGTGAAGAGAGCGACCCCTAAGGTCAAATGTCGCCAATTGAAATTTAGAAGTATTCGGATAATAATCGAAGGATCATTTGTATTGGAAGCTTGAGATTGCTTGGCTTACAACGTAGGATAAAGGATACTTATTGTGTAATTTTATTTAAACGACGGGGGAGTCTTTAAAATTTGTTGGATCTCTTGTTCCATCATCTCTCGCGTGATGACGAAAAAGGAGACTATTTCCGTGTTTTAACTTGCGAGGACAACTAGATACGGGTGGAAGGCAAATCTCACTTCCATACAACCAGATGTTTTTACAGGCAGGGCTTTCTTACAAAGTTTCCCAAATTTTTGTCATCCTCGATGGACACGAGCCCAACGCTGTGAACAGAATGTCAGCCTTTGGAAATATTCTCGTCCCTTCAAACCGAGCATCTTCTTCATCCTGACGCGTTTGGCCCTTTTTACTTTCTTTTATTCCTCTAATCCAAGGAATGTTGCATCGCCCTCCGTCACGCTGTAATATTCCCACTCTGCATGTGATCAGACACCTGTTTCCATTGTTAGCCCTTTTTTTTTTATTTGAGGACAGGTTGATGAGCATTGGGCTGAATTCTCGCGAGTTTTCGACTCAAAGTTTATTTAATAAATAAATTGAAAAGTTGATCAAAGATTTAATTTAAATTAAATACTTTTTATCCAAGCCTGAGTGGACCTAAAAAAGAATGGTTCGAGTTGAGTTGGATCAATCTATTTATTTATAATTTTATTATTATTTTCATCAGCATCCTTAAAATAATATGTAAATAGAAAATTTAATTAATAATTATTTCAAAAATATGAGTAACGAGATAATCTGGTACAAGTTAAAAAAAGACTAGTAAAGAATAATTGTGATTTTTAGTTATGTAAACGACAAGATTATTATATTTATTTTTTGTGTAAATTAAAAGATCTTTAAGTTCTCGTAGGTATATGTGTAATTAAAATAATTAAGTTAGTTGAATTGTAAATATTTGGGTTGAATATTTTACTTATATATTATATGTCAAGACAACTAAATATAGTTAAGGAGAAAGAAGTTACAACAAAAACTAAAAATGTCTATCTTATTTATTCGTATTTAGTTCGAATTTGGATGTCCATATTTTTTAATGGTAATTCAATGATTCATATCTAGTTTGAATGAGTTCATAGGATTGCACAACTTACAGTTGCAAGAAGCATAGTGGTTTCAAGATTTTGTTGGTGGATAATAACAAGACTAATCTATGTTTATTTAATGTTTAATGCTTCATGCATATGTAATATATATTTTAATATATAATATGAATATATATACATATATGATATATATTAATGCAATTAGACTAATAGGTTAGATCTTAGGTTGACCCTATAAATGAACCACATGGATAAGTTGGGTTTGGGCTACCTCAACCCAAGGCCCAACCTATTTAATAAATAAGTCATATTTATAACCCCAACCTAACTTAAGTTAATTTCAAACTTGAGTTGGGTCGGCCCAATTGGATTGGGTCGAATTGACCCAACCCAATGCTTATCCCTACATACACCTAAATTGGAGGAATTGATGATCTCATGACACTAATTCAAAGGTAATGTAGGCTCGAGGCTTGAATTCAATCCCTTATGCCATAATCAATGATTACAGCTTGCTAAGTTGTACTCTGATAGGTGAAGTACGCAACCTTGAGGCCCCATTTGGATGCAAGATAAAATACTATAAGAATATGTTAAAATGGAATAAGTGGAAATAGTATTTGTTTGGGTGATAAAATAAGGATATGGTTAAATATAAGGTTAAAATGATTAGTGTATTAATGTAATGTTAGTGGATATTTGTTTAATTATTTTCTTGGTATAGTAGAGGTTGTTAAATATGATGGTAATAATTGGTTGTTAATATATTAAACGTTGTATTGATTTAATGGATATGTTAATATACTTAAGAGAAAGTGGATGATTTTTTTTTTTGTTTAGTTGACTTTATTAAAATAGTACAGGATATAATTAGATGTAATGTGGCCGTGGATTGCAACGGTTTTGATGGAGAAGAAAAAAAATTTTCATGTAATGCTACACACATGCTAAGAAGTCGTGCTTCTTACTTTTGCAGCATTGGTGGAAATTTTCTTTTCCTCTACCGTATGTTTACAAATTCCTTTCCCTCGTCACTTTCTCAACTATTTCATTTTTTGACTAGTTATGGGGTTATGTACAAATTTTATACGATTTAAGCTATTTGGACTATTTACCTAAAGACCTAATACTTGAATGATCTCTGCCAATTCTTGAATGAAGAACACGAGCGAGTACAGATACAACTACATGTATCAATTAACAGTAAGTAATTATATTCTCTAATTAACACTAACAACTTCAATTATGCATATAATTTGCTGTAATGGTCTTGCCAAGGGGAATCTCATTTTTAATGAAATTATTATTTTTCTATGGTAATATGTCTCATGCAGTTTTCTTCTTATTTGATGCCTCCTTTTTCAAAGTGACAACAATAAAAATATTCAAGGTAAGCCGATAAGATGTTTCCAAATTGAGCGTCGCTTGGGTAAGATGCTTTCGATAAAAATATTTGATTGTGGTATGAATATGGTGACAATGTTGTCATTGACGATGCATTGAAGGAAGGTTAGCACATAACGTCGTGTATGTAATGAGAACAATGTTACTTGCAATATGCTTAACTAGCAAGCTTTAGTAAGCTAAAGGAGATATGATTATATCATACTCAAGGCATACGATTGCGAAGGATATTAGAAAATTAGAAACGATATACAATGTAATGTCCAATTTATGCACAATTCGACCATTTTGAAAATACAGGAGTCTGTTGAATTCATCAGTATTGCTTGACAACCAATGTGTAATTTCTATTCTTCTTTAGTGGTCCAATGAGGAAAGTGTGAAACATTTATAATTTGAAATGAGAATGTGTTAATCTTACTTCGTCAATTAAATGAGATATTATATTCAAAGTGTAATATGATCATTTAAATTGTAAATTGAATACAAATTTAAGTTCAAAAAATAAAATTGAATGTTAAATCAACTTCGTAAATATTCAATTATACTCCCATGAAAAGTTGGTGTCATGTGGACAGTAATACGATCTTGTATTTAGCCATTGTATATATTAATTTATATTAACCAATTGTATAATAACCTAAGTAATTATATAAACTTATCTATATGTACATAATTGTACCTTGTAATGTACATACGTATGTAAGTATATAATATATATTGTATAATACCCACAATTTAATTTAAATAAGTAATTACAGAATGTAATTACGATATTAAGTTAATTTA
This sequence comes from Thalassia testudinum, assembly GCA_037157565.1. Lineage (NCBI taxonomy): Eukaryota > Viridiplantae > Streptophyta > Magnoliopsida > Alismatales > Hydrocharitaceae > Thalassia > Thalassia testudinum. The sequence goes on from JAZHRO010000002.1 coordinate 78,933,887, forward strand.
GTAAATGATTAACTTAAAATGAAATAAATTAGTAATTTAAGTTAATACTAAAATAATTTATTATGTATTCTTTTATAATATTATATAAACTATTTTCAATCTATTTAAACTATATGTACAATGTATTATAGTATTTATAAATTATTTATATGTAAAAGTATTGAAAACATGTAATCAAATGTAAATTAATTTAAATAAAGTTTATAAAATACAATAAAGATGTGTAATAATGAATTTTTAATGTAAAATAACTCTTTATATATTCAATTGAATGATTAGTTATCTAATTTAAATTTTAATTAAAAGATTAGCCATTAAATTTGGTCAATCACTTGATTTCCTCCGGCTAATAAGCGATTGCAACAAAAATACCTCATGCAAATTGTTAATGTGAGAAGGCATCCTATAATATTCAACATTTACGAGTGTTAGGTGACAACAAACCGAAATATATATTTACCAAACTTCACTATCCATGAGTTTTCCATGAATAGACCAACATTACACATACTTTTTGTGCATTGGCCTCAATTTGGGCAGAGTAGGGAAATGTGACATCTTATGTACCAATTCTACAAAGTTTGATCAAATTAATCAAAATGTTAAAGTACTCATCCAATGTGCCATACAATAACATCCATTGCAATTCGTTTGATGCATCAAGAAATGAAATCATCAGTTTCAAGTTTGAGAGAAACTCCACTCGATTCTAGCATAGTAGCTCTCTCCCTAATTAAGGAATTTTATGTTTCACAATTTTAGCAATTTGATATGTAGATGAGGATGACTCGCCGACAATGGCCCACCAAACTCATTTCCCCCAACATGTTATCCTTCATCCTTATTTCTTCTTGTGCATTATGTAGACTTTCTTCCATAGAATTCATCTCCACGCTTAAGGTAAGTAGCATCCTCTCAAATCTCTCTTCAGTCTGTGATAGGTTGACCGCCTTCTCATGCATTTCGTAGTGCTGTGATGATTAATGATTAAACAGACAAATGGTTGGTAACGATGCTGATATGATTCTATAAGATGTTGAAATATTGCTTCAAAGTATAATCGAGAAAGGGTTGTCCCAGTAGTAGATAAGTCACTCATGGGAAAGACTAGGTTTCCTCGGCGTGTACCACAAATAGCTAAATGTTGGCATTGACACCAAGTATGATCTCTCGACATATCTACATCTTAAACCATGTCATAGTAAATACATTTAACCATGTCATGTGGAAGGTCATTGACTTAACCACAACATAACGTACTAGAAAGCAATATGACCATGTAAAAATAAGATTACCCCTTGTTCCCATCAATAATCACATATAAGAAGGAATTTGACATTGATGTATGTTTATGCGTTGAAGTTACTTTGTCTGATTTATGCTTAATTTCAAAATTTAAGTTACTTGGTTCACCATCACGTACTCTCCTATTCAATGTGTTTTCCATCTTTCAAAAATAATTTAATGTACATAAGCTAAATTGAAATATGCATGTCATCTTAAAGAAATATGACAAAAGATCGATGAAATGAAATATATCTGCCAAGTTTCTTAGTTCATTCATTTGTAGTTGACGTGGTAGTTGTTAACGTTCGTGATACAAGCCTATGTAACAATTAAAAACCAACCTGACAATCACGGTTAGTGGCACTTCTGAGTAATAAATAATGTCAACACGTAATGTGATGAATTACAAAAATAACTACTCACTATGCTAGCTTCATTGTTGTTATAAAGGCAAGGAGATGTAACCAATCGATTGAACATTCAATCTCTCCGACGGCTACGCCTTCTCGTGTAATCCTCTCACATATGCAATGCAATTGTATCCCTCACAGTATCACCATGGTTGATGTCTGCTCGATTGAAAGTTGCCTATGGTTGCTGATCTCTGAGATCCGGATCATTCAGCTCTTGTGCCACAGCTTGTGCATTGGGAAACAGGTTGTCTACGCCACACACCTTAGTGAAATTGTGGATGATGCATGTTGCACGCACTACATCCCTTTGCACATCGATTGACCACTGTCGCATTCTCCTCAAGCATTCGAATTGGTTCTTCCATACACTAAACGTTCTCTCTACAACCCCTCGTAGTTGTGCATGTCTATTGTAACGAGCGTGTGGCCCAGACGTCTTTTAAGACGTCTGGAAGGTTATCCAGACGTTTGACCAGACGTCTGGGATAGTTTCCAGACGTCTGGAAATCCGTTATTTTCGACACACGCGAGTCGTCTGCACGCCTGAGCGCGCAGACCGCATATTCGCCCTTCCTCCCTCCTGCGGCTGCAGATTCCCCTGCCGCGAATCCTTCTCTCTCCTCCTCGCGCGGCCTTAAAAGGCCACACCTCCCCTCCTGTCGTCTCCACCGTCCCCTTCCTCTTCTCCTTCCTGTGCGCGAGAGCGAGCGAGCGCGAGGGCGGCAGCGGCGGCCGCAGTGAGCGCGGAGGAGGTAAGGCGTGCGAGAGCGGAGCTCTGCCGTGAGGGCGAGCTCGCCGGAGCGTCTTGGCCGGCCGGCGGAGGGTGCAGGGGGCGCGGAGCGACGCGGAGAGGGACCTGCTGCGGTCTGAGTAGCAGGCGCGCGAGGTGCGACGCAGGCGGCGTCGCGAGCGGAGGCCGAGTAGCGCCCTGATTCTGGAAAAATTTCCAGAATCGGACGTCTGGGTTGATAGGCAGACGGCAAGGACGACGTCTGGTAGATCATACAGACGTCTGAAAGGTGTGTATTCCGCTTTCTTCTTCCTTCCTGTCGACTGACCGTACTAAGGGAGGGAGTTGGCTGTGCGCAGGCTCGCTGATTGGCCATCCTTTGCGAATCAGACGTCTGGAAGTTGTACCAGATGGCGGGAGTGACCTACAGACGTCCGGGGTGACCATCGGAGGTCTGGGAGATAGGCCATACGTCCCCGCAGACTTCTGGACGTCTGGGAAACCACGCTGAACAGGTAATTCTCTGATCCACTTTTTAAGATGTCTGGAAGAAGTTCCAGACGTCTGATCTTGCACAGTATCGTCTTTTTCGACCCGTTTAGGGCCCGTTCGGGCTCCGTTTTCCACGATTCGAGTTGCGTTCTTTTCAGAATTAATTCCTCTACTCGTCTACAGTAGCTATACACTGTTTTGAGACACTCCTTGTGTTTGATCCTTGTGATAGGATCTCGTTCAGTTGCAGTCTTGGGAGTCGCGGAGGCACGCGGGATTCCCGATCACGCCCCCATTACTCCCGTTGTACCTGGTAGAGTGGCTTAAGTTTATTATTAAAATCTGTTAAAGTATGGAACCATAACTAGAATCTAGGACATTGCATGAATCCTAGGAATGAGAAATGTATGGAATGATAGCTCCTAGGTGATGCATGAATCCTAGGGCTGGAAAACTAGTTGTATGCTAGATCCTAGGATGTGGCATGAATCCTAGGATGGAAAAACTAGTGGAATGTATAATACTGCAGTCTTGGAAAAATGGAAAGGAATATAAAGCTGCCTGTAAATTGAATTAACAGCTGCCTGTTATGAATAAAGCAACATGATTGAGATCATGGATTGCGAGAACGTGAAACTGGAAAGTGAAACATATGATGTTCTGAGATAAAGAGCTGGAACCCTACGAGGAATTAGGAGTGGAACTCCTAAAAAGAAAAAGGAATGGAACTGAGATGTAGTTTGTACTGTCTCTTGGGTACGCAGTACCAAGGGAAGTACCTGTACCTGTTTAGTGCAGAGTGGGGCCAGCCACCCCAGGGACCCGAGGTTAGGATTGGCCGCTCTGTACCGACTTGTTGGCCCTCGTGTACGTAGTACCGAGGAGAGCTACTAGTGTTAGGAGAGTACTAGCTACCCCACGGGCTCCGGGGTTCTGCTAGCCTCCTTCACCGACTTGTTAGGCCCACTAGGGCAAACCAGGGTAGTCGGCGAGGGTGCGCGGACTGTGGAGGTGAAAGGCCCCGGTTTGGTTACTGTGGAGGGGTTGGACCCCTGTTACTGAGAGGGCTCTACCCTGGTTCCGTGCTGTGCTTTGGGCGCACCCGTTAACGGAAACGACTGACCGCGTGTCAGTGCGGGCTAGCTACCTGTGCGTTTATCACGCGTGTCGTAGTCACCGTTACGTCTGTCAGTGACCTTGGGGTGGTTGATTGAGGGTAGGATCACCACGGGGGACTCTCCCGGCTAGGAGAGCACCACGTGCTACTTCTACTTTTGGAAAAGACTGCAATCAAGATCGTTCCCACGAGGACATTCGAGATCAATTAAAGGATCTGAGAAATAAATGAAATAGTGAGAAAATTGAAAGATGTGAATAAAGGAAGTAATAGAACATAACAGCCATTGTACACTCTACTGTTGTCTTTAGTTAGTTTGCCACTCTACTCAGCGTTTTGCTGACGTGCTACACTCGTTACCTTTTTCAGGACCAGGTGTTGAGCAGCCAGGGTCAGCGGCTGCAGAGGATGCTGGGCCAAGTAGGGTCCAGTAGAGTTTACCACAGTCTTTTGTACCTCTTTTGTTTCTGTTATAGTGAGTAGTTTTGTTTCCGCTGTACTTTCTTTACCTGCAGTTTGTGTTATATACAAACAGCTGACCACTCGGACCTCTGATTACGAACGGATTTTCTAACAGTGTATAATCCTGGTCCAAACTAACTGCGAAACTGGCTGCGATAAACGAGTACGTAGCACCGGAATCGAAAAGTGTGTAAACGAGTCTGCCAGAAACTACAACCATACCTGCTACCACGGATCCCGATGCTCTGGCGTCCCTGTGTGTTAGGGCGTTGATACGCCCCTCAACTCTAGGTGCGGACGAAGCAGCCACACTCTACGTCGGACGGGTAGGTGCTGGCCGGTACCCTCCTCGCGACTGCTGTCCTCCTCCTCGTGCCTGGGAACCGCGGCCTCCTACGCGCCCGCCAGTGCTCTGCACGGGAAGTATCTGCTGACCCCCTGCCTTAGATGGGCAGTCCCTCCTGACGTGGCCCGGCTGGCCACACTGGTAGCAGAGGGGAACCCGACTCCCGCCCTCAGTGAGTCCCTGCCGTCAACTAGGCGGGGGTTCGGTGCTGGCGACTGGCCCCTGTCGAGGGCCCCCAAAGGCCACTGATGGCCCTGCACAACGTGACGGCTCTCCTGCGGACGCCACGTGTCTCCGTTCTCGCCAGCCCTGTGAGAAGTCTGGCTAAAAGGGCCTCTTCCGCCCGCCATCAGTCTCTCGCGCGGACGGGTTGGTCTCCTCGTAAGTCATAGCTGCCTCTACCACCCTCGAAAACGTAGGCAGATTCAGGGGTTTGACATACCCCCGGATCGCAGGCCGGAGCCCCTCGGTGAACCTCCAAAGGCGCTCCTCCTCAGTGGCTACCGCTGTCGTTGCAAAGCGGGACAGCTCCAAGAAACGCGTGCAGTACATGCTCATAGTCATCGTCCCTTGGCGGAGAGTGTGGAACTCCCGCCTCCTCTGGTCCTGCCACGTCTGGGGAAAGTACTGCTCGCAGAAGAGGGTGACGAACTGGTCCCACGTCGGCTCGTCCCTCTCCTGTCCCCGGACCGCCCTCCACCACCGGTGTGCCGCACTCTCCAGCTGGTACATGGCAAAGGCCACGCGGCACTCCATCGGGGGGCGAAGGGTGTCGAAGATCTTCTCCAGCTGCTCAAGCCAGTCCTCTGCCTTGGTCGGGTCCTCATCCCTCTTGAAGGAGGGGGGCTTCAGCTTCCAGAACTGTCCGAAAAGCTCGAAGTGGCGCTGTAGGGGAGGTGCTGGTGCACCTCCAGGCGAAGGTGCCTCGTGTACAGAAGTGTCGGAGGAAGGTGGGGGCGGCAAGGGCCCATCCCCTCCTTCGTTTCCAGCGCCGTGTTCGCCGCATGGTCCCACAGAGGACTCCCCCTCTGCAGCCCCAGGGGGAGGTGCTCGGGGCGGTGGGTGGAGCTCCTGAAGGACTACGATTGCAGCATCTCCTACCACCCGGGAAAGGCCAATGTGGTGGCTGACGCCTTGAGCTGTAAGGCGCCCGCACGCTTGGCCAGTCTACAGTTACAGAGTTGGAGCCTTTTGGAGGAGGTGGGAAGTTGGCGACCTCTAGAGTTACGAGGGTACTGTGGGGCAGTGACGGTGACACGGCAGACCAGGCCAGAGCTGATAGACCGTATCATCACAGGACAGATGGCCGATCTGTACTTGTAGTCTTTGCGCGACAGAGTACTATCAGGGGACCCAGGGGACTTCTCTTTCACAGACCAGGTGTTACGCTTGAGGGGACAGTTGTGCGTTCTCAGAGACGAGGAGCTGTTGAGAGAGCTCCTGACTGAGGCACACGGTTCCAGATTCACCATACATCCCGGAAACACGAAAATGTACCATGACTTGAGACGCGAGTTTTGGTGGAGAGGGATGAAGCGGGATGTGGGTGAGTTCGTGCAGCAGTGCTTAGTGTGCCAGCAGGTGAAAGCCGAGCATTAGAGGCCTGCAGGGCCGCTTCAGCTGCTTCCAGTGCCAGAGTGGAAGTGGGAGAGCATCACCATGGACTTGGTGGTGGGCTTACTTGTTACCCAGCGGGGACACAACGCAGTCTGGGTAATAGTGGATAGATTGACGAAGACGGCGCGATTCTTGCCGATCCGAGTCACTTTGGGACCAGCACAGTTGGCAGAGAGGTATATCCGTGATGTGGTGCGACTACACGGAGTTCCGCGGGAGATCGTATCCGACCGGGATACCCGCTTTACGTCCCAGTTTTGGGCTGAGTTTCAGCAGGCCTTGGGGACGAGGTTGAGGTTTAGCACGGCTTACCACCCTCAGACGGACGGACAGTCTGAGCGCACGATACAGACGCTTGAGGACCTTTTGCGTGCCTGTGTACTGGACTAGAGGGGCTCTTGGGAGGAGCACCTGCCCCTGGCGGAGTTTGCATACAACAACAGTTATCACTCGAGCATCGGCATGGCTCCCTACGAGGCTTGTACGGAAGGAAGTGTACGGCACCCTTGAGTTGGGTTGAGGTGGGGACCAAGTGGGAGGTTGGCCCCAGGTTGATCCGGCAGAGTCAGGAGGTAGTTGAGCAGATCCACAGATGACTCCGCACTGTCAGGAGCAGACAGAAGAGCTACGCGGATCGCAGATGCAGAGAGGTGCAGTTCGAGGTTGGGGACCACATCTTCCTTCGTGTTTCGCCCATGAAGGGCTTACAGCGGTTTGGGGTGAGAGGGAAGCTCGCGCCGAGGTTCGTGGGGCCCTTTGAGGTCCTGGAGCGGGTTGGACCCGTTGCTTACAGACTTGCCCTTCCCCCGTAGCTTTCTGGTGTGCACGACATGTTCCACGTGTCCAACCTCAGGAAGTACGTAGCCGATTCCAGTCACGTACTGAGTCACGACAGCGTCGAGGTGAGCGACGACCTGACCTACCCCGAGCGGCCAGTGCAGATCCTAGACCGAGCCGTCCGCAGTTTGAGACGAAAGCAAGTACCCCTGGTAAAGGTTTTGTGGAGGAGCCAGCGGTACGAGGAGGCTACCTGGGAGCCTGAGGCGGCAATGCGGGAGCGGTACCCGGAGCTTTTCGTGGGTACGTATTTTCGGACCGGCTTCGGTCCTCTTTGAGTTTGTTATGGTTATTCGGACGTCTTTTCCCGCACCCTAGTTGGCGCAAGTTTCGGGGACGAAACTTCCTTTGAGTTTGTTATATTGTAACAAGCGTGTGGCCCAGACGTCTTTTAAGACGTATGGAAGGTTGTCCAGACGTCTGACCAGACGTCTGGGATAGTTTCCAGACGTCTGGAAATCCGTTATTTTCGACACACGCGAGTCGTCTGCGCGCCTGAGCGCGCAGACCGCATATTCGCCCTTCCTCCCTCCTGCGGCTGCAGATTCCCCTGCCGCGAATCCTTCTCTCTCCTCCTCGCGCGGCCTTAAAAGGCCACGCCTCCCCTCCTGTCGTCTCCACCGTCCCCTTCCTCTTCTCCTTCCTGTGCACGAGAGCGAGCGAGCGCGAGGGCGGCAGCGGCGGCCGCAGTGAGCGCGGAGGAGGTGCGGCGTGCGAGAGCGGATCTCTGCCGTGAGGGCGAGCTCGCCGGAGCGGCTTGGCCAGCCGGCGGAGGGTGCAGGGGGCGCGGAGCGACGCGGAGAGGGACCTGCTCTGGTCTGAGCAGCAGGTAGGCGAGATGCGACGCGGGCGGCGTCGCGAGCGGAGGCCGAGTAGCGCCCTGATTCTGGAAAAATTTCTAGAATCGGACGTCTGGGTTGATAGGCAGACGGCGAGGACGACGTCTGGTAGATCATACAGACGTCTGAAAGGTGTGTATTCCACTTTCTTCTTCCTTCCTGTCGACTGACCGTACTAAGGGAGGGAGTTGGTTGTGCGCAGGCTTGCTGATTGGCCATCCTTTGCGAATCAGACGTCTGGAACTTGTACCAGACGGCAGGAGTGATCTACAGACGTCTGGGGTGACCATCGGAGGTCTGGGAGATAGGCCAGACGTCCCCGCAGACTTCTGGACGTCTGGGAAACCACGCTGAACAGGTAATTCTCTGATCCACTTTCTAAGACGTCTGGAAGAAGTTCCAGACGTCTGATCTTGCATAGTATCGTCTTTTTCGACCCGTTTAGGGCCCGTTCGGGCTCCGTTTTCCACGATTCGAGTTGCATTCTTTTCAGAATTAATTCCTCTACCTGTCTACAGTAGCTATACACTGTTTTGAGACACTCCTTGTGTTTGATCCTTGTGATAGGACCTCGTTCAGTTGCAGTCTTGGGAGTCGCGGAGGCACGCGGGATTCCCGATCACGTCCCCATTACTCCCGTTGTACCTGGTAGAGTGGCTTAAGTTTATTATTAAAATCTGTTAAAGTATGGAACCATAACTAGAATCTAGGACATTGCATGAATCCTAGGAATGAGAAATGTATGGAATGATAGCTCCTAGGTGATGCATGAATCCTAGGGCTGGAAAACTAGTTGTATGCTAGATCCTAGGATGTGGCATGAATCGTAGGATGGAAAAACCAGTGGAATGTATAATACTGCAGTCTTGGAAAAATGGAAAGGAATATAAAGCTGCCTGTAAATTGAATTAACAGCTGCCTGTTATGAATAAAGCAACATGATTGAGATCATGGATTGTGAGAATGTGAAACTGGAAAGTGAAACATATGTTGTTCTGAGATAAAGAGCTGGAACCCTACGGGGAATTAGGAGTGGAACTCCTAAAAAGAAAAAGGAATGGAACTGAGATGTAGTTTGTACTGTCTCTTGGGTACGCAGTACCAAGGGAAGTACTTGTACCTGTTTAGTGCAGAGTGGGGCCAGCCACCCCAGGGACCCGGGGTTAGGATTGGCCGCTCTGTACCGACTTGTTGGCCCTCGTGTACGTAGTACCGAGGAGAGCTACTAGTGTTAGGAGAGTACTAGCTACCCCACGGGCCCCGGGGTTCTGCTAGCCTCCTTCACCGACTTGTTAGGCCCACTAGGGCAAACCAGGGTAGTCAGGCGAGGGTGCGCGGACTGTGGAGGGGCAAGGCCTCGGTTTGGTTACTGTGGAGGGGTTGGACCCCTGTTACTGTGAGGGCTCTGCCCTGGTTCCGTGTTGTGCTTTGGGCGCACCCGTTAACGGAAACGACTGACTGCGTGCCAGTGTGGGCTAGCTACCTGTGCGTTTATCGCACGTGCCGTAGTCACCGTTACGTCTGTCAGTGACCTTGGGGTGGTTGACTGAAGGTAGGATCACCACAGGGGACTCTCCCGGCCAGGAGAGCACCACGTGCTACTTCTACTTTTGGGAAAGACTGCAATCAAGATCGTTCCCACGAGGACATTCGAGATCAAGTAAAGGATCTGAGAAATAAATGAAATAGTGAGAAAATTGAAAGATGTGAATAAATGAAGTAATAGAACATAACAGCCATTGTACACTCTACTGTTGTCTTTAGTTAGTTTGCCACTCTACTCAGCGTTTTGCTGACGTGTTACACTCGTTACCTTTTTCAGGACCAGGTGTTGAGCAGCCAGGGTCAGCGGCTGCAGAGGACGCTGGGCCAAGTAGGGTTCAGTAGAGTTTACGACAGTCTTTTGTACCTCTTTTGTTTCTGTTATAGTGAGTAGTTTTGTTTCCGCTGTACTTTCTTTACCTGCAGTTCGTGTTATATGATAAATGTTGTTCTACTGTTGTGGTGGTACCTACTGTAGTAGTTTCTTTCCTTACTGCTGTACTTTCTTACTGTTAGTTATATTCATGCTGAATGTGGTTTATTTTTACTGTCTTTTGGTTACTTCCTCGTTGGACGACTAGGTCTTGGGATTAGTCGAGTCGGTTATGTTCTCGTGTTTCGTAGGGACTCGGGAATCGGGTCGTTATATCTATGATTAAACAATTCTTTATAACTTTCGACCAACCCTCCATGCTCTTGCCGTTCCGATAAGTGGTATGTTGTCCTTTGATATGGTGCAAGGAATTTATCTATGTTTGCATAACTACAATCCACAAGATATCTGCAACCTTCGGGCACATCCAAGATATTCCTGTCCAATGCCCACTGCAGTATAGCTATGTCACTACTAGATCTCTCATAGCCAGCAACGACAGTCGTGAATCGCATGTCAAAGTTAACGACGGCCAGCTACTCTACTTCCTGTCCCTCTCGACCTCTTTGATGAACTCTTGGACTGTGAGGAATGCGAATGATGCTTGGTAGACGATGGTGTACATGGAATGTCATCGTCGCTATCATCATCAATGTCAAGCACATCTTTTCTCTTCTCCTGCCTAGATGAAGGGCTAACGCCACTTCCTTTGCCTGAACAACACGGGTAATTTGGTGTGTGCCCCATCGGTCGTTCCATATTAACGGTCTGCATGCTGCCCGCAGCATTATCGCCAACAGCCATGTCGTCTCCCCTAATATCGTTCATTCTCATCGTAGAAAATGAAAGGGTTATTACAAAATTTCCTAGACTTCTCCACCTGCAATCATAACATGTACCGTATGTCATGCAAATTTCAAAAAATTAGAATGAAGTACGAAAATGCTCACCTCATCCCAAGCACCAACGTAAGGGGCGATAGATTGTTTCAATTCCAGATCCCAACCCCAACTACTCTTCTTAAGTAGTTGAGTGAATGCAGAATATTGTGTCTTCAATGCCTTCCACTTGTTCTGGAATTGCTCCTAATTCAAATTCATCCCAAACCTTCCATTGAATACATCAACAACTCGAGCCCATCCCTTTGTGCTGACGGTGCCCCCAAGATAGTAGCCTCGCTTGTTGGCTTTCAAATCCTTCAAGATTTCCAGCAAGCGAAACACATATTCATCTCCCCAAGTGAAACGATGACGTTGATCATCAAAGTGATCATGTAACTCTCTACTATGTTGGTAAGATTCCTGACTTCCGAGAAATGGCATATGCATGTAGTCCTTGTATCTAGCTGTATAATTTTGTTGAGAATTGTACGCATTATATTGAGAGGATGCGTACTCCTCTCCATGAGCTCCAAAACCAAATATGTCATTATTTTAGTCCATCCCACTGTGAAATTAGGTGGACAATTAGACCAATCATAGGAAATGATAAACATAAATGTAGAGACCAATGGCTACCTCGGATTGCCTTCCTCCTCCAAAACTAATAAGTTCATGGAGGAATTTCATATCTCATTAGTGTGGTTATAATCTACGTTGTCCTCCTCCCCCCCCCCCCGAAAGTCTTAAACTCATCAATTCACATATGATCTCTTGTAGATAGCTATAATCATCTATTTCATCTTCCATTAATTTACAAAAAAAGATTTCATGTCTTTTATATACTTGATGATTATACAGCATTGTACAACTCTAATAATTACAAACAACTTTTGCATGCGTGGGACACTAAAACCAAATGGTACATGTATTACTGCTACTACGTGCGAGTGAGCATCTTTGTTTTTTCACTATCAATTTGTTAATAATTGTCTCGTCTTATAAGTTATTGAGGTTGAAAGTTACGTCCTCAGAATAGGGGGACAAGTACAAGGATATCGGCAGGATGTCCTACTCTGTCTTGCATGACACAACTATATGTAAAATATCAGGTTTCCAGATCTCATCATCCTTTTCTCTTCTTTTGTTCTCATCATTTATATGTCTTAAAATCAGTAACCAATACATTATTTCTAGATTATTCAAAAATTAATTTTTTCCCCTTATACGAACTTCGTAGATGTATAATGTCCATACATACTCATGTCTTGTAATTTCTCTTTAACATTTCTGATATCATCTTCCTACTGTTCTCATTATATTACCATATAACACCACTTTTGTAGCAGTTTTAGGTACATTACAGTGTACAGTTTTCGTAAATACACAAGAATGGGTGTTTACGCATGGAATAAACATGGGTTAAGCCCATAGATCTCTAGATTTTGTAGTGCACGGATCCAATGCATAAGGTTTTTCTAAAAAACATGATTAATTTCCTATATTTTACTCTATATTCTATAAATTTATATTCAAACTCAACTTTACAATATTTGATTACATATCGGATGGAAGCTATGGCAATTACCAAAATCCCCATCCAAGACAAGGCCACTAGAGTTAAAAGCCATCTACATCCGAATCCATCTATTTTTAAACTTGCACAAATCTAAAGTTTAAATAAATACACATTTATGCGCTTGTACGCACATTAGCATGTTTATGTTTTCAAAAACATGGGTACATATACATAGATGCAAATAAGAATTTCATGATTATATATTTTAGTGCACGTTTGTTTAATAATGGAAAAATGTATTCATATGCTCGTACATATGTATCAACAATATAGTAACATATTTTATCGGATAACAAATTTGATAAACTATCATGGTTAAGATGGATGAACATCCAACTTTATGCAACGACTTTATGACAAAGTGCTCCCAAATGAAAACTGTTAAAATCACTGCTGTCATGAACAAAAATATCATGAACCACCTAAAAAAGCAGTACCCATGTAAAGATGGACAAAAATACCCACATAAAGATGAAATACCCATGTATTGTTAGAATCAATACCCACATAAAGATAAAATACATGAACAAAAATATCACAAATATGACCGCTTAACAAAGCAATCAACCTGGTTCATCCACGCCAAAGTAACATCATCAATGTCCAAACATGCATCTCAACAAGAAAACAACACAGAACATCAACCAAACAACATCAACTATCGATCAGAGATAGGCAGGGATTGTGCTATACCTACTTCCCACCTTGGGTTCACGACAACTGCGACAACAAAATGAAGAAGGAAGCTCGTACAAGAGCTCTACGGCAACAACCTAGAAGAGGAGGACGGAGTTGAGGAAGTTTGCCCCCTTCCATGGTCGATGTCGACGATGTTGTCGGAAGCAAGTTAAGGGAGGAGCCTCACTCTCACAATCAGATGGAAAGTTGTGAGTCACGTAGGACTCCTTCGCCATCACCTACCACAATTAAAAAGAGATGGATGAGGGTTAAATGGTAGAGGAAGCGGCCTTGGATCTGATGGACAAAAACTGATGCTGCCATGACAGAGTCAACAACACTGTCGTAGCTAAAAAGAACATAGTGGCCATGAAAAGGGGAGCTCGAGCAACCTTCACACCTTGCCTCTTTGCTATTGGCCTCTTCTACGCATGCTTCCCGAGGGCTTGACGCTTTAGACCTTCGCGCGTTGATGGAGTGTGAGATCAGACGATGGATGCCTTCCCCATTTGGAATCATCGAACGATAGCCAAGATCACAACCACCTGCTTCTCACTGTCGACGATCGCAGACAAAAGAGGTGATTCCTTTCGTTTGAAACACAAGCCCATTGCAAATAAGCTGAAGCCACTCCTCAGTCTCATCCCAGTGCAAGCATTAACTCCCGCACCGCCAACCACAGACGGGATAGATGTCACTTGAAGTCTCTGTCAAACCCTCTGCTAAAACCGTTTCTAACACCCACCATCCTAAAAACCTCTGCTAACCCCGCATCCAAACACAACCTCATAAACTTCAACTTTTATGCAGCATTTGAAATTGCATAAACTCACATTTTGGTAATCAAAATTACATAAACCCACATTTGATGGAGTGTTAATTGCAGCATTTGAAAAATTATCAAAATTTTATTCAATCAAACAAACTTCCAACTTTTATATGTTAATTAGTTTTTATAAACCCACATTTTTCAAGAAACACCTAATTGATGTTTTTCCCGAACCTAGCTTAACTCTAGTTCCAACAAGGACAGCAGTCAATTCACCCCCACAATGGAGCATTTTTTCATACTTCTTTTGAATATCATTGGTGATATTTTCTTACATGTCACAAGTGATATTTAGTTATAAACATAAAAGTCGCAAGTGACGTTTTGGAAGGGGTGCAAAATAATATCAACAAAAATGCATTAATACACTTTTGAGTTTCCAACAATTAGTTAATGGCTTAAAATGGTAGTTAATTAATTAGTGCTTATTCAAATGACTTGTTTTTTCTTCCTTGTGAAAATGTAAACATTATTGCCAACCGAAAGAAAATAGAAAGGGCATAACCAAACTCTGCAAAGGGTATTAAGGCCTCGAGGATTATAGAGACATTTTATTTAAAAAGAAAATTTGAATAACTAGGATATACAATGTCACGACCTGTTCCTGGCACCCTACAGAACCCGAGAATGGCTCACCATGACAAACTTCAAGACCCAGTCGTCTAATGAGAAACAACTAAATGTATACTCATTGCACAACCACACGTGCAATGTAACTAAGTAGAAAATAAGTAAGAGATAGTAAAGGAAACATAACAGTAAAGGAAACAAAACAGTATATCTCAAGGATATAACATGGCACAAGCTGAAAAGTATAGTTACGAACATAGCCATCACAACAGAAACTGGTAGAAATATAACCAAATATAGCAGAATAGTCTATAGGCTACTCACTATTAACAAAACTCTGCAACAGAAAAGAAGGAAAGACTACGGCTGAGCTCGACTGGGCCCAGCGCCCTTAGCAGCAGGTGGTGCTGCCTGCTCAAATCCTTGACCTGAATATGGTTATAGAAATTTGTGGTCAACTAATGCTGAGTAGAGTGGTGGTTAAGTCATTTACATGCAACTAAATATAATTAAACAAGCAACTAGCTAATCATGCATTGCCGATTATTCATTATCATTCATTTTTGTTTATCTTATTTATGCGTTTCTGAGTCAAGTACTCTAATCAGAATCCATAACATTGCAAAATCTTCTTGCTCCCTAAGGGAACGATCTCAATTAAGATCTCACATGTAGTTTTCCCCCCAATGCAGGATGTATACATGGCACTCTCCTCGCCGAGAGAGTCCCCCGTGGTAGTCCTACACCCAGCCTATTACCCCGAGGTCACGGTCGCAACATAGCGGTGACTACGGCAGGCGCGATAAGCACACGGGTAGCTACCCTACACTGGCACCCGATCAGTCGTTTTCGCTAGCGGGTACGCCCAAAAGTATAGCACAGGGTCTTGCCCTCTCAGAACAGGGGTCTCGCCCCTCAGAACAAAACAGGGGTCTCGCCCCTCCACAGTCCACGTACCCTCATCTGACTATCTCGATTTGCAAAGTGGGCCTAACAAGAGTCGGTGTAGGGTGGATAGTCCAAACCACGGGCCTTGTGGGGCGGCTAGCTCCCTTCCTACACTAAGTAGCTCACCTCGATACCACATACGAGAGGGCCAAACAAGAGTCGATGTAGAGTGACTAGTCCTAACCCCGAGTCTCAACCTAAGGGGCGGCTAGCTCCCCTCTACACTAAAGGGATAGTGGCTCCCTTGGTACCACATACGCAAGACAGTCACTCTCCTCAATACCGCGTACACAAGGGCCAGCTCACTTTCCACACTAAAGGGACAGTTGCTCTCCTCGGTATACGAGGGCCAGCACACTTCCTTTAACCAAGTCTGAATAGCCGCCTGTAGGCAACATGTTTCAAAACTAGTAGGTTTTTCGTACTACAGTATTCTTGGTTTCTTTCTAAATTCCCTGTAGAGTTTGTACATGGACTTTCTTATTTCCATATCTATTTCGTTACATGTGGAACAGGCAACTTAAATTTTCACCATTGATTACTCAATATAGGTATGTATTTCCATTCATGACATGGTTTATTAAAGGTAGTACAGGCATCTCATGGTTTATTTCTCTTCAGGAAGCATCACGGTAACTCAATCATCCATTAACTACACATGCATTTCTTCTAGCCCTAGTGTTCATTTCACAACCTAGGGTTTAATTGAATATATTCTAAAGTAGCATGCATTTGTATCTTTTCAGTCCTAGGGTTCATCTCACAACTTAGGGTTTAAATATTTCTACGCATGCAATTTAATTATTAACTCCAGGATTAAGGTGAAAACCACTCTACTGGGGTAACCGAGCGGAATGGGGGCTCATACAGATCTCGCAGCCTCCGCAGGTCCCATGCACACCACGAACGAACGAGCTATCACATTGACCCACATGTCAAAAGGAGCTCAAAACAATGTAGACACTATACCACAATGTGGAGAATTTCGAACGGAAACCAACTATAATTCGTTTGAGGAAAATCGACTCCGTTTCAGCCCTGAACAGGGCTAAAAACACAACTCTGACCAAAATCAGATGTCTAGGAAGGGTCCCAGACATCTTAAATGAACGCAGTTGCTCATTGATAATGGCGTTGTGACTAGGTTTTGTTGTTTTGTTATAGAAATTACGTTGTAGTATAGATAGTCATTGCCATTATTACGATTTTTACTCGGAAATGAAAGTTCTCCCGATGTCGAACTCAGGGAGCAAGTTGTATTCTAGAGGTACGAAGTTTCTATTACAAAAAATAAAGAGAGAGAGAGAGATTTGTCTTGTTGGCTTCTTCTTCTCTTCTTTCTCGTCTGTCTTCTTTTCTCTTCTCTTTGAGTCTTCAGTTTTCTTCCTTCTTATTCTTGCTCTGTTCTTCTTTTCTTGTTTTCTTCTTGCCTTCTCTTCTATTCTTCTTCTTTCTTCTCTTTCTTTTTCTTCTTGTTCTTCTTTCTGTCCGTCTCTTTCTTTTTCTTCTCCCTTGCGGTCCTGTTCTTCTTTTCTTCTCCTTCTTCTTTGCCTTCAGAGCGTCGTCTGATTTTTCAATCAGACGACTTAAGTAGCTGCTGCTACAGTGCGTCTTTTCTTCTTCTTCTCGCAGTCCTTCTTCTTCCTGCCTTCTCTTCTTCTTCACCTGTGCCTGCACACTCAAAGTTTGATCAGAGGGAAAAACCTACTCTACCCTCTCCTGCGTCTCTCTCTCTCAGAATTCACTCATAGGATAGCTCTCCCAGAGCTGCCGGGTAGTCAGGTATGCGGGTCGCGCCCGGGTACAGGCCCACCTGCGTGCGGTGGTGGGCGAGGAGTGCAGGACGGGTAAACGGGTCCGACCAGGTCCACGGGGCATGGTCGCGGACGAGGCCGGCTCGAGCGGGTGAGAGGGACCTCACCCCGTGCTCAGGAGGCAAAGAGCCTAAGGCACTTTTTAACTTTATGCGGGCGTGGGCCTCTCAAAAGTTCCGAGGTGGGACTAAATGTCCCACCGCAATTGGGCACCCACAGCTGAGGGGGCTGCAGGTAGATGCAGCAGCTGCAGGGATTTCTCCCCAACTGCAGGCCTGGGCGACTGCGTGGCTGCGAACTGCGCGTCCTGGCGAGTCGAACCTGGGCGAAGCGCGCCTACAGCTGCCGGTTGAAGGAGCTTTACCGGCTCAGCAATGGCGACGGAGGGCGAGCAACCTGTCCACAGAAGAACGGCCTCTCGGCCTAATTAGACAAGCAGAGAACCTTCGCCGTGCCACGGCGAAGGCGGTGTGGGGTCTGGCAAGCCGTGGGGTGGAGCGTAGGGGCTGCCCTAGGTCAAACTGTAGCGCGGGAAATGGGTTTGTTCGGGGGGTCTGCAGGTGGCGAGTGGCAGGAAATGGAAGGGCGGAAGTTGATCAGGGTGAGGAGGCTGAGGTTCTGTGAGGGTCGGCGAGTCGTGTGGGGTGGTGGAATGATGGGAGCGAGTCGCCGGAGTTTGGCTGGAGATGGGGAAGGTGAGGGCGATTAGGCGCGGTCGAGGGGTGGTTATGCAAATTACAGTAAGGAAAGGAAAGAGGGGAGGAAGAGGAAAGATTGTACCTACTCGGAGGGACGAGGGGGGGTCGGAGCAGGGCGACAGTCGTATCGACTGTCGCCGGAGAAGAAGGTGCCCAGAGAGAGAGGGCGGCGGCGAAGAGAGAGCGGGAGAGCGCGCGCTGGGTACGACGCGACGCGGGAAGAGCAGGTGAAGGTAGCTCTGCTGCTGGTAGTGCGGCAGAGCGACGAGGAGGAGGAGGAAAAATCGCTGGAGCAAGGGGGCCTCTGTCGGAGTGGGAAGAGAGGAAGGGGGGGGGATTTCTCCGTCAGAACCGAGCTCCCGAGAGCGGCAGAGCGTTGGGGGTTTTTATAGAGGCAGAAACAGAGAGGAGGGCGGGGGGAGACGATGTGCATCCCTCGCCGGAGGACGCCGGAGATGGAGACCCATACCGTCCGTGCGTTCGCACGGGCGGTATGGGCGATTGCAGCAATTAAGGGGGTGTTCCTGCGACGGCTGACGTTGCAGACGTCGCAGGGAACCCCTGGTTGACTTGGCAAGGGGTCCCCCTCACCCTGCGCGGCGCCATGCCTCGTGCGAGGTCGCCGGAGCATGGTGCTGCTCAGGGTTTTGCAGGGAGGACCCAAATGCAAAGAACGATGAAGAGTCAGGGGTCAAAATGCGAGGGTTTCAAAAGTTGAGGGCCAAAAAGTAAAGTTGGTCAAGAAGGTTTCTTCTTAGGCTCAAGTTTTTATACATGACTAATTAGGGCCTAAGGATTCTGATGGTGAATTTTATTTCTAGATTAAACCTTGTTTGACCGGTCAATTTACGCAAAAATCCAAATTAAGTTATTAATTGGGCATGGTTCTCAATGTAGGTCAAAATGGGTTCCTAAGGCCAAATTGGAGGTTCTAAACCCTAGAGATTACTTTTATATGAATTTTAGAGGGTTTATTCAATTTTTTCTTTGCCTCGAACCTCGTGAATTGAAGTGGGTTTATTTTTAGGGTTACAGGATGTCATTTAATTCCTTGGAGTTGTTGTAGCCCTCTTTGAGTCATCTCATCCTACTTTTCTTCTTATTAGGTTATTTTGACCTATGTTTGGACCCTGAGTTACCCTGTTTTCAGATTGAATTGGTGAAATTGCATTTTTACCCCTTAGTTTCTGTTTTCTTCTTAAACTCATAATTCTCTGAGTTAAGCCTTTCCTTGAGTTATGTAGGAGCTTTTATCCTTTGTATTAGGTCAAAATGAGCTAGTTATGGCTCATGATGTGGTTCTCATCATACCCCCATGCCTAGCTTTTGCTAGTCCCTTAGCAAAAAACTTAAGGTTTCAACATTTGTTCTAGACCATGGAGTTCTTAATAGCTTTAGATAAGTACTTTTTCATTTGAACTCAGATTAGGTTAGAATGCTGACCATAGGCCTAAAAGGTACTCTAGTACCAATCAAGATCCAGATCTGTCTAGCCTCAGCCTCAGTCCTTAGCAAAGGTTTTTAAGGCATACAAGAACTAACTTAAAGTCTATTGGACTTTGTGGTTAAAGCACCCGTGCTTGGAATGATTTTAGCCCTGGCTCAGTTCGCAGTGCGTTTTGTAAGAGAGAGAGATAGAAAATTTTTCTGTTTTGGAGAGTTTTCTCTCTCTTTTTCTTTTTAATTCTAGCTTAGGATTGGCTTTTCAACATGGTTTGTATCAGATTCCTTGCCCCCATCATCAATCCTCAAGGGTTCCTGGCAATCAATGCTTCGAGATAGCACCGCCCATGGCAACCCCCGAAACCCTGGCTATTGAGATTTTGAGATAATCCCATCCATGGTGTTCCGTGGCTGAGTCCAAACCCTGGCAATTAACACTTCGTGATAATGCCATCCATGGAATCTGAACCAGCAGAGTGCTTACATGCCCCCAGTAGGATATGTAAATATCCTAAGAGACAAGCACCGAGGAGATGATATTTTGTTACGCATCTTCGAGGGGATTTCCCGCCTCTCCGCGCTGGGAACTCGTCTAAATCAACTTGTGTTGATCGGCCGCTCCTACTCTAGGTGTACTTTTCAGAATTTTTCGACGCTTCTGCGTGATTTTGATTTTTACGCTTATTGAACCAGGCTGTGTGTGAGGTTAGGGTGCTTATGTTACTGAGTCCCGTAGATCAAAAGTTAGTTAATGAGGTCAAATACTCCCTAAGCCTTAGACCTAATACTTCAGCTTTTCATTTTCCTCAACCTCTTGAGGAGTGTCCAGATCTTAATGGGTACTAAGAGTCTATCCAAGAATGCCTAAGGTTTGCGTTCTTACTAATCCCTTTGTGCACTTTTCAGTTCTTTTCTTGAATGAGGTCTAGAATTTAGGTTAATTCCTTAGTTTCTTACTAATGACTACTTTTTTTTTCTCATATTTTTGTGCTCCTTTTTCATCCTTTTTCTTTCCTTCCTCCACAAAATTTCCTTCTCCTTTTATTCTTTCTCATTTTTTTTTTTTAACTTTTCTTACCAGTTTTGCACTTTTATACTTCCCCCCCCGTGCCTAAGGTTTGCAATGTCCTTATTGTGACTTAAGGGGTTTTTTATTTACTTAATTCATTCCTTAAGACAGAATGCGGATGATTTCTAATCCCAGATGCAAGCATCTGAGGTGGGTTCGGCTGTCTACAAGGGTGAACCTTAAGTGCAAAAAGGTGTCAGAAAAAGATTTTGGATTTTTAGGAAAAAGATGGGTTGCCTCCCATTAAGCGCTGAGTTTTACACCATCGGCTAGGCGCAATAAGCTCAAGGGGAATGGAGGATATAAGATGTTTCAGCCAAATCAATAGAAGTCATATCAATGAACGGCTTGAGTCTCTGACCGTTCACGATGAAAGGTTCGGAATCGTGGCTGAGCGGACTGATTTCGATAGCTCCATTTCTAAAAACTTGTCGGACTAAATATGGTCCGACCCACTTGGATCGCCGCTTTCCCAGGAAAAGTTTGAGTCGGGCATCAAAGGGTAGGACCTTCTGACCAGGATGAAAGATTTTTCTCGAGATATGCTTGTCGTGGAAAGCTTTAACCCGCTCCTTGTAGAATCGCGAGCTCTCATACGCATCTAGGCGTAATTCATCGATCTCGCTGATTTGAAGTTTTCTGTGGGTTCCAGCCTTTGAAAAATCTAGATTACAGTTCCGTACTGCCCAATAGGCTTTATGCTCCCAATTCTACAGGAAGGTGACACGCCTTCCCGTACACCAGTCTAAAGGGAGACATGCCTAACTGGGTTTTGTGGGTGGTCCTATAGGCCCACAATGCTTCCAGAAGTCAGGATGACCAGTCCTTCCTGTCAGGCTGAACAGTGACTTGCAGGATTTTCTTGATCTCCAGATTAGATAGCTCAGCTAGACCATTGGTTTTGTAACGACCCGGTTCCCGAGTCCCTACGAGACACGAGAACCGGACCGACTCGACTAATCCCAAGACCTAGTCGTCCAACGAGGAAGTAACCAAAAGACAGTAAGATAAACCACATTCAGCATGAATATAACTAACAGTAAGAAAGTACAGCAGTAAGGAAAGAAACTACTACAGTAGGTACCACCACAACAGTAAAACAGCATTTATCATATAACAAGAACTGCAGGTAAAGAAGGTACAGCGGAAACAAAAACTACTCACTAGAACAGAAACAAAAGAGGTACAAAAGGCTGTGGTAACTCTACTGGACCCGACTCGGCCCAGCGTCCTCTGCAGCCGCTGACCCTGGCTGCTCAACACCTGGTCCTGAAAAAGGTAACGAGTGTAACACGTCAGCAAAACGCTGAGTAGAGTGGCAAACTAACTAAAGGCAACAGTAGAGTGTACAGTAGCTGTTATGTTTTATTACTTCCTTTATTCACATCTTTCAATTTTTCTCACTATTTCATTTATTTCTCAGATCCTTTACTTGATCTCGAATGTCCTCGTGGGAACGATCTTAATTACAGTCTTTTCCAAAAGTAGAAGTAGCATGTGGTGCTCTCCTGGCCGGGAGAGTCCCCCGTGGTGATCCTACCCTCAGTCAACCACCCCAAGGTCACTGACAGACGTAACGGTGACTACGGCACGCGCGATAAACGCACAGGTAGCTAGCCCGCACTGGCACGCGGTCAGTCGTTTCCGTTAACGGGTGCGCCCAAAGCACAGCACGGAACCAGGGCAGAGCCCTCTCAGTAACAGGGGTCCAACCCCTCCACAGTAACCAAACCGGGGCCTTGCCCCTCCACAGTCCGCGCACCCTCGCCTGACTACCCTGGTTTGCCCTAGTGGGCCTAACAAGTCAGTGAAGGAGGCTAGCAGAACCCCGGGGCCCGTGGGGTAGCTAGTACTCTCCTAACACTACTAGCTCTCCTCGGTACTACGTACACGAGGGCCAACAAGTCGGTACAGAGCGGCCAATCCTAACCCCGGGTCCCTGGGGCGGCTGGCCCCACTCTGCACTAAACAGGTACAGGTACTTCCCTTGGTACTGCGTACCCAAGAGACAGTACAAACTACATCTCAGTTTCCATTACTTTTTCTTTCCAGGAGTTCCACTCCTAATTCCCCGTAGGGTTCCAGCTATTTATCTCATAACATCATATGTTTCACTTTCCAGATTCACGTTCTCAAAAATCCATGATCTCAATCATGTTTCTTTATTCATAACAGACAGCTATTAATTCAAATTACAGGCAGCTTTATATTTCTTTCCATTTTTTTTCCAAGACTGCAGTATTATACATTCCACTAGTTCTTCCATCCTAGGGTTCATGTCACATCCTAGGGTCTAGCATACAACTAGTTTTCCAGCCCTAGGATTCATGCATCACCTAGGAGCTATCATTCCATACATTTCTCATTCCTAGGATTCATGCAATGTCCTAGCTTCTAGTTATGGTTCCATACTTTAACAGATTTTATTAATAAACTTAAGCCACTCTACCAGGTACAACAGGAGTAATGGGGGCGTGATCGGGAATCCCGCGCGCCTCCGCGACTCTCAAGACTGCAACCGAACGAGGTCCTATCACAAGGATCAAACACAAGGAGTGTCTCAAAATAGTGTATAGCTACTGTAGACGAGTAGAGGAATTAATTCTGAAAAGAACGCAACTCGAATTGCGGAAAACGGAGCCCGAACGGGCCGTAAACGGGTCGAAAAAGATGATACTATGCAAAATCAGACGTCTGGAACTCCCTCCAGACGTCTTAAACGGTGGATCAGAGAATTACCTGTTCAGCGTGGTTTCCCAGACGTCCAGAAGTCCGCAGGGATGTCTTTCCTAGATCTCAGACGTCCGATGGTCCCTCAGGACGTCTGGAGGTCACTCCCGCCGTCTGGTACAACTTCCAGACGTCTGATTCGCAAAAGATGGCGAATCAGCAAACCTGCGCACAGCTAACCCCCTCCCTCAATACGGTCAGTCGACAAGGAGGAAGAAGAAGGGGGAAACTCACCTTTCAGACGTCTGTATGATCTTACAGACGTCGACCTTGCCGTCTGGCTATCAATCCAGACATCTGATTCTGGAAATTTTTCCAGAATCAGGACCCTGCTCGGCCTCCGCTCGCGACGCCGCCCGCGTCGCACCTCGCGCTCCTGCTGCTCAGACCACAGCAGGTCCCTCTCCGCGTCGCTCCGCGCCCCCTGTGCCCTCCGCCAGCCGGCCAAGCCGCTCCAGCGAGCTCGCCCCCACGGCAGAGCTCCGCCCTCGCATGCCGCACCTCCGCGCTCACTGCGGCCGCCGCTGCCGCCCTCGCGTCCGCTCGCTCTCGCGCACAGGAAGGAGAAGAAGAAGGAGGTGGTGGAGACGGGAGGGGAGGCGCGCCCCTTTTAACGTCGCGTAGAGAGGAGAGAGGAGGTGGCAGGCCGCCTGCAGCCGCAGAGAGAAAAAGGGGGAAAAAGCGGTCTGCGTGCTCAGGCGCGCAGGCGACTCGCGTGTGTCGAAAATAACAGATTTCCAGACGTCTTGAAACTATCCCAGACGTCTTATCAGACGTCTAGTTGTTATCCCAGACGTCTTGTCCGACGTCTGAGCCACCTCCCAGACGTCTTAAAAGACGTCTGGGGCACACATTCGTTACAATATAACAAACTCAAAGGAAGTTTCATCCCCGAAACTTGCGCCAACCAGGGTGCGGGAAGAAGATGTCCAAAAAAACCATAACAAACTCAAAGAGGACCGAAGCCGGTCCGAAATGACGTACCCGCGAAAAGCTCCGGGTACCGCTCCCGCATTGCCGCCTCAGGCTCCCAGGTAGCCTCCTCGTACCGCTGGCTCCTCCACAAAACCTTTACCAGGGGTACTTGCTTTCGTCTCAACCTGCGGACGGCTCGGTCTAGGATCTGCAATGGCCGCTCGGGGTAGGTCAGGTCGTCGCTCACCTCGACGCTCTCGTGACTCAGTACGTGGCTGGGATCGGCTACATACTTCCTGAGGTTGGACACGTGGAACACGTCGTGCACACCAGAAAGCTGCGGGGGAAGGGCAAGTCTGTAAGCAACGAGTCCAACCCGCTCCAGGACCTCAAAGGGCCCCACGAACCTCGGCACGAGCTTCCCTCTCACCCCAAACCGCTGTAAGCCCTTCTTGGGCGAAACACGAAGGAAGACGTGGTCCCCAACCTCGAACTGCACCTCTCTGCGTCTGCGATCTGCGTAGCTCTTTTGTCTGCTCCTGACAGTGCGGAGTCGTCTGTGGATCTGCTCAACTACCTCCTGACTCTGCCGGATCAACCTGGGGCCAACCTCCCACTTGGTCCTCACCTCAACCCAACTCAAGGGTGCCGTGCATTTCCGTCCGTACAGAGCCTCGTAGGGAGCCATGCCGATGCTCGAGTGATAACTGTTGTTGTATGCAAACTCCGCCAGGGGCAGGTGCTCCTCCCAAGAGCCCCTCCAGTCTAGTATACAGGCACGCAAAAGGTCCTCAAGTGTCTGTATCGTGCGTTCCGACTGTCCGTCCGTCTGGGGGTGGTAAGCCGTGCTAAACCTCAACCTCGTCCCCAAGGCCTGCTGAAACTCAGCCCAAAACTGGGACGTAAAGCAGGTATCCCGGTCAGATACGATCTCCCGCGGAACTCCGTGTAGTCGCACCACATCACGGATATACCTCTTTGCCAACTGTGCTGGTCCCAAAGTGACTCAGATTGGCAAGAATCGTGCCGTCTTCGTCAATCCATCCACTATTACCCAGACTGCGTCATGTCCTCGCTGGGTAACAGGTAAGCCCACCACCAAGTCCATGGTGATGCTCTCCCACTTCCACTCTGGCACTGGAAGCGGCTGAAGCGGCCCTGCAGACCTCTGATGCTCGGCTTTCACCTGCTGGCACACTAAGCACTGCTGCACGAACTCACCCACATCCCGTTTCATCCCTCTCCACCAGAACTCGTGTCTCAAGTCATGGTACATTTTCGTGTTTCCGGGATGTATGGTGAATCTGGAACCGTGTGCCTCAGTCAGGAGCTCTCTCAACAGCTCCTCGTCTCTGGGGACGCACAACCGTCCCCTCAAGCGTAACACCTGGTCTGTGAAAGAGAAGTCCCCTGGGTCCCCTGATAGTACTCTGTCGCGCAAAGACTGCAAGTACGAATCGGCCATCTGTCCCGTGATGATGCGGTCTATCAACTCTGGCCTGGTCTGCCGTGTCACCGTCACTGCCCCACAGTACCCTCGTAACTCTAGAGGTCGCCAACTGCCCACCTCCTCCAAAAGGCTCCAACTCTGTAACTGTAGACTGGCCAAGCGTGCGGGCGCCTTACGGCTCAAGGCGTCAGCCACCACATTGGCCTTTCCCGGGTGGTAGGAGATGCTGCAGTCGTAGTCCTTCAGGAGCTCCAACCAACGTCTCTGTCTCATGTTGAGCTCCTTCTGGTCAAAAAGATATCTGAGGCTCTTGTGATCTGTAAAAATCTCGAAGGTCTCACCGTACAAGTAGTGCCTCCATGTCTTCAGCGCGAAGACAACAGCTGCCAACTCTAGATCGTGGGTAGGGTAGGTATGCTCATGGGGCTTCAGTTGCCGCGAAGCGTAAGCGACCACGTGACCCCTCTGCATGAGCACACCTCCTAACCCCTGCAAGGAAGCGTCCGTGTACACAACGAACCCGCCACTACTGTCAGGGATGGTGAGCACGGGAGCCGAGGTCAACCTCTCCTTCAGCTCCAGAAAACACGCCTCACAGGCGTCTGTCCAAGCGAAAGGCACATCCTTCCGGGTCAACTGTGTCATAGGACGCGCAATCTGTGAAAATCCTCTGATGAACCGTCTGTAGTAACCTGTCAGTCCCAGGAAACTGCGAATCTCAGTGACTGAACGCGGTCTCTCCCACCTGAGCACTGCCTCGACCTTGGCAGGATCCACCACCAGGCCGTCTCTAGAGATCACATGACCCAAAAAGGTCACCTCCCTCAACCAGAACTCGCACTTGCTGTATTTGGCGTACAGCCTGCGTCGTCTCAGAGTGTCCAGAACCATCCGCAAGTGCTGTCCGTGCTGCGTCCGATCTCTAGAATAGATGAGTACATCATCTATGAAAACCACCACAAACTGATCCAAGTACGGTCTAAACACCCGGTTCATCAGGTCCATGAAAGCAGCGGGGGCATTGGTCAGCCTAAACGGCATGACCAAAAACTCGTAGTGTCCGTACCGGGTGCGGAAAGCTGTCTTGGAGACGTCGGTCTCCCTGATCCTCAACTGGTGGTATCCAGACCTCAAGTCGATCTTGGAAAACACCGTGGCACCCCGCAACTGGTCAAACAAATCGTCGATCCTCGGCAGCGGATATCTGTTCTTGATGGTGACCCTATTCAGCTGTCGGTAGTCCACACAAAGGCGTAGGGTCCCATCCTTCTTCTTCACAAACAGCACCGGGGCTCCCCAGGGAGACGCACTGGGCCTCACGAAACCTTTCTCCAAAAGGTCCTGCAACTGAGACTTGAGCTCTCGCAGCTCAAGCGGTGCCATCCTGTATGGCGCAGTGGAGATGGGGCTGGTCCCTGGTACTAGTGAGATCTCAAACTCGATCTCACGCTCGGGCGGTAGTCCTGGTAACTCGTCTGGAAACACGTCGGGGTACTCTCTGACCACCAGGATGCTCTGGAAGTCTGCCACGGGGCTGTGCTCTGCCACCACACAAGCTAGGAAGCCCTCACACCCCTGGCTCAAAAGTCTCGCCGCCCGAAGTGTCGAAATGCACCTGAAACCTCCGTCCACTGGCTGCCCGTGAAACTCGAAAGAAGGTAACTCCAGAATGGAGAAGACAATCTTCCTCTCAAAACAGTCTACCAAGGCGTGGTAAGCGGACAGCCAATCCATCCCCAGAATCACTCCAAAGTCCTCCATCTGTATCATGATCAGGTTAGCTGGCAGGCTATGTCCCCCGATGCTGACCCCGCAACCCGTGTACACCTCCTCAGCTACGAACAGCTGACCACTCGGACCTCTGATTACGAACGGATTCTCTAACAGTGTATAATCCTGGTCCAAACTAACTGCGAAACTGGCTGCGACAAACGAGTGCGTAGCGTCGGAATCGAAAAGCGTGTAAATGAGTCTGCCAGAAACTGAAACCATACCTGCTACCACGGATCCTGATGCTCTGGCGTCCCTGTGTGTTAGGGTGTTGATACGCCCCTCAGCTCTAGGTGCGGACGAAGCAGCCACACTCTGCGTCGGACGGGTAGGTGCTGGCCGGTACCCTCCTAGCGACTGCTGTCCTCCTCCTCGTGCCTGGGAACCGCGGCCTCCTGCGCACCCTCCAGTGCTCTGCGTGGGAAGTATCTGCTGACCCCCTGCCCTAGATGGGCAGTCCCTCCTGACGTGGCCCGGCTGGCCACACTGGTAGCAGAGGGGAACCCGACTCCCGCCCTCAATGAGTCCCTGCTGTCGGCTAGGCGGGGGTCCGGTGCTGGCGACTGGCCCCTGTCGAGGGCCCCCAAAGGCCACTGATGGCCCTGCACAATGTGACGGCTCTCCTGCGGACGCCACGTGTCTCCGTTCTCGCCGGCCCTGTGAGAAGTCTGGCTGAAAGGGCCTCTTCCGCCCGCCGTCGGTCTCTCGCGTGGACGGGTTGGTCTCCTCGTAAGTCATAGCTGCCTCTACCACCCTCGAAAACGTCGGCAGCTTCAGGGGTTTGACATACCCCCGGATCGCAGGCCGGAGCCCCTCGGTGAACCTCCAAAGGCGCTCCTCCTCAGTGGCTACCGCTGTCGCTGCAAAGCGGGACAGCTCCAAGAAACGCGTGCGGTACGCGCTCACGGTCATCGTCCCTTGGTGGAGAGTGTGGAACTCCCGCCTCCTCAGGTCCTGCCACGTCTGGGGAAAGTACTGCTCGCAGAAGAGGGTGACGAACTGGTCCCACATCGGCTCGTCCCTCTCCTGACCCCGGACCGCCCTCCACCACCGGTGTGCCGCACTCTCCAGCTGGTACGTGGCAAAGGCCACGTGGCACTCCACCGGGGGGCGAAGGGTGTCGAAGATCTTCTCCAGCTGCTCAAGCCAGTCCTCTGCCTCGGTCGGGTCCTCATCCCCCTTGAAGGAGGGGGGCTTCAGCTTCCGGAACTGTCCGAAAAGCTCGAAGTGGCACTGTAGGGGAGGTGCTGGTGCACCTCCAGGCGAAGGTGCCTCGTGTACAGAAGTGTCGGAGGAAGGTGGGGGTGGCAGGGGCCCATCCCCTCCCTCGTGTCCAGCGCCGCGTCCGTCGCGTGGTCCCACAGAGGACTCCCCCTCTGCAACCCCAGGAGGAGGTGCTCGGGGCGGTGGGTGGAGCTCCTCTCGTACAATATCCTGTATCAGTCTGGCGAGGTCCTGGGCCTGGATGCCAGGGAGTGGTGGCTGGTCCACCGAGACGTCAACGACAGCACGTCCACCTCGCCAACCTCGCCCTCGGCCGCGCCCGTGGCCAGTCTCGCCAGTCCCGCGACGAGGCATCTCCTGCAAGGAGACGCGAAACAAAACGGAAACGTCAAAACAAACGGTACCTAATAAAACTTCTAAGAGCTCATGTCAAGAGACATGTTGTGGTGGCTACTCTAGCTATAAACATGTGAATTGGTTATTTTCCAGTCAGTTGATTCACTTCTCGGGACGACCTTGCTCTGATACCATCTTGTAACGACCCGGTTCCCGAGTCCCTACGAGACACGAGAACCGGACCGACTCGACTAATCCCAAGACCTAGGCGTCCAACGAGGAAGTAACCAAAAGACAGTAAGATAAACCACATTCAGCATGAATATAACTAACAGTAAGAAAGTACAGCAGTAAGGAAAGAAACTACTACAGTAGGTACCACCACAACAGTAAAACAGCATTTATCATATAACAAGAACTGCAGGTAAAGAAGGTACAGCGGAAACAAAAACTACTCACTAGAACAGAAACAAAAGGGGTACAAAAGGCTGTGGTAACTCTACTGGACCCTACTCGGCCCAGCGTCCTCTGCAGCCGCCGACCCTGGCTGATCAACACCTGGTCCTGAAAAAGGTAACGAGTGTAACACGTCAGCAAAATGCTGAGTAGAGTGGCAAACTAACTAAAGGCAACAGTAGAGTGTACAGTAGCTGTTATGTTTTATTACTTCCTTTATTCACATCTTTCAATTTTTCTCACTATTTCATTTATTTCTCAGATCCTTTACTTGATCTCGAATGTCCTCGTGGGAACGATCTTGATTGCAGTCTTTTCCAAAAGTAGAAGTAGCATGTGGTGCTCTCCTGGCCGGGAGAGTCCCCCGTGGTGATCCTACCCTCAGTCAACCACCCCAAGGTCACTGACAGACGTAACGGTGACTACGGCACGCACGATAAACGCACAGGTAGCTAGCCCGCACTGGCACGCGGTCAATCGTTTCCGTTAACGGGTGCGCCCAAAGCACAGCACGGAACCAGGGCAGAGCCCTCTCAGTAACAGGGGTCCAACCCCTCCACAGTAACCAAACCGGGGCCTTGCCCCTCCACAGTCCGCGCACCCTCGCCTGACTACCCTGGTTTGCCCTAGTGGGCCTAACAAGTCGATGAAGGAGGCTAGCAGAACCCCGGGACCCGTGGGGTAGCTAGTACTCTCCTAACACTACTAGCTCTCCTCGGTACTACGTACACGAGGGCCAACAAGTCGGTACAGAGCGGCCAATCCTAACCCCGGGTCCCTGGGGCGGCTGGCCCCACTCTGCACTAAACAGGTACAGGTACTTCCCT
The DNA here is from genome assembly GCA_037157565.1 of Thalassia testudinum. Classification (NCBI taxonomy): domain Eukaryota; kingdom Viridiplantae; phylum Streptophyta; class Magnoliopsida; order Alismatales; family Hydrocharitaceae; genus Thalassia; species Thalassia testudinum. The sequence goes on from JAZHRO010000002.1 coordinate 78,964,156, forward strand.
TGGTACTGCGTACCCAAGAGACAGTACAAACTACATCTCAGTTTCCATTCCTTTTTCTTTCCAGGAGTTCCACTCCTAATTCCCCGTAGGGTTCCAGCTATTTATCTCAGAACATCATATGTTTCACTTTCTAGATTCACGTTCTCAAAAATCCATGATCTCAATCATGTTTCTTTATTCATAACAGACAGCTATTAATTCAAATTACAGGCAGCTTTATATTTCTTTCCATTTTTTTTCCAAGACTGCAGTATTATACATTCCACTAGTTCTTCCATCCTAGGGTTCATGTCACATCCTAGGGTCTAGCATACAACTAGTTTTCCAGCCCTAGGATTCATGCATCACCTAGGAGCTATCATTCCATACATTTCTCATTCCTAGGATTCATGCAATGTCCTAGCTTCTAGTTATGGTTCCATACTTTAACAGATTTTATTAATAAACTTAAGCCACTCTACCAGGTACAACAGGAGTAATGGGGGCGTGATCGGGAATCCCGCGCGCCTCCGCGACTCTCAAGACTGTAACCGAATGAGGTCCTATCACAAGGATCAAACACAAGGAGTGTCTCAAAATAGTGTATAGCTACTGTAGACGAGTAGAGGAATTAATTCTGAAAAGAGCGCAACTCGAATCGCGGAAAACGGAGCCCGAACGGGCCGTAAACGGGTCGAAAAAGATGATACTGTGCAAAATCAGACGTCTGGAACTCCCTCCAGACGTCTTAAACGGTGGATCAGAGAATTACCTGTTCAGCGTGGTTTCCCAGACATCCAGAAGTCTGCAGGGACGTCTTTCCTAGATCCCAGACGTCCGATGGTCCCTCAGGACGTCTGGAGGTCACTCCCGCCGTCTGGTACAACTTCCAGACGTCTGATTCGCAAAAGATGGCGAATCAGCAAACCTGCGCACAGCCAACCCCCTCCCTCAGTACGGTCAGTCGACAAGGATGAAGAAGAAGGCAGAAACTCACCTTTCAGACGTCTGTATGATCTTACAGACGTCTGTATGATCTTACAGACGTCGACCTTGCCGTCTGGCTATCAATCCAGACGTATGATTCTGGAAATTTTTCCAGAATCAGGACCCTGCTCGGCCTCCGCTCGCGACGCCGCCCGCGTCGCACCTCGCGCTCCTGCTGCTCAGACCGCAGCAGGTCCCTCTCCGCGTCGCTCCGCGCCCCCTGCGCCCTCCGCCAGCCGGCCAAGCCGCTCCGGCGAGCTCGCCCCCACGGCAGAGCTCCGCCCTCGCACGCCGCACCTCCGCGCTCACTGCGGCCGTCGCTGCCGCCCTCGTGTCCGCTCGCTCTCGCGCACAGGAAGGAGAAGAAGAAGGAGGCAGTGGAGACGGGAGGGGAGGCGCGCCCCTTTTAACGCCGCGCGGAGAGGAGAGAGGAGGTGGCAGGCCGCCTGCAGCCGCAGAGAGAAAAAGGGGGAAAAAGCGGTCTGCACGCTCAGGCGCGCAGGCGACTCGCGTGTGTCGAAAATAACGGATTTCCAGATGTCTTGAAACTATCCCAGACGTCTTATCAGACGTCTGGTTGTTATCCCAGACGTCTTGTCCGACGTCTGAGCCACCTCCCAGACGTCTTAAAAGACGTCTAGGGCACACATTCGTTACAGGTTTGGGGGTGGTAAGGAGTAGAGATTCGGTGAGACACCCCATATTTGGTCATCAGTGACCTAAACTGAGCGTTTGTGAAATGGGTCCCCCTATCAGAGATTATAGCACGAGGAATCCCGAACCTTGAGAAAATGTTTTGATGAATGAATTTGAGAACGATTTTGTGATCACAGGTTCGGGTCGGTATGGCTTCAATCCATTTGGACACATAGTCCACAGCCAGCAGAATGTATTCGAAACCATCTGAAGCAGGAAAGGGGCCCATAAAATCAATCCCCCAAACATCAAAGATTTCTCATACGAGAATCGGCTGCATAGGCATCATGTCGCGATGGCTCATGTTGCCCAAAGTCTGGCAATGACTGGATGCCTTGCAGTGATTGTACGCGTCTTTGGACAGTGTGGGCCAGTAAAAGCCGCACTGGAGGACTTTTGATGCGGTTTTATGCCCAGAGAAATGGCCACCACATGCCTGGTCATGGAAGAAAGAGAGGATATTGTTGAATTCCTCTTTCGGGACACATCTTCGGATGATCTGATCAGCACCTATGCGGAAGAGGTACGGATCTTCCCAAATGTAATACTTGGCAACAAAGCGCAATTTATCTTTCTTGGCCTTCGGCCAATCAAATGGGATCTGATGAGATGCCAAGTAATTTACTATATTAGCAAACCATGGAAGGCTAGTACCAATAGTCAGCAGGTGCTCATCGGGAAAATGCTCTGTGATGGGTCCGGACGGGTTAATTATTTCAGAAGGAAGGTGGGACAAGTGATCAACTACCACATTTTGCTTTCCCGATTTGTCGCGAATCTCAAGGTCAAATTCTTGTAACAGCAAGATCCATCGGATTAATTGAGGTTTCGCGTCCTTCTTTGCAAGGAGATGCCTCACAGCTGTGTGATCCGAGTAAATGATGACATGGGAACCCAGAAGATACGATCGAAACTTTTCAAGGGCAAATACCACGGCTAGCAGCTCTTTCTCCATAACTGTATAGTTACGCTGAGCCTCGTCAAGTGTCTTGCTAGCGTAGTAGATGACCACAGGTTTCCCGTCAGCTTTTTGCCCCAGGACCGCTCCTACAGCGAAATCAGACGCATCGCACATGATCTCAAAGGGTTGAGACCAATCAGGGAACTGTAGGATCGGGGCCTGGGTGACTCGGTCACGTAGGGCCTCAAATGCTTGAGTGCATTCCTTGGAAATTTTGAAAGGTACATCCTTGGAGAGAAGAGTGGTCAGGGGGCGTGCGATTTTTGAGAAATCATGGATAAATCGACAGTAAAAATCGACATGCCCCAAAAAAGATCGGATGTCCTTGATCAAGCTAGGCATAGAAAGGCGAGAGATCAGATCAACCTTAGCTCGGTCCACTTGGATGCCTTTTTTCGAGATTGAGTGTCCCAGGACAATTCCCTCAGGCACCATGAAATGGCTCTTTTCCCAGGAAAGAACCAAATTCACCTCGATGCATCGCCTGAGTATTTGGATCAAGTGTTGGAGGCAATCATCAAAAGATTCTCCAAAAACTGAAAATTCATCCATGAAGACTTCCAGAAAATCACCTACCATATCTGAGAATATGGCAAGCATGCACCGCTGAAAGGTAGCGGGTGCATTGCAAAGACCGAAAGGCATCCTTCGGAAAGCGTAAGTTCCGAAGGGACAGGTGAACGTGGTCTTTTCTTGGTCCTCAGGATGGATTGCCACCTGGTTATAACCGGAGTACCCGTCAAGAAAGTAGAAGAACCTATTTCCCGCTAGTTTCTCGAGAATTTAATCAATGAAGGTAGTGGAAAATGATCCTTCTTCGTGGAGACATTGAGTCGGGGGTAATCTATACAGACTCTCCACGCATTGGCTAATCAAGTAGGAATGATTTCTCCGGTCTCAGTCGTTATGGTGGTGAGTCCTGCCTTCTTGGGCACGACCTGAATTAGGCTCACCCAACGACTATCGGAGATCTGGTAGATGATCCCGGCATCTAACCACTTGATGATCTCCTTTTTCACGACCTCCTGTAGATTGGGGTTCAAGCGTCTCTGCATTTCACGAGAAGGTCGTGCGCCCTCTTCTGAATAGATATGATGAGTACAATAAGAGGGACTTATTCCAGTCAAATCATCGAGAGTCCACCCGATGGCTCTGCGATGTTGCTGGAGGACAGCAATCAGACGGGATTCCTGTTCGGGATTGAGGTTGGAATTGATAATCACAGGAAGGGTCTGATTAGAACCCAAAAATATGTATTTCAAGTGAGTAGGAAGTGGCGTCAGTTCGAGGGTGGGGTTATCAGCAACAGCGGGTGGTTCAGTATAGATGTGAGGTTCAAGGGTGGGAGTTACTGGGTTGTTTATATCTGGATTCGAGTCCTTAGTTTGCGGGTCAAGATCTTTCTGCGGTTGATGAGGTATAATCAGGCCATTCTGGAAGTGTGTTTCATCAACCAAAGCCCTAACGTCACAAACTTGTTCAATGACACCGCAATTGATTCCTTGTTGGGCCTTAAATATATCAATTTTCAGAGTTTGATTCCCAAATTTGAGCTCTATTTGGCCCTCCTCACAGCTAATGTTGGCTCTCGCAGTAGCCAAGAAAGGTCTCCCTAAAATGATTGGTGTATCCCTAGGGTTTTCAGGTGCATCCATGTCTAAGACTATAAAGTCTACAGGAAAATAGAAATCCTGCACTCTCATAATAACATCCTCGAGAATCCCTTTTGGTGACTTTATAGATCGATCTGCTAATTGTAATGTTACCTCGGTTGGTTTTAACTCAGGTTCTTCTAGATGGTCAAGTAAGGATGTGGGTATCAGATTTATGGATGCGCCCAAGTCTAGCAAAGCTCTATCAAATTGGGTATCACCTATCTTGCAGGAAATCAGGGGAGTACCAGGGTCTTTAGCCTTGGGTGGGAGTCTGCTTAGGATTACAGAGCTGGCTTGCTCTGACAGAACAATTGGACTCCCGCTCTTGGTTCGCGACTTACGTTGGGGTGTACACACATTCTTTAAGAATCGTGCGTAAGCCGGTACATGGCGGATTGCATCCATCAAGGGAATGTTTATGTGGACCTGCTCAAAGAGCTTGACCAGGTCCTCCTCAGGTGCCACGGGCTTGGTGGTCTTCTTTCCCTTAGTCAAGGCCTCGGGAAACGGGATCTTGGTTGGTTCTTCTAGGATAGGTCCAGGTTTTGGATCTGGGATAGGGGTGGGAATGTCCTGGATTACTGTCCTAGGCTCGGGATCACTACCAGGCTTGGAGTGGTTTGGATGAGGTGGGTCTTGGGTTTCCTTACCACTACGGGTTGTTACGGAATTAAGTCCTGCCTGGTTTTGGTTGGGATTGGGTAAGATGGGTTGCTGCTGGTAACCCGCAAAAGAGGTGGAGGCTGTTGAACGATTACGAACCTACGCTAACGTGTTCAGTTTTGGAAAACCTGTCGTTGTAGTTCGAAAGCGAAGAATTAGTGTTCAACAAATAAAATTTATACCAAAATTAAAATTCCGGGTCGAACATAGGGAGGCGAACGTTTGATTTAAAAACTACGCGTTTCTTTTTATTTGTTACAGAATAATTCAGTTTAGAACCATCTAATTATTTACAATAAATAGAAGAGAGAGAGAGTAAGAGAGAAAGAGAATATTACACAGAGAAATCAAAATGAGATGTAGAATAAACAAGAAATTTTTGTATTGAAGAGATTGTTCATTACAACTAGAAAGCATAAAACAATTACTCTAGAAAGCGATAAATTTACTCTAGAAAGCATTAAAAGAATGGAGAGAGAAATGTCCTCCTCGACGATTGCTTGGAGGATGAGTAGATTAATCTAGAAAGCAGTAAATCTATACTAGAAAGCGGTAAAAAGAATAGGGAGAGAGAAATCCTCCTCGACGGTTGCTTGGAGGACGAGCCGGACGGGACGACGCCTGGACGAAGGAGAACGAAGCGGGACGAAGGAGGACGAAGCAGAAGAACGGGAACGAAGCAGCACACCGTCGTCGTCGCGGGATCCACTTCCGAAGGGGAACGAAAATTGGACTTTATCTCGCGAGAAGCATCCCGGGTGTGGGACAAGCTTCTCTTGAGATTTGGAGGGGTAGAGAAGAGAAAGAAGGGATGAAAATTTCGTATGGAGGGGGTCTCCTTTTATAGTTGCAAGGAGTGGGGGCAAAATGGACATTACATCTTCAAAATAATAAATAAGGGGTCTTTAGTGACGGATAAATCCGTCACTAAAGCCCCGACGTGGCCGTCGCCGCCGCGCCCACGCGCGCCCGCTCGGCCGCCCGCGTGCGTAACGCCTACGCACGTTCGCGAAGTCTCAGCCGTCCGATCGCGAGATCGGACGGCTTAAATCGCGTCCGCGCCCGCTGCAACCCGCCCGCCTGCGCGTGCGATCGCGCGTTACGTGGGGCTTCCAATCGCGCGTCGGCGCGATCGGGCGCCCGCGACCGCACGATCTCCATCCGACGGTCCACGTGCCTCAATAATCCGCGCCTCCAATCCACTCGCCGCGGCTCGAACCCGCGCCCCACGCTCGCGTAAGCGCGCTCAACCGCTGTGCTGCGGGGCGCGGATGGTCGAGCGCACGTTTTAAGCGCCGGGCGGCCACAGCCGTTGGATCTCCATCTGACGGTGGAGAGCGATCGGGCAGGGGCCATCACAAAATGCCAGCGGCCGTTTGGGCGGCTGAGATGGCACCACGTGGCGCCATCTTGGCCGTCCATCTTCTGGAATTTGTAGATGGTGCCATGGATGTCAGATTGACTCGATTTTTGTGTCGTTTGGCTGCGATCGTCGATCCGAATTCATCCGTGTGGTTGGATTTGTCATCTGAAGTGTGGATTTACACCATCCTGGCCCTTGATCTTCTAGGGTTCCTCGGTCTCTATCTGATGCTACGGATGCCTGATTAGGGCGATCTTGGAGTCGTTGAACTCCAATCGTCACCCTGATCATATCCATACGGTTGGATCTTTGATCTGAGGCCCCGATAAAATATTTGCCCTGTCCAAGCACATAAAAGGAGACAATTAACCTCCATTTTATTCAAACTACTGTAAATGCAAGATGATGCATGTAATGCAATATTTATATCATGAAATGCAATCCTATGCTTAAGAACATGCATAAATAGACATTTTAAGTAGTGTAAATGTGTTTACATTAGAGGCCTCTATCCCGTCTGGTGAAGGAACAGAGGGGGCCTGATAAATCATATGGGCATGGCCCAGGTTTGGGTTCATAACGTGCCGCTGGGTTGGCACGTTATTTGGATTAGGAAGAGGTTGGGAAGGAAGTGTGCCTGGCTGGTGAGAATTTGCCAACTGGGCCAATTGGTTTCGGACCTCTATAATCTCGTCCTTGTGTTGCTTTTGAATAGCCGCATTCGTTCTTTGAATGTCAGCCAGAGTATGAAGGATTAGGGACATTGGATCCTGATTTGGCCCTGATGGATAAGTAGGGTTGGGCCGAGGCTGAGGCGGCTGGTAAGGACGAGGGGGTTGTGGGCAGGGTTGAAAGAGTGGTCTTTGGGTTTGTGAATTTCCCGCCCACTGAAAGTTGGGATGGTTTCGCCATCCAGGGTTATAGGTGTTGGAGAACGGGTCGTTCTGGATGGCGTTGAGGTCCTCGCAGGTCTGAGGAACCTCCAGAGAGTCAGAGAAAGAGGGAATGGAATTCCTCGGGTTGGTATAGAGAGGATCGGATGGACCTCTGGTTAGAGAATCAGATGGTGGATATGGATCCATCCTAGGAGAAGATTGATGGAGAATATTTTGCACAGTTTCCCTTGTGAAAGGAGGTTGTGCAAAGGGGTTATGTGCAGAGGTGGCTCGCTGCAGGTGCTGAGTCAGTTCATCCACCTTCTTTTCAATAATCGAGACCTTGTCCAATCGACTGGCCATTAATTCCAGGTCGACTGATGCGGACAGGCCCTGCGTCTCATGTGCTCCCCTAAGATTCGTCGATGCACGGGTATTCGACCTGTCGAATAATCCCATGGAGTCATTGTTGATGGAGTTCTTGCACATGTTTTCGAGAATCTCCCACACGGTGTCCTCATGTTGACCCATGATATTTCCTCCGCAGGTTGCATTGACGAAAAGACGGATATCCTCACGGAGTCCCTGGTAAAAAGATTGGACCTGTTCCCATTTAGGAACTCCGTGATGGGGGCACTTTCTCATGAGATCCTGAAAACGATCCCATGCCTCATGGAGAGGTTCCCCTGATTGCTGAGTGAAGTGAGTAATCTGATGGCGCAAGGCGTTGGTCTGACCAACGGGAAAGAACTTTTTCAAAAACTCGGATTGAAGTTCTTCCCAAGTGTTGATCGGCTGGGTCTGAGTCTGATACCAATGGGCGGCCTTGTCCATAAGAGAAAAGGAGAACATCTTCATGAGAAGAATATCCCGATTTTGCACATCTGACCCAAAAGTTTGGGCCAGATGCTTTAGTTGTTTGATATGCTGGAAGGGATCTTCGGAATTAAGCCCATGGAATTTAGGTATAGCATGAATCATGTTGGGCTTCAATTCGGAATCAGGTCCTCCAGTCGGGATTCTGACTCGAGGCTCAATGGCCACCGCAGCAGGATTGTAGTGGTCCCGCATCATAGGACGCTGCGGTGGGTGCACGAAGTTCTGGAAGAGGTCATTGAGTCGCTGGAGCTGATGCTCCAGATTATTTTCTTCCTCAACTGGCTGAGCCATGATGGGGGAAGAACTTGGTTCTGAATCAGAAGAGAGAATAATGTGAGGGGGTTGTTGCACAAACACGGGTGTCGAGGCTTGGCCTTGACGAGAGTGAATTTCTAAAGGAGGTCTTAAGGGTGGTCTTAAGGACCTCCTACTGTACATGCAGTGCTAGAAGAGATGAGTTCAGAAGGTGCTGGACCCAATCAAGACACCCAAAAATGTGTTGGGTGACTATAGAGGTGCGGGGCAGATGGACCCCTTGATTAGAAAGATCGTCCACCTGAGAATTACCTGGGCAGCCAGAGAGGGTGAGTCCCGCAAAGACCCCTACACGGTAGAGCGTCCCCACGGGTTACAGGGTTTCCCCCACCCGACCTCTCTTGACCTCTTAAGTCTACCAATTTTAGTTTAAGATCAGGGTGCTTAAGGTTTCACTTGAACTCTTAGGTGTTTTTGTGAACAAAGTGGCCCAATTTTAAGGTTGGTTGACCCAAGGGGTCAACTTCACCTCTTGTTCTTTTGAGAGCTTTTGGGTCCTTTCTTTTTAGGGTTCAAATGTTTAAAGAGCCATTTGCTTAGGGTTTCTCTTGTGTAGATTTTTTCAAACAAGATTTAGGTACACCTCTTTTTGGGAAGATCTTTTCTTTGTTAATAGAAGGTGTGTCTCTAAAAACCCTAGCTTTTGACCTTATGTTGGCTCTACTTGGTCCATTTAACTCTTTGTTTGGGTAATTAGGGCTCAGGCAAGGATGTGTTAGCCCCTAATCACCTTTAAAACTGTGTGCAGGAATAATAGTTTCTGAGAATATGCAGCTATTACTATGTATAAAGACAGGTTATGCCTATTTATTTTCTTTTTCTTTAAAATTTTAGGGTTTAATAGGAAGTTACTTGTCCTTGGAGTGGTTGTGGTGCGGCTGCGTCTTTTTGTTTCTTTCTGTACCTGCACAAAAGAGTGGAGAGATTATTAGAAACTTACAAATAGAAATTTTATTACTTCTAGAATAGCCGTTGCTCCCTGGCAACGGCGCCAAGTGATAACGGCGTTGTGACTAGGTTTTGTTGTTTCGTTATAGAAATTACGTTGTAGTACAGATAGTCATTGCCATTATTACGATTTTTACTCGGAAATGAAAGTTCTCTCGAGGTCGAACTCAGGGAGCAAGTTGTATTCTAGAGGTACGAAGTTTCTATTACAAAAAATAAAGAGAGAGAGAGAGAGATTTGTCTTGTTGGCTTCTTCTTCTTCTCTTCTTTCTCGTCTGTCTTCTTTTCTCTTCTCTTTGAGTCTTCAGTTTTCTTCCTTCTTCTTATTCTTGCCCTGTTCTTCTTTTCTTGTTTTCTTCTTGCCTTCTCTTCTGTTCTTCTTCTTTCTTCTCTTTCTTTTTCTTCTTGTTCTTCTTTCTATCCGTCTCTTTCTTTTTCTTCTCCCTTGCGGTCCTGTTCTTCTTTTCTTCTCCTTCTTCTTTGCCTTCAGAGCGTCGTCTGATTTTTCAATCAGACGACTTAAGTAGCTGCTGCTACAGTGTGTCTTTTCTTCTTTCCTCTGTGGCTTTCTTCTTCTTCTCGTAGTCCTTCTTCTTCACCTGTGCCTGCACACTCAAAGTTCGATCAGAGGGCAAAACCTACTCTACCCTCCCCCGCGTCTCTCTCTCTCAGAATTCACTCATAGGATAGCTCTCCCAGAGCTGCCGAGTAGTCGGGTACGCGGGTCGCGCCCGGGTCCAGACCCACCGGCGTGCGGTGGTGGGCGAGGAGTGCAGGACGGGTAAACGGGTCCGGCCAGGTTCGCGGGGCGTGGTCGCGAACGAGGCCGGCTCGAGCGGGTGAGAGGGACCTCACCCCGTGCTCAGGAGGCAAAGAGCCTAAGGCACTTTTTGCCTTTATGCGGGCGTGGGCCTCTCAAAAGTTTCGAGGTGGGACTAAATGTCCCACCCCAATTGGGCACCCGCAGCTGAGGGAGCTGCAGGCAGATGCAGCAGCTGCGGGGCTTTCTCCCCAACTACAGGCCTGGGCGACTATGTGGCTGCGAACCGCGCGTCCTGGCGAGTCGAACTTGGGCGAAGCACGCCTGCAGCTGCCGGTTGAAGGAGCTTTACCGGCTCAGCAATGGCGATGGAGGGCGAGCAACCTGTCCACAGAAGAACGGCCTCTCAGCCTAATCAGACAAGCGGAGAACCTTCGCCGTGGCACGGCGAAGGCGGTGTGGGGTCTGGCAAGCCGTGGGGCGGAGCGTAGGGCTACCCTAGGTCAAACTGTAGCGTGGGAAATGGGTTTGTTAGGGGGGTCTGCAGGTGGCGAGTGGTGGGAAATGGAAGGGCAGAAGTTGATCAGGGTGAGGAGGCGGAGGTTCTGTGAGGGTCGACGAGTCGTGTGGGGTGGTGGAATGACGGGAGCGAGTCGCCGGAGTTTGGCCGGAGATGGGGAAGGTGAGGGCGATTAGGCGCGGTCGAGGGGTGGTTATGCAAATTACAGTAAGGAAAAGAAAGAGGGGAGGAAGAGGAAAGATTGTACCTACTCGGAGGGACGAGGGGGGGCTGGAGCAGGGCGATAGTCGTATCGACTGTCACCGGAGAAGAAGGTGCCCAGAGAGAGAGGGCGGCGGCGAGGAGAGAGCGGGAGAGCGCGCACTGGGTACGGCGCGACGCGGGAAGAGCAGGTGAAGGCAGCTCTGCTGCTAGTAGTGCAGCAGAGCGACGAGGAGGAGGAGGAAAAACCGCCGGAGCAAGGGGGCCTCTGTCGGAGTGGGAAGAGAGGAAAGGGGGGGGGATTTCTCCGTCAGAACCGAGCTCCCGAGAGCGGCAGAGCGTCGGGGGTTTTTATAGAGGCAGAAACAGAGAGGAGGGTGGAGGGAGACGACGTGCCTCCCTCGCCGGAGGACGCCGGAGATGGAGACCCATACCGTCCGTGCGTTCACACGGGCGGTATGGGCGATTGCAGCAATCAGGGGGGTGTTCCTACGACAGCTGACGTCACAGACGTCGCAAGGAACCCCTGGTTGACTTGGCAAGGGGTCCCCCTCACCCTGTGAGGCGCCATGCCTCACGCAAGGTCGCCGGAGCATGGTGCTGCTCAGGGTTTTGCAAGGAGGACCCAAATGCAAAGAACGATGAAGAGTGAGGGGCCAAAATGAGAGGGTTTCAAAAGTTGAGGGCCAAAAAGTAAAGTTGGTCAAGAAGGTTTCTTCTTAGGCTCAAGTTTTTATACATGACTAATTAGGGCCTAAGGATTCTGATGGTGAATTTTATTTCTAGATTAAACCTTGTTTGACCGATCAATTTACGCAAAAACCCAAATTAAGTTATTAATTGGGCATGGTTCTCAATGTAGGTCAAAATGGGTTCCTAAGGACAAATTGGAGGTTCTAAACCCTAGAGATTATTTTTATATGAATTTTAGAGGGTTTATTCGATTTTTTATTTGCCTCGAACCTCATGAATTGAAGTGGATTTGTTTTTAGGGTTACAGGATGTCATTTAATTCCTTGGAGTTGCTGTAGCCCTCTTTGAGTCATCTCATCCCACTTTTCTTCTTATTAGGTTATTTTGACCTATGTTTGGATCCTGAGTTACCCTATTTTCAGATTGAATTGGTGAAATTGCATTTTTACCCCTTAGTTTCTGTTTTCTTCTTAAACTCAGAATTCTCTGAGTTAAGCCTTTCCTTGAGTTATGTAGGAGCTTTTATCCTTTGTATTAGGTAAAAATGAGCTAGTTATGGCTCATGATGAGGTTCTCATCACTCACCTTGCTCTCTACGTCTTTTTCAAATGTCTGGAACTCCTTGCAGACGTTTGAGGGGGTCTTTAGACATTTGGCAACACTCTCGAACGTCTAAAACCACCTCGATCCTCTCACTAGCACATCTTCCCAACCTCTGACATATGCATGCACAATCAGAACTCGGCAAGGGAAAAAAAATAATTGAAAACTATGCGCCATCGGACGTTTGGTATTATCTCCGGATGTCTTACCAAATGTCTATCAAACTCCACAGATGTCTGATTCTGCGGAAAAATGACTCTGCAAAACCCTTTGTGAGCTTCTTTCCTCTATGTGTTGTTGCACCCCGCAGCAACAGCTTCTACTAACTCACTGTGGACCTCCTATCGCCCTCTTTGCCCACTCTCTTTCTCTCTCCCTCACCTACGCTCTCCTCCCTCTCGATCTCCTTCCGCTCCCTGCTCTTCCTCTCTTCCCTCACTCAGTTGCGGTGGTGGAGAGAAATGGAGGAGGGGGATTTTATGGATGGGTGATGGATGGGCATGGGTATGGTGGGAGGTATGGGGCATGGGGGTTATGGTGGAAGGTATGGGGCATGGGGGGTATGGTGGAGGTGTAGGGGCATGGCATGTGGATTTTTTCAAAGATGACCCCGTGGAAGCCTCTTGTTCCCACAGAGCCCACAAATTAAAAACCCAGGGGGTTTACAATTGCAGTAACACCCGCACAATTCTGGAAATATTTCGAACAACCCTTGGGAAGGGTCATTTCCATGTTCAGGTCAGCGATTTGAGCAGCAAGTGCCACGGCTGCTGAGGGTGCTGGGCCCAGTCGAGCCCAGCTGTAGTCTTTCCTTCTTTTCTGCTGCAAAGTTTTGTTAGTAGTGAGTAGCCTGTAGATTATTATGTTATGTTCGGTTATATTTCTACCAGTTTCTATTATGATGGCTATGTTCATAACTGTACTTTTCTACTTGTGCCATGTTATATCCTTGAGATATACTGTTCTGTTTCCTTTATTATTTCTTACATACTTTCTGCTTAGTTACATTGCATGCGTGGTTGTTGTAAGCACCTCTATTTTGATGCACCAAAATTATGTTTATTGCTAAGACTAACATTTCAGGACTATCTTGGATTAAAGTCTCTCTTCAAGACACAAGTTCAGATAGTTGCTGATGTGCATCTTTTCCATTTATTTGAGTTTAGGACTTTATTGTAAGGAACCTCAAATAAAACTCAAAAATGATTTTTTCGCATATCTTTTCAAAACCAAATTTTAGGGTTATTGATCAACTAGACTTATTAATTGATTGACCAAAACACTTTGATCGACCAACCTACTTACTTGACCGATCAAATCCGTCCATCTTAGGAAGTTGAGAAAATTCCTCTTATCGACCAACCAAGCTAATTGATTGACCAACAAGTGATCGACCAACATTCTTAATTGATCGACCAAAGTACTTTTTGATCGACCAATTAACCTTAATTGATCGACCAATTTTGTTTCCTATTCAAGCAAAACTTTTTGTATAAATAGAGGTCGTAAGTAGCCCATTTACATACAACATTTAAATAGAAACACCATTCAAAAATAGATCTTCTCATGCTTATTGCAAAAGGCTTTCACATCTCGTTCTTCATGCTCTTCGAAAGCACGACACCTCGAACCTCTGCGAAAAATTGGTTCGATCATTTATTGAGGTTCCATAGAATTCATTTTATTGTTATTCTATTTTATTATTTTGTTTTACGGATCCCAAATCTATTTGGAAGATTCATGGTTGTTGTTTTTGCTTCTTTTTAGGATAAAAGAGAAGGGTTTGTAAGAGGTTGTGCCACCCTCATTCAAGTGGTGCGAATAGTGGATTGACTAGCTTGTACTAGTTAGATAAATCCTAAGCTGGGAGGCTTAGGTAGTGGTTTTTACTCAGATTGGGTTTCCACTATAAATTAGGTGTATTCTGTGCATGAATCTCTGTTGTCTTATTTTTTAATCTGACTCATATTTTTTAAAGCAATACTATTCACCCCTCCCCTCTAGTATTTAGTTGCAATCCATAGGATATTCTCCAACCCTCATTTGGTATCAGAGCCTAGTTGTTCAGAAGATGTAAAAATCGTCTATTGACACATACGTTGAGGGGCAATCTGTTGTTCGTCCTCCTCTCTTTAACGGGACAAACTACAGATATTGGAAGACAAGGATGCAAATCTTCCTGGAGTCCATGGATTTCGAAGTGTGGGATGTCATCGCCTCCAAGTATACTCGCCCTAAGATCAAGGAAGGAGTGGCTATGACACCAGATTAAAAGAAGATGGAAACTCACAATGCAAAAGCCATGAATGCAATCTTTTGCGGCCTTTCGAGAGTAGAATTCAACCACATTTTTGCTTGCAAGATAACCTACGAGATCTGGAACATCCTTGAAGCGACCCATGAAGGCACAACAAAGGTAAAGGAAACTAGAGTGAATTTACTAATGCAAAATTACAAGCTTTTCAGGATGTAGAAAGGTGAGTCAATCAAGGAAATGATCACGAGGTTTATGGACATCATAAACTCTCTAAGGAACCTAGATCAGGAGATCAAGAATGAAGCACTAGTGAGAAAGATACTCCGATCTCTCACCAGCAATTGGGAAACCAAGGCCACAGCGATACAAGAGTCGAAAGATTTGTCTACCCTCAAATTAGACGATCTTATCGGAAGCTTGATGGCCTATGAAGTTCAACTTTAACACATGAAGGGGCATGGAGGTGAAGGAGTAAAGAAGAAAGCCATAGCCCTTGAAGCTACTCAAGAATCTGAAGAAACTTCAAGTCGAGAAGAAGAGGAAGACATAGCACTCCTATCCAGAAAATTCAAAATGTTTCTTAAGGACAAGAAGAACAGGAGGAAGAAGAAAGAAGGAAGAAACAACGACACAGTCATCTATTACAACTACAAGAGAAAGGGACACATCAAGAAGGATTATCCACTTCTCAAGAAGGAAACTGAAAAGAAGAAGAAGCACTTCAGTAAAGATGGAAAGAAGAAAGCCTTTACTGCAACTTGGGATGAGTTAGACTCAAGTTCAGAAGAAGAAGAAACATCAGGAGAAGAAGCTCTTCTCGGTTTGATGGCGCTAGAAGACGAGGTAACCTCCTTTACTCAAGATGAACTATTAGAAGCATTCTTTGAATTGCATGATATAGCCACCTCATTAAAATTAGAAAACAGAAACCTAGTAAAGATACTAGACAAAGAGAAAGCACAAAAAGAAGCACTTGACAGTCAAAACAAAGAGCTATCTGTTGAAATTACAACACTAAAATCTCAAATAAACCACTTAGAAATAGATAGATAAATTGAAAGAAAACTTTGTTGTTCTACTAAATGACCTGACTAAATTCACAAACAGAAGTAGAAATCTGCATAAATTGTTAGAAACACAAACCTAAAGCACTACAAAATTTGGGTTAAGCTATATACCAAAGAATAGCCATGAAGCATCTAGTTCCAGTCAAAACAAAGAGAAAGGTAGCTTGCCAAAATAGGCAATGAAAACTAACCACCGTGGACCCAAGAAAAAATGGATACCAAAAAGCATTTTGCAATCTTGCCAAAATAGGCAATGAAAACTAACCACCGTGGACCCAAGAAAAAATGGATACCAAAAAGCATTTTGCAATCTTGTTTTGTAGGCTCAGTAGATTATAAGAAGTGGACTTTCCAACAAATCAATGGAACATTGAAGCCATTATACCAATCGAAGCCTCACAATCGCAAATCAATGACAGGAAAGAGAAGAAAGAAGATGGATTATGGACAGCGGCTGTTCCAAGCACATGACAAGCAAGGAATACCTATTTTTACAACTCAACCTTCAGGAAGGTGGTACGGTCACGTTCGGGAACAACCACAAGGGCCGTATTATTAGTACTGGCCAAATTGGTAATTCTTCTACCTCTATTAAAAATGTGCACTTAGTTAAAGGTTTAAAACACAATCTACTAAGTGTAAGCCAATTATGTGATAAGGGGAACAGATTATGTTTACATTGAAAGGTTTTAAAATTTGTGATAAAGAAACAAATCAAGTTATTCTTAAAGGGAATAGACACAAAGATATTTACACCATAAGCTTCAACAAATACGACAGTCTTGAATGTCTAGTCATATCTGACGAAGAAGCAACTCTTTGACATAAAAGACTAGGTCATGTTCACATGGGAAACATTAGTAAACTTGTGAAACATGAACTTGTCAAAGGTCTGCCAAGGATCGACTTCAAGAAAAGCAAAGTCTGCGATTCTTGTCAAGTCAGCAAACAAACCAAAGACCCTTTTAAACCAAAAAGGATGGTTAGCACTTCTCAACCCCTGGAGCTACTTCACTTAGACTTATTCGGACCAACCAAATCTGAAAGCCTAAGCGGGTGCAAATATTGTTTAGTCATAATTGATAACTTCTCTAGATTTACCTGGGTATCTTTCTTAAAGAGCAAGGACTTAACCTTAGATGCCTTTAGCAAACTAGTTAGAAGATTACAGAATGAAAAAGGACCAGAAGTAATTAGAATCAAAAGTGATCATGGTGGAGAATTTGAAAATGAATCTTTCTCGAATTATTATGATCAATATGGAATTAAACATGAGTTTGCCTTCCCTAGAGCTGCACCGCAGAATGGTGTAGTTGAGAGGAAAAAATAGGACCTTACAAGAGTGTGCTCGTACAATGCTGTGTGAGTCAAAGCTACCTCGATATTTTTGGGTTGAGGCTGTAAACACTGCTTCTTATATCCAAAATAGAACCCTGATCAGACCAACTCTAAAGAAGACACCCTTTGAACTCTATTATGGAAGAACACCTAAAATTTCCTACTTCAAGATTTTCGGATGTCGATGTTTTATACTTAACACTAAAGATAATCTTGATAAGTTGGATGCGAAAAGCTCAGAAGGGATTTTCCTAGGTTATTGAACCAGCAGTAAAGCCTATAGGATTCTTAATAAGAAGAATTCTGTTGTTGAAGAAACCATGCATGTATCATTTGATGAAACATTAGTTCAATCCAAATCTTCCATGATTGATGATGATGATACAATAGTTGATCCTTCAAACATTCCAGAAGATATTATTCCTAATGAACTACCATAAGATATCTCGTTTGTAAAAGATCGTCCTAAAGAACTAGAAATAGGGGAATTATCAAAAGGAGTTTAAACTAGATCTTCCCTTAACACATTAACATTTACAACTTTTGTATCTCAATTAGAACCTAAAAATATTAAGGAAGCCTTCTTAGATAATTATCGGATTATTGCTATGGAAGATGAGCTAAACCAATTCAGAAAAATTCAAGTATGGGAACTTGTTCCAAAACCTGAGCAACAAACTTGATGAATCAAGACATGTAGTTAGAAATAAAGCTAGACTTGTGGCTCAAGGATCTAATCAAGAGGAAGGAATAGATTTTGATGAAACATATTCACCTGTTGCCCAACTTGAATCTATTAGAATGTTGCTAGCTTTTGCAGCCCATATGGAATTTAAGCTTTTCCAAATGGATGTCAAAAGTACCTTTTTAAATGGATTCATTAAGGAGAAAGTCTTTGTTAAACAATCTCCAGAATTTGAAGATCCAAACCATCTAGAACATGTATACAAATTAAACAAAGCATTGTATGCATTAAAACAAGTTCCACGAGCTTGGTATGAAATATTAAAAACATACTTAATTGACAATGAGTTTAACATTCGTCAAATCGATCCAACTTTATTTATGAAAAGAAAACAAAAGGACCTCCTAATAATTCAAATATATGTAGATGATATTATTTTCGGTGCTACTAATGATCTACTTTGCCGAGAATTTACAAAGGTTATGCAGGATCAATTTGAGATGAGTATGATGGGAGAACTTAAGTTCTTCCTAAGTCTTCAGATTGATCAACTATCCTCCGAAATCTTCATATCTCAAACAAAATATACAACAGAGATATTGAAGAAATTCTCAATGGACAAAGCCAAAGGCAAAGAAACACCGATGGTAGCTTGTACCCAATTAAAAACTGACGATATAGGTAAGTCAATAGATCAAAAACTTTATAGGAGCATGATAGGTTCTCTATTATACTTAACTGCAAGTAGACCTGACATTCTATTTTGCACTTATTTATGTGCTCGTTTTCAAGTAAACCCTAAGGAATCACATCTAAATGCTGTTAAAAGAATCCTTAAATATCTAAACAACACACAAGACATAGAACTCTTCTATCCGAAGTCAGACACTTTGGAATTATATTCCTTTTGTGATGCTGACTATGCAGGTAGCTTCACAGACCGAAAGAGTATTAGTGGAACTTGTCAATTTCTCGGAAATTCCCTAGTCTCTTGGTTCTCTAGAAAACAAAACACTGTATCTCTATCCACAACTGAAACAGAATATGTAGCAGCATCCTTAGCATGTTCACAACTATTGTGGATGAAACAGACTTTAAAAGATTTTGGATTAATTTTTAAAAACAACAAAATCTTGTGTGACAACACTAGTGCAATCAACTTATCCAAGAATCCAGTACAACACTCTAAGACTAAACATATTGATATTAGAGATCACTTTCTTAGAGATTGTCTTAAAAGGGTATATCAACTTAGAATTTATTAACATAGAGAAAATCTAGCCGTTATATTCACAAAACCTTTATCAAAAGATAGGTTTAATCAAATTTGTCATTCACTAGGCTTATCTAGATTAAAAGAGCTTAATTAAGTGGCCTAAAAAAATGACTCTTTTACTATTTTGATCAATCAATTTTTCAAAAATTGATCGACCAACCTTTGATCGATCAAAACTATTATTTTGATCGACCAAAACTTGAATTTTCCTGGCGGGAATTTTTCCTCCACTGTTTTCTCCTTTTGATCGATCAACTAAAATCTTTGATCGACCAAACTGTTTGTGCAGGATTTTCCCTCCAAACTTTCAAACTTAGATTGACCAAATACATATTTTGATCGATCATTTCTTGTTTTGATTGACCAAAATCAAATTTTGATCGACCAAAACTGGGTGGATTCACCTTCGCGATTGCGATATCATTTCCTCGTTTTCCATTCGCAATCTTTGTTTACCATTTCTAACCTATGTGATCAGTTGCCTTAAGTGCATTTACCTATTTTGATAATCATGTTCTCTTTAAAAACTCCTCGTTTTTACTCCTAAACCCATTTTTTTAACCATCATAAACGGTCCCCACTTCTCTCAAACACTACTGTTTGTGGCGTAGATCGTGTAGAAAATTAGCACGTTGTAGTATAGTGTGAAGTACATCTTAAGCAAATAAATTAACGGAACTTAGTGAGTCCCGATCGATCACAGGGAGGCAGAAAGCACTTTTGATTTCCTACATTGTTCCAAATATAAATGCTAAATAGTATAGACATAATATATATAACAATCAAGAGTGTGAACATGAATTGTATACATATAACTAGACAAATTCTAACATAAATGTAAACTACTTATGTAACAGAATGAGGGCACCATGGGTGGTTCGTGGTGGCCTTTTGAAGAGGTTGGGAAGAGCAGCAATAATCTGTCCGGGTGGCCCAACGGATGCTTTAGATGGAGGTGCAAAGACGGATGCAGAGAAGACAGGAAGAAGAAGAGAGAGAGAGGTTGAAGAAGGAGGAAAAAGAAGAAATAAGAGAATTTCCTTTCAAAGGGGGCCCTTAGGCCTCTTTTTATAGCTTTAGTGAAGGGCAATTAAGGTAATTGGCCCCTTAAATCAGTGCAAATGCTTTAGATAATCAGATCCGTTGATTGGGAGATCAATGACCCTGATTAAGACTTCTAAATCCTTCTTTTATCCTTGATTTAATCTAGTGCTGCCATGTGGTAGCCTGTGCGCCCTCGGATCAAGATCAGATGGTTCAGCTCGCCTGCGCACCCGCTGCTTCGTTTCTCGCTTCGTCGCTCGTCGCTTTTGAGCACCCGATTGTCAGCCCTCCGATCTTATGATCAGACGGCTTAAATGCACGCTTAATCACCCCTTTAAATCCTAAAGCATGCACATGCGCATCTCCACAAGCATTGTTGCGCGCATTCTTGATCCGCACCTCTACGCCTGCCACGTGTCCGCACCTCCTCCGCCGGATGCTGATCTGATGGTTGAATTTCATCTGCAAGCGCGCCCCTCCTGATTTCACACAAGGTGCCGCTCGAATGTGCGCCCAATGTCTCGTGGAGGGAGTGCTAACAAACGCGCTACTTCCACGCGTTTGTTACGTTTAAGTTTTGTTGGCGCGTGTTCTCGATTGTTGGATGGGAATCCAATGGTTGAGATCTCATCCTCATCTGATGATGCAGTTGAGGGCTGGTGGCGTGGCTGCATTGCAGCCGTTGGATGACGATCCAA
Organism: Thalassia testudinum; assembly: GCA_037157565.1. NCBI lineage: Eukaryota > Viridiplantae > Streptophyta > Magnoliopsida > Alismatales > Hydrocharitaceae > Thalassia > Thalassia testudinum. Next base: position 78,984,619 of record JAZHRO010000002.1, read on the forward strand.
TGGTCCACGGTTCTCCTTTCCAGATTGGGGCGCGGTGAGGGGTGGCTGCGATGGTGCCATCGTGGCCGTCCATCTTCTTCTCCTTGTATCTAATGATGTAGGCCTCCGATTAAGTTGATTTCTATGCCGTTGGATTGCGAACGTCGATCCGGATCCAATCGCGTAGTTGGATTTGTCATCTGAGGTCAGGATATTCTTCAATTTCCCCTTGGCTCCTGCTTCTTCTGCAGACTCCATAGGGTGCTACGGGAGTCTGATTGATGCACTCTTGGAAGCGTTGGACTCCCATCGTTATTCCAAACAAATCCATAAGGTTGGATCAATCATCCGCAGCTTGGATTACCTGCAATTAATAATACCTCTCACATATAAAATTATTATGTATAAAACATATAAATCATCTAAGATGCAAAGTACGATGTGTATGCATGTAGAATGCCCATGTTAAGCTAGGTTCTAGCTTAATTCAGGTGAATTAGGGTTTTTGATTGCTACGCAATCATACCCCCATGCCTAAATCTTGCTAGTCCCTAGCAAGTGCATGACTAAATGCATTTTATCAAGAGTTTACTAAAGCTTTATTTCTTTTTGTTTCATCCAAAAATTCAGAATCTAGATAACCATGAATATATAATGTTGTAGCTTCTGCAATGGATCCAAGCGAAGAGTCGATACACATTTAATGCTTGTATTTGACTTCTAGTAAAATTCTATTGGGATAGGCAAACCTCTTCTCTCGGGGATATAAACTATTCTCTAATTTTAGCCCCGGCTTTTGGCTTAGGTAGCAGATGTCTAAGTTAATAGGATTTGTATTTGGTGGCTTACTCTCTTCTAGTGCCACATGGAGACTAGTATTTCAAAATCTAGATTATTAGATTATCAAATAACTTAACTTAGAGAAGGGCTGGAAAATTGTGCTCTCTTTAATCTTTTATAATTTTTCTTTTCTCTTTTTCTCTCTCTCTTTCTTTTCTTTTTCTTTTTCTTCCTGAGCTCACATCTTACTAGAATTGCAACTGTATTTGGTGGTCTTACGTGGCATTACACTTTAATTAGGTTCTAATAACCCTACGACTGAGTCAGACTCCTTAGCCCGTATTTAGATGGTCAGAAATACAGAAAAATAGGTTAAGGCTATATTTGGTGGTTTGTGGGGATGGTAGGTGTTTTTGCCTCAAAACATTTTGACTTACATAACTCAAATTTCTTAACATAACATTTTCTTTTTTCTTAAGCAAATATCTCTTTTGTATGCTTTTTCTTCTTCTTCTTTTTATCAATATATATATCTACTGGCACAATGTCGTTACCAACATAACATAACGCAACAATTCAACATGACATACATACTCTTATTAATAAGGCATTATTTGGGATTTTTGGGGATGACCAAGAGGATCTCGGGTGGCTTATTTGATGGAACTGCCTACTCTCGGCACCGGGTAGGGAATGGATAGGACGACGTATTTCTGACCTTGACATCAATACCCTCCTTCAACCGAGGATTTTGTAGAGGATGGTCATGACCATCCACCTCAGTTCTAGTTTTATTAGAACCCACTCTCTGTGTTTTTGCCTTATTTGGTGGCTTTCGTATGGAATTTCTCACAGAATTAGTATGCAAGAACTGAGAGCGAAAACTATGCCCATCTCCGAGTGTCATTATTCAATTAGTAAAGATTAAAAATTCCTTACACTAACCTTAGAGCACCAGTAGACACTCTACTCTCATCTTACGTATCTTTTGGTGGATCTACTAGAAGATGGTTCACCTGACTCCCTGGTTGCTGTCCAAGGGTTTAGGAGAAGAAGCAATGCTTCTTCTCGACAAACTAAAGATGTCTATCGATTTTCACAGTGGATCCATTGCAAATTCTACATGCAGATGTGTGGTTATACTGGATTTTAAGCTTAGGAATCTACTAAAGAATAAATCTTTAATAAAACCTCTTAATAAAATAATCTAATCTCCCACTTGTTGACAGAAAATTTTTAATTTTTTATGGACTACCCCCATGCCTAAATGTTTGCATGTCCTCATGCACGAATAAAAGAAATAAGGTCGAGTGTATGTGGATAGAAATCACCTAAAACTGGTTCTGAGTTGTCATTCAGCTCATGCTATCACTACAATGCCACACACAATATGCAAAACAATATGCGAAACAATATGCGAAAATGAAATATGATATGTATATATGGTATTTATATATGTATACGTGCTGAGTTTAATGCCTCCAGCTGGGCAACTCATCAGTCACACCTCCTCAAGAAGATGTATCGTTTCGTCAACAGGAGAAGGTTCCTGGGCAAAGAATGGTTTGAGGCACTAGGCATTAACCATAAAAACGTGTCCAAATTTTGAGTCTCTAATTTAGACTGCCCCGTTAGGATACTGTTACGACTCGATCCCAGATCCCTATAGAACCCGAGATCTGTCTACCTTGACTAATCTCAAGACCTAGTCATCCAACGAGAAATAACCAAAAGCAAGAAATAATTCACATTCACACATGCAATATAACTAAGCAAAAAGAAAACAAGAGATAGTAAAAGAAAAGAGCGAAAAGTCTATTGATATTACAGGCCATCACAACTACAACAGAGAAAAGTACAACAGAAAAATAACTGAAACAATATTATATAAAATGAAATACTCACTACTACAATAGAAGCTAAGGAAATAGTAAGAAAATGCAGCTAAGGCTGGCCTCGATTGGGCCCAGCTCCCTCTGCAATCGGTGGTGCTGGCTGCTAACTCCCAAACCTAGACAAGGTTATAAAATTTTCAGAGTCAGCAAACACTGAGTAGAGTGGTAATTTAGCCATTTATATGTAATTGAGACAAGTTATAAATTAATCAATTAAGTAACTATCCATTTTCATTTAGTTCAACCAAGTACTTCTAATTCGTTGTTCCTTTATTCACTTAAAACATTTCTTGATCTGGCCTATTCCTCATGGGAATGATCTTGATTGAAATTTTCCATGATGTAGGAGGTATATGTGGTGTTCTCTTGGCCGGGAGAGTCCCCCATGGTAATCCTACACCCAGTCAACTACCCCGAGGTCATGGTAGCAACGTAGCGGTGACTACAGCACGTGTGATAAACACACCGGTAGCTATCCTACACTGGCATGCAGTCATTCATTTTCCCTAGCAGGTATGCCTAAAGGTACAGCACGGAACAGTATAGGGCCTTACCCTCTCAGAACAAAACAGAACAGAACAGGGGTCTCGCCCCTCCACAGTCCGCGTACCCTCATTTGACTATCTCGGTTTGCCCAGTGGGCCTAACAAGAGTCGGTGTAGGGCGGCTAGTCCTAACCCCAAGCCCCCTGGGGTGGCTAGCTCCCTCCCTACACTAAGTAGCTCACCTAAGGACCACGTACATGAGGGCCAAACAGAGTCGATGTAGAGTGTCTAGGATTGACCCTAGGCTCATCCCAACGGGTGGCTAGTACCCCTCTACACTAAAGGGACAGTGGCTCTCCTTGGTACCGCGTACACAAGGGCCAGCTCACTTCCTGTCTATAGGAGTTTTCCTACTAATTTCCTGCAGGGTTCATGCGGGTATTCCTTTCATTTCGTATTCCAAACTTTCAGATTTCTCTATTTACATTTCCATTTCCATTCTTAAAATAGGTAGCTCGTGATTTTCTAACTAACAAGGCATTAAATTAAATGACCAGTATATTTGAAGTTTTACAGGCATCTCAATAAACAGTGTAGCTCAACCATACTCATTTGTTCCTGCCCTAGGGTTCATTCTCATCCTAGGGTTCTACATGTATCTCAAGTATATAGTATAGCTCAACCATATTCATCTGTTCTCGCCCTAGGGTTCATTCTCATCCTAGGGTTTTATATGTACCTTAAGTATACAGTATAGCTCAAGCATATTCATCTGTTCCTGTCCTAGGGTTTATTCTCATCCTAGGGTTCATTCAAGTTATTCTAAGCATGCAGTTCCATTATTTAAATCATAATATTAATGTAAAGCACTCTACCGGCAAACACGGGAGGAATGGGGGCTCGGATCGTAGATCCCATCGCCTCTGCGGCTCCCGCGTACTCGACTGGCTGGAGACCTATACAATTGATCATCCGCATCAAACGAGTCCAAAACCATATACAAGTGACACTAACTCATAGAGAGACTCAAGCGAAAAACAATGGTACTTTGTTTGTGGAAATCCGATTCCGTTTAGACCCTAAACGGGTCAAAAACACTCACACTATCCAAAATCAGACGTCTGGGTCTAGTCCTAGACGTCTTAAAAGACGTCAATACTCACTCTGGGTTTCCTGTGGCTACCTCGGACATCTGGACACTTTCGCAATCGTCTAAGGTGAGTTCCAGACGTTGGACCCTCCTTCCGGTTGTCTGGAGGTACTGTCAGATGTCTGGTGACGTGTCTAGACGTCTAAAAGCACCTCGAAGGGTGCACCCCGTGCCTTTCCAATGCTCTGCACCTGCGTACACACGTGTAGAGCTAAATAAGGCTGGACAAAATCCATACAATGAGGCTTTCATGACAGTAACCGCACAAAAGCATGTACCTTAGCACTGAGCATGCTTTCAGACATCCGGCTTCAGCTTCGGACGTCCTTCTGCTACTCTAGACATCTGGGAGATTCTCCAAACGTATGATACTGGAAAATATCCAGTACGTAGAACTTCTCCAATGAGCTCGCCTGTAGGAGCTGCGGCAGTGCCTCTAGTGGCTGCATGAGGCCAAGGCTCCTACTCGTAAGCTCCTCCTCCTCACCTGCGCCCTCGACTCCTCCCACACGAGCTCCTCCGAGCTCCTGCAGCTCCCTCGCGAGCTCCTCCTCTCGAGCTCCTCCCACGCTCCTGCTCCCCTCTCCTCCTCCTCCGCGTCCCATCTCTCTCTCTTCTTCCTCTCCTCTTGCTGCGCTAGAAGGAAGGGAGGAAGGTGAAGGACGGAGGTGGTGGCTGGTGGAGATGGATGGAGTGGAATGGGGGTGGGGGTTAAATAGGAGAGGGTTAGGGTTTGGGGTGAGGAGAGAGAGGTGAGTGCGCATGCAGCACACGCGCGGAAAAGAAAGAAGGTACGGTTCTTCTACTTTCAGATGTCTGACCCTTCATCCAGATGTCTGGACATATGTCTGACGGCTCATCCAAACGTCTTAAACAACCTAAAAGGCAACGAGTCATTTTAGATACGGGTGGACCACCAGAAATGGCCCAGTCAACTTGGACTTGAGCTTTCTCGCAAAGAATTTGAGTCGGGAGTCAAACAACCATACCTACTAGTTAGGTGTGAACTCCTCCCTCCAGATGTGTCTATCATGGAAATCTTTTGTCTTGTCCTTGTATATTTTTGCATTCTCGTAAGCTTCCCACCTAATCTCCTCTAACTCACTGAGCTGGAGCTTCCTTTCATAACCTCCAGCCTCGAGGTTAAAATTACACTTCTACACTGCCCAAAAAGCACGATGCTCCAGCTCCACAAGAAGGTGATAGGCCTTTCCATACACCATGTAGTATGGAGACATTCCGAGCAGGGCCTTATATGCGGTCTGATATTCCCATAGTGCATCAATCAACCGATCGGATCAATCCTTCCTATCAGGTCTAACCATCTTTTGAAGAATAAGCTTGATTTGACAGTTTGATACTTCAGCCTACCCATTGGTCTGTGGGTGATACGGGGTAGCAATACGTTGTCGCACCCTATATTTCTTCAATAATGACCTAAAATGGGCATGGATGAAGTGGCTTCCCCCATTGCTTATCAGGGCATGGGGAACTCTGAATCTCGCAAAAATGAATTCCCGGACGAAGGATATAATAGTCTTATGACCAACTCATCTTGCTGGGATAGCTTCTACCCACTTTGAGACATAGTCTACTGCAAGGAGTATGTATTCAAAGCCATGCGAGTTCGGGAAGGGGCCCATAAAGTCGATGCCCCAGACGTCGAACACTTCTATGACCAGAATGGATTGGAGAGGCATCATATCTCTCCGGGTCATAGAACCGACTGCTTGGCATCGCTTACAGCACTTGGCAAACTCGTGTATATCTCTAAAAATGGTTGGCTAGAAAAACCCGACTACAAAATCTTTGCAGCAGTCTTTCGACCAGAGAAATGTCCTCCACAAGCATCGCTGTGGCAGAAGGATAGCACACTAGAGATTTCCAAATTAGGGACACATCTACGGATGATCTGATCAGCCCCAATGCGACAGAGCAATGGGTCATCCCAAAAATAGAATTTAGCCTCTGATATAAAAATGAGTTTTTGATCCTTGGATAATCCCACAGGTAGCCTACCTGCGATAAGATAGTTTTTTATATCAGTATACCAAGGAAACTCAACAGAGTTGATAGATAATAGAGACTCATCTGGAAATCGGTCAGATATCGGTGAGGAGTACAAAATATAGTCTGGGTCTAGTCGAGACAATTGATCCGCCACAACATTATGTGCTTTGGCCTTGTCGTGGATTTCGACATTGAACTCTTGCAAAAGAAGGACCCATCTGATAATGCAGGGGTTGGCGTCCTTTGCCAACAAATGCCGGAGGGCGGAATGGTCAGTGTAGATAATAACTTTGAACCCGAGCAAGTACGACATGAATTTCTCCAACCCGAATACCACAGCTAACAATTCTTTCTCAGTAACTGTATAGTTACGTTGAGCCTCATTCAGCATTTTGCTAGCGTAGTATATTACGAATGGATGGCACTCCTGACGCTGGCCAAGAATGGCTCCGACAGCAAAGTCGGAGGCATCACACATCATCTCGAAGTCGAGAGACCAGTCGGGAGGTTGGAGAATAGGTGCACTTGAGATAGCGCTTCGCAAGGTCTCGAAAGCACTGAGACACGAGGACTCAAAATCAAAGGGCGTGTCGATTACCAGAAGATTCATTAATGGACGAGCAATTTTCGAGAAATCTCGAATGAATCTTCGATAGATCTGACATGCCCTAAGAATGATTTGATTTGCTTAACTGAGCTAGGTGGAGGTAATTGCGAAATTATTTCAAACTTAGCTCGATCGACCTCGAGTCCATTAGAGGAGATCCTGTGACCTAGTACGATGCCATCCCTCACCATAAAATGGCTTTTCTCCCATGAAAGTATTATGTTAACCTCTATACATCTCCTCAGGATCTTTGTGAGGTTATCAAGACAAGACTAGAAATTATCTCCAACCATGGAGAAGTCGTCCATGAACACTTCTATGCAGTCCCCTATCATGTCTGAAAAGATGGCCATCATGCATCGCTGAAAAGTAGCTGGTGCGTTGCAGTGGCCGAAAGGCATCCGCTTAAAAGTGAATGTTCCAAAGGGACACGTAAAAGTCATCTTGTCTTGATCTTCTGGGTTGATTACAACTTGATTGTACTTGGAGTATCCATCCAGAAAGCAAAAGAAACTACACTTGGCTAGCCGTTCTAGAATCTGATCAATAAAGGGTAAAGGAAAATGATCCTTTTTGGTAGCCGAGTTTAGCTTCCTGTAATCAATGCAGACTCGCCAAGAAGTCGTAGTGCGGGTCGGGATGGATTTGCCCAATTCATTTTTTATTACAGTAAGTCCCGCCTTTTTGGGCACTATCTAAATGGGACTCACCCACTGGCTGTCAGAAATAGGATAGATAATGCTTACATCCTGCCATTTAATGATCTCTTTCTTGACAACATCCAACATATTTGGATTTAGGCATCTCTGAAGTTGTCTCGATGATCTCACCCCTTCATCAGTGTAGACGTGGTGAGTGCAATATGAGGGGCGAATTCCGTGGAGATTAGCGATGCCCCACCCAATAGCAGCTCTATGTGCTTGCAGAACGGAGATCAACTGGTGTTCCTGATCCAGAGTCAAGTGAGCACTAATAATCACGGGATGTCTTACTTTCTCCCAAAAACACATACTTGAGCGAATTAGGTAAGGGCTATAACTCTAGTAGCGGAGGGTGGGGAGGGGGTTTATGCGAGGGAGGAGAGGAAGAAACAATGGAAATTTGCTGATCCTGACTAATGAAGAATCCGTCTGCAGTTGTCATGTAATCCTGCCTTAAGATATCAGTGCTGGATAGGACAGGATAGTCAGGATCAGGGGTGTTAGGAGCAAATGAACACCCATAACAACCAGGTCCATGGGATGAAATTTGTATGTCATTAGTCTCAGTCCTGTGTGGATCGCGATCTAAGACCCTTGATAGTGAAGATGAATGTGTCATTGGGTCACTGCAGAGGAGCCCAATGTTCCCACAGAAAGCTGAATCTTCATCTTCACTATCCTTCTCGATCAAATCACAGTCAAAGTTCTTTGATGCCTTGAAAATGTCCAGTCTAAGCTTTTCGTTCCCCAGGGTAATCTCCATGCACCTTGATGCACAGTCGATGCTTGTGTAGGCGGTGGAAAAAAATGGGCGACTTAGAATAATCGGTGCATCACGGCGATTAGGAGGAACCTCCATATCGAGAACAAAAAAGTTCACTGGAAAGCAGAATCCTTGGACTTTTATGATCACATTTTCAACCAGCCCCCTCGGCGTTTTTATCGATCGGTCAGCCAACTGTATGGTAACCAAGGTGGGCTTTAACTCCCCAAATCGAAATCGATCAAATGCCGTAGTGGGAGTTAGGTTGATGGACGACCCCAAATCAAGAAGGGCCCTATCAAAAGGGGAATCTTGCAAAAAGAAGGAAATTAGTGGTGTGCACGAGTCCTTCTTTTTAGGCGGTAAGTTACCTAAAATAACTACACTACCTTCCTCAGATAATATCGCTTGTCATCCGATTCTCTATTGTCGCTTCGGAGTATAGTAGTCCATAAAGAACCTAGCAACAGCAGGGATGTGATCTATTGCTTCGAGGAGAGGGACCTGAATGTGAACTTCCTTGAACATAGATTTCAGGTCCTCAAAATTCTACATGTCCTTTTTCCCTGTTGAATCTCGCGTTAGGGTTGCGGGAAAAGGGATGAGAATTTCAAGGTCTAGGGGCTTCTTTCCTTTATCTAATGAAGATGGCTTGTGAGAGGAAGGGGGTTGTGCACCATCTCGTGGTAGAGCGCAGGAAAAATCATTACCCACTTGCCTAAGTAGCAGGTCCTGTGTAGTCTTTTTGCTCCTTAAGGTGACAGCTTTTGCATTGGCGTGCTGTCCATGCAGGAGCAAAGGAGTGGGTTGGTCTAGATACATAGTGTTTGGCAACAGAGGTAGGTGGTGCGGGAGGTGCTTGCATAACAGCTTGTGCTTGCCCCTGTGGTGATTGGAATCTAGGCGGGGCACCCTGATTCTGCACATATCTCAGGTTTGGGATGGTTAGGAGGGCAAAGCTCCCAGTGATCTATGCTCTTGCATCATCTGGTTTTGCATGTTCTGTATGCTCTGCATTTGGTCAGCCATTGCCTTCATTATTTGTAGGTTGTCATGAGTAGATTTATGAATTGATGCCTGCAATTCCTCCTTTAGAGACTCCAAAGGATCGGCTCGCTTTGGAGTATAGTTGGCAACTTGGTGTAGTGGATGATAGATAGAGTGTGTTTATTGTTGCTGAGATGGGAATGGCTGCTGCCTCGGATATGTGTTTTGCGCATTCCCTTATTGTTTGGTCTGGGAGTGTGGAGCTTGACTCGGTCTCTGTGGGTTATTAGACCAAGAGAAATTGGGATGTTGGCACCAACCAGGGTTATATGTTTCAGAATACGGTTGTTACGCCCATAACCCTGAATAGCATTGACATCTTCGTAGGCCGAAGATGTCTCATATGCTAATTCATCGAAAGAATACACACTTGCATCTGCATGTGTGCATAACCCTGATTGTACAGTGCCAGATCCATATTGTTCGCGGGTTCCTGGTATGCAGGATCCCGCGGAGATGGATAGAAAACATTCTGAGTGAACGGATATGTACGAGCAGAGGGGGCTCGGGATGCTTGAGAGGAGTAAGATGCAGCAGTGTTGCCAGAAGATTTAGATCTTGTTCGCATTAATTCATCAAGCTTCTTATCGAGCAGATCCACCTTGTCTAGCTTTTTGGTGATAATGTCCATGTTGGCTCGGGAAAACTCGGCTTGAGCTTTGTGGACATTAACTCGTTACTGTCTAGGTCACTGGAACTAGTTCATTGAGGTGGTGTTCATCTAGTTCTCTTCTAAGGACTCGAACAGTTCAAATGCGTTGTTCTCATCCATAGCGAGAAAATTTCTACCGCTAAATGCATCAGCCAGGTACCGATGTGTGTCATCCAGCCCATGGTAAAATACTTGAGCGAGGTGCCATTTGGGTACACCATGGTGTGGGCACTTCTTGAGAAGATCGTGGAATTTGTCCTAGGCATCATGCAGCTTCTCTTCAGGGCCTTGGGAAAGGTCGTGATCATGTGCCTTATATCATTTGTTCGACCGATCAGGAAGAACTTTTGGAGGAATTCACGACGTAATTCCTCCCTGTCTCTAATTGGCCTCCCGATGGTCTTGAACTAATAAGCAGCTTTATTGTTGAGAGAAAAAGGAAAAAGCTTCATGAGAACAATTCCAGTATCTATATTCCTTGGTTGAACTGACTCTGCAATCCGACTCAAGTCTTAGAGGTGCTGGAAGGGATCCTCATTTGAGTTCCATGGAAATGAATCTGAATTAGACTTATGATATTCGGCTTTAACTCGAATGCGTCTCCGCCTGCGGGAATCCGGACCTGAGGTGATATGATTGTTGCTGCCGAATCGTAGAAGTCCTGTAGTTGTTCTTCGTGTGGTGGATGCTGCATTCTGTCAAGTGTTGTGAGAATCCGATCGATGCTCTACTCATATTTTTGTTCCGTTTCCTCGACCTTGGCTTCAAGATGAGCCATTGGGTCCTGATTCTTAGGGTCCTGATGAACTCAAGGACCGAGATTAGCCATCTTAGCTAATCGGATGGAAGAAGGTTGAGAAGAGAGGTCAGGTGAAAATTGCCTTTTCCTCCTTGGGTTTGGCTCCCAAGGTCCCGCAAGTTCAGGTCTTAACAATCTTCCTCCTTGCATACACCAACTCAAAGGGTTGGTGTAGTCAAGCAGAATAAGGCTAAGACCTTGTTAATCAGAGTGGTCCTTTAGATCAGATGACCAGATTTTTCGTTTAAGTTTGTGTGATTAAAAATTCGGCAAGAGACCGACTGTAAGGAATTCTCGCCTCTCATGCTACCCCAGCCAGTCCGGTTACGAGGGGACTACGAGGAAGGTTCTTCTTTCGGCTTTCATCTCCGGTTTCGTTACCCCACAATTGCGATCATTTGATGCTATCCTGCAGGCTTAGTCACCAGGTTTTGCAAAAGAGGTTGGAGCTACCCAGTAGCTTCAAGCCAAATGCAGGTTATTTGATGTATTTTTGTGAATTTTTAACCTATTTCTTTAATTTAGTAGATGGTGGGTGGTCCACAAGATGACTCGCCTCACCAACTAACTTTTGGGCACATCGGAGTCCAAGTTAGTCTATGTGGTCCTATTGGCTCATGCACTTCTAAGTTCTTTTTCAAATTGAAGACCACAATTCAAGTGTATACTCTAAGTCAAGATCGAATCCAAATGATTTGAAATTTGGTAAAAAGATTCCTTTTTCAATAACCCTTTCAGAGAGTATTTTTCCAAAATTTTCACTATTTTCAACAATTAGTTATAAATTTTTAACTAACCAGAGGTCAAATTTGGAATTTAGACCTTATTTTGGTTTTTCTATTGGAAATAATAACAAATATGCTCCAAAAATTTTGTAAAAATATGATATTGGAAGATAATTTGATTATCTTTCACACCCCACAAATTCTGAATAAATATGATTTGTATGTTAGTCAGAATTGATTTCTAAAGTTTATAAAAGTTCTCTTTTCAAGCAATCTGACTATTATGTACTCCACGAATTTTCAAAAATTCCATAGAAAAAATTTATTTTTAAAAAATTGGTGTTGGAAAGATAATTTAAGGATCTAATTCCACTCCAAATATCAAGATTTTTGGAGCATTAGAAGCACAACTATTGAATTTAAAAGATGACACTTACTTTTTGGCTAAATTTCTAATAAGAATGTGTGCACCTGATTTCCGTAGCACTCTCTTTTCCTCGTTCGCCACTTTGTGTCATTGTTCCTGCACACAAAATACTATATTAGAGATAAAATCAAAAGTTTCCATGCCTCCCCGGCAACGACGCCAATTTGTTCGTGGCGTAGATCGCATAGAAAATTAGCACGTTGTAGTATAGCGCGAAGTACGTCTCAAGAAAATAAATTAACAGAACTTGGTGAGTCCCAGTCGATCACAGGGAGGCAGAAAACACTTTTGATTTCATACGTTGTTCCAAATATAAATGCTAAATAGTATAGACACAATATATATAATAATCAAGAGTGTGAACATGAATTGTATACATATAACTAGACAAATTCTAACATAAATGTAAACTACTTATGTAATAGAACGAGGGCACCATGGGTGGTTCATGGTGGCCTTTTGAAGAGGTTGGGAAGAGCAGCAACAATCCGTCGGGGTGGCCCAATGGATGCTTTAGTCGGAGGTGTAGAGATGGATGTAGAGAAGACGGGAAGAAGAAGAAGAGAGAGTGAGGTTGAAGGAGGAAGAAGAAGAAATAAGACAATTGCCTTTCAAAGGGGGCCCTTAGGCCTCTTTTTATAGCTTTAGTGAAGAGCAATTAAGGTATTTGGCCCCTTAAATCCATGCAAATGCTTTAGATTAATCTGATACGTTGATCAGGAGATCAATGGCCCTAATTAAGCCTTCTAAATCCTTCTTTTATCCTCGGTTTAATCTGGTGCTGCCACATGGTAGCCTATGTGCCCTCGAATCAAGATCAGACGGTTCAGCTCACCTGCACGCCCGCTGCTTCATTTCTCACTTCGCCGCTCATCGCTTTTGAGTGCCCGATTGTCAACTGTCTGATCTTACGATTGGACGGCTTAAATGCACACTCAATCGCACCTTTAAATCCTAAAGTGTGAGCACGCGAGTCTCCGCATGCATCGTCGCACGTGTTCTTGATCCAGCGCCTCCTCGCCCACCACCCGTTCACGCCTCCTCTACTTGATGCTGATCCGATGGTTGAATTTCATCTGCAAGTGCGCCCCTCCTGATTTCACGCAAGGCACCGCTCGAATGTGCACCCATTGTCCCACGAAGGGACCCCTAACCAATGCGCTACTCCCATGCATTTATTGCGTTAAGGTTTTGTTGGTGAGCATTCTTAGTCGTTTGATGGGAATCCAATGGTCGAGATCTCATCCTCATCTGATGATGCGACTGAGGGCGGGTGGCGTGGCTGCATTGCAGCCATTGGATGACGAACCAATAGCCTGTGGTTCTCCTTTCTAGATTGCGGTGAGGAGAGGGGCAGCTGCGATGGTGCCACGTGGTACCATCGTGGTCGTCCATCTTCTTCTCCTTGTATCTGATGATGTAGGCCTTCGATTAAGTTGATTTCTGTGCCGTTGGACTGCGAACGTCGATCTGGATCCATCAGTGTGAGTGGATTTGTCATCTGAGATCTGGATATTCTTCAATTTCCCTTTGGCTCCTGCTTCTTCTACAGATCCCTAGAGTGCTACGGGAGTCTGATTGGTGCGCTCTTGGAAGCGTTGGACTCCCATCGTTATTCCGAATAGATCCTTAAGGTTGGATCGATCATCCGTAGCCCTGGATTACCTGCAATTAATAATACCTCTTACATAGCACATTATTATGTTTAAAACATATAAATCATCTAAGATGCAACTTACGATGTGTATGCATGCAGAATACCCATGTGAAGCTAGGTTCTACCTTAATTCAGGCGAATTAGGGTTTATGATTGCTGTGCAATCAACTACCCCATAACTTCTACTTTCCTTTGATTGACCAACTTCGCCGGCTCCGACCTCCTTGCACACGGCCTCCTCCGTGAGTGGGTCCCTCATGCACTGGACCTCACAAGAGTGTGCCCGATCGTCGCGTCCTCCATCACACGACTTTGTGACCTCTATGTTCGCATGACTTCGAACTCCTCGCATGCCCTCCATCCAGCCTCCATTTTGATCGATCAACTTTGGTTCTATCTCGGTACATTCTAAACCTTGGATACATCCATCCCTTTGGATTTTTCTTGTGTTTAAAATGCGCTTTGACTTACTTGCACTTGTTTGATCTTGTTTTCATGTTTATTTCTTGCAAAATCTTGTAGCATACGTGAGTTTATCATCCGGTCAAACACCTTTTTTTTCTGATCTGAGGTCTTTTGGTCGACCAAACCCCTTGGTTGATCGACCAAATGTTTGATTCTTTTTTGGTCGACCAGTAAAAATTTTTGATCGACCAACTGTGTTTTCCAGCACCATATCATGGCACCAAAATGTCCACATGGCTCTTCTAGTCATCATGATGATACTTTCGATCGCTTTTTCATTACCGAGGCCTCTCGTGATCGTTTCTCACTGTTTGTGAAATTCTCTCCACATGTTGGTAGACCGGTTGATTTCACTTATTTCGAGTCTATTTTCCCTGGAATCCATGAGAAATTTGCATACCATTAGATTTTACATTTATTTGAGTAGAACTTTTATGCGGCTTCCAAACATAGTCGCATTCCCGATGTTGATCCCATGGCCTGTCACCTATTTTATGCCAATCTCAAAGATATAGGTGAAGGCTCCAACATCGAGTTGACCTCGAACATCTACAGGATAGAAGTTCTGGTCAATGCAGACGTTTTGATGGAGATTCTTGGTTGTCCTTCTGTTGGACCTACTTTTCTTGAGTTGCATCAGCAAACTCAGTCTGATACTATCAAGGAGACCTTGCCCACTCCCTCTCATTTTGACTTGGGCCATCCTGCCAAGTCACCCTTTTTCCATCATTTGCCTCGCTTTCTGAACCGTATTTTCTTGTGGAACTTTATGTCCAAGCCTACATCTTTTGAAAACTACCCTGGTATAATGCCGATCACCCTCTATGCCTTTATGAAGAACAAGTAGTTCAATTGGAACCATTTGATTCTTTATCTCATAAGTAAACCACCTAGCAGCTCCTTCCAATTTGGGACATTTCTGTCTCATATCTTTCTCCATTTCAGTGTACCCATGGACGTAAATCATAAACAGTTTATCACTCGTGTCTCCATTTTTGATAAACTCACTTATGTAAAGATGGAGCAAGCACAGGGAGCTCGTGATGAGGGTGCACCATAGGAGCAGCCCACTGTACCTCCTCCGTTCCCACCTTATGAGCACTTCACTGCAACATGTCCACCTCCAGTGAGACCATCACCATCTTTCTATGACCAGTACTGGAGTCACCTGGACAGACAGATTTTAGGCAGGTATTTTGTCACTATTCAGGATGTGACCGCTAGTATTTCTTTGATGATGCATAGGCAGAGAGAGACAGACATGGTTATGATGAGGCATGGGCATCAGGTATCAAAATACCTGAATGCTCAGAGTTAGTTTTTGGGTAGACTTGGAGAGTCTGTTCATAGCATTCAGTAGCAGCTTCACCGACCTCGACCTCATCATTTTACTACCATGCCTTCTGCAGCACCTCCTCCTCCTCCTCCTACTTCATCAGCTTCACCAATAGCACCACCAGCTAACCAGTAGATCACTCCTCCTCGCAGGACATCCAGGCATTCGACACCACGTTCGTTAGCTCAGTGACACCTTTTCCTTGGTCAACCTACATCTTCTGAGAGATCAGACTCACTGGATCTCGAGCTAGATACTGATCTTAAGAGCACCATGGATGCATTTATGGCATCATTAGATGATTAGTTGTTATATTTTCTTTCATTTTTGGCATGTATCAATTTATTCTAGACTCTTTTATATGTTATCTTTTCTAGACATTTTGTTATGATGTTGCATGAATATTATCTCCAGTTTTATATTACTACCTCTCTCAATGATCTTATATTGATGCTTATAATACTTGTTTAAGGGGGAGTTAATTGTAAAATAACCAGCCGCACTCTTACTTTTTGTTGAAACAAAAAGGGGGAGATATTATGCAAAGTTATTTTCAAATTCATAATTATAATTTTGTTACCAAAAAGGGGGAGAATGTAAGCACCTCTGTTTGGATGCACCAAAATTATGTTTATTGCTAAGAATGACATTTCAGGACTATCTTGGATTGAAGCCTCTATTCAAGACAAAAGTTCAAATAGTTGCTGATGTGCGTCATTTTTATTTATTGGAGTTTAGGACTTTATTGTAAGAAACCTCAAATAAAACTCAAAAATGATTTTTTCGTGTATCTTTTCAAAATCAAATTTTAGGGTTATTGATCGACCAGACTTATTAATTGATTGACCAAAACACTTTGATTGACCAACCTACTTACTTGATTGATCAAATCAGTCCATCTCAGGAAGTTGAGAAAAATCCTCTTGATCGACCAATCAAGCTAATTGATCGACCAACAAGTGATTGACCAACATTCTTAATTGATTGACCAAAGTACTTTTTGATTGAGCAATTAACCTTAATTGATGACCAATTTTGTTTCCTATTCAAGCAAAACTTTTTGTATAAATAGAGGTCGTACGCATCTCATTCACATACAATGTTTAAATAGAAACACCAATCAAAAATAGATTTTCCTGTGCTTATTGCAAAAGGCTTTCACGTCTCGTTCTTCATGCTCTTCGAAAGCACGACACCTCGAACCTCTGCGAAAAATCAGTTTGATCATTTATTGAGGTTCCATAGAATTCATTTTATTGTTATTCTATTTTATTGTTTTGAATTACAGATCCCAAGTCTGTTCGAAAGATCCGTGGTTGTTGCTTTTGCTTCTCTTCAGGATAAAAGAGAAGGGTTTGTAAGAGGTTGTGCCACCCTTGTTCAAGTGGTGTGAATAGTGGATTGACTAGCTTATACTAGTTAGAAAAATCCTAAGGTAGGAGGCTTATGTAGTGATTTTTATCCTGATTGGGTTTCCACTATAAATCAGGTGTACTCTGTACATGAATCTCTGTTGCCTTATTTTTTAATCTGACTCATATTTTTTAAAGCAATACTATTCACCCCTCCCCTCTAGTATTTAGTTGCAATCCACAGGATATTCTCCAACCCTAGGTCTTGGGGAATATATTGTGGAATGAGTATACATTTGGTTATTTCTCATTAGACAACTGGGTCTTGGGGTTCGTCAAGGCAAGCTGTTCTCAGGTTCTATAGGAAGCCGAAAATGGGTCGTGACATACAAACTCATTAAGAGGATTACACGATCGCAAATAAAGAAATGTCAAAAAAAAGAGAAATTCAGGTAATAGGGTGTACATGTGGACAATTCAGCAACTAAATTGTGTTGGGAATGTGCATAAGTAAATGAACATGTGTTTCACATATATTAGGAAAGGAGACTGATTGCATCACAATTTTATAAAATATTTTTTCTTATTTTTTACTACTTTTGAATTTTTTTCATATTTTTATTTTATATTTTTTATATTTATTACAAAGTAGGAAATAATTTAATTTCTATAATTTTTGATGTAGGAGAGAGAAAATGAGAAAAAATTTGGCTAATGTTAGGATCAAATGAAAGAACATGAGACAGGTGGGTCGTGAAGAAAGATACAAGAAAAAAGAGAAAAGGAAAGAGAAGAAAAAAAGAGACCCCTCTCCTTATTTCTCTCTCAGCACACATGTACCAAAGAAGAAGTCCACTCAAGGCTCTGTTTGGCTAGGCTAGCGGCAAAATAATGAAAAAATGTCTAGTTGGGTTTTTAGGTTGGGGAAAAAGGGAAGAAATAACAAGGAAAGTGACTTATCACTGTTCCTAAATAAATATTGGGCAAATATTCTCATTTTTAATGGGATTTGAAGTACTTATTCCTATTTCAAGTTGCCAAAAAGATTGGTTAGACATTGGAGCTCAATTTGCTTGACTCAATAGAGTACAAAGAGAGAGAGAGAAGAGAGTATTGAATTGAGTCATGCAAACCAAGCTCTAGTATTATATAATACCTTGAACTAGCTCAATTTGCATGTATTGGAGCCCTAACCCATGCCTTGCACACCTTGACACATGGTGCAACATGATTGGTTAGTGCATGCAGCTTTGGATCAGCATCCGGATCGCAATCGAGTGCCCCTTTCCCACCCTCGATGGAGCCCATCGTGACTTGCGAATACAAGGGAAGGAGGGGGAAGGAATCTCTCTCTCTCTCCTTTCCCTTTATCACGAACGCTCTTTCTCTTGCACGATTTCTCATGTTTTCGCATAGGATTTAATGCCGGAGAGATGGGATGACGTCATGAAACCATAAGGTACTTATTTGTAGGCCCTATAGGGATGGTTTAAGTCTCAAGATATACTTGGATTATGGCAAAATATCCTCAATTCTGGTTCACATGCACCTATGTCCACCTTTAACGTGTTTCACACGTAACTTTTGCTACACAACTCAAACTTTTACGAAATTAGTCTCGTTAGAAAGATTATAATGAAAGGAATCCAAAGGTATGTGACAAAACGTGAGTAGGGTTATTTAATTAGGTGGAATTAGCATCGAAATGTCTATACTGATAGTGATTACCTACAAGCAAATCTACATCAATTTATTAAAATTTATTAACTTTGACTAGATCAACCTTTAAGATTGTCAATTTTAAGACCTAGGGTCGAAGACAGGGAGGCAGTTTTCGAATTAATTGATTTTTACGTGATTTCTAGAAATGCATCAATTCCTTTCGCTTATTAATTTGGTTTTTTCTTAATTTAAGATTTTTTTGGATAGTCTTGTCCTTGAGGCACACCCTCAAAATTGGTCCTTAGCTACACGCCAAAAATCATGTCAAAAACGGTCTCACTACCTACGAGACCATGTACCTGCAGGTTAAGAGTTATCTTTTCTATTTTTTTTTGTCTTTTCCTAATCAACAAAAGAAAAGAGAATAATAAAATAAAGGAAAGAAAATGCGGAATTGAAATGCGAAAACGAAATGAATGGAAATACTTAGCTTATTTATAGATTTGTATATGTGTGTGTGTGTGTATATATATACACACTATAATATATAATAGAGAGGGGGGAATTTGAATCAAAAACTCAATGGATGTAGCGCGAATTAGTGCACTACAAGAATATTCAATATTGCTGACCATTGAAAACGGTTGTCAATGTGAAAATAATGGTCGAGAAATAGGGTCGAGGAATGTACTATCACTATTGAGTTTTCTCGACCGTTCTAGAACAATACTGTCTGGAAAAAAATGGACCACCACTTAATGTGTGGTTGTTTCTCTCGCCTGTTTTCAACAATTTATAAAGCTTTTTCTTGACTGTTATAAATAAACCGTTGATATAAATATCTACATTGACCAATATTTAGGCAGTCGAGTAAGATCGTATTCTCGACCGTTTGTTAATAACGGATGAGAATTTTACTATTGCCATCCTTAGATGATAGAGAATAATAATATTCTCGATCATTCTTATCAAACGGTCGACAAAATAAATAGTCTCATCCATTTTCAAATGGTCGAGACTATTAATATTGTCAACCGTTGTTATCTAACAGTCGACAATAATAATATTCTCATCTATTTTTAAACATTCGATAATGCCTTGTAATTTTGGTCGCGTACTATTCTCGTTCGTTGGAAAGCGGTTGACAATAGTTGCAATTTTTTTTTAAATTAATGTTTTTAATTATGTGGAAGACCTACAGAAAACTAAAAATCCTATAAAAATATAATCATTCACACAACTTAAAACATTTGCATCTAATTAAAACACTGGAAATGAAAATAAAAATTTCATATATGTAACAATTTATACAAAGTTCATTACAAACGGTAATGTATATAAAAAATATAATAATTGATGAGTCGATTTTAATGGACTATTATTACACCTAAGTAATTCAATTCTAACATTGTATGTTGGTTAATAATCACATTTGTTCATTAATGGATTGCATGTGTCATTATTTAAGTTTACATTTCTTCTATTGCTTATTATGTAATTATATTTCATGCAGGGGCCCGCAACATCGCACTCATCTTCTCCAATTAATCTACTCTAATAATCGGGAAGAAGAAGGAGGAGGATCAAATGTGGAAAAGAATAGGGGGTGGAAAGATATTTTCCCCCAACAAATATCTCCACCTACGGCCAACTGAACCCAACAGGCATCGGCTAAAATTAGGAAGGGATTTGAAAATCCCTTGATTAGCGTGGAAGAGAGGAGTTAAGAGGAGGGGAGCACAGGAGAGGAGGGTCATCATCTTCCTCCCCCTTGAGGGGATATCCATCAACCGTGCTTGCACTGTGCACCAAGCCTCCCACCGCAAACGCCCTCCCAGCCTGCACTGCGCCACACCATCACCGCACAGCCAAGCCCTCCTCTGCTTGCCCTCATGCACGCCCAGCGCGCTGCAACAGCAGGCCACCCTTCGCCTACCCTTGCATGCCTGCAGGCAGTTCTCCAGTGCTTCCACCACAGGCACGCCCCCTGCACTCCCGCCTGCAGTGCCCCCCCTCCAGCGCCACACCCGTAGTCCACTGCACCCGCCAACTAGCGCACGTAGGCGTTGCACCTCACCTCTGCAGGCGCCTGCGCCCCTTCAGCGCCCTCGCCATCATTGTGCTCCCACTGCAGGCACTTCTCCACTGCAGGGACCCACCACAAGCACACCGCTACAGGCACGCCTGCCTCCGGCACCATCTCCGCTCCAACACCTCCATCATCGCGCACCCGCACCACCGCCTGCCCTTGCACACTCGCAGACACCGCACCCCACAGGCGCTCAACGCCCTTGCACGCCAGAAGCTACTGCAGCTCGCGCCCTTGCGCCTTTTGCCCACAGGCGCCCCTTCAAGCCTGCAGGTCCACAACCGAACCTTCCAGCCGCTGCAAAGGACCACCACCAGCGCCTTGCACGCACGCGAGCCCAGTGTGCAGCCGCAGGCACGCCACAAGCCGTGCGCACACCATGCAGCAGAACCAAACATCGGCGACGCACCTCCACCGTCCAGCCGCCGTCGTCCACCACCGGGCGCCGCGCCACCTCCGTTACGATGCTCGTCCTCTGACGTGCCTCCATCACTCACAGGTCAGCAGAAGACACCTCCTCCATGAGCGCAGAGAAGAGAGAAGGAAAACACTCGGTTTTCCTTCGCATTAAAAATTACCAATCGTGCCATTGCGGAGGAACACTGTTCATTTATTTAATGAATTAAATTATTGAGGCGAATTTTCATAGCTATCCTTCTATTTAATCAAAATTGCTTGCATATGCATATCTCTCATGAATGATTTAATGCATATCTTATGGTGAACAAGCTATATTCGAGAAATTAGTATTTACAGTATTTACCAATATTAAGATCATTATTTTACATGATATTATATAGTGGTGATTTTGCATATGCACCCTTGTATTCTTGATTAATTAGTTGAAGCAAGAAATCATGTTGAAAACACATGCACCAGTTAATAAGCATACCATCGAGATTCCCGAATAAATGAAGCACAACGCACTAGTTTACATAGGCTAATTCCTCCCTGTGGAGATGACCTAACTATTCGTGGTTAGATTCTGAAAATTAAAATGTTTTGAAAAGCGATTTTCTATCACGCGATTAAATACAACACATCATTTTATGTTAAAGTTTTCAACGAAAAGGAAGATCGCTCTTTCAAATGGCGCCGTTGCCAGGGAGGAAACACGCCTATTAATTTTCTCAGGAATTTTATATTATTTTGATGCTATTTTAAAAGCTTTTCTGAATTATTGACATTGGTTCTCTTTGTGTGCACGATTCGAACGACGAATGCGACGAACACGTATGGCGGAGATGATCTTTTTGGTGGACCTTGACGCCACCTAGAGGCCAGCAACAAGAACACGTGGGCCTTGATCTCATGCACTTAGGTTTACAGAGAAGCCTATTTCTGATTTAGTCAGTAGATGTTAGTTTAGATTTAGTTTAGACATTAGAATTTAAGTATTGTCTTTTGGACCCTTGTCGGGTATTTTTGGGAACGTGTTCCCCATGCTTCTTTATTTCTTATCGCTCTTGTATGCGGTAGCGTATTTCGGGAGCGTGTTCCCATTTATTTAGATTATAGGATCATTTGAACTGTTTGAACTGAATTTCGGTTAGTTAGTTAGATTAGGTCTGTTTGTTTATTATTATTATTAAAAAAAAAAATCGAACTGCCTGCTATAAGCTACATATCTATAGGACGACCATCTAGGACTGAATGAGCAGCATCTAGTTTATTTTTACTGCATTGCATACATTGCACGAAGAAAGCTGGAGTAAGATACGTCTTCTCTTGAGCATCAATTACCTGTCATGCATATGCATTGAACCTAAATCTAAGACCACTAAGGTGCTTGAATCAAATTAATTCAGTGGTCACTTTAAAAATTGGGACTGCTAAGAGGTTGAACTTTAAAATCTGTGACTGAAAATTGTGTGCAAAAGGATCCTGTTTGCGAAATTTCAAAAATCAAAACATGATCGTATGTTTGCACACTTGAGACACTGAGCACCTCACACATAAGGTCACTAGATAAATTTCTACCTCTCCTCCTTTGCACCACAAGGGAAGTTAGTCGGAAATCAACAAGCCTATCCACCAAGTTACTTCGGTTCCTCGTGTGTGGGCTCGATTCGAGACTTCCATCCCTTGTGAGTAGGTTATAGGCACCAGCGAAGGTTGGCCTAGGAAGCGTAATTTTTGCAAAACTTGTTTGGCCACCAACTGAACATTTAATTCTAAGACCTACAATCTACTAAAAACATATCCCATTGAATTTGCATTTGCTTTCACAGTAGAACTCTCTAGGAAGTTTCTGCTTGTATTCTGAATTCTTCTAAATCGTAAGAGAGTTAAAATTGTTTTGCTTAAAGAAATGGATCACCCTTACACCTATCAGTTAGATTATCAGAGTCAATACTTCCCATCTTTTAATCAAGATCCCATGCCCCGAGCGTATCCATCCTTTGATGGGTACATTGATAATTCATGGGATCATTCTTATTCTTATCCTAGGAGTACTGGCTTGATAACTCCCACTTTTGAGCAGAGCCTAGGAGAGGGATTTTCCAACCCTGAAATCCCTACTTCCATGCAAACACCCAATCCTCTCACCCTTCATGATTTTTCGTATCGAGGTTGGACCGATACCCCTAGGCAACCAAAGCCTGAAATTGACTATCCTCCCCAACTTGATAATAGTAGCCTCTCCTCTTTTATGATAGAAATGCAAAAATAACAAAAGGAAATGATGGAATCCATGGGAGAGATGTTGAGGAATAGTCAATAGTTAAATGAAGAAATAAGACAACTTAGCTACACGCTTCCCAGTAATTCTAATCCCTACCCATACGACCCAGATCATGAAAATAATTCAGAGAAACCAAATGATAATAGGGATCCAATTTTATGTAGCTATCACTTAGACTCTCCCAATGAGACACGGCCACTAGAGGAGAATGATCATAGTGATTATCCACCTGAGCTATATTGGAGTCAAAAGCAAGGGAAGATGGTACCTCTTGAGGACCTTGACCCCAATGACAGTAGTCTCTTTACCCCTACCAACCCGGGTCAAGGTTGTATTATTCCTATCACTTCCCCTATTGATTATTTGGTGGAATCTCATTCTACCCTTTCTAAGCCTACTCCTGACCCTCCACTTAGGGAATCAACACCTACCATTCAGTATCCTAAGGATTTAAATGCACCTAATCAAGGTGACCCTAACGGAATGGAGGATGAATTAGATCAATTTTGGTCTCAGGGATATGAAGAGTCTAATTCAGAAAACGAGGATGCCCCAATAGAGGAACCTAGACTGAAAATCTGGAGTGAATCACAAGGGAATTATTTATTATTTAAGGATTTACCTCCAGAGGATAGAAATAATATGGTAAAATCCAGATTTCTCCCTTCTTTTGAGAGTCATCCTCCATCAAAATAGGAGTTGCTATTAGAGGAGGAAAAACAAAATAGCGAGAAGTCTATGGGAGACTCTCTGGGACAAAACACGTCAATTGAGGATTTATACCCCGAGAAGAATGACAAATTCAGTGATATAGGCTTGCTCCAAAACATTAAGACTGATCCTCCTTTGGGAATAATTGAGGATACTGATCCAACTCCTAATGAATCACATATACACCCTGACAAAAATTTGAGTGAACTAAACGAATCCAGGGATGAGCTTAATGATAAGGATTCTGACATTTGGACCCAACCATCAAAGAGTTGTAATTTGGAGTCTACCCTTGATTCAAATATGACTCCGATCATTAATGTTAGGTAGGGTAAACTGAAGTTGTCTACAACTGTTAGGGAGTATACACAATCTGAATCATTGTTGGAATTAGACCTAACACCGATTAAGCCCTCATTGGACTTAATCATTACCTTCCAACACTACAAACAACCCTTATACTCCCTAACAAATCCTTGGCTCAGATCTCTACTCATGTACATTCTTTCTGGAGAACATATCAGGCCAATACATCCTCGGATAGAATGGTGAGTGTCTATTGATGCTTGTACTTTTACTTTCTCCATTCAAGGATTTGAACTAATAATGTCTATATCTTTTAAAACCCGTCCTGCTCTGGAGGATCCTTGTTATCCTCCACTTATTCCATTTTGAGAGGTCCCTTTTCATATTTCGTTTATTATTCCTAGACCTCCCAAGGTAGCCAACGAGGTTCTTCTCTTTCATATCTTCTGGCGAGCATTTGGTATTACGTTGCATCATCAGCTCGCCAACATCCGTGGCTACCTGTTTTCTGGGCTCACACTATTACGCATATTTTTAGGGCCTAACCTTTTCTGTTTGGAACCAGACGTACAGGTTCCTTCTAAGTCTGGCTGCTGACAGAAAATGCAGCACTTGTTGGGAGGCAACCCAGCGGTCTGAATAACACCGTCATCAGATGATTTCTTTCCCTTCTCCTGTTTTAATTTTACAATGGGGACATTGTAGGATTTAGGCATGGGGGTGCATTTGCATTTTAGGAAGTATTCATGCATTTAGGTTAGCATATATATATATATATATATATATATATATATATATATATATATCTCTTTTCTTGAGCTGAATGGGTTAGTCCCTAGCAGAATACCTTCTTCATTGGAGGTTTTTATTCTTGAATTATTTCTTAAGTTTAGAATCGAGTACATTTATTTCAGTGCACGTAGACTTGGTAATGGATCCTTAAGGACAACTAATAAGCATTTGTAGTCTACTGAACCCTTGGACAAGTGATAGGGAGTCAGGCATACTATCTTCTAGTAGATCCACCTCATATTTATGAGATGAAAGTAGAGAGATTACCGGTGTGCTAACAATCATGCTACAACATCATAATTCATTAACTTCTGGAATTTGCTTTAGAATGTACAAGTGTGCCAATCGTCGGTCCATTTCCGAGATGGGCTTGAACTCTATCCGGATGATCCACCTTCCTCTGATGTCAAATATGGATAGGCAATCTTCATGATTATCATTAAATCCTCCATCATAATTCCGTTCAAAATGATTAAATTGATTGTCTGTCTCATTCATGTACATGGCACAGAAGTTAATGCATTCCTCTACAAGATATCCTTCCAAGATTGACCCTTCTGGCTTTGCCTTATTCAAGACATAATATTTCAGCTTGTTCAAATATCGTTCAATTGGATACATCCATATGTACTGCATGGGTCGAGCAATTCTCACTTCATTCGTAAGATGAAGCGTAACATGAACCATGATGTCAAAGAATGCATGTGAGAAAATCTACTCCATTTTATAAAGTGTGATCACATTTTCTTTATCCCAATACTCCAGCAATTCAGGATCTAATGTCTTTGAGCAGATTAGTTTAAAATATCTTCTCATCTCCATAAAAGAATCAACTACCGGATCAGGCATCACTCCACGTATCACTAGTGAGAATAAGATTTGCATGTACACATGAGAATCATGACTTTTTAACCCAGTAATCTTCTTCTACGCTTCATTTACGCAACGTGAAAGCTGTGATGAATACCCATCTGGAACCCAAATGTCTTTAAGGAGTGAGAAAATCTTTTGTCTTTGCTCTCAAGTAAGACTGTATATAGCTTCTGGAATGTGAGACCCTCCTTCAACGTGCAACTCCAGATGAATACCCAAAATTTTCATATCATTCCTTATTCTAGCTGTATCCTTTGGGCTATTTGTTAGGTTTAATACGTCAAGAATGTTGTCTATTATATTTTTCTCGATGTGCATAACATCTAAATTATGTCGCACAGTCAAATCCTCTAGTATAGAAGCTCCATAAAAAATATGGTTTTCTTCGTAAACCCTGAATGTCGCAATTGAAAAGATGACCCAAACGTATTTCATTGAGCTTTTGCAATGTCGATATGATTTTCATCCCCGACAAACTAATAGAACTTGTACAGAGTTTATTTTTCGAATTCCTCGACGAATATTGACATGCTTTACCATCAAATCTGTCCTTGAATTATGATGTTCACCATCTATGTTTAATGGGCAAAAACCTGCGGTTCCTTAAATAATAGAACTTCTTGCTTTTTGGCAATCTCAGGTGATGAGTATCATCCATACAGATTGGACAGGCGAACTTCCCCTTTATACTCCATCCTGACAAATTCGCATATGCTGGAAAGTCATTGATTGTCCACAGTAATGCTGCATGCAACTAAAAGAATTGCTTCTTCTACATGTCATATGTTTGAACACCACTGTACCACAAGACTTTCAGTTCATCAATCAATGGTTGGAGATAAACATCTATCACATTTCCTAGTTGCTTAGGTCCTGGGATAAGAAGGGTCAACATCATGAATGCGGATCGCATGCATAGCCATAGGGATAAGTTGTAAGTTAACATTACCACTGGCCATATGAAATATGATGGATACATGTTCTTAAATGGGTTGAATCCATCACTTGCAAGCCCCAATCTCACATTTTGTGCCTCTTCTACGAATAATGAGTGATTCTCGTTAAATTTATTCCACTCATCAGAATCTGCTGGATGACGGATGCATCCATCCTTCGATTTATTCTCCTGATGCCACATCATCAGTTTTGTTGTTTTACTAGAAATGAATAAGCGTTGTAGCTTAGGAATCAATGGAAAATAATGAAAAACCTTCTTTGATTGTTTCTTTCCTCCTGTGTTTGTTGACTTCCCTACCTTATACCTCTCCTCACCACATTTAGGACAGTTAGTCAACTCTGAGTACTCATTTCTGTATAGCACATTATCATTATGATAGGCATCAAGCTTCTCTCATTTCAGTCTGAGCTCACATATCTGCTTTTTCGCATCATATCATGACTTAGGGTACCTAGCAGGATTATTCAGCAGCTCCACAATGAATTTAAGAACCTCAGACATTAACTTTGTTGTGGCTCTATTCATCACTTTCATTTGAAACAATTTGAGAAGGAATGACAACTTCGACATTGACATTATTCCAGGAACAATAAGATCCTCTGCTACCTTGACTGCATCGTAAAACTCATTACAGTCTTGTAATGTCTCATCGTCATCTGCATCCTCAAGGTCTGCTACATTCATATCATGTAACATTTCATCTAATTCATCTCCTTGATTATCATTACTTTCTTCAAAAGCTTCAATTCTCTCATTTCTGACTTCTCCTCTGATTTGCTCACCATGAGTTATCCAATTTACGTAATGCTACCACCAACCGTTACATATCACATGCTCAAAAACTGTCTCGATCATAGAAAAGTCCATTCAAACAGTGTCTACATGGGCATAAAATCTGTTGAAGGAATTCTCCTCGTCTAAATGTCTGCCTATCATCATTAAATGCTCACTCCAGAAATGAAATCACTCCACTCTTGTATTCGTGGTAATTCGAATTTCTCAGACTAATCCATAACTTATTCATGATAATTAACCTAAATGTCAATGACAACCACTCATAAGTTAGACCCGAATAAGGAAAAAATGTGTATTTTAAGAAGATTATTTGGTATATAGGAGAAGAGCGAGAAAATGCAACCGAAATTTCTCCAAACACTAGTTACATTCAAGAAGTAACCCTAAGTTATGATCAAATCGTCAAGGACCTCCCTTAATTCAAAACTTCTTTGAACTAAGGACGACGACACTTATGGCATGTTATAAAAAGAACTCATCATGCATGTAAGTGAGGTATACACACACTTTGCATTGTCCGTATAACATGACTCTAAGTCTCAATGGGCTAGTATTTTAACACAATTATATCCCTCCCATAATCTATTACCTAGGGGTTAGAATTTTTATTGTTTGTCATGAAGTGCTTCTAAATTTGTGCAAGTTTGTGTATCTATAAAGTTATAATAAAAATTTCATAATAAAAATTTGTCAAAAATCTAAAAAGATACTGATATATGACAATTGAATGAAATAGAACATATAGGATAGTTAAATGAAACTATGAGCACATAGAGGAATAGCTAGTCATTTGCCTAAACATCTAATCAAAATAGATTAGAAGCTCCAAAAATTAAAGGTGAATCATAAAAATATGCCTAACTTCTAATCATTAAATCCTTTTGAAGCAAAAGAACTTAACTAGCTCTTAAATTAATTCAAATAAATAAGCTCAAAAAATGAAAATAAAACCTACCATTTTCTAGATGGGGCCAAAAATGACATTATTTGTGGTCTTACATCTAACACACTAGCATCGACTTATCGAGGATGCCCCCACCATCATCTCCTCCCCTAGTGCAAAACAACCTTGACAAGGAGACTTGTCAAGCACTTGGCCAATAGCAACAGGCATTTTACAAATGGCAACTACATAGACAGCCAAAGGAGAGGTGACAATCTTGTTTAGAACAATCATCCATGAAGTAATCATTTATTTGAATCACATGGAAATTACACAGGTACAAAACTTGAGTTTCTTGGATTGGTAATGGAGATCATAAGATGGTCCTTCCTTCTTCTATTGACATAAGCATGAAGAGAAACAATTCTTTCTTAAAACATCGATGTCTTGCTACTATTTGACTTCTCTAATTTCCCCATACATGTAGATGCATGAATGTGTAGATGTTCTATTCCTCGCTTTGTAAATAAAAAGTTGCACACCATCTCATTAGTCCCATCATTTCTCCTCATCCAGAAGTCCTAAGAACGGGAATATCGCATTACTACCAATACCCATCCTTATTCCCAGAATAGCTTGCTTTGATGCCCCATTTCTACCTCGAGATTGCTTATCATTTCTTTTCTAGTGGAGTATAAGGGCCTATAACCTAAACCCTATAACCTAAATCCATAACTCAAAACCTAATAATGAACCAAACATTCATTAAAATGTAGGTGGTGTTAGGTGATATTAGGTGGTAGAAATGTAGTGGAAATGAAGGGGTAAAAATGAAGGAAATGGGGGCGCTCAAGCTCTCTCTCTATCTTCCTCTCCATAAAATGTACAAATGCGAATATTTACAAAATGCATGCATATCTACCTAATCTAAATGCTAATAGCTAGGAAATACCATAAGTGAGCATAATTATTGGCGTGAATTGATGCACAATCACACCCCCATGCCTATCTTTTTCTAGTCCCTAGCAAAACACTTATTTAATAATAAGGCAGTAGTGTTTAGAAATGATCTTAAGCTGAAGATTTTTTTGAAGCAATATTAATCTGTTTATCAATTGGACATTGTGAGAACCAATTGCAAAGAAGACTACCAAAACGCAAGTCTTACATAACATTAACCATCTCTCAACTAACAAGGACTCTTGATATTTAAACCTTAAGTACAATTTTCAGGACTCAGAGGGTTTTGTAAAGCTCGAAAGCTAAGAGGTTATGGTTGTGCTTAGTGATTGATCAAGACTAACCAAGTGAACATTAAGACTCAAGCATGGGGTTTCATGTATTTTTAAGTCCAGGATGGTCCTAACTTCAGCTCATGTCTTTGGATCAACTCTCAAAAATGAGTAACGACTCAACCCAACTCATATTGCGTTGTGGCTCAAAGAATATTTGGTGGAAACATGGTATTTGTAATGCACCATGAAAAATCTTTTTGGTGGAAGAATTTACAGGAATTTGGAGAACATACTGGCTTATTCAAAAGAATGTCTTTTTTTATATTCTTTTTTACTTTTTCTTTTTATTTTTTTTTAAGCAAATGTTTGTATGTCTCCTATAACTTTATTTGTTAGAGGACACTTATTTGGTGGGTGAGTATTTTGGTGAAAAGAGCTTCTCCTAAACACAAGACTAAAGACAGGGATAAAAAGTCTAGCTACACATGCAGGTAAGGACTCCACCTTCCTTAATGAACACTAGGGTTGGATCTTATGCTCATCTGGTCTTTCTTGACTCTATGTAGTGTAAACCAATGTTACTTAGACTCTCAAGCAAAAGCAAACCACCGAATCATGTACTGGTGACATAGGTACAAGAATACATCCTAAGTTAGGAGAGATCTTGGTCTATCTTGTCAATGCTCTAGTGTATTAAGCCAAAGCCTGAACGAATCAAGCTTCTGTGGCCCGAAAAGTCTTCAAAGCAAAGGTTGAATGTCCATAAACACTTATTATATTTTTGCTTCAGCTTTAAGATCATAGCTAAACATTTTTAAAATATTTTTTTTTTAGTTTTAAATTTTCAATTTTTATGGGATTTTTGTGTTTTGTAATTTTTTGAAACTTTTTTCAAGATTTTTTCAATTTTTATGGATTTTTCAATAAGGCTATCTACAAATACTATTGATGGATATGTATAATGAACAAGAATCTGCATAATACTTATAAAATACCCAGATCCTATGGATGCCTATCTACCCCCATGCCAAATCATACGATGCTCTCATATGCATGCAAAAAGGGATAGAAAGGATTAAAGGGTCTTGGTGCAAGAGTGAGTGCAGGGTATAAAGTAGGGTGGATGGGTAGGTGGATGGTGGGTGAGTGTGAAGTGGAGTGTAGTGAAATAAAATGAAATGAAATGAGATGTGGCATGAGAGTCAAAGGGTGTTGGGGTGCCTCCCAACGAGCGAGGAATTTAACATCCCCAGCTGGACTTAGAATGAGGCACAAGCTAGTTACCCTCCAACAGGGCAACTGTTTCACCAACGGAAGCAAGCTCATGAGTGAGAAACGATTTCAACCGCTGCCCATTTATTGTAACTTTATGCCAAGTTTTGGGATCTTCAATTTCGAGGCACCTTTAGGAAAAGGTCTCAAGACCAAGAAGGGACCAGTCCATTTGGACTTCAATTTTCCAGGAATGAATTTGATCTGAGCATTGTAAAGCCAAATCTATTGTGATGGCTCAAACTCTTTCCGCCTAATGCGACTATCGTGAAAGGCCTTGGTTCGTTGTTTAAAGGTCAAGGCAGTGTTAGGCCACACGACGTAGCTCTTCTAATTCATAGAGTTGTAGTTTCCTTTCTTGACCACACAAGTCTGAGTTGAGGTTACACTAGTGAATCGCCCAATAAGCGCGATGCTCCAACTTCACAGGCAAATGACAAGGCTTCCCAAAAATAATCCTATACCGTGACATACCCAGGGGAGCCTTGAAGGCACTCCGATATGCCCATAAGGCATCAATCAGCTTGTCAGACCAATCCTTATGGTAAGGTCAAACCATTTTCTAGGGGATTTGCTTGATTTGCCAGTTCGACACCTCAGCCTGGTCGTTCATTTGAGGATGATACAGAGAAGAGACATGGCAGTGAACTCCATATTTTCTCAAAAGTGCTCAAAACGCTGAGTGAGTGAAATGACCTCCTTCATCTGAAATGATGTCTCGAGGGATCCCAAAGTGCGCAAAGATAAAGTCCTTGATGAATTTAGTGGTAATGACATGGTCAACATGGCACGTGCGAATAGTCTCAATCCATTTCGAGACAATCAACGATAATGAGGATGTACTCAAAATCATTGAATGGAGGGAAAGGGCTCATAAAATCAATTCCTCAAATATCAAAAATTTCTACAACTAGGATGGGTCGCAAGGGCATCATGTCGCGACGTGACATTGACCCTAGCGACTGGCACCTAGTGCAACGCTTAGTGTAATTGTGTGCATCCTAATGAAGGGAGGGCCAAAAGAATCCGCATTGCAATACCTTAGCTGTAGTTTTCCTCCTAGAAAAATGGCCTTCGCAAGCCTAATCATGGTAAAAGGATAGCACACTGGGGAACTAACTGTCAGGAACACAGTGACGGATAATTTGATCAGCACCTACTCTAAAAAGAAGTGGATTATCACATAAATAATACTTTGCTTCTGCAATAAGATGCTCACACTGGTTTTTAGGTCAACCTCGTGGAAGATATCCAAAGAAAGGTAATAAGCAATATCGACATACCACGGTCCACTTGCCACATCTATTGCTAAAAGGTGCTCATCAGGAAAAGTTTCATTTAATGGCAAGGTAAGTCCAATATGGTCTGTGTTGAGTCTTGAAAGATTGTCAGCAACCACATTCCAGGCTTTGGCCTTATCTCGTATCTCATGATCAAACTCTTGAAGAAGAAGGATCCAACGAATCAATCGAGGCTTTACATCCTTCTTATGCATGAGATGACGAATGGATGCATAGTCAGTAAAGATAGCAACATGGGAGCCCAAAAGATACCATCAAAATTTCTCCAACCCAAAGATGACTGCCAGCAGCTCCTTTTCAATGGTCGTGTAATTACATTGGGCCTCATGCAATGTCTTACTGGTGTAATACACCACGAAGGGGTGTTTATCATGTCTTTGTCCCAAGATGGCTCCGATAGCTAGGTCAGAGGCATCACACATCAGCTTAAAGTCGAGGGACCAATCAGGCAGCTGGAGAACAGGGGCCTTAGTGACAACATCACGCAACTATGTAAATGCTTAAATATAGTTGAGGCCCATGTCGAAGGGCACATCGATCGATAGGAGATGTGTCAAAGGTCTAGAAATCTTGGAGAAATCCTTGATAAATCTCTTATAGAAATCGACGTAACCCAGAAAGGAGCAGATTTGTTGGATAAAGATAAGTATCGGTAAATTAGCTATCACATCAAGTTTAGCTTTGTCCACCTCAATACCCCTTTCGGAGATGATATGCCCTAGAATAATACCTTTTTTGCACCATAAAATGACTTTTCTCCTAGGAAAGCATGAGGTTAACATCAATACATCTTCGAAGGATGCAAGTCAACTTGGTTAGATAGTCATCAAAGGTAGGTCTAAAGAATGAATAGTCGTCCATAAAGACCTTAAGAAAATCACCCACCATATTGTGAAATATTGCCAACATGAATCGTTGGAAGGTACGTAGCTAGCACACTACAAAGTCCGAATGGCATCCTTTCGAAAGCAAAGGTGCCAAAGGGGTAGGTGAAGGTGGTTTTCTCTTGTTCACGAGGGTCAATAGCCACTTGGTTATAGCTAGAGAATCCATTCAGGAAATAAAAGAACTAATTTCCCGCTAACCACTCCAGGATTTGGTTGATAGAAGTGATGGGAACACCATCATGAGCCCTAACTAGCTCATTTTGACCTAACAAAGAGAACAAAAGCTCCTACATAACCAAGTGAAGGGCCTAACTCAAGGAATAACTGGTTTGAAAGAAAAGTAAGAAATAAAGGGTAAAACTGTAATTTTACCATTGCAGTGCAACAACGGGATTTCTCAGGGGTTAAACATAGGTCAATTGGTCTTAACAAGATAAAAAGTGGGTTAGTTCAATCAGAAAAGGGTTAATGTGAAATCTGGGAATTAAATGACTTCTTGTAACCCTAAAATAGACCCACTTAATTTAACAAGGTTATTGTCAGGATAAAATTTAACTAAACCCTCTAAAAATTATGGAAAAATATCCTTTAGGGTTTATAACCTTCAATTTAGCCTTTAGAACCTATTTTGACCTAAATAGGGGTCCAAGTTTGCCCTAAATTGGGTTTCTATGAAAAATGTTCAGTCAAACGTGGTCAAACCTAAAATCCAACTTCACCATTGGATTCCTTGGGTCCAAATTAGGTTTATACCAAAATTTAGACCCAAGGGGTGTTCACCTTGACCTACTTTCCAAAACAGTCCAACCAAATTACATTTAGACCCCTAGCTTTTGAAAACCATTACAAATACCCCCCTAACTTCCTCATGGTTCTTTGCAATTAGGTTCCTCTGCCATTACAGCGGAGGAATCCTACTTCGGCGAGGATTCAAGAACGATATCTCCTTGATTCCTCAGAGAATCCCTCTCAAATTTGAAAGGGAGATTCTCTAAGGAATTCCCAATCGTGTGAACCAAATCTCAAGCTCTGATTGCCACACAATCTCTCATGCGAATGCATGAGAGATTTGGGTATCTGTCGACCTTCCAAGTTCAGCGAGGCTTCCATTCTTGGAAGCTTGCCTTCCAGGCACAAGGCCCTTTGTCCGCAACTATAAAAGAGACCCGAGATCCCCATGGTGAATTCAAGCTTGTTTTGGCCTGAGAATCCCCCAAAATTCCTCCTTTCCCCCTTCGACCAAAAAGCCCACAAGCTCCGGCGACTCCTCCTCCTTCTTCTCATCGCTCTGCCACCATACCAATGGTAGAGTCATCTGCGCTTCCTTCATCCGCGTCGTGCCATACCTGTGCCCCCACTTATATCCCGCTCATTGTCGCCGCCTCTCTCTCTGGGTCTTCATCTCCAGTGACGGCATATGTGCGCCATCTTCCCCTCTGCTCCCCCTTCATCCAGCCACTCACAAATAAGTCTCATTCACCTACTCTTTCTTTTCCCCTTATCAATTTCTACTTTCACGCCCTGACAACCACAGACCACCCTCACCTTCTCCACCTCCGATAGACCACCGGTAAGGTGCATCCACCACTCCTCGCACCCACACGCCTCGCCAACTACCTCGATAGCATTGCCTCATCCCATTGATCATCTTCCCCCTCTCCATTAACTGCCACAACCTCCGTTCACTCCCCCCGAACACCCAACTCCACGGCCACAAAATGACCTAGGCATGCACGCCCAGGCCGTCCCGCACCACACCCCCACCCGAGCAACCTTCGTCATGTCACGACAAAGTTTTCTGAGCGATTTGACAGGGTTGTGAGGCCGTATTTGTGTTGACAGGTACAAGGGCCCTATTTGCCATTGAAACAAGATTGAAGAAGCTTGCTATCTTCGCAAGCAGCCTCGAGGTGCCAGGAGACCAAGTCCCAAGTGTGCGATTTTCCTTCGCAAGCAACATCAGCCCATCTATTGAAGGCCAAAGCCCCGCAGCCTCAGCAATCAAAAGAAGACTTGCTGTGGGCATGCGTGAGAAGCAGGTGGGACATTTAGTCCCACCTCGGAAACTTTAGAGTAGGCAACGCAACATAAATTGAAAAATTGCCAGGGGCTTATCGCCTCCTGACACGAGGTGAGGTCCCACTCGCCCACTCCCATCTCGTCTGCGACCCTACGCTACGTGGACCTAGTATCTGACCCGACTATCCCTACACTCCTCGCGTGCCACCCATGTCGGTGTGCTTGGTCACAAGCATGTCGACCTGACCCGTATACCTGTGCAGGCTCTGGGAGAGCAAGCCGAAGAGAGAAGAAAGAGAGGAGAGTCCATGGGGAGGGTAGGGGTTAGGTTTTGCACTCTTAGAGGGTGAAGCCAAGGAAGAAGAGGAAGCCTCAGCAGCGGCTAAGGGTGAAGTCGCCATGGAAGAAGAAGAAGGAAGAAAGGAAGAAGGAAGCTTCAGCAGAAAAGAAAAGGAAGAAGAGGGCTCAGCTGAAGTCAGAAGCAGAGAAAGAGAAAGAGAGAAGAAAGAGAAGCTAAGGCCAACAATCAGAGGAAAAAAAGAAGTGAGAAAGAAGAAGCCAATGTCAGACATCAGAGGAAAGAAAGAAGAAGAAGAGGAAGCTAGAAGCCAAGGAAGAAGAGAAAGCTCAAGCCAGAAGCAAAGAAGAGAGAATTATTTGATTTTTACATCTATATTCATATTTTTTAGCTTCTATATACATTGAAACTATTTTTATTGCTTCATAATTTGATTGATCATCACATTTTATCAAATTGAAAGTTGTGTTCTTAATTTTTAAATCCCAATTTGCTCCCCGTGTTCGACCTCGGATTCATAGTTTTTCGAGTAATAAACTTTCATTTGCTTTTCAAAGCGATTTTAACTATACTGCAACGCAATATTTATAAACTTGATTTCGCTTTTGATTAAACAAAAAGGTAGTGGAAAATGATCTTTCTTGGTAGTAGTATTGAGTTTCCAATAATCTACACACACTCTCCAAGACGTAGGGGTGTTTGTAGGGATGGATTCGCCCCTGTCATTGACACGGATGGTGAGACCCACCTTTTTAGGCACAACATGATCTAGCTCACCAAGGGGCTGTCGCTGATCAGGTAAATGATGCCCACATCAAGCCACTTAATAATTTTAGTCTTGACGACCTCCCGCATATTAGGAAAGAGACGTCACTGCATCTCGTGGGAAGGTTGAGCCTCTTCCTTCGTATATATACAGTGAGTGTAATAGGAGGGGCTAATGCCAGTCAAATTAGAAAGAGACCATCCAATGGCTGCCTTATGTTCAATTAGGACCTTCCTTAGCTTGCACTCTTTCTCCCTGGATAATTTTGAATTGATGTTTACAGGAAGCATTTCATTTGGTCCTAAAAAAGCATATTTTAGCATGTCAGGCAGCACTTTAAGCTCAAGAGTGGATGGGGAAAGAACTTTCAAATCTGGGGACGAGAGTGTCCCAAAAGGATCAGAGGGAAGAATGAGGGGTGAAGGAAATTGGCCCTCTGGTTGGCCAAGAAGAGGGGTATCTCGGATTGATGGGTCCAAGAAAGGAGAGCCCTAGTGATCACCATTTGGGAACAAGGTCCCAATGTGGAATGTTGCTTTCGCCTGATTTGGCAGGAAAGAATGGGCACTTTGGTCTTCAAGGGGGTAGACCGAAGGTGAGCAGCTCAGAAATGACTCAGACCATGAGGCATAAGAAGCAAAGTGGACCTCGTCAAGGGTCTGGTTAGGAAGAGATAAGGGTAAGGGGAGGAGTAGGGAAATGCCATAGTAAAGGTCAGCCAGGTCTTGGCGATTACCTAGGGGTAGGTCGCAGCAATTTGAATAGGTCCCTACCAACCTGATACATGCATTGATGGCCATGTCATCGTTAGACGTGTCATCCTTGATAAGATCACAATCAAAATTCTTGGCGGCCTTAAAAATGCTAAGTTTGAGCTTTTAGAGCCCATGGCAATCTCAATGCATCTCGATTCACAATCAATATGGGTGCGGGTTGTGGCAAAGAATAGTCTATTGAGGATGATCGGGTAATTAGAAAGTGAATCAGGAACTTCTATGTCTAATACATGAAAGTCAACAAAAAAACAGAGACTGCTAGCCCTAACCACCACGTCTTCCACCATATCCCGCGAGATTTTGACAGAGCGTTCTGCCAACTGCAATGTAATAGGGGTGGGTTTCAAATTTCCTAATGCAAATTTCTAAAACATGATGGTCGGTATGAGGTTAATGGAAGATCCTTAATCCAACAAGGCACGATCAAAATTGTAGTCTTTGATGCTGCATGAAATGAGAAGGGTGCCTGGGTCTTTCTGCTTCGATGGTAATTTTGACAGTATAGCACAACTCGCATGAGGCGAGAGAACCATCGGGTTTTTGGTTTTCTTTCACTGTAGCCTAGGTGTAGTGTAGTACTTAAAGAAACGGATGATAGTCAGGATGTGGTCATTCACCTCTAACAAGGAAACCTTGATCTCAACGTCCTTGAATAAATCACGCAAATTATCAAAGGTCTACGTGTTCTTTTTCTTGCCTTTTGGCTCCCTTAGTAGAGCCTTAGGGAATGGGATCGATTCTGGCATCAGTCTAGGTGTGTCATCCTCACGAGCATGCAGTATGCAACCCAAACGAGAGGATGACGAAGAAGATGGGCCAGGATCAAGTTGAGGCAGATCAATGGTCAGTTTACCGCTCTTCGTAGTAATTGCATTGGACGTTGCAGGTCCAATGGGATCATAAGGCAGAGGAGGGTTCACAACAGGGACATAGGTTTGATATATTATTGCAGGATTAGCCTGAAATCCTGATGGAGTACTCGGAGCTTGCAGAATTTGGTGAACCTACCCCTGAGAAGGTCGTACCTGTGGTTGCGGACCATGAGGTACAAAATTTCATGGGTTAGGGACAGGTTGGGTAGGAAGAGTGCCTTGAGATCGAATCATCATGCATAGTTGACTGATCTTAGCATTCTGTTGCGCCAATTGGTGCTAAAGAGAAGTCATATTTTCTTCATGGCACTTTGACATTTTTGTCATCATTCAAATCAACTTATCAAGAGGGTTTGATGTGTGGTCCATCTGAGGTGCCCAAGGGCCTGGTGGTGGATTTACCGACGGACAATATTAGGCCCTTGGGATGACGAGAGCGGATGGTCCAGCTGGTCTACTAGTAGGGTTTTAGCATTGAGGGTTGTTGAACCATGAGAAGTTTGGATGGTTGTGCCACCCTAGGTTATAAGTAGCAGAATATGGGTTGTTCGCCAGGACCCACACATCTTCGAATTCAGAAGGTGACTCTGCATATGATCCTATGTCCGAGTACATGGAGGCTTGCTCCTCCATGTCAAAGTACTGGCTAGCAGAAGCTAAGTCCACCCTACTTACTAAGTCACTCGATGCAATACTCGGCAAGGATGGTGCAGGTCGTACGGGATTCTTGGAAATCATCCTGACTTAGGAAGGATTGGGTTTGTGACATGATGGAGGAGTTGAAGTGTGAGCCACAAAACAGGCGGGGTTGGCCAAGAGTTCATCTAGCTTCTTGTGCACGGCGATGACTTTATCCAATTTTTGTTCAATTAGTTTAAGTTAGTAGATGAATGGAAGGGTCCCGTGTCAACCTCATGTGCTCTACTACGAGGTACACTAGTCCGATTAAAGGTGATAATGGAACGTTGCTCATAGAATTCTCACACATGTTTTCAAATAGTTTAAACGCTCCATCCTTATCTTTATTCATAAAATTACCTCAGCAAGAAGCGTCTGCAATCTACCTCAAAGTTTCATTTAACCCATAATAAAAAATCTGGGCTACATGACACTTAGGCATGCCATGGTGTGGACATTTCCTGAGGAGGTCATTATACCTCTCCCAAACCTCATGAAATTGTTCGCCGCTTTGTTGCATGAAAGAAGTTATAGCACAACGAAGTGCATTGGTGTGCCCGTTTGGGAAGATCTTGAAAAACATGGTATGCATCTCTTCCCAAGAACGGATGGGTTTCCCAATGATGCACAACCTTTGTGCAGCCTTGTCCCACAACGAAAATAGGAACATTTTCATGAGGATGATGTGTAACCTAATGTTTCTTGGTTTAATTATTTCAACTAAACTAGTTAAGTCCTCCAAGTAAAGAAATGGGTCTTCATTGGCAAGTCCATGATAATGAAAGTTGACTAGGCCAATTACATTTGGTTTCAGTTCAAAATCCTCCCCGCCCACAAGGACGCCAATCTGCCCAAGGGTCTCTATCATAGCAGGATTCTAATATGAGCTAAGAGACTTGAGCTCCTCCCATTCGGGAGGGTTTTGCATTTCCTCCAAGGTTTCCTTAATGGCTTCAATTTGCTCGGTATATAATGCCATTTGGGCTTGGAGGCAGGTTAATGGGTCGACGGCTCCACCACCACCTGGTGGATTGGGAGGGGGATGATTTCCCTCCTCAAGATCTGGGGGTGAGCGAGCAGCCATGTTTATGCAAGAGGAGGATGATTCACCAGATTCTTCCCTTCTAGAGTTATCAAACAATTTAACAAGTTCAGGGTCATGTGACCTCCTCCCAAACATGCACTGCCGAAAGAAGAATTGGGGTGATGAGAAGAGAGAAGGTGATCAGAGAGATGATGCCGAATAGGTGCACTTGATGAAAAATCAATCAATCAAGGTCCTAACCTCTAAATGTTGTTGGTGCAAGGGCACCACGATCGTTGATTTTAATGATAACAAAACACTTAGCATTTAACATTTGCATTGAGTTTAAAATTTCAAGATAAATGCAAATGGAATCAAGTGTGAAGGAGCTCAAGCTCGCATCCATGGTGGATTAGAGGAGCTTAATAGAGGAAGAAGTAGAGATAGAGCTTTGGGTGGAGCGAAAGCTTGAAGATAAGAAGAATAGGATAGATGTCTTGTTGTCATATTCTTTGAACTTGTTGTTTATGTTCTTTGCTCTTTATTTTCTTAGATTAAATGTCAAAGAGACCAAAGTAACATAACTATAGTCCTAGGAATATTTACACCACCCTAGGATACTTAGACAATCTTAGACAATCTTGGAAATCACTTAGAAAACCAAAACAGTGATTAGATAACCCAATCAGATGTCCAATCTAGACTTTAGACATCTGATCTTGGAATTTAAGACATCTGATAGTTTGTACAGACATCCAAACACTTAGGTTGGACTTAGTACTCTCTATTTATTACCTTTAGACGACCAGTCCATAGTCCAATTGTCTTTGAAGACGTCTGATGACCTTGACAGATGTCCAACAATAGAACCGTTGGACTGTCAAAACATAATATTTGAGGATTTCCTTTTAATCATATTTATAACACTTTACAGACGTCCGTAGAGCCTCCTAGATGTCTGATAAATAGATGTTAGGCTAAGATCTGACCCAAATTTACTTTTGTCAGACCTAATAGCCGTTTGAGCCTCGAGAAGTCAATTCCCGTACAGATTTCTTTTTCCTATACTAGCTAAGTTCCTTGATAGAACTCACGTTGAATCACTTTCAATTTAAGGAAGATCCTTTTGCCTATACTAGCTAAGTTCATTTACCTATTTTAGCTCTATAGGTTGTTATTTTTCTCTTTTCTTTTGTGGTTGGGTATTCTCTTTGCAAATTCCTGTCTCCTTCGAGAGACAAACTACTCCTCATAAAGAGGGGGGCATTTGAGGTACGCTACCCTCATTCAAAGTAGCGTGATTGTAAGATGTTGAGTCACCCTCGTTGAAGTGACTCAGTTAGCAGATTTGATCAACTAGGTCGATTGGGAAATCCCAAACTGAGAGGTTTAGGTGGTGGTTTTTACTCAAGTTTGGGTTTCCACCTAAAAATCCTTGTGTACTAGTGAGATTGCATTTCTGTGTGACTACCGTATTATATTTTCTCATCTTATTTTCATACCGCAAATCTCACCCCCTCCATCAGGAATTACAAATGTGACCTAAGACCTAAAGATCTAAGTTACCCACTATTGCAACCTACGGAACCGAATATGAGCACCATGGCTATGCATGCCTCTTTCCTCTTTAAAAACCAGAAAAAGTTATGGTGTAGACCCAGATAGGTTGTGTTAATATGGTGATTTAATTATTGAAATGCACATAGTGGTTAACCTAAATCGAGCCTAACCATCTTTTTACAAAAATTTTTAACCTGGCCTACTTGATTTTATCTTAGTCACTTTTAGGCCTAGGGTCGAACTCAAGGAAGCAGGATTAGAAGTGAACAAGTTTCTACACCTTTCATACAACGAATCTCTTCCGTTAGTTTATTATGTTTTTGGTATTTTTCTATTTAAGATTTTTTTCTGATAATTTTTGTCCTTGAGGTACACCCTCAAAATCAAGTTCTTGGCTTTGAGCCAAATTAGGGTTCCAAAACTGGTCTTGCTATTCGCAAGACTGAGTACCTGTAAGTCAAGGATTATCTTTTCTCTTTTGTATATTTTTTTTATCTTTTTAATTGTAGGAAAGAGAAACAGAAATATAGTAAATATAGTATATATATATGTATATATTATATATGTATATAGTGGTGGGGGTGGAGGTGGAAATGGCGTGTAGCATGGTGTCGAGTTGATCATCGCCTAGTGATGAGAACCTCATCATGAGCCATAACTAGCTCATTTTGACCCAATACAAAGGATAAAAGCTCCTACATATCTCAAGGAAAGGCTTAACTCAGAGAATTCTGAGTTTGAGAAGAAAACCAGTCATAAGGGGTAAAAGTGCAATTTTACCAGTATAATCTGCATACAGGGTAATTCTGGGCCCAAACACAGGTCAAAACAGCTTAATAAGAATAAAAGTGGGATGAGATGATCTAGCAAGGGCTACAGCACTTCCAAGAACCAAATGATAATCTGTAACCCTAAAACGACCCACTTCAATTCACAAGGTTCGGGGCAAAGTAAAAATAGAATAAACCCTCTAAAATTCATAGAAAAATAATCTCTAGGGTTTAGAACCTTCAATTTGGCCTTTAGAACCCATTTTGACCTACATTGAGAACCATGCCCAATTAATAACTTAATTTGGGTCTTTACGCAAATTGATCGGTCAAACAAGGTTTAATATGAAAATGAAATTCACCATCAGATTCCTTAGGTCCTAATTAGTCATGTATAAAAACTTGAGCCTAAGAAGAAACCTCCTTGACCGACTTTACACTTTGGTCCTCATATATTTACTCTTTGGCCCTCAACTTTTGAACCCTCGCATTTTGGCCCCTAACTCTCCTTCGTTCTTTGCAATCAGGTCCCTCCTGCAAAACCCTGCCAGCACCATGCTCCGGCGACCTTGCGCGGAGCATGGCGCCGCGCAGGGTGAGGTGGAGGACCTGGCATGTATACCGGGGGTGCCCTGCGTCGTCAGACGTCGCAGGAGCACCCCCCTGGTCATTGAAGGCCACCATACCGGCCGTGCGAACGCACGGACGGTATGGGTTCATGTTCCGACCATTCTCCGGCGAGGGAGACACGTCGTCTCCCTCCGCCTTCCTCCCTGCTTCATCCCTATAAATACCCCCCGCCGCTCCACCGACGACGGCAGCCTGGATCTGACGGAGAAAACCCCCAACTTTCCTCTCTTCTCACTCCGGTAGACGCCCACCAGCTCCGGCGGTTCTCCTTCCTCCTCCTCTTCGCTCCGCCGCAATACCAGCAGCAGAGACCTCTTCCCCTGCTCTTCCCGCGTCGCGCAATACCGGCGCGCGCTGCCTCTGCCCCGTCGTCACCGCCGTCCTCCCCCCACTGGGCATCGTCTTCTCCGGCGACAGTCGATACGACTGTCGCCCTGTTCCTTCCCCTTCGTCCCTGCAGTTAAGTTAGAACTACTCCCCTTCTTCTCCTCTTTCTTTCCCCGCTTTCAATTTAGTCAATTAAACCCTCGACCGCTCCTGTTCACCCTCATCCTCTCCACCTCCGACCACCCTCCGGCGAGCCGCTTCCATCACCTCAGCGACCCACACGGCTCGCCGACCACCGCAGAACCTCCGCCTCCTCACCCTGATCCTCTTCCGCCCATCCACTTCCCACCAAACACCCTCTGCAGATCCACCGAACACACCCACTTCCTCGCTCACAGTTTGACCTAGGACGACCAGTTAGCTCCATCTCGCCCCCTGCAGACCCCCTGACCACCTTCGCCGTGCCACGGCGAAGGTCCCCCGCCTGTCTGATTTGGCCGAGAGGCTGTTCTTCTGTGACCAGGTGACTCGCCCGCCGTCGCCATTACCGCGCAGGCAGAGCTGCTTCACCTGCAGGTGCAGGCACGCCTTCGCCCAGGATTGACTTCCAGGTTGCGCAAGGACTCTCCGCGAAACGTCCCAGGTTCACAGACGGAGCGAAGGCCGCGCGGGAAGCCTCGATCGCCCACTTCTCCATCCGCGACGCGCTCAATTCGGGTGGGACATTTAGTCCCACCTCGGTACCTCTCGAAGGCGCGCGGACGCATAAAGGCAAAAACTGCCTTATGCTGTTTGCCTCTTGACCACGGGGTGAGGTCCCTCTCACCCGACCCGACCCGGCCTCGTCCGTGACCACGCTCCGCGGACCTGGCCCGACCCGATTAGACTGTCCTGCACTCCTCGCCCACCACGCACGCCGGTGGGCCTGGACCCGGGCCTGACCCGAACCCGATTACCCGATAGCGCTCTGGGAGAGCTTCCGAAGGGTGATTTCAGAGAGAGAGAGAAACGCGGGGGAGGGGGGTAGAGTAGGTTTTTGCCTCTTGACGAAAAAACTCTGAAGTGTGCAGGCCAAAGAAGAAGAAGCAGACCCGCTGAAGAAGAAGGAGCTGCGGCACTGTAGCATAGGCATCGTTAAGTC
This sequence comes from Thalassia testudinum, assembly GCA_037157565.1. Lineage (NCBI taxonomy): Eukaryota > Viridiplantae > Streptophyta > Magnoliopsida > Alismatales > Hydrocharitaceae > Thalassia > Thalassia testudinum. The sequence continues at coordinate 79,028,760 of JAZHRO010000002.1, forward strand.
GTCTCAGCACCGGGGCAGACGACGGAAGGTCAGCAGCCAGAGCAGGAAAGAAGACAGGCTGAAGAAGAAGGAAGAGCAACGGCCAACGCGAAAGAAGAAGAAGAGAGGTCAAGGCAGAAAACCAAAGAAGAAGAAGAAATGAAGAGAAGCAAGAAGCAAGAAAAGAAGAAGAAGATCTGAAGAAAAAGAAAGAAAGGAAACAAGGAAGAACAGAAGAAGAAGAGCACGAGGGGAAGATCTGAAGAAAGCAGAAGAAGAAGAAGAAGAAGAAGAAGAAGAACAGGAAGAACAAAAGACAAAGAGGAAGAAAGAAGAAAAGAAGAAGAAGCCAAATTTTCATCTCTCTCTCTCTCTCTCTCTTTATTTTTGTAATAGAACTTGTATATCTCTAGAATACAACTTGCTCCCTGAGTTCGACCTCGGGAACTCTTTCATTTTTCCGAGTAAAAAATTTTTATATGAAACGTTGGTAACAACCGGCTTCACTACAACGTTATAACAAACCCGGTAGAACACGAACGTCTTCACATTTTGGCGCCGTTGCCGGGGAGCAACGGCTATTCTAGAGGTAAACATTCCTGTATTTTTTTATTATTTCTGATAATCTCCTCTCTTTTGTGCAGCTACAGGAACTCAAGAAGACAAGCAACCACACAACCACGCCGAAGACAGGTAAAATCTTTTCTCTCACTATTAACCCCTACACTCTAAAGAGGAAGAAAAGAAAAGAACAAGCAATATAGGGCTAACCTGTCTTCCATATTTAGTAACCATAAAAGTTGCATGTTTTCAACTCATTATTTCTGCACACTATTAAGGGTATTTAAGGGCTAACACATTCTTGCTTGAGCCCTAATTACCCAACAAAGAATTAACTGGACCAAGTAGAGCCAACCTAGGATCCAACACTAGGGATTTAGAGACACACTCCTTAAGCAAGAATTGAGAAAACCAAATGAAGTGTGCCCAAGCCCTTGTCTGAAAATACCTATTCAAAGAAAATCTAAAACAATTGGCTCTCTCTAAACACTTGAACCCTAAAAGACAGGACCTAAAAAGCTCTCAAAGAAAACAAGAGGTAAAGTTGACCCCTTTGGGTTAACCAACCTTAAATTAGGTCACTCTTTGCACTCAAAAAGACTAAAGTTCAAGTGAAACCTTAAGCACCCTGATCTTAAAATTGGTAGACTTAAGAGGTCAAGATCCCCATTCTGGTCTACCTGGAACCGCAGTGACAAGAGAGGTCGGGTGGGGGAAACCCTGTAACCCGTGGGGACGCTCTACCGTGTAGGGGTCTTCGCGGGACTCTCCCTCTCTGGCTGCCCAGGTAATTCTCAGGTGGACGATCTTTCTGATCAAGGGGTCCATCTGCCCCGAACCTCTATAGTCACCCAACAATTTTTGGGTGTCTTGATTGGGTCCAGCACCTGCTTATCTCATCCAGCCCTTCAGTATTTTTCAGGAGGTCCTTGAAACCTCCTATAGAAATTCACTCTTCCCGAGGCTAAGCCTCGGCTCCTTTGTTTTTGCAGAAATCATTCACATAGCCCCTCTTTCCTCTGATTCTGAACAAAATCCCCTTCTTCCATCTTGATTCAAACTTTGATTCCACCACCTGATCCAATTATGCAGCCTAATTACCTAGCAAGACTACCATTCAAGAAACCTGAATATCGGAGATCTATGAAAGATAAAATGATCGAGGATGCCATAAAATTCTATGAAAAAGAAGAAAAAACCTCAACACCAATAGGAGATATTCAGGTTGATGTCCCAACAACCACATCCTTCATCATAAACTGTGCCCAAATTCTATTGACTGGAATTTCAAAAGGATCAACCCGAGACATGCTCATGACAGGATACATTGAGATGGAAAAATTACACCAATCTGAATACCTTCAATGCTTAACAAATCCTGTACTTTGGGAACAACACCAAGATGCCCTTATAAAATGGGTAGAAATGATGAAATCAGTAGAACAAATTATCAACCAGAAATACCCGTATAAACCAGAAACAGAGGATGAACCATCTTGGAACAGTATTAAGGAACAATTCAGTTTCCCAGATCCCGGGATTGAGGCACAAAGTGGTTGTAAAATCCCAACCCAGATAGAAGACAATGTTGCATTAGGTTGGGATATTGCAGGAGAACACAATGCTGAGCCAACCCTAGGCCATGAATCACCAAGCTTAGAACTCCAAGACTCCTGCAATGACAAGATTAGAATTGAACCTCTGGAGGGTATAAATTCCACCCCTTGTTTTGATAAGGTGACCCTCGAAGGTTATTCGGACTTAGGTTCTAATAATTCTACCCACATCCTAAGCCTAGAACCTAGATCTGAAACTTATTGGGAAGATTATGAGGCCCTTTATGAGAAAGATCAAATTTTTACAGAATATGATTCCGGGCCTCTATTTAATGAATATCCCTCTCCAACATCCTCAGGAAATCTGATCGATTTCTCAGAAAACATGCCAATTTATGATACAGAAACTGAGGAGTTGGATGAGCAAGGTTTTAATGGGGTCTATCCTACCAGCTTAGAGCTTGAACAGAACATCTTTTTGAGCCCAGAATTGACATATAGGCTAGAACCCAGTCAGGCTGCTGATTCCACATCTGATGATTTCTGCTGTGGTGGAATTCATGATCATTTTCGCCAACTCTCCGACAATTTCAGATCTGACTATAATTGCGGAGAGACTCCCCTTCCTGAACACGCCAGGCCTATCTACGACCTCAGTTCACATGATTCTGACTCTGACTCTGACTCTGAGGTCCTGATTCCCGAGATCACCGATAACACAGAATCATTCCTTTTCGATCCTCAGGAACCAAAAACAGAAAATGCCAAGAGTAATTGCAACCAAGAATCCAAATTTTTTCTCGAATCCGATTTCTTTCACCCTACAAACACTCTTCCGGCATTTGATAGTTACCCAGAGGACTCTCTACAGAAAATCACCTATCATCTGTTTCTAGAAGAGCCCTCATACACAATGGCCACCTCATCCGCACACACGGAACGGATCAAAACCTCTCCCAAACCCCGACCCGCAACCGGACTCAATTTCTATGCTGATTCACCTCTCACCGAGCCGATTGCATTTCCACATCGGGTTTCGAACATTGATCAGACTACATACCATGCTCTATCATTCTCTGATCACCCCTGTAGGGTTCCTGCATCAACCACTGATTATCCTACGGGTCCCTACTCTGACCAGGCTGATTCGGCACAGCCAAACCCTGCGTTTACACTTCCACATCCATCTGAGCTTCATAATTTCTGGTGGGCTCCACACCTTTTTATCCACATCTATCAACCCACCAGATTGATTGGGTTTGGGCTGCATCATCAGCCTGTTGATCTGAACAAGCACCTGGTTGGACCAACCAGGCTCTTAATCAAGGTGCTTGTCTTACAAAACTCTGCTGAGTTGACCATCCCCTCTCCATCGCATTTCCCGCTTGGCTGAAGGCATCAAATTTAGCGCTCAACGGGAGGCAGCCCGTCATTCTCTTTGAAAACCTGAAACTTGTTCTGACAGCTTTTTGCACTTGAAGTTCACACTTTAGGACAGCCGACTCCACCTCAGGTGCTTGCATCTGAGATTAGAAATCGTCCGCAACAGTCACCCCGACCCATTCACTCATCAAAACAGCTATCCTAATGTATGAACTTAGTCGAATAGAAACCCCTAGGTTACAATGAGGACATTGCAAATCTTAGGCATGGGGGGGTATGAAAGTGCAAAAACTCGTAAGAAAAGGTTTCAAACAAAAAATTCACATATGCCAAAAATACCATAAAAAAAAAAAATTCACATATGCCAAAAATACCATAAAAATTAAAAAAAATTTTCGAAAAAGAATAAGAGGAAAAGAGGAGAAGAAAATTTTGTGAAGGAGAGAAGAAACAAAATGAAAAAGGAGCACAAAATTATAAGAAAAGTTGATAGTCATTAGTAAGGAACTAAGGAATTAACCTAAGTTCTAGACCTCATTCAAGAAAATAACTGAAAAGTGCACAATGAGATTAGTAAGAATGCAAACCTTAGGCATTCTTGAATAGACTCTTAGTACCCATTAAGATCTGGACACTCCTCAAGAGGTTGAGGAAAATGAAAAGCTGAAGTATTAGGTCTAAGGCTTAGGGAGTATTCGGCCTCGTTAACTAATTTTTGGTTTACGGGACTCAGTAACCTAAGCACCCTAATCTCACACACAGCCTGGTTCAGTAAGCGTAAAAATCAGAATCACGCAGAAGCGTCGCAAAAATCTGAAAAGAACACCTAGAATAGGAATGGCCGATCAACACAAGTTGATTTGGACGAGTTCCCAGCGCGGAGAGGCGGGAAATCCCCTCGAAGATGCGTAACAAAATATCATCTCCTCGGTGCTTGTCTCTTAGGATATTTACATATCCTACGGGGGGCATGTAAGCACTCTGCCGGTTCAGATTCCATGGATGGCATTATCTCGAAGTGTCAATTGCCAGGGTCTGGATTCGGCCACGGAATACCATGGATGGGATTATCTCGAAATCTCAATAGCCAGGGTTCCGGGGGTTGCCATGGGCGGTGCTATCTCGAAGCATCGATCGCCAGGAACCCTTGAGGATTGATGATGGGAGCAAGGAATCTGATACAGACCGTGTTGAAAAGCTAATCCTAGGCTAGAACTAAAAAGAAAAAGAGAGAGAAAACTCTCCAAACAGAAAAAACTTTCTATCTCTCTCTTACAAAACGCACTGCGAACTGGGCCAGGGATAAAATCATTTCAAGCACGGGTGCTTTAACCACGAAGTCCAATAAACCTTAGGTTAGTTCTTGCGGGCCTTAAAAACCTTTGCTAAAAGACTGAGGCTAAGGCTAGACAGATTTGGATCTTGATTGGTACTAGAGTACCTTTTAGGCCTATGGTCAGCATTCTAACCAAATCTATGCTCAAATAAACAAGGCACTTATCTCAAACCATTAAAAACTTCATGGTCTAGAACAAGGGTTGAAACCTTAAGTTTTTGCTAAGGGACTAGCAAAAGCTAGGCATGGGGGTATGATGAGAACCTCATCATGAGCCATAACTAGCTCATTTTGACCCAATACAAAGGATAAAAGCTCCTACATATCTCAAGGAAAGGCTTAACTCAGAGAATTCTGAGTTTGAGAAGAAAACCAGTCATAAGGGGTAAAAGTGCAATTTTACCAGTATAATCTGCATACAGGGTAATTCTGGGCCCAAACACAGGTCAAAACAGCTTAATAAGAATAAAAGTGGGATGAGATGATCTAGCAAGGGCTACAGCACTTCCAAGGAACCAAATGATAATCTGTAACCCTAAAACGACCCACTTCAATTCACAAGGTTCGGGGCAAAGTAAAAATAGAATAAACCCTCTAAAATTCATAGAAAAATAATCTCTAGGGTTTAGAACCTTCAATTTGGCCTTTAGAACCCATTTTGACCTACATTGAGAACCATGCCCAATTAATAACTTAATTTGGGTCTTTACGCAAATTGACCGGTCAAACAAGGTTTAATATGAAAATGAAATTCACCATCAGATTCCTTAGGTCCTAATTAGTCATGTATAAAAACTTGAGCCTAAGAAGAAACCTCCTTGACCGACTTTACACTTTGGTCCTCATATATTTACTCTTTGGCCCTCAACTTTTGAACCCTCGCATTTTGGCCCCTAACTCTCCTTCGTTCTTTGCAATCAGGTCCCTCCTGCAAAACCCTGCCAGCACCATGCTCCGGCGACCTTGCGCGGAGCATGGCGCCGCGCAGGGTGAGGTGGAGGACCTGGCATGTATACCGGGGGTGCCCTGCGTCGTCAGACGTCGCAGGAGCACCCCCCTGGTCATTGAAGGCCACCATACCGGCCGTGCGAACGCACGGACGGTATGGGTTCATGTTCCGACCATTCTCCGGCGAGGGAGACACGTCGTCTCCCTCCGCCTTCCTCCCTGCTTCATCCCTATAAATACCCCCCGCCGCTCCACCGACGACGGCAGCCTGGATCTGACGGAGAAAACCCCCAACTTTCCTCTCTTCTCACTCCGGCAGACGCCCACCAGCTCCGGCGGTTCTCCTTCCTCCTCCTCTTCGCTCCGCCGCAATACCAGCAGCAGAGACCTCTTCCCCTGCTCTTCCCGCGTCGCGCAATACCGGCGCGCGCTGCCTCTGCCCCGTCGTCACCGCCGTCCTCCCCCCACTGGGCATCGTCTTCTCCGGCGACAGTCGATACGACTGTCGCCCTGTTCCTTCCCCTTCGTCCCTGCAGTTAAGTTAGAACTACTCCCCTTCTTCTCCTCTTTCTTTCCCCGCTTTCAATTTAGTCAATTAAACCCTCGACCGCTCCTGTTCACCCTCATCCTCTCCGCCTCCGACCACCCTCCGGCGAGCCGCTTCCATCACCTCAGCGACCCACACGGCTCGCCGACCACCGCAGAACCTCCGCCTCCTCACCCTGATCCTCTTCCGCCCATCCACTTCCCACCAAACACCCTCTGCAGATCCACCGAACACACCCACTTCCTCGCTCACAGTTTGACCTAGGACGACCAGTTAGCTCCATCTCGCCCCCTGCAGACCCCCTGACCACCTTCGCCGTGCCACGGCGAAGGTCCCCCGCCTGTCTGATTTGGCCGAGAGGCTGTTCTTCTGTGACCAGGTGACTCGCCCGCCGTCGCCATTACCGCGCAGGCAGAGCTGCTTCACCTGCAGGTGCAGGCACGCCTTCGCCCAGGATTGACTTCCAGGTTGCGCAAGGACTCTCCGCGAAACGTCCCAGGTTCACAGACGGAGCGAAGGCCGCGCGGGAAGCCTCGATCGCCCACTGCTCCATCCGCGACGCGCTCAATTCGGGTGGGACATTTAGTCCCACCTCGGTACCTCTCGAAGGCGCGCGGACGCATAAAGGCAAAAACTGCCTTATGCTGTTTGCCTCTTGACCACGGGGTGAGGTCCCTCTCACCCGACCCGACCCGGCCTCGTCCGTGACCACGCTCCGCGGACCTGGCCCGACCCGATTAGACTATCCTGCACTCCTCGCCCACCACGCACGCCGGTGGGCCTGGACCCGGGCCTGACCCGAACCCGATTACCCGATAGCGCTCTGGGAGAGCTTCCGAAGGGTGATTTCAGAGAGAGAGAGAAACGCGGGGGAGGGGGGTAGAGTAGGTTTTTGCCTCTTGACGAAAAAACTCTGAAGTGTGCAGGCCAAAGAAGAAGAAGCAGACCCGCTGAAGAAGGAGCTGCGACACTGTAGCATAGGCATCGTTAAGTCGTCTCAGCACCGGGGCAGACGACGGAAGGTCAGCAGCCAGAGCAGGAAAGAAGACAGGCTGAAGAAGAAGGAAGAGCAACGGCCAACGCGAAAGAAGAAGAAGAGAGGTCAAGGCAGAAAACCAAAGAAGAAGAAGAAATGAAGAGAAGCAAGAAGCAAGAAAAGAAGAAGAAGATCTGAAGAAAAAGAAAGAAAGGAAACAAGGAAGAACAGAAGAAGAAGAGCACGAGGGGAAGATCTGAAGAAAGCAGAAGAAGAAGAAGAAGAAGAAGAAGAAGAACAGGAAGAACAAAAGACAAAGAGGAAGAAAGAAGAAAAGAAGAAGAAGCCAAATTTTCATCTCTCTCTCTCTCTCTCTCTCTCTCTTTATTTTTGTAATAGAACTTGTATATCTCTAGAATACAACTTGCTCCCTGAGTTCGACCTCGGGAACTCTTTCATTTTTCCGAGTAAAAAATTTTTATATGAAACGTTGGTAACAACCGGCTTCACTACAACGTTATAACAAACCCGGTAGAACACGAACGTCTTCACCTAGGAAGATGCAACCAACAGGACGAAGTGTCACGTGGAGTATAGGATGGATGGTGGAAGATGTGTGCGAAGACGCTTTCTGTATGAGTGTATCGAGGAATATCAGCAACTGGTGCAGATATTCCCGCGATACAACGTGTGGTAGGTGATATGAAAATATATGTATATATATGTATATATGAAAATATATATATGTATGGTTATAATTATATAGGTGTATATGTAGTTATATATGTATATATAGATAGATATGTAATTATATGTATAGATAGATGTATGTATATGTGTGTGTATATATATATATATATTTATTTATTTATAATTAGATATATATATGTATGTATATATAACTATATATAGGTATAGATATATATATATATATAGTAATATATGTATATAGTTATATATATGTGTATATATATATATATTAGTATAAGTATCTAAGTATATAGATATATGTAGATAGATATACATATACATATATATGTATTTATAGTTATAGATATATGTATATATGTATGTATATTTGTATATATATATATGTATAAATATATGTGCATATATATATGTTTATATATATAAGTATATATATATATAAGTATATATACTAATACTTAGTTATATAGGTACTAATATATGTATAGATATACGTATATATATATATAAGTATATAGTAGTGTATAAGTGAGTGGGTGTGTGTACGAGAGTGTGTGTGTGTGTATGTGTCTGCAGGAGGGAGTGAGAGAGTGCTGTGAGAGAGAGTGAGAGAGAGCGTCTGTTGGAGTGAAGAAGCATGGAGAGTTAAGTAGTCATGATGCAGCTGCCGACGTCAGATGGCCATGCGCAGGCGCAAGCGCATAGGCACGCGAAGAGGCGTGCGCATGCAGGAGGGAGCAGGCGTGGGAGGAAGACTGCAGCGCAGCGCACTGCGTGGCGCAGCGCACTGCTGTGTACTGGAGTGAGTACTGGCGAAGAAGCAGGCGGGTGCAGACAGGTGCGGGCGCTGATGTATGCGGGAGTGGGCGCACGAACGGGCTAGCGAAGGTTGCGATGCAGAGAGAGAGCGTGTGGTGACCGGATAAGTGAGAAACTTTCCAGTCACCGCACTGTATCCACAGTGTCGCTCTCTCTAGCGTGAACAGTGGCTATAGTGCGCACTCGGCTCGCGCGACAGCCTACGCCCGGTTCAGCGTGCGCTGTCACTGTGGAGTGGCTGGCGCACGCGCGGAAGGGGTTGCGCCGAGTGTTGGCATGCGTGGTGGCCTGCGTGCGGGCGAGCGGTGGCCGGCTCCTTGCTGCAGCTACGGTTGAGCTTCAAAGTTTGACTCTACGGCAATGGCGGAAATGGCCGGAACGACGAAATCAGAGCGGTGAACCACCACGCCCACCGGCTCTTTGATGAGCTGGGTGGTGGTGGGACTCACAGTGGTGGTTGTACACCACTGTGAGCTGCTCCTGCCCGCAGCGTAGCTCCTCAGAAGGATGAGAGGCTACGTATGGATGGGAGAGGGGAGGAGACGGCCTGGAGGAAGGAGGTGCTGTTGGTGTTGTGTGGACCAGGCTCTCTCCCAAAGAAGATGGTTGTGCTCTTTTTAAAGAGGAAAGAGGCATGCATGGCCATGCCCTAGGCTGCATGCATGGCTGTGCATGCGGCTGCCAGGGAGTGCTTATTGCAGGGAATGGCGCGAAGAAGAGCTGCCATGCCTTGTAGCCGTGGAGAAGAAATTCAAAAATAGAAATAAACATAAAGATGGTGAATTTGCGAGGCAGCACTTGAGGAATACGTTAATTTCAAGGCTATTTTATTCACTCTCCTCCCCTCTCAAATAAATGCATGCATGCGTTTATTTTTACAAATGCGACTATGGCTACCTAATATGCACTGGCAATGCTAGTAAATAGCACAAGATGGCACAAATGTTGGTGTATTTTTGCTGTGCAATCATACCCCCATGCCTATCTTTTGCTAGTCCCTAGCAAAACATTTTTTTGTTATATTTAGAAATGATCTTAAGCTGAAGATTTTCTTCTGAGGTGACATAGGTGTGTTTATTTGTTGGATATTGTGAGAACCAATTGTAGAGAAGACTACCAGTACTTTAAGTCGTACATGACATAGACCATCTCTCAACTAACCTGGATGCTTGATATTTAAACCTTAAGTACGATTTCCAGGACCCAGGAGGTTTTTGCCGTACTCGAGAGCTCAAGAGATTATGGCTTGTGCATAGTGAAGGATCAAGACTGACCAGATGAACATTAAGACTCAAGCCCAGGGTTTCACGAATTTTTAAGTGTAGGTTGGTCCCAGTTTTAGCTTGTGTTTTCATATTGACCCTTTAAAAGATGACGGAAAACTCAACTCCCATTTTATGACATTTGTGGCTCAAAGAGAACAGGGCATTTCTAACTTGCCCTGAAGAACTTTTGTAAGGGGGAAGACTTTACAGACATTGGCGAGATACACTAACTTATTTGCATCTTCTTCTTTTTTTTTTTGAAACACGTGTCAGTATATCTCTTACAACATTATTTGGAGGAGCACACTTTTCTTTTGGTGGGAGAGTGCCTTTTTGGTGGAAAGAGTCTTTCCTAAACACAAGACTAAAGCCTGGGATAAAAAGTCTACCTGTGCGCACAGGTAAGGACTCCACCTTCCCTAATGAACACTAGGGTTGGATCTTATGTTCACCTGGTCTTTCTTGATATGTGAAGTGTGAACCAAGATTACTTAGGCTCTCGAGTAGAAGCAAACCAACGAATCCTGTACTGGTGTCTCAGGTATAAGAATACGTCCTTAGTTAGGAGAGATTCCGATCTATCTTGTCAATGCTCAAGTGAATTAAGCCGAACTTGAGCGAATCAAGCTTATGTGGCCTAGAAAGTCTTCAAAATAGTGGTTGAATATCCATAAACACTTATTGTATTTTTGTTTCAGCCTTCAGATCATTACTAAACACCCTTTTTTTTTCATATTTATAGATAGATGGAGACTGCATGATACCATAAAATACCCAGATCCTATGGATGCCTATCCACCCCTTCATGCCAAACGATGCTATGTCCTCATATGCATGCAGGGTAGGGTAGAGGAAGGACGAAAGATCGGGTAACGAGAGCTGAGGTGCAGGGTATACAGCAGGGTGGTAGGGTGGGTGGATGGTGGGTGGTGAAGTGAAAAGTGAAGTGAGTGTGACAGTGGCGGAGTGTTGTTGGGGTGCCTCCCAACGAGTGTTGAATTTAACGTCCCCAGCTGGACTCAGAATGAGGCACAACATTAGTTACCCTCCAGCAGGGCAACAGTTTCTCCAACGGGGGCAGGTTCATGAGTAAGATAGGGTTTCAAATGTTTCCCATTGACCGTAAATTTATGCCCAGATTTGGGATCTTCAATCTCAACAGCCCCGTTGGGAAATGGTCTCGAGACCAGGAAAGGACTAGTCCATTTGGACTTCAGTTTCCCAAGAAAGAATTTGAGCCGGGCATTGTAGAGCCAAACTTGCTGAGATGGCTCAAATTCCTTCCACTGAATACGGCTGTCATGAAAAGCCTTAGTGCATTGCTTGAAAGTTAAGGTAGAATCATAGGCTTCACGATGGAGCTCTTCCAGCTCCTGGAGTTGGAGTTTTCTTTCTCGACCACACAGATCTGGGTCAAGGTTACATTGGCGAACCTCCTAATAAGCGCGGTGCTCCAACTCCACGGGTAAATGACAAGGCTTCCCGCAAACGATTCTATAAGGATACATACTATAGGGAGCCTTGAAGGCGGTCCGATACACCCAAAGTGCGTCAATCAGCTTGTCGGACCAATCCTTACGGTCAGGCTGAACCGTTTTCTGGAGAATTTGCTTGATTTACCGGTTCAACACCTCTGCCTGGCCGTTCGTCTGAGGATGATACGAGGATGCGATACTATGGTGGACTCCGTATTTCCTCAAAAGACACATGGGTAAAGTGGCTTCCTCCATCCGAGATAATAGCTCGAGGGATCCCAAAGCGCGCAAAGATGTGGTCTTTGACAAATTGAGTGGATATAACATGGTCAGCACGTTGCGTGGGAATAGCCTCGATCCATTTCGAAACATAATCAATAGCCATGAGAATGAATTCAAAGCCGTTGGACGGAGGGAAGGGACCCATGAAATCAATTCCCCAAATGTCGAAGATTTCCACAGCTAGGATGGGTTGTAAGGGCATCATGTCATGACTTGACATTGACCTTAACGACTGGCACCTAGTGCAATGCTTGGCATACTTGTGTGCATCCTGGTGAAGGGAGGGCCAAAAGAAACCGCATTGCAACACCTTGGCTACAGTTTTCCTCCCAGAGAAATGGCCTCCGCAGGCCTGATCATGGCAGAAGGATAGCACACTAGCGAATTCACTGTCAGAAATACAGCGACGGATGATTTGATCAGCACCTATTTTTAAAAAGAAGTGGATTTTCCCAAAAATAATACTTTGCTTCTGCCATGAGACGCTCGTGCTAGTTTTTAGGCCAGCCACGTAGAAGGGATCCAAAAGCAAGGTAATTGGCAATGTCGGCATACCAAGGTCCACTTGCCACATTAATTGCCAATAGGTGCTCATCAGGAAAAATCTCATTAATCGGTAGAGTAAGTCCAATGTGATCAGGGTCCAGTCTAGAAAGATGATCAGCCACAACATTCTAGGCTCCTGCCTTATCGCGGATCTCAATGTCAAATTCTTGGAGCAGAAGGATCCAACAAATCAGTCTAGGCTTGGCATCCTTCTTATTCATGAGAAGGCGAATGGCCGTGTGATCAGTGAAAACAATAACATGTGAGCCCAGAAGGTAAGAGCGGAATTTCTCCATCCCAAAGACGACCGCCAGAAGTTCTTTCTCAGTAGTAGTATAATTACGCTGGGCCTCGTCCAACGTCTTACTGGAGTAGTACACCACGAAGGGGTGTCTATCGCGTCTTTGTCCTAGGATGGCTCCGACTGCAAGGTCGGAAGCATCACACATGAGTTCAAAGTCGAGGGACCAATCAGGTGGCTGGAGAACAAGGGCCTTGGTGACAACATTACGCAGCTGCGTGAATGCTCGTATGCAGTCGGGGCCCATATTGAAGGGTATGTCGGTTGATAGGAGATGAGTAAAAGGTCAAGAAATCTTGGAGAAATCTTTGATGAATCTTCTATAGAAACCGACGTGTCCCAAGAAGGAGCGGATTTGTTTGACAGAGCCAGGCACAGGTAAATTAGCAATTACATCAAGCTTAGCTCTGTCAACCTTGATACCCCTATCAAAGATGATATGCCCGAGAACAATTCCCTCGTGTACCATAAAATGACTTTTTTCCCAAGAAAGCACGAGGTTTACATCAATACATCTCCTAAGGATACGAGTTAGGTCGGCAAGACATTCATCGAAAGATGGTCCAAAGGTCGAAAAGTCATCCATGAAGACCTTGAGAAAGTCACCCACCATGTCATGGAATATTGCCAACATACATCTCTGGAAAGTTACTGGCACGTTACAAAGTCCGAACGGCATCCTTCTAAATGCAAAGGTGCCGAAGGGGTAGGTAAAAGTGGTTTTCTATTGGTCTCGGGGGTCAATTGCCACCTGGTTATATCCTAAGAATCCATCCAGGAAACAGAAAAATTTATTTCCCATTAACCGCTCCAGGATTTGGTCAATGAAAGGTAGCGGAAAGTGATCTTTCTTAGTTGCAGCATTGAGTTTCCTCTAATCTACACACACTCTCCAAGATGTAGGGGTGTGTGTAGGGATGGATTCGCCACTGTCATTGGCACGAATGGTGAGTCCTGCCTTTTTGGGCATGATGTGAATCGGACTCACCCAGGGGCTATCGCTGATCGGGTAGATTATACCCACATCTAGCCACTTAATTATTTCCTTCTTAACGACCTCCCGCATGTTTGGGTTGAGACGTCGCTGCTTCTTGCGAGAAGGTCGAGCCTCCTCCTCCGTATATATACGATGAGTGTAGTAGGAGGGGCTAATGCCAAATAAGTCTGATAAAGATCATCCAATGGCTGCCTTGTGTTCCATAAGGACCTCAGTTAGTTTGCACTCTTGCTCCCTGGTCAATTTTGAACTAATGATTACGGGGAGTGTTTCATTTGGTCCCAGGAAAACATACTTAAGTGCACTAGGCAACTCTTTCAGCTTGGGAGTGGATAGTGAAAGGTCTGGCATTTCTTGGGATGAGAGTGTCCCAGGCGGATCGGAAAACAAGTCAGGAGGAAGAAGTTGGCCCTCAGATTGGCCAAGAAGAGGGGCTTCTTGGATAGATGGATCCAAAAAGGAATAGCCCCAGTGTGTAGTATGTGGGCTCAAGGTCCTAGTGTGGAGTTGCAACTCCACCTGATTTGGCGGGAAAGAAAGGGCAATCCGATCTTCAAGAGTGTGGACCGGCGGTGAGTAGCCCGGATAGGACGTAGACCACGAGGTATGGGAAGCGGAGAAAACCTCGTTAGAAGTCTGGCAAGGAGAAGGTATGGGAATAGGGAGGGATGGGGGAACGTCACAATATGTGTCGGTCAGGAAATCGTCAGTGTTTAAAGGAAGTCCGCAGTAGTCAGAATAGGTCCCAATTAGTCCGATACACGCGCTGATGGCCATGTCCTCGTCAGACGTGTCATCCTTGATGCAATCGCAATCAAAGTTCTTGGCTGCCTTAAAGATGTTAAGCTTGAGCTTCTCAGATCCAACGGCAATCTCAATACAGCTCGAGTCGTAGTCGATATGGGCACGAGCTGTGGCCAAGAAAGGTCAACCAAGGATGATCGGACAATCAGAAAGTGAGCTAGGAACTTCCATATCTAAAACAAGAAAGTCAATAGGAAAACAGAGACTGTTGACCCTAACCACCACGTCTTCCACCACACCCTTTGGAATTTTGACAGAACGATTTGCCAACTGTAAGGTGACCGGGGTGGGTTTCAGATTTCCCAAGAAAAATTTTTTGAGCATGATGGTTGGTATAAGATTGATGGAAGATCCTAGATCAAGCAGGGCATGGTCAAAATTGCAGCTTTGGATGCTACAGGAAATAAGCGATGTGCCCGGATCTTTCTGCTTCGGTGGTAGATTTGACAGTATAGCACAACTCGCATGAGGCGAGAGAACCATCGAATTCTTAGTTTCTTTGACTGTCGCCTGGGTGTTGTGTAGTCTTTGAAAAATCGGGCGACAGTGGGTATGTGGTCGATAGCCTCGAGCAGGGGTACCTTGATTTCAACATCCCTGAACAAATTACGCAGGTTATCAAAGGCCTGCATATCTTTCTTTTTGCCTTTTGGCTCCCTCAGCATAGCCTCAGGGAATGGGACTGATTCTGGCACCAATTTGGGTGTATCATCCTCTCACGAATGCGGTGCGCATCCCGAATGAGAGGGCGATGAAGAAGACGGGCCAAGATCAGGTTGAGGCGGATCGACGGTCTGCTTACCGCTCCTCGTAGTGATCGCATTGGACGATGTGGGTCCAGTGGGATTATAAGGCGAAGGAGGGTTCGCAATAGGGACATAAGAGTGAGGTGCTGCAGCAGGATTAGCCTGAAATCCCGGTGGAATGCTCGGAGCTTGCAGAATCTGATGAACCTACCCCTGAGAAGGTCGTACCTGTGGTTGAGGACCACGGGGTACGAAATTTCGTGGGTTTGGAACAAGTTGGGCTGGAAGAGTGCCCTGAGATCGAGTTGCCATGCATAGTTGACTGATCGCAGCATTCTGTTGCGCCAATTGGTGTTGAAGAGAGGTCATGTTCTCTTCATGGCGCTTTGACATTTCTGTCATCATTCGCATAAATTTGTCAAGAGGACTTGATGCGTGTTCTGTTTGCGATATGCAAGGACCCGATGGCGGATTCGCCATAGGATTAGATTGAGCCCTTGGGATGATGGGTGCGGACGATCGCATTGGTCCACCCGTGGGGTTTTGGCGCTGTGGGTTGTTGGACCATGCGAAGTTCGGATGATTTTGTCACCCTGGGTTATAAGTGGCAGAGAACGAGTTGTTCCCCAAGGAGCAAGCATCTTCTATGCCAGAAGACGCGTCCGCATGTAAATATGCTTCCGAGCACACGGAGGCTTGGTCCTCCATGTCAAAATACTTGCTTGCAAAAGCCAGATCCACATGACTTACTGAATCGCTTGGCACGACACTCGGCAAGGAAGGTCTTACAAGGTTTCTCGGGATAAGCTTGGTGTTGGAAGAATTGGGATTGTGATGAAGTGGTGAGGTGGGGGTGTTTGCCATAGAATGGGCAAGGTTGGCCAGAAGCTTGTCCAGCTTCTTGTGCACGATGGAGACTTCATCCAATTTCTGTGCGATAAGGCTGAGGTCTGTGGATGAATGGGAGGGTCCCGTGTCAACTTCGTGGACATTACGGGGTAGGCTGGTATGATTAAAGGAAACAATGGAAGCATTGTTCATTGAGTTTTCACTCATATTTTCAAATAATTCGAATGCTCCATTCTCGTCTTTATTCATGAAATTCCCTCTGCAGGAAGCATTTGCAATCTGCTTCAAAGTCTCATTTAGCCCATAATAGAAAATCTAGGCTATATGCCACTTAGGCAGACCGTGGTGCGGACACTTCCTGAGGAGGTCATTATATCTCTCCTATGCCTCATGAAATTGTTCGCCATTTTGTTGCGTAAATGAAGTGATAGCACGGCGAAGCGCATTGGTTCGCCCGATTGGGAAGAACTTCTTGAGAAACGCTGTTCGCATCTCTTCCTAAGAGTAGATGGTTCTCCCAAGGGTGCATAACTACTGTGACGCTTTATCCCGCAATGAAAATGGGAACATTTTCATGAGGACTATAGGTAACCCGATATTTCTTGGTTTAACTATTTCAACCAATCGGGTTAGGTCTTCCAAGTGGAGAAAAGGATCTTCACTTGCAAGACCATGGAAGTGAAAATTTATCAGGCCAATTATGTTAGGTTTCAATTCAAAGTTGTCCCCGCCCATAGGGACCCGAATTTGTCCTATGGTCTCTGTAGCAGCGGGATTTTGATAGGAGCTAAGAGACCTAGGCTCTTCCCATTCGAGAGGGTTCTGCATTTCCTCCAATGTTTCCTTAATGGCCTCAATTTGTTCATTATACATTTCCATTTGGGCTTGGAGGAGGGTTATGGGATCCAAGGCTCCACCACCTGGTGGGTTTTGAGGTCGGTTTCCTCCCTCGGGATTTGGGGGTGGGCGTGCAGCCATGTTTGTGGAGGAGGAGGACGATTCGGCTTCTTTTCTAAAATTATCAGGCAATTCACACAGTTTAGGGTTTTGTGACCTCCTCCCAAACATGCACTACCGTAGGAAGAATTGGGGGGATACAAAGGGAAAAGAGATGAGAGAAATGACGCCGCAAAGGTACACTTGATGACAAATCAATACAATCAAATTCCTAACCTCTACAGTGTGCCCTTAAACCTAAAGATCTAAGTTACCTACTATCACGAACTACGGAATCGAATGCGAGCACCGCGGAACCACTGGGCCAGATTGAAAGGCCGTTTGCCCCAGTCTTAGACACCCGATAGCACGTGGGAACCCTCACCAGCACGTAGGCACTACACGCAGGTAGTTAGACCTCCAATCCTTAATAAGGGTCAAGTTGCTACCAATTGTAGTTAGAGGCTTAGGATCAAGTGCTTCTGGAATGTGAAGGGCATTATTTACGGGTAATGCCCAAGTGATTGATTTTGTAGAGTGTGTAAACCAAGCATGCAATGGGGAAATCTCCCCGAATTGAAGTTTTAATTGGTGAATGGTTTCTAGAATTCAGCCTTAAGTAGTATGGATTTTAGAATTTTGCTGAATTACCAATTCAACCAATCTCCGGGTTTTGAGAGAATACAAGTTTTCTTCTAGGCCCAACAAACCCTTCTTCAATGTTAGTTGGTTAATGTATGCTAAAATGTAATGGGCTTCCCTAGATGGAGATTTCTATGTGTGGATGCACGAATCAATTTTAGATTAGTGTGAAAGGGAGCCAAAGCACTTCAATTCAAGTGCTCCCAATCACCAGAATAATGTTCCACACACAAGGCTCAACCACAAGATAAAGAAAATCAAATTGTTGGGGTTGAAGTATTCGAGATCGAATCTTAGGCACATGAAAGGTCGTGGTGGGGTTGGAATCAACTCAATTCTAAGTCTCCACACCAAAAAGGTGATCCCGAATTACAGATAAATGAGGCAAAAAGGGATGGTAATCAATCTATTTATCTTTGCCTCAAAGAATACTTCACATGGCGAAAGATTCAAGAGTCAAGATTCTAGGATCTTCGCTATGCGAAGTTTGGCGGGAAATCTAGGGGCGGTGGGAGTGATGACAAACAATCAAACAAGTGATTTTTAATCCACTTGCCCCAAGAGATCCAAAGAAGTATTTTTAGTTTTTTTTTTTATTTATTAAGGTGACAAGTTGACCTAAGTTACTAAGAAAGAAAAACCTACTTGTTTAGCAATGTGTGCGAAGCTCCAGTGCGGTGCTGGCGTCTTCACGCTCTCGTTCCCCCCTTGGATCTGCCCACGTCTCCGACGTCGTCTACTTGCCTTCTCCTTGAAACTGGTTCACCTGCACACCAACAAACAGAAACACCCATGAAGAGAAGGGTGTGAGAAGAGAAAAATTAAAGGAATGAAGTAGAAACTTACTTGAATGCGCACTTCCTCGGCAACGGTGCCAGAAAAAGTTATGGTGTAGACCCGGATAGGTTGTGTTAATATGGTGATTTAATCATTGAAATGCGTATAGTGGTTAACCTAAATCGAGACTAACCATCTTTTTACAAAAATTTTAACCTGGCCTACTTGATTTTATCTTAGTCACTTTTAGGCCCAAGGTCGAACTCAGGGAAGCGGGATTAGAAGTGAACAAGTTTCTACGCCTTTCCTACAACGAATCTCTTCCATTCATTTATTATGTTTTTGGTGTTTTTCTATTTAAGATTTTTTTCTGATAATTTTTATCCTTGAGGTACACCCTCAAAATTAGGTTCTTGGCTTTGAGCCAAATTAGGGTTCCAAAACTGGTCTTGCTATTCGCAAGACTGAGTACCTGCAAGTCAAGGATTATCTTTTCTCTTTTGTATATTTTTTTTATCTTTTTAATTGCAGGAAAGAGAAACAGAAATAAAGTAAATATAGTATATATATATATATGTATATATTATACATGTATATAGGGGTGGGGGTGGAGGTGGAAATGGCATGTAGCACGGTGTCGAGTTGATCGTCGTCTAGGAAGACACAACCAACAGGACGAAGTGCCACGTGGAGTGTACGATGGATGGTGGAAGATGTGTGCAAAGATGCTTTCTGTATGCGTGTATCGGGGAATATCAACAACTGATGCAGATATTCTCATGATACAACATGTGCTAGGTGATATGAAAATATATGTATATATATGTATATATATATAGATATGTAAATATATGTATATATATATATAGTTAGATATATATGTATGTATATATAACTATATATAGGTATAGATATATATATAGTAATATATGTATATAGTTATATATAAGTGTATATGTATATATATATTAGTACAAGTATCTAAGTATATAGATATATGTAGATAGATATACATATATATATATATATATATATGTATGTATATATATATATATAAGTATATATACTAATACTTAGTTATATAGGTACTAATATATGTATAGATATATGTATGTATGTATATATATATATGTAAATATATATATATAAATATATATATATATAAATATATATATATAAATATATATATGTATATATATATATAAGTATATAGTAGTGTATAAGTGAGTGGGTGTGTGTACGAGAGTGTGTGTGTGTGTATGTGTCTGCAGGAGGGAGTGAGAGAGTGCTGAGAGAGAGAGAGAGAGAGAGAGAGAGCGTCTGCTGGAGTGAAGAAGCACGGAGAGTTAAGTCATCCTGACGCAGCTGCCGACGTCTGATGGCCACGCGTAGGCACAGGCACGTAGGCGCGCGAAGAGGCGCACGCACGCAGGAGGGAGCGGGCGTGGGAGGAAGACTACAGTGCAGCGCACTGCGTGGCGCAGCACATTGCTGCGCACTGGAGTGAGTGCGGGTGAAGAAGCGGGCGGGTGCAGACGGGTGTGGGCGCTGGTGTACACAGGAGTGGGTGTGCGAACGAGCTGGTGACGATTGCGGCACAGAGACCGGATAAGTGAGAAACTTTCCTGTCACTGCACTGTAGCCACAGTGTTGCTCTCTCTAGCATGAACAGTGGCTACAGTGCGCGCTCGGCTTGCGCGATCGCCTGCGCCCGGTTCAGCGCGCTCGGGTACTGTGGAGTGGCTGGCGCGCGCGCGGAAGGGGCTGCGCCGAGTGCTGGCGTGCGTGGTGGACTGCGTGCGGGCGAGCGGTGGCCGGCGCCTTGCTGCAGCTACGGTTGAGCTTCAAAGCTTGACTCTACGGCAATGGCGGAAATGGCCAGAACGACGAAATCAGAGCGGTGAACCACCACGCCCACTGACTCTTTGATGAACTGGGCAGTGGTGGGACTCACAGTGGTGGTTGTGCACCACTGTGAGCTGCTCCTGCCCGCAGCGTAGCTCCTTAGAAGGAGGAGAGGTTGCGTATGGAGGGGAGAGGGGAGGAGACGGCCTGGAGGAAGGAGGTGCTGTTGGTGTTGTGTGGACCAGGCTCTCCCCCAAAGAAGATGGCTGTGTTCTTTTTAAAGAGGAAAGAGGCATGCACAACCATGCCCTGGGCTGCATGCATGGCTGTGCATGTGGCTGGCAAGGAGTGCTTATTGCAGAGAATGGCGCGAAGAAGAGCTACCATGCCTTGCAGCCGTGGAGAAGAAATTCAAAAATAAAAATAAAAATAAAGATGGTGAATTTGCGAGGCAGCACTTGAGGAATACGTTAATTTCAAGGCCATTTTATTCACTCTCCTCCCCTCTCAAATAAATGCATGCATGCATTTATTTTTACAAATGCGACTATGGCTACCTAATATGCACTGGCAATGCTAGGAAATAGCACAAGATGGCACAATTGTTGGTGTATTTTTGCTGTGCAATCACACCACAGAACCATCGAGCCAGATTAAAAGGCCGTTTGCCCTAGTCTTAGACACCCAATAGCATGCAGACACCCACACCAGCACGTAGGCACTACACACAGGTAGTTAGACCTCCAAACCTTAATGGGGTCAAGTTACTACCAATTTTAAATTAAGAGACTTAGGAAACAAGTGCTTTGGAAAGTAAAGGGCGTCGTATACGGGTAATGCCCAAGTGCATTGATTTATATGTGTAAAACAAGCATGCAACAGGGAAATCTCCTCGAGTTGAAGTTTAGATGGTGAATGGATTTTAGGATTCCGCTTTTTAGGTAGTATGACTTTGAGAGTTCAAGTGAATGACCAATTCAACCAATCTCCGAGATTTCAAGAAATACAAGTTCTTTGTGCCTAAACAACCCTCCTTCAACTTAATTGAGTGAATGCATGCTACAATGCAATGGCCCCCCTAAATGGAATTTTCTAAGTGTCGATGCACAAATCACTTTTAATTCAATGTGAATGGGAGCCAAACAATGCACTCCAAGTTCTCGCAATCACCAAAATAATAATCCACACAAAGGCTCAACCACCAAGATATGAAAGATGAAAATGAATATATTGGAGTTGAAATTTGGGATCAAATCAAGGGTCTAAATATAAGGTCATGGTAGGGTTGGAGTCAAATCGATTCCAAAACTCCCTAACCAAAATGTGGATCCCAAATATGATAAATGAGCCAAATAGATATAGCAAACAATAGATTAATTTCAATTCACCTCAAAGGAAATTTCGCGTCACGAAATATCAAAGAATTGAAATTTTTGGATTTTCCACACGCCAATGAGTAGGAAATCAAGGGTAGCTGATGTGATAGAAAACAAGAAATCAGTGGATTTTGGTCCACTCGCCCCAAGGAATCCCAAGAAGACTCTCTTTTAGGGTTTTATGATTTTTCTATTTTTTTTATCTTTTATCATTTAAGGTGACAAGAGAACCTAAATTGCTAAGAGGAATGGACACCTACCTCCTCAGCAACGCAGGCGAGGATCCAAGCGGCATCGACGACTTCATGCTCTCTCTCCCACCTTGGAGTCGCCCATGTCTTTGACCTCCTCTATGTGTCTCCTCCTCATAATATATAGGTCCACTTGCACAAAAACAAACAAAAACACCTGTGAAGAGATGGGTGGGAGAAGAGATAAACCTAAAGGAAACAAGTAAAAACCGACTCTAGATGGTGCCTCCCCAGCAATAGCACTAGGAAACTTGTGACGAAACGCGAGTAGGGTTATTTAATTAGGTGGAATTAGTGTCGAAATGTCTATAGTGGGAGTAATTACCTATAGGAGAATCTACACCAGTTTATCGAAATTTATTAACCTAGACTTAATCAACTTTAAGATTGTCAATTTAGGGCTCAGAGTCTAACACGAGGAGACGATTTTGAAATTAATCGATTTCTATGCGATTCTTAGAAATGCATCAATTCCTTTCACTTATTATATTTTTGATTTTTCTTAGTTTGAGATTTTTTTGTATAGTCTTGTCCTTGAGGCACACCCACGAAATTGGTCCTTGGCTACACGTCAAAAATCAAGTCAAAAATGGTCTCACCACCCCCGAGATCGTGTAGCTACAGGTCAAGAGTTATTTTTGTTGTTTTATATTTTTTTATCTTTTCTTAATCAACAAAAGAAAAGAGAATAATAAAATAAAGGAAAAAAATGCAGAATTGAAATGCAAAAAGGAAATGAATGGAAATACTTAACTTATTTATAGATATATATATATATGTGTGTGTGTGTGTATACTATAATATATAATAGAGAGGGGGGAATTTGAATCAAAGACTCAATGGATGTAGCACGGATTAGTGTGACCACCATTTAAGTAGACAGGATCAACACTAACAATGCACCACATGCTGATGTGGAGTGGATGTGTGGGTTGGTGTGTGTTGCGCAAATATCGAGAATAGATGCGCAACTGGTGCGAATATGCCCACGATGTAATGCATGGAAATGAAAATGTGTGGTATCGTCAATGGGACTATGTATAGGTGAATGTGTGAGGGAATGTGAGTGTGAATATCTATATGCTTATATATATGCATATGTATAAATATATATATCTATATGTATATATATATATGTATGTATGTAACTATATATATATAAATATATATGTGTGTGTGTGTGCTTGCGCACGTGTGTATATATGTGTGACTGTGTGTGCGTATGTATGTATATATTTATATGTTTGTGTAGGTGTGTGAGTCTGTGAGTGGGTGGGTGTGTTGTGTGTGTTGAGAGGTGTGAGTGTGCGTGTGTATGTGAATGTGTGTGTGTATGCAGGTCTGTGAGTGCATGAGAGATTGAAATATGAGGGGGACCGAATGTGGTAGGTGGCATGGAGGAGAGAGGGGAACAGGTGACCGGCTAACTGAGGAACAACCGATCACTCGAGTGTGTGCGAGTGAGAGAGCAGAGGAAGTCATGGCTATAGCGTAGGGGCAATTTGCATCAGCTAGCTCACAAATCCACTGGCTAGGTTTCTCACTTAGCCGGTGGACGGGGAGAGAGAAGGCGCATAGTGGAGGCGGGAACCGACTATGGGCGACTGTGTGGGCATGCGAACCGGTTGAGAGCATGTGAGTTGAGGAGTTGATAGCGAAAAATGCATGATTTGTTAAAACTAAGGTTTAAGTCGTAACATGAAAATTTGAAATCGCTTTCACAATTTATAAAACCTAGATAGTGGGGTATCTAGGGTCATCCAAGGAGGCAAGTTTGCAAAATTTAATACTCTCACTTGATATTAGGAAATCAACTTTCATTTTGTGATTTTGAATATAGGATTTTTTTGGATTTTGAAATAATGGGCAACTACTAAATTGTGAGCAGGACAAGGCTACACCTAAATTTCTAAAGCTAACACCTAGGTGACAAAAGTAACCTCTCTCTAAGCTCACCCTAGGTACGTGGAGACCTAGGATAATTAGAGAGGGAGTGAAAAGTGCTAGAAAAGACAATTAAATAAGATGCAACAAAATTATGGAATGACAACTTTTATAAACAAAGAAATGTTGCTTTACAAGTATGGTAGAGGAATGGTTCTACTATATGAATAAGAATACAAAAAAAAAAAAAATGTAAACACAAATCCTCCTGTGATGATGGTGAAGAGGAGAAGATCCTTGCTCCAAGCTTAGTTGCTCCTAGGCTTAAAAAGGATCTCTCCAACTCCTTCTTGAAGTGCTCCTCCAAAGATGCTGCTTTCTCCTTAGCAAGCCCTAGATGGGCATGCCCTTGCCTCTCCAAGGGTGGAAGAATTCCACCCTAAAGACCTCCTCCAAGGGTGGACGTGCACCACCCTAAAGACCTCCTCTTGGATGTCCTCCTTGCCTGGCTGATCCTCTAGCTGGAGTGGGCTCAAGAGAGAAGGGAAGAGGGGAAGGCACCAAGGGGATAGAGTGTCCCCTTAATCTTCTTCTTCTCCTTCTTCTCTTGGCCGTGGAGATGATACGTGGAATGAAGGTGGAAATGTGGTAGATTAATGAAGCCAATGGTGTTTTTAATGGTGGTAGTTAGGAGGGTATTTATAGAAGTGGAGAGTAGTGATTGGCGTGGGGATTAGGTGTAGGGCTAGGATGGGCTTTAGGAGGTGGTTAGGTGATCCTAAGGTGGAGGGTGTTTGGTGCTACCTAAAGGGGTGTTATGGGGGTAGTTATGGGTGGCTAAGGGACACCTCAGTTGGCACCAACCATGGAAGGGTGACATGGTTTTGGTGTCACCTAAGGATGGTTCTAGAAGGGGGTAGGTAGAGGGCTAGGATGGGTTGTAGGGGTAGGTGTACGGCTAGGATGTAGGGGTGCTTTGGCGCCAAAGATAGGAGGTTCTAGAAGGGGTAGTTGGCACCAACATTGGTGGCTTTTGGAGGTTGTGGTGGAGTGAAGAGGCACCATTTTGGTGCCAAGGTGAAGGAGTTCAAGGAGGTGTGTTTTGGCGCCAAATAGGTGCGTTAGGGTTAGGTTAAACTGGGGTTAGGGAGGAGGATGGACGACCATGGAGTGGAGGGCTTAGGTGGACTTAAGCTAGTAGGGTAGTAGTGGAGAAGGTAGGAGGCAGAGTGAGCTAGGGTTTTGAGGGAGAGGAGCTGAGGAAGAGTTATCTAGAGCTGTATTGGAATTGGTCACTACTAAAGAGGACAGCAAGGAGCTACTTAGCTAGGTTAGCTTGTTGGTTCTTTGCTAGCTACTAAGTTAAGCTAAAGTAAGCTGGCTTTTGCTGAATTAAGTTGAGGTGAGCTGGGTCTGATCTTCCTAAAGATAACCTAGCTAGCTGAAGCAACTAGCTTAGATTAAATAGTTTAGCTCAATTATGAGTAGAGTCTTCGGGAGTTGGACTTGACCTGACCTGAGCTAGTTGAGGTTATCTTCAACTAACTTAAGTTGAGTGGAGCTGGAAGTAGCTGGACCTGAGCTGAGGTGGACTCCTGTCAACTTAGTTGAGCTAGCTAGAGCTCCCAGTGAATGATTGGAGCTAAGGTGAGCTAGACTCAACTAAGTTGAGCTGGATCTAACCTGACTTGACCTAGGTTGAGCTATGTTGAGTTATCCTGAGCTACCATCTAGCTAAGATGAGCTTAATGGAGCTTAAGAGAGCTAACACTAACCCAATTGAGGTTGTATCCAGCTATGATGAGCTAGATTTAGTTGTGGTTCAACTAAATTGAGCTTCCTCTTCACCTGTTGCCTTCATGAATGCTAAGGTTCTAGGGATCTGACTATCTATTCATCCCTAACACTCAAACAAATGTGCCAAAAAAAATAACAAAATTATGCAATGCATGCCTAACCTAAGTGATGCCTAAATGCATCCCAGAAACCCATTTGCGAAGTTAAAATCCTAAGAGCTAGGTTTGTTTTAGGGCATAAGAATGATGATAAGCTGACGTTTATCAGGCGTGGAGTGATGTGTGGTGCTGCGATGAGAGAAATCGACTGTGAGTGCGTGTGGGTGAGTGTGTCACCAACAAAGTGAGAAGCGCTCAGTGACACGTGAAGGAAAATGAGTCGCGATGGATCTCGAACTGTAGCTATAGTAAGAACCAGAGAAAATGAAGAACAAAGCTTCTTAGCTATGTCAATGGCGATGGAAATCCGATAAAACGAAAGCTAAAATAAAAAGGAAAAAGAAAAGAATCACCACGCCCACCTACTCACGAGGGAGCTGGGTGGTGGCAGAGCTCAAGGTAATGCTTGAGACCATGGAGAGCTTACCCCTGCTTGCTGCGTACTCCCTCAACTAGTGAGAGAGAGTAGCATATAAGGAGGAAGAGAAGGAGAGAGTAGAGCTGAAGGTGGAGTGGTCGGCTGAGGAGGAGTGGTTGTGTGTGCATGGTGAGGTGTCGTAGGTGTGCAATGGTTTGGATGCGGTGGGAGGTGGAGTCAACCACGTGCATGGAGGGGAGGTGGGGATGGTTATATAGGTGAGGGGTAAGGGTGGTGGGTGCAGGTGAGGACAAAATTGCTCTTAGGGATAAGGGATATTTTTGGGTTAATTATGGGTAGGCACTTGAAGTCTTAGGAAATTAATGTAGGTGGTGTTAGGTGGTATTAGGTGGTAGAAATGTGGTGGAAATGAAGGGGTAAAAAAGAAGGAAATGGGGAGGCTTAATCTCTCTCTCTCTATCTTCCTCTCCATAAAATGCACAAATGCAAATATTTACAAAATGCAAGCATATCTACCTAATCTAAATGCAAATTGCTAGGAAATAGCATAAGTGGGCATAATTTGTGGCGTAAATTGCTTTGCAATCAGTATAATATATGAATATTCCAAGAAAGTTTGACTTGAGGGTAGACTAAGTTTGACCAAAATCTACATTTTCTTGTTTTTGCATTACACTGACCTGATTTACACCTGATAAGTGTCAATGTGTTGGTCTTAATGCGCTTTCTCTATAAATGGGATCAAAAAGAATTTTAGGTCATAACACCTCTCTATAAATATCCCGTAAGACCCCTCCTTCAAGGAGATTCATCTCTCTTATTATTGTTCTTCTTCTCCTCTCTCTCTCCCCCTCTCTCTTAAGCATGGGGACTCTCTAGCATACCTCCACCTCTCCACTATCGTAGTCAACATTCGCCACCACCACTTTACCCTTTTCACCACCACATCGAGAATCTCCCCTTACTCTCTTCTCTCACTTTCTCTGTATACTCTCTCTAATTGTAATTTTAATATTATTTTGCTTTAATAAAATTTTGCTTTGGTGATTTGATTCTATTTACATTAGTTGAATGATTAGTTTAGTAGTTAGTAGTTTGTAGTTAATTCATAGATTAGTTTCTCATTTTTTGTGCAAGTTTATTTTGTTATTTAGGATTAGTCTTTAGAATTAGGATTATTATTTCTCTCATTATAAAATTCCAAAAAATAAAAAAAATAAAAAATTACTTTAGGTTAGTAATTAGTAATTTAAACAATTTTGTCTCATTGAGGATGACTTGAACTTCCATTGTATCTATTCCTATTTGTTTTGAGAGTTTGCAAATTTTGTAACAATTCTATTTTCGTGCACAATAGTTCTTATCGTTTTGCAAATTTCACGGTCACTTTTTGGCTCTTAACTAGGGAGTCAATAGATCTAGATTACTTTTTACTCTGGCTCATGCATATAGTTAGTTTGCATTTAGTTTCTTGCAAATTATTTTACTAATGCATTTGCCTTTGTTTTGTTTGTGTATCTTGCAGGTACAGTGGTGGCCAACAAATGTGGACTCAAAGGGCCTATGTGGAGAATTGAGGCTTTGCATCTTGACTTTGCATTCAGGATTAGGATTAGGAATTAGTTCTTTTCTTTTTTGAGTGAGAAAGTGTTTTGTTTCCTATTTTTTTGCTTATTGTACCCAAATCTTGAACTCTATAAAAAAATTTTGCACATGAAATGACTCATTGTAATCTGTAAGTGGTGGAAAATAGTTGTCAAAATAATTAAAATAAATCACTTAAGAAAAGCAGGGTGTATCTAGGAGACTTATGCCCATAAAAACTCACAAACAACGAAAACTATATGTTCACGAAAATGCCAAAGAAATTGAGTCAAAATCCCCATTTAGATTAAGAAATCAATGCGAAATAATGTTGAAATCTCATTTATACAAAAAAGAGGGTTACCGTCATAAAATACATATAATAAAATATTTAAAACTAAAAATCCCCTCTCCTCAATGACATATGAATGTAAATATTAATTTCACACAAAACAGAGCACTTGCTACAAGTGCTCTCCACGCACGAAGGAGAGGATGACCGGAGACGTGAAGCTCGCCGGAGGTAGTTGCCGCCGGGGGCTTCGCGATGGTGGTTGCGGTGAGGTGCGGGGTGGCCGGAGCTCGCTGAACGGTGGAAATGAAGGTGGTGGGTGGCCGGCTACAAGCTGTTGTTGGAGCTCGCGGAGGAGAGGAGGTGACACGCCAGGGAGGGGGGTGCAAGCTGTGAGGTGGGTCGAGTAGGTCGCTTGGGCGCTCGCAACGAAGTGGCGACGCCGGTGGGTGCAGTGGCGGTACTGCGCGTTGGGTTGCACGTGGACTCTGCTGCATGCGGCCAAAGGCGCGGCAAGTTGAAGGAGAGGTAGCACACGGGTGTTGCTAGGCGCGTGCGGGTGAGCTACTGCAGCTTGCTGCTGCTGTGCGAGCACCTCGCGTGGTAAGTGAGGAGGTGAAACGGCGGTGGTGGTGTCAGTGGTGAAGAAGCACGGTGAGGGGGGTGGTGATGGTGATGGGTTCCTCTTGGTGTGTTGTTGTAGAGAACGAAGAAGAAGATGATGACGAAAAAAGAGATAGGTGGAACGGGTGGAGCGATGGTGGCTTCGGTTTGAGAGTGCGAGGATGGTGGTGTACAGAAGGAACGGTGATGACGGTGAAGAAGCACGGTGAGCGGGGGGGGGTGGCGGGGGCGGGGGGTGGGGGTTGGTGTGTGTGGGGTATGCATGCCTGTGCATGCTCGCGGTAATGCAAGCGAGCTCCGGATGGCTGTCATGCCACGCCTACGGTGGCGTGGTTGAGGCTCACTGCCACGATTGAGGCCGGCGGTGGTGGAGCGGGAATGTGCACGATTCACTCACGGTGATGGAGTTGGGGTAAGAGAAACAGACGAAGGAGGAGGAATGTTCATACCCACCTTCTTCAGCTCCCCTTCATTGCTGCTTTCAATGGCTAGTTGTGTGGCCCTGCATCCATTGAACGAGAAGAGTGAATAATCAAATAAAAAGAAATGAAGGTTATTTATACGTAACTCCTCACATAATACTCAATCCTATTTCAATGCATGTAATGTGTATATGCATGCAAATTAAATTATAACTATCCTATGTAATGCATGCTATCCTAATTAAGTTCTAAATCCTATTTACATATGAATAAAATATGAATGAAAGTAAAATTAAACTAATCTATTACATACTAATGTATGCTATGTATATGTTACTATTAATCTAATGGCTAGGCATTTACATAGTAAATTAGCCCACAAATATGGACTCATCAATACTCTCTCCCTCCAATTGTGGTTAGTGGACGATCGAGTTTGTTGCTTGTTTGTCACAACTTCTCACTCTACTTTCTTCCTAGTGTAATGACTTGAAAGTTGATTTTGATCCCATTTTTAAATTAAGCACGTCAAGATGAACCCGTTGATACTTGCCAGGTGCAAATTTGGCTAGTGAAACCCAAAAATGAGAAAATGGATGTTTCGGTCGAAGCTAGTGAACCCTTAGGTAAAACTTGCTTGGAGTATGTCATGTATGATATTATTAGACTCCTCTTGTTCCAAGCTTTTCAATGATTCATATTTTACAAAAATTCGAGTTGTGTAGAAAAGTTATGTGTGAAACACCTTAACTTGAGGGACAATTTGGTCCAATCCGAGTAATTTTCGTGACATATCTTGACCCTAGTGCTATAAATGCGCACCCTAGGGCATTGTACAATCGTCCCTTCCTTTTTTTGCACTAAAAGCCCAAGAAGAATCGCAGAATGAAGAGAAAGAGAGAGGGAGAGAGAATTGAGAGAGAAAATATCTCTCTTTCTTGTTCCTGCATATAGCAAGGAAGAGAAGAATGCATGGCCCCACCACCAATGCACTTGTACAACACTGATAGCAGTGGCAGGTGGTAGGCCTACATCTGACATTACAATGTGTGCTAACTAGGTAGGATTTGGAGTGTGTCATTGTGCACGTATCGTAAGGACCACTAGGATCATGTTGGCCAGTATCAATAGGAGTGTACATGCACCAATCGAGGCAGCGAGCACAGGTGGACGGTTTGTGCGAACTAGGTTGAGTTGAACTAATTCAAGACCCTTTAGGCGTATTTTGGTCAGTTCACGACCTTCATGACATTGGATTTCAACAAATAAGGTACCATTGGAATCGTATTTTTGTAAACTATGCTTCTATTCCCTCCAAAATGACTTTTCATACATGAAAACTTTGAAATAGTCTCTTGATGAAATTTTGACCTTGATATATGTTCTGTTGGCTCAAGGGCACAATCTTGGAGCATCCATGAGATTCAAGGAGGCGTGGGCAATATTGGGAGCCTTCGACTTCATTTTTTGGAATTGTCATGACCCCCCAACAACCCTAAGCAGAGTAGTAGCCCTTTTCTCTATGTGCCATTTGATGTAGTGTTAAATGATTTATGTTTTGTCAGATACCCTACCATAATTGTTAAGGGAGTCGATCAAATTGCTTCGTGGCATCATAGAAGTGTGAAATTGGTGTTCTCTAATTTTGAAAATAATGATCAATTTGATGCCCAAAATTGATCAACAATTCAATTAAAATACCCTAAAACCAAAACCATATGGGAGAAACTAATTTTCTCCCATTTCAAGGTCTCATGAGATAGAGGTATACCTTTGCGGGTGGTGTAGTACAACACCCCAAGAGTGATGTCTCCTATTAGACCCTTTTTCTCAGCAGGTTGATGAGACCCATTGCAACACTTGATTCTTAATCTCTGCGAACACTTTCATGAATCCCAAGGACGACCCTCGCCCTCCACCTTGATCTACGTACTTCTTTGAGGAGAGGAACAACTTCCTCAAACCTCCAGGGGAAGGAGACAACCACCAGAGGCAAAGGCCATCCATGGCTAATGCTTCTGGATGTCCGGCAATGTTGCTGGACTTTTGGTGGCATCTCTAGAAGTCTAGACCAAGGTTTGGACATCCAAGATGAAGTACAAAGAAGAGAGTGGGTGGTGACCTCTCTTTTTCTTCGATGGTGATGGTGGGATTATGTTTTGATCAATTATCAATTAGGGATTCTCTTTCCCTTTGACAGATATATATGGGGATCCTATCAAATCTTCATATGATGGGAACCCTTGGATCTCTAATCAGCAAGAAAATCATTGCGAATAAAGTTTGATTTTGGAAAACCCAATTTGTAAAATTAGCAAGAAAATCTACTACCAAATAAGTTTTAACTGAAACTTCGGTGAGTCCCAAGTTAAACACAGGGAGGCTACGTTGATTATATCCGTATTTTTTATTTGTATTTTCTTTATAAAGGAAACATTCACAATGGCTATAAACAACTAAACTACTTGAAATATAAACAAGAGAGAGAGAGAAACAACTTTATAACTATGATAATGTCAATTACAACTAATGACTACAACTATAAAGCTGAAAATCTACACTAGAAAGCGATAAAAAGATAGGGGATGAGAGATTATCCTTCTCGACGAATGCTTGGAGGACAAGCCGGATGGATGATGCCTGCAGAAAGGAAAGTGAAGACAGAGGAAGGAAAGATGGAGGAAGGAGGGTGAATCTGGAAGAGCCGGAGATGAGGCAGGGCATTGACGTCGCAGGATCCACTTTCGAAACAAGGGCAAGGGGATGGTTAGAGAGAGCTTAGCAAAGGGGTGAGAAGTGGGAAATTTTATTTTTTAACTCTAGCGGAGCTTCTCGTAGCTTGGGAGCACTAGAGTGAGCTTTAGAACTTGAGTTCTTAGCTCTTAAAGAGGTTGAGAGAATAAGGGATGAAGAAATGAGGGGGTGTAAGGTCCTTTTTATAGGCAAGGAGAAAGGGGTAGAATAGTCATTTCAAAGGGTAGAAAATTAATATCAAGTCTTTAGTGACGTTTATTAGCGTCACTGAAGCTCGCATGGAAGGAGAGTCGTTCATCACCACAAGAGGACATGTCACGTGACCTCTCGTCTTCAGCCATTTGTGCTCTAGATCACACCCAATTTCTAACGGACGGCTGAGGATGCATCCCGAGTCTTAAGATTGTGCCCGCACGTTCGATCGCTTGTGTGATCGCATGTGTGCCCGTTAGCTCATCCGTGCTACCACGTTGCCACCTCCATCTCCACTCATCGCCGATCGAACGAGTAAATTTCACCTGCGTGCCTTCGATGAGTCCATTAAATTGGACTATTATTAATCCTAAGTATCTTTAATTATACAATTTAGGTGTGTTAATAATGATAATTAAGTTATAGAAGATTTGTACACCTCATAATTTAAGTTATAACATTCTATAACTTCATAATTCTATGGTTTCTATGTGCAGGTACTAAAATACACAAAGAGCAAGGGTGGGGGGATAAAATTCCCAAAACAACCGCAACTCTCTTTCCCCCCTCCCCCGCCGGACATTGGGCAAAACTTCTGGCGCTGCCTTTCTCAACAGCCATGACCGAGGATTTTGGAAAATCCCTGAACTCACGCGGTGAGGGGAGAACTTAAAAAGAAGAGGCGGGGAGAGAAGAAGGTATCAAAAAAAAAAAGAAGAAAAGCGTGCACTGTGCCGCATTGCGTCCTCTTTCCCCTTACGGGGAAAAAGTCTCCCCACCCGCACACCGCCGTCAGCGCATTCTCCTTGCGCGCTGCAGCCAACCGTGCACCAGCCACAACACCCTCTCCTTGCTGCGTCCTTGCACTTGCACGCCAATCAGCAGGCGCGGCCCGCTCGCACCAGCGCTACTGAAGGCGCATCCTTGCTGCCCGCTCGCTACTGAAGGCGCCCCAGAACCCTCTCGCCCACGCACGCCTCCACCTTCAAATCTGCATACTGTCTCACCCGTGCCAGACTTCACCAGCGTGCGCGCTTTCCTGCCCCACCGCCTCCAAGCGCCACAGCAGGCGCTGCCTCTCCTCCAGCGCGCCCCACCGCTACAACAGGCGCTGCATCTCCACCCTGCGTGCCTCCAAGCGCCACAGCAGGCGCTGCCTCGCCTCCAGCGCGCCTCCAAGCGCCACAGCAGACGCTGCATCTCCTCCAGCGCACAGGCACGCGCGCGCAAGCCTGCACGCCGTAGCAGCAACCGCTTACTTGCTCCACAGGCCGGAGCTCCGGCCACCGCTGCCGGCCACCTCCGCCACAGCCGCTGCCACCGTCAAAAAGCTCTCGACCTCGCCGTCCTCTGAAACCCTGCATCGACCCCCATGGATCTCTCTCTCTCTCGCGAGGAAGAGAGAGAGGAAAAGCTCTGATTTTGTTTGAATTAGAAATTACATTCAATGCCATTGCCAGCAATTTCATTTTTTTATTAATATTATATTCTGGCATAATTGCATTCACGCACTCGTAGTTCTTTCTAATTACATGGTATTAATATTGGCTAGTTTAAATATTGATTTTGGACTTGATTTAAGCAATAATTTTCTATAGTACACATCACATGAAAAATTACACTAATTCATCCTAAATTTATTGAGAATTTCTGTGAGGGTAAACTGCACTTACACCCTTAACTTTTTAGGTTATTACAAACCTACTTTCCTTCACATTTTAAGTCCAATTTGAAAAAGAATTTCGCACTATCCGAAATAACATAAAATAATTAAGTATTGATTGCATCATTGTCTCCCTGTGGACACGACCCGCTCTTCTGCGAGTGGTTATTTCATTATTTTTGATTCGTCGATTTTTCCACCACGTAAATACTATAACACTAAGCGAAAAGTCGACCAACCAAATTGGCACAGTTGCCGGGGAGGCAACAGACGCAATAGAATTACTTTATTATTTTTGAATCTTTTGAGTTGCGAAATTATCTAATCATTTTGATTATTGTGCAAGGAATCCGCCGAAGCGACAAGGCGCAATAGAGGAGCGACAGCAACCACGAGTTAAGCCACACGAGGAAAAGATGAAAGAGACCAAGATCCTGTTTCGCAGAGGATTCTTTGTCATCACAATTTAATTCTGTCTTCTCGCCCTTGTAATTTGGGGTTAAATTTTTGGGGGTTTGTCCCTGCATTCTTTAGCTACTAGGGCTTACAGTATTTCTGGTACATGCGTGATTATATTTTATGTTTGCTTGCTTTTAAAAACCAATAAAAAAATATCGAGCTTCCTATTTAGAAGTTGCATGCCCTTAGGTGTGCGCATTTAGGGGTGATTGAGCAGCATATTAGATCTTATTATTGCATTGCAAGCATCTTAGCACGAAGATTGCTGGAGACAGGTATATCTTTCTAACTTTTGCATCCAGCTTCTGTTCACGCATTTGCATTCTGATTTAAATTCAAGACCACAAATTGTTTGAATTTACTAACTAAGTGGTCACATAACTAAAAGCGGAACTAATAATCAGATTCAACCCTAAAAGCAATACACTTTTGATCTGATTCTAAGGGACTTGTCTGTTATTTCAAAAAGAAATTACAAAGATTTACGGTGTGTTGCACACTTTTGACACTGAGCACGCACATTAGGCACAGCACTAAGGCTCGATCCCTTAAGGATATAGGCACCGATCTCTTTATCGGTGCTGACCCTCCTATTGTGCTTTGTGGTAGTGGTGATAATATCTTTTGATCAAGTGTTTTGATACTCCACGGAGGGGGACACCCCTTAAAGGAACAAAAGGGTAGTTAAGGGGCACCGCATACGCATCGCCTCAAAGGAATGGTTCGCCCTACTTGCATCCCTTTGTTCGTTCTTGGAGTAACTTCTCCCTTGATCACCTGGGAGTATCAGCTAAGCAAAGTATAGGTCCTAGGGCACTCGAAGGTTGAATTAAGGCACGTAATTGCAGTGGAAAACTTGTTTGGCCATTTATTTTAACTAATAAAGAAGGTTAAAATTTCAAGTCCACACCCCTCTTATACCACTTACGTGGGAACGGAGGGATAAGTCTTGATCTTTTGACTTATCTTGAGAGTGGAGGTTTGACTTACTCAATAATAAAATAAAATTTTGCTGAATTGTGCTTTGTATGCTTGGTAGACGCTCTCTTGAGGGTAGTCTAGTGTTTGATCCTGAGCCCGAGAGAATTCTTAGGAGAGCTCATCTAGGAGAAGAAAGAGAAGAAATGGCTGAGCAAGGTGCAAATCAACAAAGGACCCTAAGGGACTATTTTATTCCTACCAACCAACCTGCACAAGCACTAAGACGACCAGCAGGGGATAATCCGTATGAGATCAAGAGCAGTACCATATCTTTATTGCCCTCTTTTTATGGTACTACTAGGGAGGACCCCTAACGGCATTTGGAGGAATTCACCGAGGTCTGTTCCACGGTGAAGCTCTAGGGCTTTACTGATGAAGCCCTGATGAGGACTCTATTTCTTTTCTCCCTAAAGATAAGGCCAAGCACTGGTATCATACCCTCGATGCAAGGGTAAATGATTGGGCTACCCTTAAGGGAGAATTTTTAAAAAAGTATTTTCCTATGAGTAAAACCAACCATTACAGAAGAGAGATTATGGGTTTTACTCAGCAAGAAGGGGAGCAATTTCATGAGACTTGGGAGCGCTTTAATGACCTTCTTAGGTTATGCCCCCACCATCAAGTGCCAAGATGGCAGTTGGTCGAAAGGTTCTATAACGGATTATCTGAAAGGAATAGGCAAACCATTGATGCAGCCTGTGCAGGAACCTTCATGACCAGAACTGAGGATGAAGCCTGGGCATTATTTGAAACTTTAAGCGACAACTCCATACATCTGTCCTCTGCATATCAAGAAAGAAAACCATCAATTTTGCAGAGGAAGATAGAGGCCCATGAAGCTGGGGCTTCCCCGGATTTGGCTTATCAAATTCAACTATTAAATAAAAATTTTGATAGGCTTTTAGCAAACCCCGGCATGAACCCACAAGCAGCCTCTATTTTTCAGGCTTCAAGAGAATGCTCCATCTGCCAAAGCACAACGCATGCCACTGCGGAGTGCCATCAGGCAACCCAATTCCCTGAGTTGATTCAGGCCGACTTGAATGCAGGCCAAGGTTTCCTCCCCCTCGCAATAACCCTTACTCCAACACTTATAATCCAGGGTGGCGGAACCATCCAAACTTCTCTTGGAAGCAAGCTGATGCTTCTAACTCAGGGAATACAAGACCCTTACCTCCCCAGCCCACTTACCAACCTTCTTATGAAAACCCTCTTCCGAATAAGCCCTCTGAGATGGATGAACTGAAGGCCATGATGAAAGCGATGCAAGAGCATCAGAATATGGTTATCCAATCTCAGAATAAGATGATTACTGATATGCAATCCCAAATTGGTCATCTTACTAAGGTAATTAGGCAACGTGATCCGGGAAGCTGCCTAGATCTTCTGAGGAGAATCCTAAGGGCAAGGGGGTTGTATTCAGGGAGCACGCCCAAGTAGTGACTGTGTTGAGGAGTGGAAAAAAGATTGACAAGCCTGATAACACTCCTACGGTTACATCTCATAATTCCCCTTCCACACCTGACCCTACCTCCATCTCACCTGAGGAAGAGCCACAGCACTCTCCCTCACAAAAAATCATCCACAATGAGGATGTCGTCCTACCACCACCCCTTTCCTGCCATGACGACCCCTCTACTCAGAAGCCGAGGGTGCCTTATCCAGAGTGCCTATCTGCTCCTGGGGAATCTTCTATTGGCTCGTCTGGAGCCAAGGATAGGAAGGAAGAGATTATGGATACTTTTAGGCAAGTCCAGATTAACTTGCCTCTGTTGGAAGCGATTAAACAGATTCCGTCCTATGCCAAGTTTCTGAAGGACCTGTGCACCCAGAAGCGCCGATCTAGGAAACAGGTCCAAACCAAGGTCATCCTGCCTAACCATGTTAGCTCGGTTCTTCAGCTTGGAACCCCCCCCAAAATGAAAGACCCAGGGGCCCCGCATATTTCAGTGGTTATAAGTAACCAACACATTGACAAGGCTCTGCTCGATCTGGGTGCGGGGGTAAACATTCTACCGAGCTCTGTCTACGACCTATTGGGAGGAGGAAAGCTGAAGCCTAGTCCAGTAATCCTCCAGGTTGCAGACAGATCGCTTAAGATACTGCAGGGATTGTTGGAAGATGTCCTTGTGAGAGTGGAGGATTTCTTCTTCCCCGTTGACTTTCTGGTTCTTGATACTGACTCGTCTAATAAGCCCACAAAGCCGTCCATTATCTTGGGATGCCCCTTTTTGGCCACAGCCAATGCCTCTATAAATTGTAGATCCGGGGCACTTAAAATGGGCTTTGGGAACAAGAAGATCCGGTTGAATGTTTTTGATACTTACAAACAACCCGGATTTGAAGATTGTTCTCAGATTGAGGTCGTTGATGAAATAATTGAAGAGACTACTCCAGCACTCTTATGTAGAGATCCCCTTCAGAAGGTCATAACTCAGGACCATCTCTCGATTATCAAAGAAACTGAAAAGAAAATGGCCGAACTAGAAGAGTTGCTGGAGATACACACTAAGTCTCTGTCCCCACCTTGGACTGTGAAGGTAGATCCGTTGCCTGAAGCGGGGACATCTCAACTAAAACCCTCAATCCAAAAGGCTCCTGAATTGGAGTTGAAACCCCTCCTGAGCACATTGAAATATGCTTTCCTTGGCCCTAATAACACTCTCCCCGTTATTATCTCGTCTGCATTATCTAAATTGCAGGAGGGAGCTCTGCTTGAGTGTTTACAAAGGCACAAGGAAGCAATTGCCTGGACAATTGCTGATATTAAGGGTGTTGATCCCTCTCTTTGCATGCATCATATTTACACGGATGAGTCCGTGAAGCCTTTCTGAGACAGGCAGAGAAGGCTCAATCCAAATATGCGGGAGGTTGTTAAAAAGGAGATTCTGAAATGGCCAGATGCAGGGATTATCTATCCCATTTCAGATAGTAAATGGGTCAGTCCGATTCATGTAGTTCCGAAAAAGGCAGGAATCACTGTGGAGGAGAATGACCAAGGAGAACTGGTGACCACTAGACCCTCAACTGGTTGGAGGGTCTGCATTTATTATCGCCGTTTAAACATGGCTACCCAGAAAGACCATTTCCCTTTACCATTTATCAATCAAATTTTGGAACGATTGGCGGGGAACAGGTACTTTTATTTTCTTGATGGGTACTCTGGGTACAATCAGATAGCCGTTTTTCCTAATGATCAGGAGCGTACCACCTTCACGAGTCCTTATGGCACTTTTGCATTCCGCCGAATGCCATTCGGGTTATGTAATGCTCCTGCCACCTTTCAACGTTGTATGATGGCTATCTTCTCTGATATGATCGACGAGTTCGTTGAAATTTTCATGGACGACTTCTCCATTTATGGCTCGTTGTTTGACCTATGCCTTTCGCACCTTGATAAAGTCTTAATCCGTTGCGAAGAGGCAAAACTGGTGCTTAGTTGGGAGAAAAGCCACTTTATGGTCCAGCAGGGCATTGTGTTAGGGCATGTAGTTTCCGAGAAAGGATTAGAGTTGGACACCACAAAAATCGATTCCATCTCTAAGCTTCCATTGCCCGCCAATGTTCGTCAGGTTAGATCTTTCCTTGGCCATGCTGGATTTTATAGGCGCTTCATTAGAGACTTCAGTAAAATCTCTAAGCCACTCTGCGACCTGTTAGCGAAGGATGTTTCCTTCGATTTTGATGATAGATGTGGCGAGGCTTTCCAAGCTTTGAAGAAAGCCCTCATTACCGCGCCGATTCTCCAAGCACCAGATTGGACCCTCCCATTTGAGCTTATGTGCGATGCTTCTGATTTTGCAGTGGGAGCGGTCTTAGGTCAAAGGGTTGATGGCAAACCTCATGTGCTGCATTATACCAGCAAGACCCTTACGGATCCTCAGCAAAACTACACGGTCACGGAAAAGGAATTACTTGCTATAGTATTTGCTTTGGAAAAGTTTCGGTCTTATCTTTTGGGATCCAAGGTCATGGTGTTCACTGATCATTCGGCCCTTAAGCATCTTCTGGCTAAAAAGGACACCAAACCTCGCCTAATTCGTTGGATTTTGCTACTCCAAGAATTTGACCTGGAAATTAAAGACAAGAAAGGAGTTCAGAATGTGGTAGCAGACCACTTGTCTAGGATCCCTATTGAGGCATCAAACCCCGCTAGCGGTATTCAAGAAACTTTCCCTGATGAGTCTCTAATGGCCGTGGAAACTAAAACTCCTTGGTTCGCTGACATAGTGAACTATCTGGTCACGGGCATCACCCCTAGTACTTGGGACAAGAAAAAGCGAGACAGGTTTATCGCTAATGCTAAATTTTATCACTGGGAGGAACCCAAGCTTTTTAGAATAGGCCCTGACCAGCTGTTTCGCCGTTGCATCCCTGATGAGGAACAAAGAAGTGTTCTGAGTTTCTGCCATGACCTCCACTGTGGGGGACATTTTAGTGGGAACAAGACTGCTCATAAGGTTCTTCAGTCTGGTTTTTGGTGTCCCACATTATTTCGAGATGCACATACGTATGTGGGCGCATGTCTACGTTGCCAGCAGACGGGAACCATTGGAAAAAGGGATGAGATGCCCCAACAACCTATCCTCCCTGTTGAAATCTTTGATATTTGGGGCATTGACTTCATGGGTCCCTTTCCTGTGTCCTTCGGATATGAATACATCCTTGTGGTTGTTGATTATGTATCAAAATGGATAAAAGCCATCCCCACGCGAACCAATGACCATTCTGTGGTCTTGGGCTTTATTAAGGCTAATATCATTTCTCGGTATGGGTGCCCAAGGACGATCATAAGTGATGGAGGACCTCACTTTAAGAATGTACACTTCACTAGACTACTCCAAAATTTGGGAGTAAAACACATGATAGCCACACCTTATCATCCCCAAACGAGTGGGCAAGTGAAAGTGTCTAATAGGGAGATTAAGAGAATTTTAGAAAAAACTATCAGGCCTGATCGAAAGGATTGGTCTAAAAAATTAAATGACGCTCTTTGGGCCTACAGAACTGCATATAAGACTCCCTTGGGTATGTCTCTTTTCCGTCTTGTCTATGGAAAAGGGTGCCACCTTCCCGTTGAAATCCAACATA
Organism: Thalassia testudinum; assembly: GCA_037157565.1. Lineage (NCBI taxonomy): Eukaryota > Viridiplantae > Streptophyta > Magnoliopsida > Alismatales > Hydrocharitaceae > Thalassia > Thalassia testudinum. Next base: position 79,068,945 of record JAZHRO010000002.1, read on the forward strand.
AAGCTTATTGGGCCATTGAAAATGTTAACTTAAATCTGGATAAAGCGGGAAGAGCACGTATATTAGAATTAAGTGAGCTTGAGGAGCTTCGTAATGAAGCTTATGAAACTTCTCAAGCTTACAAGCAACGTACAAAAGTCTTCCATGACAAGCACATCATTAGAAAGACTTTTGAGCCCAACCAGTGGGTCTGGCTTTTCAATTCTAGACTTAAATTATTTCCTGGAAAGCTCAAGTCCCGTTGGGATGGGCCTTACGTTGTGATTAATACCTTCCCTCATGGAGATGTAGAGATCAGGAACCCTATTTCAGGTGCGAACTTTAAAGTAAATGGCCAGCGACTTAAACCGTATATTACTCTTTCAGATGGCCAGGTTTTGGATGCACTACGACTTGAGGAGCCTTAGCTCCTTCCACTCTCCTCCTCAGGTGATATTCTTCTATATCTATATTTTTCCAATGAGGACATTGTCAGTCTTAGGCATGGGGGGATATAACCTGAGAGTGTTTATAGTGTTTATAGCATTTATAAATATTTGCATACATATAAAAAAAAAATTCTCTTTTCTTGAGCTGATTGGGTTAGTCCCTAGCATAATACCTTTATTGGAGGTTTTTCTTCCGGTATTATTTCTTAAGTTTAGAATCCAGTACATTTATTTCACGAGCACGTAGACTTGGTAATGGATCCTTTGGGAAAACCAATAAGCATTTATAGTCTACTGAACCCTTGGACAGTTCATAGAGAGTCAGGCATACTATCTTCTAGTAAATCCACCTCATATTTGTGAGGAGTAGAGAGATTACTGGTGCACTAAGTCTAGTGCAAGGACTCTTAAGTTCTGGATGATTAGATGATGATACTTCAGAGTTAGGCGTAGTTTTCACTCTCTGTTCCTGGGTGCGTACTTTGAGTGAATTCCTGAGAGTCACCAAATAAGGCAGATACACAGAGATTGAGTCTTAATAAAGCTGTAACTATGGTGGATGGTTATGACCGTCCTTCATAGAGTCCTCAGCTGAAGGAGGGTAATAGTGTCAAAGGTCAGAAATACGCCTATCCTATCCATTCTTTCCCGGTGCCGAGAATAGGCACTTCCACCAAATAAAACACACAACTTCCTCTTGATCGTCATCATCCCTAATAATGCCTCGTAAATAAAAGTCTGTATCGTGTTGTGCTGATTGAAAAAGAAACAAAAACAAGAAGAAATTAGAAAAAGAAAAGGAAAAAAAAAAGAGAAAAGAAGAAAAAGAAGAAACAGAAGAAGAAAAAGAAAAAATAGTTATATTACAAAAAAAAAAAAGTCGAAGTTTCTAATGTTTCTGAGGCAACATAACACCTATTGCGTTCCACCAAATATGATCCATACCTACCTTCTAGTATTTCTGATCGCCTGAATACTGGTTGAGGACTCTAACTTAGTTATAGAGTTATTAAGACTTTAATTAAAGTGTGGATGCCATGAGAGGCCACCAAACAGTGAGTACAATTTCTAAATCTGGTGAGATTCGTGATCTCAGAAAAAAAAAAAAAAGAGTGCCCAAGAACATCAGGAGAGGACAGTTATGTAGCCTCTCTCAGGGTTGACTTGTCTAATAGTCTAGAGAGCTAGAGTCTGCAGTACTAGACTATATGTAGCACCAGTAGAGTGTGTGCCACCAAATAAAAATCCTTTCAACTTATTATCTCCTACATAAGCCAAACACCGGGGTCAAATTACAGATTATCGTCTGCTTTATCCCCGAGGGAAGTAGTTGCCTATCTCATCAGAAATTTTTGCCAAGGGTGATGTACGAACTCCTAATGCGAATCGGCTCTTTCACTTGGATCTGTGACCTAGGGAAGTCTTCTGATTATTTCTATTATTCATTTTTGCTAGGGACTAGCAAATCATAGGCATGGGGGTATTTGATGAGTCCATTAAATTGGACTATTATTAAGCCTAAGTATCTTTAATTATACAATTTAGGTGTGTTAATAATGGTAATTAAGTTATAGAAGATTTGTACACCTCATAATTTAAACAATAACATTCTATAACTTCATAATTCTACGGTTCTATGTGCAGGTACTAAAATACACAAAGAGCAAGTGTGGGGGGATAAAATTCCCAAAACAACCGCAACTCTCTTTCCCCCCTCCCCCGCCGGACATTGGGCAAAACTTCTGGCGTCGCCTTTCTCAACAGCCACGACCGGGGATTTTGGAAAATCCTTGAACTCACGCGGTGAGGGGAGAACTTAAAAAGAAGAGGTGGGGAGAGAAGAAGGTATCAAAAAAAAAAAAGAAGAAAAGCGTGCACTGTGCCGCACTGCATCCTCTTTCCCCTTGCGGGGAAAAAGTCTCTCCGCCCGCACACCACCGCCAGCGCATTCTCCTTGCGCGCTGCAGCCAACCGTACGCCAGCCACAACACCCTCTCCTTGCTGTGTCCCTGCACCTGCACGCCCATCAGTAGGCGCGGCCCGCTCGCACCAGCGCTACTGAAGGCGCGTCCTTGCCGCTCGCTAGCAACTGAAGGCACCGCTCGCGCGCCTGCACGCCACCTACAGGCGCTCCCTCTACCTGCCCGCACGCAAACCGCGCGCCCCAGCACCCTCTCGCCCGCGCATGCCTCCACCTTCAAATCTGCATACCGTCTCATTTGCGCCAGACTTCACCAGTGTGCGCGCTTTCCTGCCCCACCGCCTCCAAGCGCCACAGCAGGCGCTGCCTCTCCTCCAGCGCGCCCCACCGCTACAACAGGCGCTGCATCTCCACCCTACGCGCCTCCAAGCACCACAGCAGGCGCTGCCTCGCCTCCAGCACGCCTCCAAGCGCCACAGCAGGCGCTGCATCTCCTCCAGCGCACAGGCACGTGCGCGCAAGCCTGCACGCCACAGCCGCTCGAACAGCCACAGCAACAGCCGCTTACTTGCTCCACAGGCCGGAGCTCCGGCCACCGCCTCCGGCCACCTCCGCCGCAACCGCTGCCACCGTCAGAAAGCTCTCGACCTCGCCGTCCTCTGAAGCCCTGCATCGACCCCCGCGGATCTCTCTCTCTCTCTCGCGAGGAAGAGAGAGAGGAAAAGCTCTGTTTTTGTTTGAATTAGAAATTACATTCAATACCATTGCCAGCAATTTCATTTTTTTTATTAATATTATATTCTGGCATAATTGCATTCACGCACTCATAGTTCTTTCTAATTACATGGTATTAATATTGGTTAGTTTAAAGATTGATTTTGGACTTGATTTAAGTAATAATTGTCTATAGTACACATCACATGAAAAATTGTACTAATTCATCCTAAATTTATTGAGAATTTATGTGAGGGAAAATTGCACTTACACCCTTAACTTTTTAGGTTATTGCAAACCTACTTTCCTTCACATTTTAAGTCCAATTTGAAAAGGAATTTCGCACTATCCGAAATAACATAAAATAATTAAGTATTGATTGCATCATTATCTCCCTGTGGACACGACCTGCTCTTCTGCGAGTGGTTATTTTCATTGTTTTTTATTCGTCGATTTTTCCACCACGTAAATACTATAACACTAAGCGAAAAGTCGACCAACCACCTTCGTAGCGAATTGAAGCCGCATGCGAGGTCTTGATCGTGCATTGCATGCTGTGCGTAAGGTGTATGACCGCTGCGCCATCCTCTCACTTGAGTTGCATTTTGGTTTTAAGGCTCGAGCGATCTTAACCGTTGATGAAAATCCAATGGTTGAGATTGATTCTACCTTAATGACAAGGAAGGGGCACTAGTAGCTTTGGGCATGCTTGGGCGATCTGGATGCACTACGTGGCACCATCTGGACCATCCATCTTCCTTGCTTTGTAGATGATGGCATAGATGTTGAATTAAATTGATTTTCACGCCATTAGGATGTGGTCATCGATTTGAACCCATCTATGCGGTAAGATTCTTCATCTGAGGTTCGGATTTTCACCACCTTGCCCCTTGACCTCTGACCTTCCTTAGATTGCATCTGATGCTATGAATTTTTGATTGGGGCGATCTCAAAGGCGTTGGACTCCGATCATTGCCCTAATCAGATCTGTATGGTTGGATCTTCAATTCGAGGCCTCGAAATGATTTCACCTTTTTTTCTGACCACAAAAAGGGAAAATTAACCTATAATTTGTACAATCTATTCTAAATATAGAATGATGCATGCTATGTAATATTTATACTGCTGAATGCAAATATACGCCTAAGAACACACATAAATAGACAGTTTATGTGAAATAGATGTGTTTACATCACACTCCCATGCCTATCTTTTGCTAGTCCCTAGCAAAACTACATGCTATTTATAAAAAAATTAGGATCAAATTACTTGGGCAATAGTTATTTTCTAACACTAAGAAATTTCTATTAGAGGCCTAAACTACAGAGATTCAATAGTGCCCAAGTGTCCGCCAAAATACAGACTACCCTCATGCCCTCACATTATTCAAAAGCAAATATATATAAGTATATATTTTTTATTTTCTTTTTCTTCCTTTCTAAGTTTTTTGGATTTCTATGTTTAGACTTTAGAGACAGCTTTCTACAGCTACCCAACCAACCCAAGACTCAAAAGGAATTCTAAGTTCTAAGCATCTTTTTGTGAAACTGTGATAGACTCACTGATCGAAAATTAGAATAGACTTCAGGTTTCTACAAACCCTAGGTGATCTTAATGAAGAATTTCTACCTAAAGGTATATCTATTCGACCAGTAGCTTTCTCCCTACTTTTTATTTTTATAGGGTCAACATAAGGGCGAACCAAGTAAATATCACCCTGGCTTATTCTACTTCCCGCTTCTTCCTAAGGGTTTGGAATTAAACATGCATTTTGTGAGCTGGGTCCTGGACGACCGGCTAATGGGATGTCAACCCCATGGCAACTTTTTAGTCATACATGTGCGGTGAAGTGTGACTTTTTTTTTCTTCTTTTTTATTTCTTATCTTTTTTTTTTTTTTAGAGAACAGGTGGCTTCCCTAATCTAAGATTTACTTGAAGTAGTAGAAAGAGAATGGTCGTGTGGCTGGACTCTGGACAACTGGCCAATGGGGTGTCAAACCCACGATAGCTTGCCAACTATACCACCCTAGAAGGTTTATTAGCCATCCATTTTTTGTTAAAATCACTGAAAAGTGACTCAGTGCAAATAGTGTCTCGATGCTTTAAACTTAAAGTCCCCTCAAATTAGAGGGCGGGTTGATAAGTCATGTACTTATCACCCCAACTTATTTAACTAATTATAAATGAATTTACGAATGATGATGACTTGAGAAATAAGTCCACATTTTAGTGGACACCCGAGCTGATTATGCCTAAAGACCTAAAGAGTCTAAGTGTTTAGATCTTATTATATTATTTCCTAAGGTCGAAAAATTCTAATGCCCAAGTTTTCTTTTCCTAATTCAATTTTTTTAATAATAAAGGGAAAAATAAAGGAAAGTTATAAGAAATCCACAGATCTGACAATATGATTAAAAAATGAATCCACCCCCCCATTCTTAGCTTATGCAATGTCCTCATTGAAAACAAAAGGCATGAGAAAATGGTAGAATGAAGAAAATATCACCTGTATGCTATGATGTTCTGGTCAGCCTTGAGTCAGACTGTACAAATGCCAAGTTTAATGCCATCAGCTAGGTGGGGTCCAACTAAAGAAGTCAAATCAAGGTGTTAAAGCAACCTTGTCTGAGACAGGTTCTGGGATAATGCGGTGAACATAAGGTTTTGGATGTCCGTTGACCTTGAAAGAGTTATCCGTCTTTAGGTCAGAAATCTCAATGGCCCCGTTTGGGAATATTCGATCAATGATGAACGGGTCGTTCCATTTGTACCTAAGCTTGTCGGGAAAGAGCTTAACTTGAGAATCAAAGAGCTAGACCTTCTAGTTCGGCTCAAAGCTCTTGCATGATATCAATTGGTCATGAAGAGCTTTGGTCCTAGCCTTATAGATCTTGGCATTCTCATATGCATCATTTTTAAGCTCCTCCAACTCAGATAGTTGGAGTTTCCTGGCCTTTCTTGCTAAGCCTAAATCAAAATTGCATTTCTTAATTGCTTAGAATGCCCGGTGTTCAATTTATACGGGTAAATGGCATGCTTTACCATACACCAAAAGAAATGGTAACATGCTAATAGGCATCTTGTACGCCATACGATAAACCCAAAGAACGTTACCAAGCTTTTGAGTCCAGCCTTTCCTATCAGACCTAACTGTTTTCTGCAGGATGTTCTTGATCTCCCGGCCTGTTCGTTCGTCTGGGGATGGTAAGGTGTGGAAATCCTATTATTCACCCCGTATTTTGCCATTAAGTTTTGAAACTAGCCATTGGTGAAGTAGGTACCACCATCGCCGATGATGGCCCTCGGAATCTTGAATCAACTAAAGATATTCTTCTTGACAAAATTGATGACCACCTTGTGGTCATTGGTTTGGGTGGGAATAGCCTCAATCCATTTAGACACATAGTCAAGAGCTACGAGAATGTATTGGTGTCCAAATGAAGGGAGGAAGGATCCCATGAAATCGATGCCCCAAATGTCAAAGACTTCAACGGGAAGAATCGGGTTTAGAGGCATCATGTCTCACTTAGCTATGCTCCAGAGTGCCTGGCATCAGGAACATGACCTTGAGAATTCCTAGGCATCCTTGAATAAAGACGGCCAATAAAATCCAGATTGCATAATCTTCACAGCTATCTTTTTCCCAGAGAAATGTCCACCACACGTAGATGCATGACTGAACTCAAGTATGCTTTGGAACTCACTCTTTGGGACACATCAACGAATAATTTGATCAGAGCCGATGCGGTACAATTCAGGGTCATCACAAAAGTAATATTTGGCTTTAATACAAGTTTCTCCCATTGTTGCAAGGTCCAATCTTGGGAGATTGACGAATAGCCAAATAGTTGATGATGTCTGCAAACCAAGGGGTTTGGACACTCAAAACTATAAGAATTGTCTCATTTGGGAAGGTGTCAATAATCAGAATATCTGTATGAGGAGATGAAATTAGGATTCTTGAAAGATGATCTGCCACTACATTTTGTGCCTTGGATTTGTCTTTAATTTAAATATCAAATTCTTGAAGTAAAAGAATCCATCAAATGAGCCAGGTTTGGCATCCTTTTTGGTCAAAAGATGTCTCAGGGCTGAGTGGTCGGTGATGAGAATCGCATCATGAACCCTAACTAGCACAATCTAACCTAGATATGCGAGAAAAAGCTCCTACATAACTCAAAGAAAGGCTTGACTCAGAAAATTCTGAGTTTAAGAAGAAAATAAGTCATAAGGGGTAAAAATATAATTTCACCAACACAATCTGTAAATAGGGTAACTCAGGGTCCAAACATAGGTCAAACTAAGCTAATAAGAAGGAAAGTGGGATGATCTGATCCAACAAGGGCTACAGTAAATCCAAGGAATTAAATGACATTTTGTAACCCTAAAACAAACCCACTTCAATTCAAGAGGTTCGAGGCAGGGTAAAAATCGACTAAACCCTCTAAAATTCATAGAAAAATAATCTCTAGGGTTTAGAACCTTCAATTTAGCCTTGGAAACCCATTTTGACCTACATTGAAAACCATGCCCAATTAATGATTTAATTTGGGTTTTTACGTAAATTAGTCGGTCAAACAAGGTCAGACCTAGAAATAAAATTCACCATTAAAATCCTTAGGTCCAATTTAGTCATGCATAAAAGGTTGAGCCTAAGAAGAAACCTTCTTGACCGACTTTGTAATTTGGTCCTCATCTATTACTTTTTGACCCTCAACTTTCGAAACCCTTGCATTTTGGGCCCTAGTTTCTTCGTCGTTCATTGCATTCAGGTCCCTCCTGCAAGTCTCTACGTAGCGCCATGCTCCGGCGACTTTGCGCGGAGCATGGCGCCACGCAGGGTGAGGGAGGTGTCCTGCATATTGAACCCGGTGTTCCCTACGACGTCTGCTGTCGCAGGGACACCGCCATGCCATCTATCGATGCCCACACCTTCCGTGCGAATGCGCGGAAGGTATGGGTCATACTTCCAACCATTCTCCGACGAGGGAGGCACGTCGCCTCCCTGCGCCCACCCCTCCGCCACCGCCTTTATAAGGACCAACGTCGCCTGCCGATTCTCCCAGCTTGGTCCTGACGGAGAAAACAATAACCCTTCCTCTCTTCCCACTCCGATAGAAACCCACCAGCTTCGACGGTCCCTCCTCCTCCGTCTCTTCGCTCTGCTGCAATACCAGCAGCAGAGCCACCTTCGCCTGATCTTCCCGCGTCCCGCCGTACGTAGCGCGCGCCCTCCTGCTCTCTTCCTCGCCGCCGCTCTCCCCCTCTGGGTGTTTCTTCTCTGGCGACAATCGATACGACTACAGCCCTTCTCCGGCCCCCTTCGTCTCTATAGGTAAGTAACACTTATTTCCATTCCTCCCCTCTTTCTTTTCCCCAACTTAATTCGCTCAATTACCCCTCGACCGCGCCTGACTGCCCTCACCTTCTCCATCTCCAACCACTATCCGGTGAGCTGCCCCCGTCAATCCACCACTCCACACAACTCGCCACCTACCCTAAAAACTCCGGCTCACCTCACCCGACACCCCCCGCCCCTCCATTGCCACTCCACACCTCCACAACATTCCCCCGATCAAACCCATTTTTTTGGTTGCAGTCTGACCTAGGGCTACCGCTAGGCACCGCCCCGCAGCCTGCTACACCCCGCATTACCATCGCCGTGCCACAGCGAAGGTCCCCCTGTGGTCTGATTAGGCCGAGAGGCCCTATTTGTGTTCGGCAGATCTTCAGCCCCGGCCGCCATTGGCGACAAGGCGAGGAGCTTCCAAGCGTGCTCCAGGCCCTGAAGTAGCAGGATTCCAGCTGAGGCGAACTGGAGGGACTTGGGCGAAGGCTGGCAGCTGGTTTACGAAGAGGAACGAGGACGCAGCTGCTGAGGCTAGGTCGCGCCTTCCTGCGGGTGCGCGCGCGCAAGGGACAAAGTTTAGTCCCACATCATGGGATTTTGAAGTGCCGCACCCATTTAAGTTGATTTTGTGTCTTCACTTAAGCGCCTCAGAACACGGGGTGAGGTCCCATCGCCCACTCGCTCACCTCGTTCGCGACCCACGCCACGGGGACCTGGCCAACCCATTTACTTGGCACTCCTCGCGCACCACCCACACCGGTGCGCTTGGTCACAGGTACGCTACCCGACCCGATAACCTGGCTCTGGGAGAGCTTCCTATGAGCGGTTTACAGAGAGAGAGAGAGACGTGTGGGTAGAGGGAAGGGTTAGGTTTTACTGTGGTTTGTGCAGGGACAGGGTGTGAGGGAAGAAGGTTCACCACTTGGCCGCAGGAAGAAGAAGAAGAGGAGCGAAAGAAGAAGCTCTGAAGAAGCCTTGCAGCTGAGCAAGGCAGAAGACCAAGGAAGAAGAAGAAGAACAAGCAGAGAAGAAGAAAGAGCAGCAAAGGAAGAAAAGAGAGGGGAAGCACTGTAGCAGACCGTTGTTTAAGTCGTCTGATTGCGATATCAGATGACGGATAAAGCCTCAAAGGAGATACAGCAGAGAAGACGAAAAAGAAAAGAAAAGGTTCCGCAGAAGAAGAAAGAAAGAAGAAGCAAGAAAGAAGATAAACTGAAGAAGAAAGGAAATGGAAGACAAGCAGAAGAACTAAAGGCAACCAGAAGACCAAGGAAGAAGACCCATAAAGAAGAAGAGAAAAAGAAGAGAAGAAGAAGACAAGCAAAGAGAGAAAGAAGAGAAGAAGAAAAAGCCAAAAGACAAAAATCTATTTCTCCCTCTCTCTTATTTTTGTAATATAGAAACATTGTACTTCTAGAATTCCAGTAGCTCCCTGAGTTCGACCTCAGGAAAACTATTTCCGAGTAAAATTGTAATGGTAACGACAACCGTAGCTGTCTCATTATATACCACAACGACACTTCTGTAATAAGCATTAAAACAAACTAAGACTAGCCACAGTTGGGAAAACTGCCACCAGTCGGTATAGATGATGACATGAGATCCTAAAAGATAAGCCTTGAATTTTTCCAACGCAAATACTACAGCTAGCAATTCCTTTTCTGTAATAGTATAGTTCCTCTGGGCCTCATCTAGAGTTTTACTAGCGTAGTAAATGACAAAAGGCTTTTAATCAATCTTCAGACCCAAAATAGCCCTAACTACATAATGAGAAGCGTTAGTCATGATCTTAAATGAGGTTTTCCATACTGGTGGTTACAACACCAGAGCACAAGTGACTGCCATTTTGAGTAGATCAAATGCCTTGTGGCATGATTCATCAAATTTGAACGGTGCCTCTTTGGCTAGAAGGTTGCTCAAAGGCTAAGCAACCTTGGAAAAATCCTTGATGAATCTCCTATAAAAACCCACATGACCAACGAATGATTAGTTTTGTTTAACAAATGTGGATGGAGGAAGTTTGGAGATAACATCTGAAAGAGCAATCTTCGTTTTCGATAAAAACTTTAACATAAAATGACATGTCGTTGCATGTAATTGCGTGGTAGAAAATCGCTTTTCAAAAATATTTAATAATTCCAAAACTAACCACGAAGAGTTAGGTCGTCTCCGCAGAGAGGAATTAGCCTATTAAAAATGAGTAATGATGCATCAAGTAATCGGGAATATCAACGGATGTGCATGCTAACTAGTGCTCTCATTTCCAACATAAATTCTCAATCTAGATAATTAATCAAGAATATGAGGGTGCACATGCAAAATCACCACCATGGAAATACTAGAATTGCTATCTTAGTTCTGACAAGCACCATCAAATTTACTGAAAACTGAACCCGCTCCCTATAACCAATACCCCATACTCTATTGTCACGAGAAGAATTCAATTATCTGTGATTCAAACAAACTGAGGGATATTGATGCAAATCTACCACAATATAATAATCATATAAATATAACAATAGTATTTTCCACAATGGCATGAATCGTAAATTTTAATTCATGATTTACTTTAGCGAAATAGGGAAAATGAATCCCCTGCTCACACGTGCAGAAGAGGCAGTGGGCGGCGTCGCGGTTCTCGGTGGTGGGTCTCTGAGGTGCGGCCTTCACAATGGTGGTGACGTGGCGGCCAGAGGTGGCCGACGACGGCTGAACGGAGGAGGAAATCACCAACGACAATGAAGCCCACGCGAGCTGTTGTGGCTGTGTGCATGGGCCATGATGAGAACCTCATCATGAGCCGTAACTAGCTCATTTTGACCTAATACAAAAGATAAAAGCTCCTACATATCTCAAGGAAAGGCTTAACTCAGAGAATTCTGAGTTTGAGAAGAAAACAAGTCATAAGGGGTAAAAATGCAATTTTACCAGTATAATCTGCATACAGGGTAATTCAGGGCCCAAACATAGGTCAAAACAGCTTAATAAGAATAAAAGTGGGATGAGATGATCTAGCAAGGGCTACAGCACTTCCAAGAAACTAAATGATAATCTGTAACCCTAAAACAACCTACTTCAATTCACGAGGTTCGAGGCAAAGTAAAAATAGAATAAACCCTCTAAAATTCATAGAAAAATAATCTCTAGGGTTTAGAACCTTCAATTTGGCCTTCAGAACCCATTTTGACCTACATTGAGAACCATGCCCAATTAATAACTTAATTTGGGTTTTTGCATAAATTGACCGGTCAAACAAGGTTTAATATAGAAATGAAATTCACCATCAGATTCCTTAGGTCCTAATTAGTCATGTATAAAAACTTGAGCCTAAGAAGAAACCTCCTTGACCGACTTTACACTTTGGTCCTCATATATTTACTCTTTGGCCCTCAACTTTTGAACCCTCGCATTTTGGCCCCTAACTCTCCTTCATTCTTTGCGATCAGGTCCCCCCTGCAAAACCTGCCAGCACCATGCTCCGGCGACCTTGCGCGGAGCATGGCGCCGCGCAGGGTGAGGGGGGGGACCTGGCAAGTAAACCGGGGGTGCCCTGCGTCGTCAGCCGTCGCAGGGACACCCCCCTGGTCGTTATAACCCACCATACCGGCCGTGCGAACGCACGGACGGTATGGGTTCTTGTTTCTGGCCATCCTCCGGCGAGGGAGACACGTCGTCTCCCTCCGCCTTCCTCCCTGTTTGATCCCTATAAATACCCCCCGTTGCTCCACCGACCGGGGCAGCTCGGGTCTGACGGAGAAAACCCCCAACTTTCTTCTCCTCTCCCTCCGGCAGACGCCCACCAGCTCCGGCGGTTCCTCCTCCTCCTCCTCTTCGCTCTGCCGCAATACCAGCAGCAGAGACTTCCTCCCCTGCTCTTCCTGCGCCACGCCGTACCCAGCTGGCGCCTCTCCAGCCCTCTGCTCGCCGCCGCTCCTTCCCCTGGGCATCTTCTTCTCCGGCGACAGTCGATACGACTGTCGCCCTGCCCCGGCCCCTTTCGTCTCCGTAGCTAGGTCAGGACTCCTCCCCATCTCCCCCTCTTTCTTTTCCTCACTGTCTTTTATTTGATTAAACCCTCGACCGCTCCTGTTCACCCTCACCTTCTCCGCCTCCGGCCATCCTCCGGCGAGCCGCTCCCATCACCTCAGCAACCCACACGGCTCGCCGACCACCGCAGGACCTCCGCCTCCTCACTCTGATCAACCCCCACCCTGCCACTTCCTCCACATCACCCTCTGCAACCCCACCGAACAAACCCATCCTCCGACCCACAGTCCGATCTAGGGCAGCCCTTGCACGCCGCCCCATGCCTCGCCACCACCCACACGAGCTTCGCCGCACCCTGGCGAAGCTCCCGGCACTTTCTGATTAGGCCGGGAGGCCGTTCTTCTGTGAACAGGCCACCCGACCTCCGCCGCCATTGCCGTGCAGAAGGAGCTGCTTCCGCCTGCAGCTACAGGCGCGCCACGCTCAGCGCCCGCCCAAATTCGACTCCCAGGCCTTGCGAGGCGTTTCGACAAAACACCAGGCTCGCAGCTAAGGCAGAAGGCTTCGCGTGACGCCGCGATCTCCCGCTGCTTTCCCCGCTGCGGGCGCGCAATTGAGGTGGGACATTTAGTCCCACCTCGGAAAAGTCCGAAGAGGCGCAGCGATATAAGACGAAAAAGTGTTGGAGGCTTACTGCCTCAGCACACGGGGTGAGGTCCCCTTCACCCGCCCGGTTACCCGGTCTCGTCCGCGCTCACGCCCCGCGGACCCGACCCGACCCGACTTAGACTGACCTGCACTCCTCGCCCACCACGCACGCCGGTGGGCCTGGACCCGGGCACGACCCGTACCCGATTACCCGGCAGCTCTGGGAGAGCTTTCCCAAGAGTGGTTTCAGAGAGAGAGAGACGCGGGGGAGAGGGTAGAGTAGGTTTTGTCCTCTGACGAAAGCTCTGAAGTGTGCAGGAACAGGTGAAGAAGAAGGAAGCTGAGGAAGACACTGTAGCAACAGGCAGTTTAAGTCGTCTGATTTGGAAATCAGACGACGGCCTGAAGGGAAAAGAAGAAAGAAGGAGGGGCGACACCTCTGCAGAAAAAGAAAAGAAGGACGAAGGAGATCTGAAGAAAGAAAGAAGAGCATCACCTCTGCAGAACTAAGAAGAAGAAGATCTGAGACGAGGAGAAACAAAGAAAAAGAAAAAAGAGACACCAAATTCTTTCTCTCTCTTTGTTTATTTTTGTAAAAGAAACATGTATATCTCTAGAATACAACTTGCTCCCTGAGTTCGACCTCGGGAACTCTTTTATTTTCCGAGTAAAAAATTTATATTTGAAATGATGGCAATAACTGGCTATATTACATCGACATAACAATCAAACCCGGTTATATCTCTCGCAGCCCAATCGTTATCAATTTGGCGCCGCTGCCGGGGAGCAACGGCTATTCTAGAGGTAAACATTCCTGTTTCTTTTTAATTTCTGATAATCTCCTCTCTTTTGTGCAGAAAACCACAGGAAATCAAGAAGACAAGCAACCGCACAACAACCACTCCGAGGAAAGGTAAATTTTTCCTCTCGCTATTAACCCCTAAACTCTAAAGAAAAAAAAAGAAAAAAGAAAAGAACAAGCAATATAGGGCTAACCTGTCTTCCATACTTAGTAACCATAAAAGTTGCATGTTTTCAACTCATTATTCCTGCACACTATTAAGGGTATTTAAGGGCTAACACATTCTTGCTTGAGCCCTAATTACCCAACAGAGAACTAACTGGACCAAGTAGAGCCAACATAAGATTCAACATTAGGGTTTTAGAGACACACTACTTAAATCAAGAATGGAGAAAATCCAAAAGAAGTGTGCCTAGACCATTGATTGAAAATACCTATTCAAAAGAAAACCTAAAACAATTGGCTCTCTAAACACCTGAACCCTAAAAGACAAGACCTAAAAGCTCTCAAAGAAAACAAGAGGTAAAGTTGACCCCTTGGGTCAACCAACCTTAAATTAGGTCACTCTTTGCACTTAAAAGACTAAAGTTCAAGTGAAATCTTAAGCACCCTGATCTTAAAATAAAAAAAAAATGGTAGACTTAAGAGGTCAAGATCCCCATTCTGGTCTACCTGGAATCTCAGTGACAAGAGAGGTCGGGTGGGGGAAACCCCGTAACCCGTGGGGACGCTCTACCGTGTAGGGGTCTTCGCGGGACTCTCCCTCTCTGGCTGCCCAGGTAATTCTCAGGTGGACGATCTTTCTGATCAAGGGGTCCATCTGTCCCGAATCTCTATAGTCACCCAACAATTTTTGGGTGTCTTGATTGGGTCCAGCACCTGCTTATCTCATCCAACCCTTCAGTATTTTTCAGGAGGTCCTTGAAACCTCCTATAGAAATTCACTCTCCCCGAGGCTAAGCCTCGGCTCCTTTGTTTTTGCAGAAATCATTCACATAGCCCCTCTTTCCTCTGATTCTGAACAAAATCCCCTTCTTCCATCTTGATTCAAACTTTGATTCTATCTCTTGATTCCACCACCTGATCCAATTATGCAGCCTAATTACCTAGCAAGACTACCATTCAAAAAACCTGAATATCTGAGATCCATGAAAGATAAGATGATTGAGGATGCCCTTGAAATCTATGAAATCAAACCCTCAACACCAGTAGAAAACATTCAGGTGGATGTCCCAACAACCACAGCTTTCATCATAAACTGTGCCCAAATTCTATTGACTGAAATTTCAAAAGGATCAACCCGAGATATGCTCATGACAGGATACATTGAGATGGAAAAATTACACCAATCTGAATACCTTCAATGTTTGACAAATCCTGTACTTTGGGAACAACACCAAGATGCCCTTATGAAACGGGTAGAAATGATGAAATCAGTAGAACAAATTATCAACCAGAAATACCCGTATATACCAGAAACAGAGGATGAACCATCTTGGAACAGTATTAAGGGATAATCCAGTTTCCCAGATCTCGGGATTGAGGCACAAAGTGGTTGTAAAATCCCAACCCAGATAGAAGACAATGTTGAATTAGGTTGGGATATTGCAGGAGAACACAATGATGAGCCAAACTTAGACCATGAATTGCCAAGCATAGAATTTCAAAACTCCTGCAATAATGAGATCAAAACTGAACCTTCTGAGGGTATAAATTCCGCCCCTTACTTTGATAAGGTGGCCCTCGAAGATCATTCGGACTTAGGTTCTAATAATTCTACCCACATCCTAAGCCTAGAACATAGATCTGAAACTTATTGGGAAGATTATGAGGCCCCTTATGAGAAAGATCAAATTTTTACAGAATATGATTCCGGGCCTTTATTTGATGAATATCCCTCTCCAACATCTTCAGAAAATCTGATCGATTTTCCAGAGAACATGCCAATTTATGATACAGAGACTAAGGAGTTGGACGAGTTGGATTTTAATTGGGTCTATCCTACCAGCTTGGAACTTGAGCCTAGACAGAATACCTTTTCGAGCCCAGAATTGACATATAGGCTAGACCCCAATCAGGCTGCTGATTCCACATTTGATGATTTTTGCTGTGGTGGAATTCATGATCATGAATCTCATTTTCGCCAACTCTCCAACAATTTCAAATCTGACTATAATTGCGGAGAGATTCCCCTTCCTGAACACGCCAGGCCTATCTACGACCTCAGTTCTCATGACTCTAACTCCGACTCTGAGGTCCTGATTCCCGAGATCACCGATAACACAGAATCATTCTTTTTCGATCCTCAGGAACCAAAAACAGAAAATGCCAAGAGTGATTGCAACCAAGAATCCAAATTTTTTCTCGAATCCGATTCCTTTCATCCTACAAACACTCTTCCGGCATTTGATAGTTACCCAGAGGACTCTCTACAGAAAACCACCTATCATCTGTTTCTAGAAGAGCCCTCGTACACAATGGCCACCTCGTCCGCACACACAGAACGGATCAAAACCTCTCCCAAACCCCGACCCGCAACCGGACTCAATTTCTATTCAGATTCACCTCTCACCGAGCCGATTGCATTTCCACATCGGGTTTCGAACATTGATCAGACTACACACCATGCTCTATCATTCTCTGATCACCCCTGTAGGGCTTCCGTGTCATTCATTGATTATTCTACGGGTCCCTACTCTGACCAGGCTGATTCGACTCAGCCAAACCCTGCGTTTACACTTCCACATCCATCTGAGCTTCATAGTTTATGGTGGGCTCCACACCTTTTTATCCACATCTATCAACCCGCCAGATTGATTGGGTTTGGGCTGCATCATCAGCCTGTTGATCTGAACAAGCACCTGGTTGGACCAACCAGGCTTTTAATCAAGATGCTTGTCTTACAAAACTCCGCTGATTTGACCATCCCCTCTCCATCGCATTTCCCGCTTGGCTGAAGGCATCAAACTCAGCGCTTAACGGGAGGCAGCCCGTCATTCTCTTTGAAAACCTGAAACTTGTTCTGACTCCTTTTTGCACTTGAAGTTCACACTTTAAGACAGCCGACTCCACCTCAGGTGCTTGCATCTGAGATTAGAAATCGTCCGCAATAGTCACCCCGACCCATTCACTCATCAAAACAGCTATCCTAATGTATGAACTTAGTTGAATAAAAACCCCTAGGTTACAATGAGGACATTGCAAATCTTAGGCATGGGGGGGTATGAAAGTGCAAAACTTGTAAGAAAAGGTTTCAAACAAAAAATTCACATATGCCAAAAATACCATAAAAATTAAAAAATTTTTCGAAAAAGAATAAGAGGAAAAGAGGAGAAGGAAATTTTGTGAAGAAGAAGGAGAAAAGAAACAAAAGGAAAAAAGGAGCACAAAATTATGAGAAAAAGGTGATAGTCATTAGTAAGGAACTAAGGAATTAGCCTAAGTTCTAGACCTCATTCAAGAAAATAACTGAAAAGTGCATAATGAGATTAGTAAGAATGCAAACCTTAGGCATTCTTGAATAGACTCTTAGTACCCATTAAGATCTGGACACTCCTCAAGAGGTTGAGGAAAATGAAAAGCTGAAGTATTAGGTCTAAGGCTTAGGGAGTATTCGGCCTCGTTAACTAATTTTTGGTTTACGAGGACTCGGTAACCTAAGCACCCTAACCTCACACACAGCCTGGTTCAATAAGCATAAAAATCAGAATCACGCAGAAGCGTCGTAAAATTCTGAAAAGAACACCTAGAATAGGAGCGGCCGATCAACACAAGTTGATTTGGACGAGTTCCCAGCGCGGAGAGGCGGGAAATCCCCTCGAAGATGCGTAACAAAATATCATCTCCTCGGTGCTTGTCTCTTAGGATATTTACATATCCTACTAGGGGCATGTAAGCACTCTGCTGGTTCAGATTCCATGGATGGCATTATCTCGAAGTGTCAATTGCCAGGGTCTGGATTCGGCCACGGAACATCATGGATGGGATTATCTCGAAATCTCAATAGCCAGGGTTCCAGGGGTTGCCATGGGCGGTGCTATCTCGAAGCATCGATCGCCAGGAACCCTTGAGGATTGATGATGGGAGCAAGGAATCTGATACAGACCGTGTTGAAAAGCCAATCCTAGGCTAGAACTAAAAAGAAAAAGAGAGAGAAAACTCTCCAAACAGAAAAACTTTCTATCTCTCTCTTACAAAACGCACTGCGAACTGAGCCAGGGCTAAAATCATTTCAAGCACGGGTGCTTTAACCACAAAGTCCAATAAACCTTAGGTTAGTTCTTGTGGACCTTAAAAACCTTTGCTAAAGACTGAGGCTAAGGCTAGACAGATTTGGATCTTGATTGGTACTAGAGTAGCTTCTAGGCCTATGGTCAGCATTCTAACCTAATCTATGCTCAAATAAAAAAGGCACTTATCTAAAACTATTAAAAACTTCATGGTCTAGAACAAGGGTTCAAACCTTAAGTTTTTGCTAAGGGACTAGCAAAAGCTAGGCATGGGGGTATGATGAGAACCTCATCATGAGCCGTAACTAGCTCATTTTGACCTAATACAAAGGATAAAAGCTCCTACATATCTCAAGGAAAGGCTTAACTCAGAGAATTCTGAGTTTGAGAAGAAAATAAGTCATAAGGGGTAAAAATACAATTTTACCAGTATAATCTGCATACAGGGTAATTCAGGGCCCAAACATAGGTCAAAACAGCTTAATAAGAATAAAAGTGGGATGAGATGATCTAGCAAGGGCTACAGCACTTCCAAGAAACTAAATGATAATCTGTAACCCTAAAACAACCTACTTCAATTCACGAGGTTCGAGGCAAAGTAAAAATAGAATAAACCCTCTAAAATTCATAGAAAAATAATCTCTAGGGTTTAGAACCTTCAATTTGGCCTTCAGAACCCATTTTGACCTACATTGAGAACCATGCCCAATTAATAACTTAATTTGGGTTTTTGCATAAATTGACCGGTCAAACAAGGTTTAATATAGAAATGAAATTCACCATCAGATTCCTTAGGTCCTAATTAGTCATGTATAAAAACTTGAGCCTAAGAAGAAACCTCCTTGACCGACTTTACACTTTGGTCCTCATATATTTACTCTTTGGCCCTCAACTTTTGAACCCTCGCATTTTGGCCCCTAACTCTCCTTCGTTCTTTGCGATCAGGTCCCCCCTGCAAAACCTGCCAGCACCATGCTCCGGCGACCTTGCGCGGAGCATGGCGCCGCGCAGGGTGAGGGGGGGGACCTGGCAAGTAAACCGGGGGTGCCCTGCGTCGTCAGCCGTCGCAGGGACACCCCCTGGTCGTTATAACCCACCATACCGGCCGTGCGAACGCACGGACGGTATGGGTTCTTGTTTCCGGCCATCCTCCGGCGAGGGAGACACGTCGTCTCCCTCCGCCTTCCTCCCTGTTTGATCCCTATAAATACCCCCCGTTGCTCCACCGACCGGGGCAGCTCGGGTCTGACGGAGAAAACCCCCAACTTTCTTCTCCTCTCCCTCCGGCAGACGCCCACCAGCTCCGGCGGTTCCTCCTCCTCCTCCTCTTCGCTCTGCCGCAATACCAGCAGCAGAGACTTCCTCCCCTGCTCTTCCTGCGCCACGCCGTACCCAGCTGGCGCCTCTCCAGCCCTCTGCTCGCCGCCGCTCCTTCCCCTGGGCATCTTCTTCTCCGGAGACAGTCGATACGACTGTCGCCCTGCCCCGACCCCTTTCGTCTCCGTAGCTAGGTCAGGACTCCTCCCCATCTCCCCCTCTTTCTTTTCCTCACTGTCTTTTATTTGATTAAACCCTCGACCGCTCCTGTTCACCCTAACCTTCTCCGCCTCCGGCCATCCTCCGACGAGCCGCTCCCATCACCTCAGCAACCCACACGGCTCGCCGACCACCGCAGGACCTCCGCCTCCTCACTCTGATCAACCCCCACCCTGCCACTTCCTCCACATCACCCTCTGCAACCCCACCGAACAAACCCATCCTCCGACCCACAGTCCGATCTAGGGCAGCCCTTGCACGCCGCCCCACGCCTCGCCACCACCCACACGAGCTTCGCCGCACCCTGACGAAGCTCCCGGCACTTTCTGATTAGGCCGGGAGGCCGTTCTTCTGTGAACAGGCCACCCGACCTCCGCCGCCATTGCCGTGCAGAAGGAGCTGCTTCCGCCTGCAGCTACAGGCGTGCCACACTCAGCGCCACGCCCAAATTCGACTCCCAGGCCTTGCGAGGCGTTTCGAAAAAACACCAGGCTCGCAGCTAAGGCAGAAGGCTTCGCGTGACGCCGCGATCTCCCGCTGCTTTCCCCGCTGCGGGCGCGCAATTGAGGTGGGACATTTAGTCCCACCTCGGAAAAGTCCGAAGAGGCGCAGCGATATAAGACGGAAAAGTGCTGGAGGCTTACTGCCTCAGCACACGGTGTGAGGTCCCCTTCACCCGCCCGGTTACCCGGTCTCATCCGCGCTCACGCCCCGCGGACCCGACCCGACCCGACTTAGACTGACCTGCACTCCTCGCCCACCACGCACGCCGGTGGGCCTGGACCCGGGCACGACCCGTACCCGATTACCCGGCAGCTCTGGGAGAGCTTTCCCAAGAGTGGTTTCAGAGAGAGAGAGACGCGGGGGAGAGGGTAGAGTAGGTTTTGTCCTCTGACGAAAGCTCTGAAGTGTGCAGGAACAGGTGAAGAAGAAGGAAGCTGAGGAAGACACTGTAGCAACAGGCAGTTTAAGTCGTCTGATTTGGAAATCAGATGACGGCCTGAAGGGAAAAGAAGAAAGAAGGAGGGGCGACACCTCTGCAGAAAAAGAAAAGAAGGACGAAGGAGATCTGAAGAAAGAAAGAAGAGCATCACCTCTGCAGAACTAAGAAGAAGAAGATCTGAGACGAGGAGAAACAAAGAAAAAGAAAAAAGAGACACCAAATTCTTTCTCTCTCTTTGTTTATTTTTGTAAAAGAAACATGTATATCTCTAGAATACAACTTGCTCCCTGAGTTCGACCTCGGGAACTCTTTTATTTTCCGAGTAAAAAATTTATATTTGAAATGATGGCAATAACTGGCTATATTACATCGACATAACAATCAAACCCGGTTATATCTCTCGCAGCCCAATCGTTATCAGGCCACGCATGGCTACACGATGAGGGCGCTGCGAGCGATGCTCGGCATCGTAGTTTTGGTGGTTGGCGGAGGCTCAATGGTGGTGGCTGCGTGGAAGGGGGGGCGCATGGCTTTGGGTTCTTTAGGTAGAGTTGTAGGTGTCCTGTTGGGAGGAAGAAGACGAAGATGGCTGCTGCATGCATGTGCACGCAAGGAGCGTGGGCATGCTGGCTAGAGCCTGGGTGAGCGGCTCAACGCACGCGGCTGGCTGCGTAGGGTGGCTACGTGCGTGCGGCTATGGTTGCCTTGGGTTCTTCCTGCGGGTGGAGAAGAAGAAGATGCACAAGCAGGCTGGGCGATGGTGCATGGTCGTGCACACAGTGTGCGTGGGGCTGGTTGTGCACGCCTTAGGCTGAGTACACACGCGGCTGGAATGTGGCTAGAGAGTGGGGTCTGCTGTGTGCGCACGCAGGTTGGAGATGGCATAGTGCGCGGTGAGGATGTTGCATGCACACAAGAGGGTGTGCTGCCTGCGGGTGCGTGGAGTGGGTTCTTGTAGGTCACAGTGCATGCAGATCTCCACAGTGCTCGCTGGTTCCACAGTGTACGTCTCCTTTACGGTGGAGAAGGTGGAGAGATTCCCCCGCCAAGAGCACCCCCTTGCAACTTTTATCTCCTCCCCGTCTGTTCTTCTTCCCTGGCGCAAGTCAAGGGATTTTAAATTCCTTACTAAAATTAGCTACCTGTTGAGAGGTGGATTTGTTGAGGCTGGCCGGAGGTTGAGAGATCCTTGTGGGGGGGGGGAGTTCTTTTCACCACCCTGGTTTCTTTGCAAAATTATTCCTACAATAATGAAACATAAAATAATTACATAATAAGTTATAGAATGCAGTAGAATAGATGCAAACTTAAGTAATGATGCATGCAATCATTCTATGACCTAATGTAGTTATTAACAAACATAAAATGTAAGAATAAAGTTAACTTAGGCGTAACAATAGTCCATTAAAATGGACTCATCAAATACCCCCATGCCTAAGATTTGCTAGTCCCTAGCAAAAATGAAAAATGATAGAAGTAATCAGAAGATTTCTTCTTTTCTTATTTCAAACATTTAGAGATCCATATAACTATGAAGTGATAATAGCCCAAACAATAGATCCAAGTGAAAAGCCAATTCGCATTGGGAGTTCGTACTTTACCCTTGGTAAATATTTCTGTCGGGATAGGTAACTACTTCCCTCAGGGATAAAGTAGAAGATAATCTGTAATTTGACCCCAGCTTTTGGCTTAGGTAGGAGATATCGAGTTGAATGGATTTGTATTTGGTGGCACACACTCATCTGGTGCTACATGTAATATAGTTCTACAGACTCTAGATCTCTAGACTATTAAACAAGTCAACTCGGAGAGAGACTAAACAACTGTGCTCTCTTGATGTTCTTTAGTGCTCACTCTTTTCTTTCTGAGATCACAAATCTCGTCAGATTTAGTAAGTGTACTCACTGTTTGGTGGCCTCACATGGCATTCACACTTCAACTAAAGTCCTAATAACTCTACAACTAAGTTAGAGTCCTCAGCCAGTATTTGGGTGATCAAAAATACTGAAAGGTAGGTATGGGTCATATTTGGTGGATCGCGATTGATGTTTTCGTTGCCTCAGAAACATCATCACGAAGATAAAACTGTAAACTTGGACTCTTTTCTTTTTCTTTTCTTTCTCTCTTTTCTCTTCTTTTCTTTTTTTTATAAATAATTGTTTCTCTTCTTTTTTTTTTCTTTTTCTTTCTTTATAAATCAACATAACACGACGCAGACTTTTATTTATGAGGCATTATTAGGAATGATGATGGTCAAGAGGATATTGTGTGGCTTATTTGGTGGAAGTGCCTACTCTCGACACAGGGAAGGAATGGATACGACAAGTGTATTTATAACCTTTAACACTACTACCCTCCTTTAGTTGAGGACTCTATGGAGGGTCGTAACCATCCACCATAGTCATAGCTTTATTAAGACTCAATCTCTGTGTATCTGTCTTATTTGGTGACTTTTAGGAATTCACACAATGCACGCACACAGGAATAGAGAGCGAAAACTATGGCTAACTCTGAGGTATCATCATCTAATTGTCCAAACCTTAAGAGTCCTTGCACTAGACTTAGTATACCAGTAATCTCTCTACTTTCTTCTCACAAATATAAGGTGGATTTACTAGAAGATAGTATGCCTGACTCCCTATTAACTGTCCAAGGGTTCAGTAGGCTAAAAATGCTTATTAGTTCTCTTCAAAGATCCATTACCCAGTCTACGTGCAAGTGAAGTAAATGTACTGGATTCTAAACTTAAGAAACAATTTTAAGAAGAAAAATCTTTAATGACACCTCCATGAAAAAGATGTTTTGCTAGGGACTAGCCAATTCAACTCATTTTTTTTTATATGTTAATGCACCTAACCTAAATGCATGAATACTGCCTAAAATGCAAAATGCATCCCCCCATGCCAAAATCTTACAATGTCCTCATTGTAAAATTAAAACAGGGGGAGAAAGGAAGGAAATCACCTGATGGGGATGTTATTCAGAATGCTGGGTTGCCTCCCAACAAGCGTTGCATTTTTTGTCAGCAGCCAAACTTATAAGGAGCCTGTAAGTTTGGTTCCAGACAGAAAAAGCTAGGCCCTAAAAATATGCGTAACAGTGCAAGCCTAGAAAACAGGTAGCCACAGATGTTGGCAAGCTGATGATGCAACGTAATCCCAAATTCTCGCCAGAAGATATGAAAGCAGAAAACCTCATTGGCTACCTGGGGAGGTCTAGGAATAACAAAAGGAATATGAAAAGGGACCTCCCGAAATGGAATAAGTGGAGGGTAATAAGGATCCTCCAAAGCAGGATAGGTTTTAAAAGATATAAACATTATTATTTCAAACCTTTGAATGGCAAGACTAAAAGTACAAGCATCAATCCACACTCACCATTCTACCCGAGGATGTACTGGCCTGATATGTTCTCCAGAAAGAATGTACATGAGCAGAGATCTGAGCCAAGGATCGGTTAGGGAGTGTAAGGGTTGTTTGTGTTGGTGCTAGAGCACCGCGATCGGTTGTTTTGATGATAACAAAACATGTGTCATTTAACATTTGCACTTGGAGTGTTAGATTTCAGGTCAAATTTCAAATGGAGACGTGATTAGACGGAGTTCGAGCTCGCATCTAGGATGGATTGGAGTAGCTTGATGGAGAACAGAGGAGTTTTGAGAGGAGCAATAGATTGAAGATGGAAGGACAAGAAGAATAGGATAGAATTCTGTTTATTTCTTTCATGTACTTTTGTCTTTATTTCCTTTCTCTTTTTGTTCCTTAGAACATCATGTTAAAGAGCCTCAAAGTACCCTAACAATAGTCCTAGGAACACCAGCACAACCCTAGGATACTTATGTTTTCTGTAGAGAACTTAGAAAACCAATATAGGGTTCAAACAGCTTTTTCAGACGTCTAATTCCAAAATCAGACGTCTGATAACATTTAGGCTGAACTTAGTTAGTTCTGTCTGATGAAATCAGACGTCTAGACCTTAGTCCAGACGTCATAGAAGACGTCTGATGTTTTTGCCAGACGTCCAATTAGTGGACCGTTGGCTGCCTTAATAAACACTGAAGGATATGACCGTTAGAGCCTTATCAGACGTCCTTAAGCCTTTCCAGACATCTGATAAATGACCGTTTTGCCTCGGCTGACCCGAAAATCTCTTCTCAGAGATTTTCTAGCCATTGCACTCTCTTGGAAATCCATTCCCGCAGAAAAGTAGGTTTCCAGACATCCAGACATAGTGCCAGACGTCCTATATGTCATCTGATGGACTTGCACTAGAACCCTGTTTAGATCTAATTCAAGTCAGGAAGAAACCCGCCTAAAATCAGACGTCTGACTTTGTTCCTAAACGTCTTAAACTGATCTTCCAGACGTCTGATGCTAGGATCAGACGTCTAATAACCCTGTCAGTGCAATCATTGTTACTGATTTCAGCTTGATTCTCTTGGGCTTTGCACCCAACGGCTATGGAAGCTTTCCAAAGCCTTCCAAAGCCTTCCTAAGGCCTCTATAAATAGAGGGGAGCCTTGGCCACTCTAGATACAACAAGACACATCTAGTAATACACTTTCACACTATTTTGTGTCTCTTGATCCTTAGAAGAAAAGCTCTTGCTCTCCAAGCTCAAGTTTATCTTGAGAGCATCAAGCCTTTGCGCACCCGCTCTCCCGCCGTAGTTCACGAGAGCGACATTGCATCGTCGTGTAGCCCACGCACCCGCGTCATCAATTCGACGCACTTCCATCAAAGGAGAGTTTCTTAATTCCTATAGAAGCTTAGGTTAAAAATTTCTTTGTTGGCTCTATAGGACTATTGTTGTTATTTATCTTTGTTCTTTGGTTGGGTATTCGCTTTGTGAATTCCCATCTCTTTCGTGGGACAAAATCCTTCTCGTGAAGAGAAGGGGTTTGAGGTACGCTACCCTTGTATAAAGTAGTGTGGTTGTAATTGAGGTTGAATCACCCTCGTTTAAGTGATTCGTTTAGTGGATTTGATCAACTTGGTTGATCGGAAAATCCTAACTCGAGAGGGTTAGGTGGTGGTTTTCACCTGATTTGTGTTTCCACCTAAAAATAATTGTGTACCTTGTGTGATTGAATTTTGTGAGATTGTTTTATATTATATTTCCGCAATTTATTACGTCACCCCCTCCTAGTAGGGAATCTACAGTTTGTAGTGTTGAAAGGTAATGATTAAGTCAAATGAGGGCTTAGTCGGTGTCAAGTCAAATTCCAACAACAATTCAGATTGTGTATTCTCCCTAACAATTGTAGAGAAATTCATGTCACCCTGCCTAGCATTAATGATCGAAGTCATATTTTCACCTTCCAATATATATGAATCAATGGTGGACTCTAAATTATATTCCTTTGATGGCAGGGTTGAAACAACAGAATAATTATCATTAATCTCATTCCCGAATTCTTTTGGTTCACTCAAATTTTTGTCAAGGTGTATATGTGATTCATTAGTAAAGAAAAGAGTTGCTTTAGTATCATCAATTATTTCTGACGGAGGATCCATCTTAATGTTTTGGAGTAATCCTATATCATGCAATTCTTTGTTCTTCTCGGGGCATAAATCCTCAATTGGCATGTTTTGTCCCCGAGAGTCTCCCCTAGACTTCTCACTAGTGTGTTTGTTCTCCTCTAATATCAACTCCTGGTTTGATGGAGGATGACTCTCAAAAGAAGGGAGGAATCCGGATTTCACCAGATTATTTATATCCTCAGGAGGCAAGTCCTCAAATAACACATAATCTCCCTACGATTCACTCCAGTTTTTCAATCTAGGTTCCTCCATTGGGGCATCCTCGTCCTCTAAAATAGACTCTTTATATCCCTGAGACCAAAATTGATCTAATTCATCCTCCATTCCCTTAGGGTCACCTTCATTGGGTGCATTTAAATCCTCAGGATGCTAAATGGTAGGTGTTGATTCCCTAAGTGGAGGGTCAGGATTAGGCTCACTAAGAGTAGAATGGGATTCCATCAGATAATCAATAGGGGAAGTGATAGGAACAATACAACCTTGACCCGGGTTAGTAGGGGTAAGGAAAATACTATCATTGTGGTCAAGGTCCTCAAGAGGTACCATCTTCCCTTTCTTTTGACTCCAAGATAACTCGGGTGGATAATCACTAGGATCGTTCTCCTCTAGTGGCTGTATCTCATTGGGAGAGTCTAAGTGATAGCTACGTAAAACTGGATCCCTATTGTCATTGGTTTCCTCAGAATTATTTTCATGATCACGGTCGTATAGGTAGGGATTAGAATTACTGGGAAGAGCATAGCTAAGCTGTCTTATTTCTTTGTTTAATTGTTGACTATTCCTCAACATCTCTCCCATAGATTCCATCATTTCCTTTTGTTATTTTTGCATTTCTATCATAAAAGATGACAGGCTACTACTGTCAAGTTGGGGAGGATAGTCAATTTCAGGTTCTAGTTGCCTAGGGGTATTGGTCCAACCTCGATACGGAAAATCATGAAGGGTGTGAGGGTTGGGTGGTTGCATAGGGATTCCAAGGTTAGAAAATCCTGCTCCTAGGCTCTGCTCAAAAGTGGGAGCTATCAGGCCAGTGCTCCCAGGATAAGAATAAGAATGATCCCATGAATTGTCATTGTACCCATCAAAGGATGGATACGCCCAGGGCATGGGATCCTGGTTAAAATGATAGGAGTAAGGATAGTCCATTTCTTTTAATTAAATGTTTAACTCTCTTAGGATTTAGATAGATTAAAACAGAAAACTTCCTAGAGAGCTCTATCACGCACACACCAAGCAAACATAAGGCAAGAGGTCTTTTGTTGATTTAAAATTCTTTAAGTCCTCTTCCAATCTCTTCAGCTTGGCCAAATATAGTCAAGGCAGTGTTTCTCCGTTCCCACGTAAGTGGTATAAGAAAATTGAGGCACTTGAAATTTCTGGTCAATGACTGTTAAGAAGGTTGAGGTTACTTTTAGTCCCTATTGGGTGATCAATCAAGTTGTCAAGCAATTACGCACCCTAAATTGACCTTCGAGTGCCCTAGGACCTATACTTTACTTAGATGATACTCCCAGGTGATCAAGTGAGAAGTTACTCCAAGGACAAACAAAGGGATGCAAGTAGGGCGAACCCTTCCTTTGAGGTGATGCGTATGCAGTGCCCCTTAACTACCCTTTTGTTCCTTTAAGGGGTGTCCCCCTCCGTGAAGTATCAAAACACTTGGTCGAAGGATAGTACCACCACCACAAAGCATGATAGGAGGGTCTACACCAATAAAGAGATCGGTGCCTATAGCCCTAAGGGTCCAAGTCCTAGTGTAGTGCTTATAGTGCGTGCTCAGTGCAGGAAGTGTGCATCACACTGCGAAAAGTGATTTTTCCTTTTGAAAATCATAGTCATGTTATTCAAACACTTCCTATATATTTTTCTTTCTTTTCAAGAAATAATGTGACCACTTGATTAATATTTTCAAATCAACTTAAATGGTCTTCTTTAATTAAGTCCAAATGCAATGCGTGTGTAGATAACTAATGCATAAGAAAAGACGTACCTTACTCCAGCTCTCTTCAATGTAGGATGTTTACAATGCAAAAAGAAAAGCTAGATGCTGCTCATTCAATCCTTGATAGTCGCCCTATAGATATGCAACTTCTAGCAGGAAATTCGAATATATATATATATATATATATATATATATAATAATAATAAGCAAACAAACCTAATCTAACTAACTAACCAACATGCAGTTCAAACAATTCGAATAATCCTATAATCTAAATAAAGTGGGAACACACTCCCAAAAATACCCAACACGGGTCCACAAGGTCCACCAAGAATATCGTCTCTACTATGCACGCCTGCCGCATTCGTCATGTGTTTTTACACAGAAGAAGATCCATAGTTAGTAATTCAGAAAAGCTTTCAAAATAGCATAAAAATAACATAAAATTCCCAAAAAAAGTTAATAGGCATGTTTCCTCCCCGGCAATGGTGCCATTTGAAAGAGTGATATTCATTTTCGATAAAAACTTTAACATAAAATGACATGTCGTATGTAATCGCATGGTAGAAAATCACTTTTCAAAAATATTTAATAATTCCAAAACTAACCACGAAGAGTTAGGTCGTCTCCGTAGGGAGGAATTAGCCTATTAAAAATGAGTAAAGATGCATCAAGTAATCAGGAATATCAACGGATGTGCATGCTAACTAGTGCTCTCATTTCCAGCATAAATTCTCAATCTAGATAATTAATCAAGAATATGAGGGTGCACATGCAAAATCACCGCCATGGAAATACCAGAATTGCTATCTTAGTTCTGACAAGCACCATCAAATTTACTAAAAATAGAACCCGCTCCTTATAACCAATACCCCATACTCTATTGTCGTGAGAAGAATTCAATTATCCGTGATTCAAACAAATGTGAGGGATATTGATGCAAATCTACCAAAATATAATAATCATATAAATATAACAATAATGTTTTCCATAATGGCATGAATCGTAAATTTTAATTCCCGATTTACTGAAGCGAAACAGGGGAAACGAATCCCCTGTTCGCATGCGCAGTGGAGGCAGCGGTTAGCGTCGACGTCACCGGTGGTGGGTCTCTGAGGTGCGGCCTTTGCGATGGTGGTGACGCAGTGGCTGGAGGTGGCCGGTGGCGGCCAGATGGAGGAGGAAATCGTCGGCGACGATGAAGCCCACGCGAGTTGCTGTGGCTACGTGCGTGGGCCACTCGTGGCTGCACGGTGAGGGCACTACGTGTGGTGCTCGGCATCGCAGGTTTGGCGATTGGTGAAGGCTCAACGGTTGTGGCTACGTGGAGGGGGGGTACGTGGATTTGGGTTTTTTAGGTGGCCTATTGGGAGGAAGAAGATGAAGATGGCTGCTACATGCATGCCCACGTGAGGAGCGCGGGCACGCTGGCTGAAGCGCGGCCCGCGTTCCTCGCGTGGGCGAGCGACACAACGCCCGTGGCTGGCTGCGTAGGGTGGATGCACACGTGCGGCTGTGGGTGCCTTGGGTTCTTCCTGCCAGTGGAGAAGAAGAAGATGCGCAAGCAGGTTGGGCAGTGGCGCGCGGGCGTGCACACAGCACATGCCAGGCTGGCTGTGCACGCACGCAGCTGGAACGCGGCTGGAGAGCGGGGTCTGCTGTGTGCGCACGCGGGTTAGAGATGGCGTAGTGCGTGGTGAGGAAGTTGCATGCGCACAAGAGGGTGCGCTACCTGTGGGTGCGTGGAGTGAGTTCTCTACAGGTCACGGTTCACGTGAATCTCCACAGTGCTCGCTGGTTCCACAGTGCACATCTCCTTCACGGTGGAGAAGGTGGAGAGATTCCCCCTCCAAGAGCACCCCCCTGCAACTTTTATCTCCTCCCCATCCGTTCTTCTTCCCTGGTGCAAGTCAAGGGATTTTAAATCCTTTACTAAAATTGGCCGCCTATTGAGAGGTGGATTTGTTGAGGCTGGCCAGAGGTTGAGAGATCCTTGGGGGGGGGGGGGGGGGGGGGGGAATTTCTTTTCACCACCCTGGTTTCTTTGCAAAAGTATTCCTAGAATAATGAAACATAAAATAATTACATAATAAGTTATAGAATGAAATAGAATAGATGTAAACTTAAGTAATGATGCATGCAATCATTCTATGACCTAATGTGGTTATTAACAAACATAAAATGTAAGGATAAAGTTAACTTAGGCGTAACAGTAGTCCATTAAAATGGACCCATCAACATCCACCTTAGCCTTATCAACTTCAATTCCCCAAGCAGAGACTACATGACCCAAGACGATGCCTTCCTGTGTCATGAAGTGACTCTTCTCCCAGCTAATGACCAACCGTGTTTTGATGCATCTCTTAAAGATCAATTCCAGGTTAGCCAAGAAAATTTTAAATGAATCTCCGAAAATGGAGAAATCATCCAGGAATACTTCCATATAATCTCCCACCACATTTGAAAAGATGGCTAGCATGCATCTTTGAAAAGTTGTAGGTGCATTGCAAAGCCCAAATGACATTCTACGGAATGCAAAGGTTCCATAGGGACAGGTGAAAGTTATCTTTTCCTAGTCTTCAGGATGGATAGAAACTTGGTTATATCCCAAATAATCATCTAGGAAATAGAAATACTTCTACTTGGCTAACCTTTCAAGAATTTGGTTAATAAAAGGCAGTGGAAAATGATCCTTTTTGGTGGTTGTGTTCACCTTCCTGTAATCGATACAGACTCTCCAGGAGGAAGCTAAACAAGTCGTAATAGATTCACCTTTCTCATTAGTCACTACGATAATCCCTGCTTTCTTGGGAACAATTTGCATGGGGCTCACCCAAGGACTGTCCAAGATCGGGTATATGATACCTGCATCGAGCCACTTGATGATTTCTTTCTTGACCACTTCTCGCATATTAGGATTTAGTCTCCTCTACATCTGGCGAGAAGGGTGGGATCCATCTTCCATAAAAATCCGATGATTACAAAGAGATGGCTCAATCCCCCTAAGGTCATGGATGGTCCAACCAATTGGCTCCTTATGTGCCTTTAGGGCCCTAATCAAATTTGATTCTTGCTCCATAGTCAATTTTGCACTAATATCACAAGGAGCGTCTTCTTGGCTCCCAAGAAATCGTATTTCGGACTTTCTGCTAATGGTTTAAGTTCTAGCTGGGGTGAGCTGATAACGAAAGGTAGGAAGGATGCTGATGAAGATTCATCATGACGATCCAGTGGAAGAGGTTGTAAACGAACAAAATCAATAACCTCTTCAAAATGTGGCCGGTCTACCACAGAAGGTTTTGGTTCATTGGTGCAAGAATAATCCTCGAGAATGGTAACAACCATGCAAGTCTCAATGTTCAAATCATTATCCTCGAGTTCCTCAACATATCCACAATCCTCAAATTTGTTAATCGCCTTAAAAATATTGAGTTTCAATTTTCTATCCCCAAAGGTGATCTCCATACTACTGCTTTCACATTTATGTTAGCCTTAGCGGTAGCCAAGAATGGATGTCCCAGAATGATGGGCGTGTGCCTCAATTCTTCAGGTACATCCATGTCAAGGACAAGGAAATCTACAGGAAAATAGAAATGCTTGACCTTAACAATAACACCTTTCAGGTTTGCAACCGAACGGTTTGCTAATTACAATGTTACTGAGGATGATTGGAGTCCACCTAATCCGAACTTTTCATATAAGGAAGTCAGAATTAGGTTTATGGATGCACCTAGATCAAAGAGCACCCGGTCAAAGGTGTAATCCCTGATAACACATGAAATCAAAGGGACACCTGGATCTCTCTTGTTTTGAGGGAGGTGATGTAGGATAACAGAACTAGCCTGCTCGGGGAGTATCACTTTCCTTTAGCTTTCGCTTCTCAGTGCATAAATCCTTTAGGAACTTAACATAAGCCAGAATATGCTTAATAGCATCGAGGAATGGGATATTAATTTCAACATTCTTGAATATATTCAAGAGCTCCTCATTGCTATCAATAGGTTTATTCTTCCTAGGTTTTAACAAGGCTTCAGGGAATGGTACATGAGTAAAATCATTAGATTCGGTGTCCTGAGCCTTGGTTTCTTCAATTTTCTCCTTTCCTTCCTCAGGCTCCCAGGGTTTGATTGACTAGAAGAGGTTAGCTCAGAATCCTAGGTTTGCCTTCCACTCCTCAAGGTGACAGAGTTTGCAGAAGCATACAAGTTTGAGTCTTGGGGAGGGTTAGGGAAGATCAGAGGGGCTTGATTAGCTAGATATCCAAGGTTGGATGAAGAAGCAGAAGGACCCTGCTCAACCACCTGAGCATGTGTGTGTGGTTCCCTCTGATTCTCGTACTCTTGGGCTCAATTGCCCTGATTTTGTACATTACAAGGGTTGGGTACAGGTTGAGATGGTAGAGATC
The DNA here is from genome assembly GCA_037157565.1 of Thalassia testudinum. NCBI lineage: Eukaryota > Viridiplantae > Streptophyta > Magnoliopsida > Alismatales > Hydrocharitaceae > Thalassia > Thalassia testudinum. Next base: position 79,101,394 of record JAZHRO010000002.1, read on the forward strand.
CAAGCTATCGAGTATTAGTAATGAGCCTAGATTACAAGTTGTCCAGTGAAGTTTTCATTTGTTGCATGAGCTGGAGCATAGATCCTTGCATTTTCACCATCTGATGGTTCATATAAGCCTGCCCTGCGGATTGACGGGCATTCCATGTTGGTTGATTGACCTGATTAGGGGGCAGGTGAGTGTATACATGACCCTGACCCATTGGTCTTTACGGTGCATAATTATTGGATCGGATTTGGGTCTGCTGCCCCAGGTTTTTCCAGGAGAAGTTAGGGTGGTTCCTCCAACCCGGGTTGTAAGAGTTAGAATATGGGTTGGACCTAACATTCTCCTATACATCATACACATCTTCATAAAGTGAGGATCACGGGAAAAAAGGAGAAGGATCAGAGAAACTAGCATCAAAGGCCCCAGTTTGGAACCCTTGGGGTTCCGAGTAATGCTGGCTCACAGGCTGAGTTGTTTCCAATTGATTTATGAACTCCCATCCAGTAAGAGCTCATGAAGAATGGAATCCCGAATTCTGGAATTGAGTGGATGTAAAAGTATTTGCAAAGTTTCCATCCATCCACTCTTTCATTCTTTTTGCAACCAGGTCCACCTTATCAAGTTTGTCACAAATCAATTCTATATTGAATGAATGAGAGTCCTAAACCTCATTAGCATTCGATCTAGGTTGTTAGGACCAGTTGAAAGTGTCCATGGAGGCATGATTGATAGAATTCTCACTCATTTCCTCAAACAAGTCATGCGCACTATCTGCATCCATGTTGAGAAAATTGCCTCCGCAAGAAGCGTCCACGTGATTACGGAGTTACTCAGTCAACCCGTGATAAAAGGTCTGCACGAGTTGCCATTTCAGCACCTCGTGGTGTAGACACTTCTGCAATAGATCTTGGAATTGCTCCTAAGCACCATGAAGCGATTCCCCTAACCACTGGACGAAAGTCGTAATCGCACGTCGCAAAGCATTACTACACCCAACAGGGAAAATTTTCTTTAAGAAGGCCGATTTGAGATCATTCCAAGTAGCTATAGGCCTCCCAATCGTTCGATACCAATGTGCGGCCTTATCCCTAAGAGAGTGGGGGAAAAACCTCATGATCATCTGCTCCTCATTCACATTTTGTGCTTTGGTGGTCTGGACCAAAGTGGTTAAGTCCTCCAAATGCTAAAACAGGTCTTCAGAGCCAAGCCCTTGAAAATATTTAATCAGGCTTAAAACCTAGGGCTTAATTTCCACGTCACCGTTTGGAATTTGGACACCAAGACGCTCCCCATAATTTGAAGAATCATAAAAATCCTTCAAGGATTGAGCTCCCTGACGATTCATTCGTTGGAACCATTCATGCATTTTCTGCAATTGTTCCAGCTACCTTTGAGCATCTCAGGCTAATTCGGAGGTGGAGGAGGTGGTTGATCAGCCATGGGATCTACATGACTAAAATTCAACCTATGCCTCCTTGAATGGTCTAATGGTCCTTCCAAATAGGGATTCAATGACTTCCTTCCAAGCATAAACTAGGAAGGGGTCAAAAGGACTGGAGAATAGAACCCTGCAGCACAACAATACAAGCTTATTCTTAAGTTGGGTATCTTAAGAACCTAGACTCCAAGATATATTCAAACTACAACACTAATTTTGTGTTGTCCTTAATCCAAAGCTGGTTAAGTTGGGCTAGTGAAGTAGAGGGAGCACATCCCGAAATCCACTAATTATGCCAAACCCTTGCCTGCTTAAGTCATTTGACAATTAGGCCCCCTAACTTAGAACCTTCTAGAGAAAGCAGACGTCATAAATTCTCACCATAGTTTGAGAAATACCCTGAAATGGACTGATGAGTCTTAGGGTCAACGTCTACTCAATTTTAGATTAGGCTTAGAATAGTAGTGCTTTTGGAATGTGATGGGCCCTTAAAATGGGCTGTGCCCTTAATAATTGATTTAAAATGTGTGTGTGTGCACAATAAGGGTTTTCAAGCAAGATTATTTGGATAAGTAGATTTTAGAGTTCAAATCTTACTTAAGTAGTTTTTAGGGTTTGGAATAAGGTTGATTCAATCAAGTTCAAGAGGCACACCAAGATTTGAAGACACGGGTGAAGATGTTTTCCTTTGAAATCAAAATAAGGTGGAGTGCCTAATTCTTGACCTTAAATGTTAACCCTAAGGAGTAAGCTACTTAATGAGTTGGTTTTAAATGAAGTGGTGCGACTGAGACAACTTAAGCAATTGGCCTTGATGCACCACTAAATTAAGCACACAAATGGTTACCTAATCTAATTTCTACTCGATTATGTGTTGATGAGTGTACCGATTCCAAAGATTAGGTTATTGGTTGAGTGAGAAAAATTAGAAGAAGTCGTATACCTCAAGTTGTGGGTGTATGAAATGTGTCTGGTAAAGAATTCCCACAATCATATTAGAATTTCTTTTTTAAATGGAGGGTGACATGAGTGGAGGTGACAACCAAACTAATCTTAGGGTTTATGAGAGCACCTAGGTTAACTGGGGTTTGAATTAAAGTGATAAAATGGAAGCTATCGAGGGGGAAAGAATGAGGGAGCACTTACAATGGTCTTCAACCACACTTTACTCCTTTCTACCGCTCATAGATTCCTTGTCGGGGTACCTGCAAGATAATAGAAGAAAGAAAAGAGAGGTTAGAGATCAAATAAGTGCATGGAATGTGGAAAATAATTGGGATCCGTTGCCTCCCCAGCAACGGCACCAAAATGATCAGCGAGAAAATTGTTGCAAAGAAAAGTTGGATTTTGGAAAACCCGAGTCAAAAAATTTGCAAGAAAATTTGCTACCAAATAAATTTTAACCGAAACTCTGGTGAATTCTAGGTCTAACACGGGGAGACTATGTCGATTATATTTGCAATTATATTTTTTTGTATTTTCTTTATAAAGGAAACAGTCACAATGGCTATAAACAACTAAACTACTTGAAATATAAATAAGAGAGAGAAAGACAACTTTAGAACTATGATAATGTCAATTACAACTAATGACTACAATTATAAAGCTGAAAATCTACACTAGAAAGCGATAAAAAGATAGAGGATGAGATATTATTCTCCTCAACAAATGCTTGGATGATGAGCTGGACAAATGACGCCTTGAGGAAGGAGAGCAAAGACGGAGGAAGGAGAGTGAATCTAGAAGAGTTGGGGATGAGGTAGGGAGTCGATGTTGCAGGATCCGCTTCCTGAACGAGGGCGAGAGGACGACTGGCGAGAGCTCCGCGAAGGGGGTGAGAAGTGGAAAATTTTATTTTTTAACTCTAGCAGAGCTTCCCGTAGCTTGGGAGCACTAGAGTGAGCTTAGAACTTGAGTTCTTAGCTCTTAAAGAGGTTGATAAAAGAAGGAAGGGATGAAGAAATGAGGGGGGTGTAAGGTCCTTTTTATAGGCAAGAAGAAGGGGTAGAATAGTCATTTCAAAGGCTAGAAAATTAATATCAGGTCTTTAGTGACATTTATTAGCGTCACTGTAGCCGCACGTCACCGAAGCTCGTGTAGAAGGAGAGTCGTTCATCGTCGATCCGACGCACCACAAGAGGCTACGTTACGTGCCCTCTCATCTTCAGTCGTTCGTCACTAAATCTCGATCGGATAGCCGAGGTTGCTTTCGGACGTCTTAAGATTGTGCTTACATGTCAGATCACACATGTGATCACGCGTCATCACGGGTGTGGGTGCGCTCTCCCATTTGTGGGCCACGTCGCCACCCCATCACCGCTCATCGCCAATTGAACAAGTGAATTTCACCCACACACCTTTGCAGCGAATTAAAGCCATGCGTGGGGTCTCAATTGTGCATCGCGTACTACGTGTAAGGCATGAGACCGCTACGCCATCCTCTTACTTGAGTTGCATTTTGGTTTCAAGGCTTGAGCGATCTCAGCCATTGGATGCAAATCCAACGGCTAAGATTGAATCTACCTTAATGAAAAGGAGGGGGCGCCGATAGCTTTAGGCATGCTTGGGCAGTTCAAATGGTGCCACGTGGCACCATCTGGACCGTCCATCTTCTTTGCTTTGTAGATGATGCCATAGATGTCTGATTGAATCCATTTTCATACCGTTGGGCTACGATCATCAATCCGAACCCATCCGTGAGATTGGATTCTTCATCTAAGGTTCGAATTTTCACCACCATCCCCATTGACCTCTGACTTCCTTGGACTGCATTTGACGCTACGGAGGTCAGATTGAGGCGATCTCAGAGGCATTGGACTCTGAGCATCATCCTGATCAGATCCATACGATTGGATCTTCAATCAGAGGCCCGAAAATGATGTCGCCATGTCCCATTACCACAAAAAGGGCAAATTAACCTATAATTTGTGCAATCTATTCTAGATGTAGAATGATGCATGCTATGCAATATTTATAATGCTAAATGCAATTATACGCTTAAAAACACACATAAATAAACAGTTTATGTGAAATAAATGTCTCTACATTAATCTCCATCCAAGGATTGAGATCTAAGCCTACTTGTATTTTACATAATAAGCCCATAACTATTTATGGCATATTTAGATTTGGTATCCAAACTATATTTAATTGCCATCCAAACCTTTTAAATTAAGCCCAATCAAATTAGGCCCAATTAAACATTAAATCAAATATTATTTAATTTCTTAAATAACAATTGATTTCTCTACAAATAGAAATTCATCAAAATCACTATTAATTTCATCACACCAATAGCATAGTATTTAGGATTCTTAGATTTTGGAACTACGCATCCCTATGTATTTTGAATACCTATGAATCCTTCGCACACAGATAATATTATTTCTACCTCTTTTTCGAGCATTTTTTTTTTGATTTTTATTTTGTAACTTTTTCTATTTATTGCAAAGTAGAAAATAATCTAATTTCTTTATGTACGAGAGAGAAAATGAGAGAAAAACATAGCCAATATTGGTCTTCAATGTAAGAGCATGAGATGAGAGGGTTAGTCGCAAAGAAAAAAAATTGAGAAACGTGCTTTCGCAAAATGGTACAAAAGAAATCAAGAAAGAGAAAAGAAACAAGGAGAAAAAAGCAACCCTCTCCCTACTTCTCTCTCAAGGTGTACATAATGAAGAAGAGGCCTATGTAGGCTCTATTTTAGCTGGACCAAAGAGGTAATGGACACAAAATAGTAAAAAAAGAAGATGAAGGTGGTGCTGGGCTAAGGAGATGGGCTCATTTGGGAGGGATTGGTTGGGGTGATGGCGAAATAAAGGAAAATTATCTAGCAGGGCTTTAGACATGGGAAGAAGGGAAGAAATAAAGAGGAAAGTGTCTTATCACTATTCCTAAGTGAGAATTGGGCAAATAGTCCCATTCCTAAAGGGATTTGGAGTACTTATTCCTATTTCAAGATGCCAAAAAGGTTGAGAACGGAATTGTTATTAATGTCAATATTTTTGGGACTTAAAGAGGGTCTCCTCTCTTTATAAATACCCCCAAGGCCCCCTTCATGGATATTCATCTCTCTTATTATTGTTCTTCTCCTCTCTCTCTCACTTAAGCATTGGGGACACTTTGGCATACCTCTGCTTCTCCAACATCATAGTCGATGTCTGCCATCATTTCTCTCTGCTCATTAACAACGTGCTAAGAATCTCCCCTTACACTCCTCTTTCTTTCTTTCTCTACTCTCTCTAATCGTAATTTTGACATTTTTTTGTATTAATAAAATTTTGATTTGGTGATTTGCTTTTATTTTCATTAGTTTGTGATTAGTTTAGTAGTTGGTAGTTCGTAGTTAATTTCTAGATTAGTTTCTCATTTTTTGTGCAATTTTATTCTATTAGTTTAGGATTAGTCTTTAGAATTTGGATTAATATTTCTCTATCATTATAAATTCCAAAATATTTAAAAATTTAGTTTAGGTTAGTAATTGGTAATTTAGACAATTTTGTCTCCTTATGGACAACTCAAATTTCTGATGTACCTATTCTTATTTGTTTCGAGAGTTCAAAAAATTTGAAAACATTTGTGTTTTCACACATAATGACACTTATCTTTTTGTGAATGTCACAAATAGAACGAAGTCATGTTGAGTGTTACAACTAAAGCAACATAAACAAGGAGTGGTTTAAACTAGCCTCAAATCTGATGAAGAGGGCTAGATGAGCCTTTCAATTGCTAATTAGGTGAGTAGGGACTAAGAGAAGCTCTACATCCCTAGATTTAAAGAAGAGCTCCACAACAATAACCAAGATGGGAACGATAATGAATGTGGTGGATATCATTGTGAGCACCATATTATCAGGCATCGTGAGCACAAAATAGTAGAAAGGAGAACTCCATAGGATGCTCTCACCCTTTGTGCATTCCACGAACTCAAGCACCAACCAACAAAGCTAAGTAGCATAAATAAGCACCATGGCTCTACAGAGGCAAACATGTCTAAGAGAGCTTCATGAATCAAGTGAGTCTTCCTCACCACTCCAATCTTGCCATATTCTCCATTTTTCCATCTAAAAGGATATCCCCAAAGAGGTCTCGAGTATATATAATAGTTCAAGGAAAACCATAGGGATAGATAGCTCCTTGGATAACCATGTTTGACTTGATTTTTAAGCCATGTTGACCTATTTCTAATCATTGGACAAGGCAGTACATCAATTAAATGTTCTAATTGAATAAACAATAATGATTAATAAAAGAGATGTTAGTACATCATGGATCAAGAAAAGGTCATGGAGTTACTAGAGAAATGTTAGGAGTGAGGAAATGAAATAATGATTTTGATACCATATTGAGAAATTACAAATATTCTATATGAGTGCAACACTTATTTGAATGTTCTAATCAGCCCTAGAGGTGGTCAAGTCTTAACATTGATGTTAGGAGGATAAATAAACAAAGGCAAAAGCCACAATGAGATAACATGTCTGAAGAGTGACTTAATCCAATTAGGAACCATTTGAATCTATTGAGCAAAGTTTAGGGTTAACTACTAGAAAAGTCTTTTGTCTAGGTTTTAAGAGGCCTTTTTATAAGGGCACACCATATCCTTGCCCAAAGTTATAAAAATATATAATATCAAGAACATAGTTGACTATTATTTGATCATGACTTTAGTATTCCTTTGTCCTAATCTGCAAAAATGAAATTGATGAAATCGATCTCCTTTATTGTAATCATAACTAAAGGAAAGAATCAAAAAGCTCTGACACCTTAACATCACTTAGCTTTGTGTAGTAGACAATGGCTACAGATGATTATAGAGAATGTGACTAAGTGAGATACGTAGAGAGATAACTCTTGTGCCATTTATTGTTTCTCTATAGTTTCATTACTTTTCTATTTCTTTGAGGACTTATTTATAAATGTTCTTTAGCCTATCCCAATATATAAAGGCCTAGGTTTTACTTGGTGAATGGAACAACTCTTTCTCCTACGTGGTGTTAAAGTAGCAACCTTAAGATGGTGCTCAATGCTTAAATCTCTCCTTTTTTGCTTCTTCACCAAACAAATCTAGGATTTTCTCTTTTCTTCTTAAGATTTGTGCAATCCCTAGAGAGAGAGGGAACTTTTCCCATAACAAAAGAAAGTTCCGCCCTAGGGCACCTTGCCCTAATACATAAAACATCGATAAGGCCATTAACACTAATCTCCCTATTCTTTCTTCCCCTCCAAATAAATTTAGTGTTTGCTCTTTTCTTCTTAGAATTTCCACAATCCTTAAAAAGTGGGAGAGCTTTTCTAATAGCAAAAAAAGGGTTGTGCCATAGGACATCTTGATAAATGCTAATCTATCATCATTCTTATTCCCTAAAACAGATCTAGCTCTTAGGATTTTAACTCCGCAAATGGATCTCTGGGCTGCATTTAGTCATCGATTAGGTTAGGTATGCATTGCATGATTTTTGTATTTTTGACACATTTACTTAAGTGTTAAGGATGAACAGATAACCAGATCACTAAAACCCTAACATTCAAGAAGGCAGCAGGTGAAGAGGAAGCTTAATTCAGCTAGACCCCAGCTAAATCCAACTTATCATAACTGGACACCAGCTCACCTGGGTTAGGTTTAGCTCTTTCGAGCTCCATTCAGCTTAGCTTAACTGGATGGTAGCTCAGGGTAGCTCAATTTAGCTTAAGTTAGCTTAGATCTAGCTCAACTTAGTTGAGTCTAGCTCATCTTAGCTCAAGTCAGTTCATTAAGAGCTCTAGCTAGCTCAACTAAGTTGACAGGAGTCCACCTCAACTCAGGTCAAGCTCTTTCCAACTCCACTCAACTCTAGCTAGCTGAAAATGACTTTAACTAGCTTAGGCCAACTGAAGTCCAGCTCTTGGAGACTCAACTCAGCTCAACTTAGTTGAGCTGAGCCACTTAACCTAAGCTAGATACTCCAGCTAGCTAGGTAACCTCCAGGAATACCAGACCCAACTCACCTCAGCTCAATCCAGCAAAAGCCAGTTCACTTTAGCTTGGCTTAGCAGCTAGCAAAGAACTAGCAAGCTAAGCTAGCTAAGGTAACTCCTTGTTGTTCTCTTCAGCAATTCCAGCTCCAGTGTAGCTCCAGACAATCCATTCCAGCTCCTCATATCAAAACCCTTCCTCTTACTGACGAGTTGATTTTCGCTTTCGAAAATGATGATTAAGATGATTTGTCGTTGTATTTCTAAGTGGTGGAAAATCGACTAATCAAAATAATTACAATTAAAATTAAACCACTCGCAGAAGAGCAGATCATGTCCACAGGGAGGCACTGGCCTATTAAAACTCGCAAGGGTCAAAAATCAATGTTCACTATTAATTTTGTCAAGAAATTGAGTCAAAACTGCTTCTCAATTGGGATAATAAGACATGATCATGCTGATTTTGCATTTATGTTGAAATTTGAGGGTGTTCTCTTAAATGTGCCATAATATTTAATTAATAAAAGAAAAAAATCAAAACTTGCAATGGCATATACATGTAATAACTAATGCAAGTTTTACTATGAAAAAATAGGGGAGGATCTTCAGTTGGCTTGCACTCATGGAGGAGAGGATGGCCAGAGGAGAGGAGCTCGTTGGAGGTCAAGTGGTGCAAGGGCTTCGCGGTGGTGGCAACGGTGAGTCGCGAGGTGGCCGAGGCTGGCTAGACGAAGATGCAACGCCAGCGACGTGGAGTTTTGCTTATGGTCGTGCGAGCGATACTGGCAGTCGTGGATGTAGGGGAAGATGCAGTGGAATGTGGTGAGGAGTATGGTGATGTTAGCGATGAGTTTGGCAGCCTGTTCAGTGACTTCAGGTGGCTGTTAGGTGGTGGTGAAGATGGGTTATTCTGAGGAAGAAGATGAACAGTGACGTGGTGGTGAATGGCTCCTGCTACGGTTTGCACGTGTGTTCAGCCGTGCGTGGCTGCTGGAGGTGATGCGCACGCATGCAGCTGGTCGTGCACAGCAACCCCGCATGGCATGGAGAGAACATGCAGCTGCACGCATGGACTGCTGCTGGAGGTTATGCATGCCTGAGCGCAGTGGAGGCATAACGAGAGAGGTGCGGCGATGGCGCACTACAGCCGCGCATGGCGTGCGTGGAGTGGTGACCTGGATGGTTGCACACAACGTAGAGTTGATGGTCTAGTGGCGAGGAGGGCGGTGAGGAGGTGCACATGGTGCGCACGGTGCACGTAATCCGGAGGCGAGGGGTAGCACAATGGGTGGCATGCCGAGGCTGTGCGCGTGTTGCTACAGTTGCAGTTGCTGTGTGAGCTGGGCGATGACACGTGGAGGAGAAGAAGATGGTGGAGAGTATGCACAAAGAGGGGATGAAGGCCTACGCTGCAGGTGAAGGCTACTGAGTTGCTATGTGGAGGTGCAGCGAGGGGCGTCAGACATCCAAGAAACTTCCTGGATGTCTTAACTGATGGGGTAGATGAAGGTGCAGGGCATGGAGTTGCAGCGTGGAGTTACAGTGGCTACGGTGGTGGTTGCTGGTGATGGTGGTGAAGGTGTTGCACGCTGAGGTGCTCACAGTAATGCAAACAAGCTCCATATGACGGTGTGGCCTATCATGCCACACGCCTATGGTGGTGGAGGCTTGTCACCACAGTTGAGGCCGGTGGTGGTGGAGTGGACGAGATTGGTGCACTCTATGCACAGTGATGAATCGGGGTGGAGACCTCCCGTGCATGGTCGTCTCCTCCTCCTTTTGTAGCTGCAAGTGATGAATTTGAAAAGACAGAGGCGGGATCAGATCCTCTTCATGGCAAATGAATGCCTGCAGCTGTGTGTGAATGGGTGCACGAGGAGGAGAAGCAGCCGTTACCTGTGGAGGAAGAGAATAAGAAAATAATAAAATATTATGGTTATTTATGCACAAACCCTTAACTTCTATGTTAAATTAAAACAATGCAAGTAATTCACCTAATTGATTAACTAATCAAATGCATGCAATTCTAAGTTAATTCTAAATGCATGCAATGAATGAATTATGCAATTAAACTAAAAAATATGAAGTAATTTATTTACATCCTAATATATGCTAGCTAAATGTTAAGGATATCTTAATATCTAGGCATTTACACATTTAAATAGCCCACAAATATGGGCTAATCACCTACCTCCTCTACTCACCTACTAGCTAAGCTAGCTTAGCTAGGTTAGTTAAAATATCCACCCCATGGACATCTACCACCAACCTAAACCCTAACCTAACCCCAACTTTACTCTATTCCAAGTCCACCACCTAAGCTAGTTACCTACCTCCACCTATAGTTGGCACCGCCATCCGTGCATCCTTTCACACCATCACCTCCAAGAGCCACCAATAAAAATGGCACCAACTTTCCCTTCAAAACCCCTTCACATCACCACCATCCATCTCCTTTTTAATCCATATCCACCATACACCTACCCCCTTCTAGAAGTAAGAAAATTGGCACCAATTTGGTAGTTGATAACCACCATTGGATGACACCTTTTGGACCACAACGATCCCCTTCGAATCCCTTGGATTGGCACCAATTTATCATGACCCTTGGATCCCTACAACCACCTTAAAAAGCCATCCTAGCCATCCCTCGTATCCACACCAACCCATCTCCTTAACCACATCAATATTGGCACCAACTCCCATCCAGCCACACCTATCCACACCTCTCCAATTGGCACCAACACTCCCTAGCCCTTGATCCCACAACTACCACCTAAAGATCTAATCCTAACCCTACATCTACCTCCACGCCGACCCTCCTAAACCCAACAAGAGTTGGCGCCAACTCTACTCTACCCCATCCTAACCACCACTCAACACATCCTTACATCCCATGCCAACCCTAATCCACCTTTCTTCCATCAACTTCCACATCCTAGCCATCCACAATGCCACTCTTCCCTTAACCCTAGTTAACACCCATCATTCTCCCTCCACTCTATTTATACCCCACCTAAGCCACCATTAAACCTTACCTTTGGCTACATTATTCAAGTGATTCTTCCGCCATAATTCACCAGCCATAGCTAGCCAAGAGAAGAAGAAGAAGAAGAAGAACAAGATTAAGGGGACACTCTGTCCCCTTGGTGCCTTCCCCTCTTCCCTTGTCTCTTGTACCCAAGCCAAGGTGTCCCATTCCAAGGAAAGCCAGGCAGGAGGATGGCCAAAGTGGAGGTCTTTAGGGTGGTTCACATCCACCCTTGGAGAAGGTTCTAAGGTGGAATCCTTCCACCTTTGGAGGAGCTAGGGCACGCCCACCAAGGGCTTGCCAAGGAGAAAGCAGCATCTCTGGAGGAGCACTTCAAAAAAATGGATTAGGAGATATCCTTTTCAAGCCTAGGAGCAGCTGAGCTTGGAGCAAAGATCTTCTCCTCTTCACCAACATCACTAGGAGGATTTGTGTTTTCATTATTTTTAGTAGAAACATTCCTCTACTAGTAATCTTGTAAAGCATTTTTCTCCTTAATCATAGTTGCCCTTCTAAAATTTTGTTGCATCTTTTTGATTACTTTTACTTGAGTACATTTCACTCCCTCTCTCTAATTATCCTAGGTCTCCATGTACCTAGGGTGAGCTTAGAGAGAGGTTACTCTTGTCACTTAAGTTGTAGCAATTAGGTGTAGTCTTTCCCTGCATACTATCTTGTTGTTGCCCATTGTTTCAAAATTCCAAAAAAATATCATATTCAAAAATCACAAAAAGAAAGTTGATTTCCTGATTTCAAGTAAGAGTGTTTGAAAGTGCATTTCTGCCTCCTTAGACGACCCTAGACACCACCGCTATCTAGGTTTATAAATTCAAAAGCGATTGCAAATTTTTGTATTACAATGATTTAAAACCCTAGCTTTAACAAATCACGCATTTTTCGCTATCACACCTCGTTGTACTACATATCAACAAATCCATTAACACCACCAGCACTACTAGCATTGCCAAAAGTCCTATAGCAACCATAGCAATAGTAGCTCATGTGGGAGAGTAGCAGTGTCACCTAGACTTCTTGTGTGATTTATTGTGCATTGTCTCTATCAAGGTTTTGGTGTAAGCACTCAAAGCTACAATGGAATGCAAGGCAGACTAGTAATAGTAGTATAAAGTAGCAGTAGCAAGGTGGGCTCTCCTTGTGCACTCAATATTGCAATGATCAAGTGGAGGTGTATGGATGTGCATAGCAGCACTTGTTATGGACTCATGTATCAGCTCCATGAGGCATGAGGCATTGTTGCAAAGGTATCATAGGATCATTTCTCCTCTTTGATCTTGCACTTAGGCCTAGTTGGCTTTATTTGTGATCATTTAAAGTTGTATTGACTATTTAGACTTAATATGAGGCAAGCTCTTTAAGTTTTGTGAATATTTAACTCATTGTGGTTTTGATTTGGTTGACATGATATGGTGTTCAAGGTAGTTGATGGATGCTCTTAAAGAGATGAGACTCAAGGAGAATTCAAGTATGGATGCTCCTTCTATTGCTTGATCATGAAGTTTGATGGGATCAAGTATGCATTGTGGTCATAATGAATTCTTGATGCTGTTGACGGACACAACAAGGAGTAAATCTCATTGAATTGAAACCTATGAAGAAAGTTGGAAAATATGTGACCTAAAAGAATGTCAATGTGATGATTAGGGTTAATGAACATTACCATCCAATACATTGCTGCAAAGATCAGGTATTATAAAAGAATGAAATAAATGTGGGTCATCCTCCATTAAACCTACTACAAATAGAAGAATGAAACTTTCATCCTTCAACTCCACCACAAGATAACCCACATGATGTATGATGGAAGTCCCCTTGCCAAGTATTACTTGTCTTTCAACTTTGCTTTTGAGTGGTCAAATGCCTAAACCTCTATGTGCTTATATAAGTCATAGCTAACATGTAGGGCCTAAACCATGGTGGGAAATTTTCTTGCCAAATTGGATCCAGCCTATGAGGTAGCTCATTTCTAGATGCTCATGCTGCCTGAGATCTTGACTATAGAGGAAGCTTGCAATTTATCGAGAAGGCTTGCAATCGTACTTTCCTCTTCACCCCATATGGAGCATGTGTCTACTATGGATGCCCTACTGTCTACTTGAGGTCATAAAAGTGGTCGAGGAGGAAAGGCGTGCGCTAGGCTCCAGTGCTCTTGGTATAGGAAGTTTGGCTATACAAAGGAGACATGTTGGTCCAAGCATCAAAAGTTTGCTAGCACCCACTAGGTTGTTGCCACCTCAGATCTAGCGTTTGAGAGTACCGCCATTGCTAGAGCCAAGTACAATGACCTTATCTAGATTCTCAGTTATCATGGCATTGTTGTTGCCCCTACTCTGGCCACTTTGAGTTCCTCCATAAGGAACTTTGATGATGTTGCTTTTGTTTGTTGATCAAGTATACCTTGTTCTTGTGCAACATGTTCATCCTTTATAGGAGATACATATTAGTTAGTAGACTCAAGTGCATCCTAGAAAATAAATGGAGATACCTGCCAGTTCTCTAGACTATGTTAGTTCCATTTGGTAGAATAATTGTGGCAATCAATGGGAGGCATTCCTTTGTTACCAGTCCGGATACAGTTTACTCCAAATATATGGCTAGAGAATGTCCTATTTCCACCAGATTTTCCTTCAAGTTTACTTTTAGTTTGTAGAATCACAAAGTAATTAAATTGTATGTAGTGATGTATTTGACCCCATGTCTTTTACATTTTGGAATATATTCACAGGGTGGGAGATTGGTTGTAGCCGTAAGGAAGGGGGGTGTCTATCATCTTCTGTAGTCTCCATATGCTGGTCATGTTTCTATTCCTAAGGAGACACTTTCAGCTATTTATGGCACCTATGGTTTGGTCATGCCTTGTAACCTAAACTTCGGCGAGTGATCTAGGAGATTCCACTCGCAGCTACCTTCTAGTGTGTTGCTTGCTAATTGGGGAAACACCATAGGAGCTCCTTCCCCAATCAACAAAGCAATAATTCTACTTATGTCTTTCAATTGTTACATTTTGATATTTGGGGTCCAAGCTGTGTTCTTGATTGTCCAAGGCATAGGTTTTATCTTGTATCTATTGATGATTACTCTTGTTTGTCATGGGTGTCATTGTTGGAATCTAATTAGTCAAATGCAAGTGATGTTATCAAGAACTTCTTAGAAGAAATAAAGAATCAATTTGGCTCCAATGAAGATTGTTAGATCTAATAATGCCTTAGAATTTTGTATGTAGTCTCTTCATTCATTCTTCAAGGGGTGTAGCAATATTCATTGGATCCGTTGCCCATACTTGTCACAACAAATAGTATAGTAGAAAGGAAGCGTCATCATATTCTAGATGTTGCTGTGAACATTCTAATCTAGGATGACATACCTTTCTCTTGTTGGGGGATGTAGTGCATATAACATCCTACCTAATTAACTGAATGCCCTCTACATTCTTAATGAAGAGATTCCATATTCAATTTTTTTTTCCTAACTATGAGCTATTTGGGGTTCTACCTAAGATTTTTGGATGTGTTGCCTTTTGTGCATATCTTTGGTGCCAACCAGGATGAGTTATCTCCTCAGATGGTTAAGTGTCTATTGAGTACTCCAAGACTCAGAAGGAGTATAGATGTTATGATCCTATTGGTCAACACCATTATGTTAGTGCATATGTCACTGTTTTTGAGTATATGCCCAACTATTCATCTTTTGATTCATGTATCACTACATCTACTCTTGATGGCAAGGCATTTGTCCCTATTGCTTTTCCTAATAATTGACCATATAATAGATTCAAAATCGTTTATTCTCATTGTCAGATGCCTTAAATGGATCCCCTGCTGGAACCTAGTTCCACTTCTCGTTTATGTTTTGGTGTTAACAAAACTATTTTAAAACTAATGGGTTTATGAAGTGTTATTTATAGGAAATCACAGGATTTAGAAAGTACGGATGTTAACATGGAAGAAGTGTGGATGGCACAAAGAATGAAGATTGATTTTATATGTTGTAATTTAGATTTTTTGTATGTCTCCTAACAAGAAAAATTGATTTAGGAGTTAAAATCAAAAATAGAGATAATTAGGTACCAAACTCACATTCAATCATTCATTTGAAAAATTAAAATCATTTTCATTGACATATTAATCGTGTATTTGCATTCAAATAGCACCAAGATTGTTTAATAAAATTTATTCAAGGTACTTGTTGCAAGTACCAATACTATTCATCAGTACCAGTATATGCTAGGCACAAGTTTAGGTTCTTGTCCCAAACTGTGAACAACAAGTACCGATACTCATCATGAGTACCGGTACCAGGTGCTCACAGTTTATAGACATGGGTGATGCCTGGACCTTACAATTACCGGTACTAATCACCAGTACCGCTACATGTAGCTCATAGTTGTTAACTTGACTCAAATCTGTGAGTCACAAGTACTGATACTTATCATGAGTACCGGTACCTGGTGACTTAGTTGGTACTCAACTGTAAGCACTGAGTACCGATACCTATGATGAGTACCATTCCTCAGGCTTTATTGGGCTGGCTGCTGGTTTACTGTGAGCAGTCGGTACCGGTACCAACTAACCATTATGCCTAATCTGAATGGCTATTTAGCAATTAATCCTATCTTTAATCTTCCCATTTTTCTCCTAACGGCTAGTAATCATAGGGGAGGTGTTTAGTGGCCTATATAAACACCTTTTGTGTGTCATTTCACATAACACAAGCATAAAAATTCTCCTTGCTTCAATTTCTATATTTCTCAATTCTAGCTGCAAAGGTGATAGGCTTGTTGCATTTTTATTCGAGAAGATTCTCACCTTACAATAAAATTTTCTGGCGAATCCGTTCTTCCTTGTAAAATGACTTCTTACGCTTTAGTGTTTTTCCCTAGATTGATATATCAACTATCTATCAAGCTAATTTTTGTTGGAGACTTAGGAACTCAGTTGTAAGCTAATTTGTTTCTTGCTTACACCAGTAATCTTCTATTTCTATCTAATCTTGTAATTGGGTTATGGTAACTCGTTAATTACCTCAGTTTATAGTAAATTGATTTCCTTCGAGTTGAGGGAATCGGGTTAAAAATCTTAAGTCAGGAGACTTAAATAGTGGAGTACCCAAGTGAAGGGGACCACTATATATTTGGTGTACTATTTTTGTGGCTTATTTTATATTTGCAATATTTTGTTTACTACACTATTCATCCCCCCCTTCTAGTGTTCTTGTATCCTTTAGATCCTACAAGTGGTATCAAAGCCGGTTGTGGGAAAACACAACTTAACCCGCAATGTCATCATCAACAAAGTGCACCAAAGGACAGTCATCTACCCATCCTCCCTATTTCGATGGGACAGACTATGGGTACTGGAAGAGGAGGATGCAAGTCTTCCTCAAAGCGATGGATGAGGAGTCGTGGACCCTCATTCAAGAGAGATACTCAGATCCAGAGTCACAAGAAGGAGTAGCATGGACGGCGGATCAGAAGAAGAAGATTGTCGGAAATGAGAAGCCAATGAATGCACTTTATTATGCATTGTCAAGGGAGGAATTCAACAGTATCTCAGCGTGCGAGTTAGTGATGAGAGACTCATCATGATCTCTAATTACCCCTAATTAACTAATCTTCCTAGTTATTAGCTAAGGATATGAGCATATATGAGTTAATTATAAAATAAAGGATATATAGTTAAGGACCATAAAATAATCTAAAAATGATATTTTATCATTCAATTAATATTATTAATAATCTTACTAATAATTGGACTCGAGATCTTATCAATCATTCCTTTAATTAATAAGTTAATTAACTTAATCATAATATATACTTAAGTATATAATAACTTAAGTAACTTTACCTAATTTAATAAATTAACCTAGAAAGGTCAAAAATGTAAATTCAAGGTCTAAACATAATAATTACCTTATTCATAATCATATATAAAAAGTTGAAAAAAATCTAAATTAAAATAAACCTTTAAAACCTGAGTTTACATTTAGATCCTTATTACTCATTTCAATCGGGTCCTTAATTTCATATAGGTCCTTAGGTTTCATCGCACAAAGGTCCCTGTCTTCTTCTACTTCTTCTTCTTCCTTCATTCGATTGGATGGCTGACGACAGAGGGTGTTTCCACCACTCGATCACCGCACATCTGATGTCGTTCCACCTTCTCCAAGCTCCTAGAGCTTGTGCTCACCATCCCATTCTCATCAATCGATCTGGATGATTCTTTAATCCTAATTTTAGGTGGGAGTTAACCTCACCGTCGTCGGAGACGACGCCGGTGGTTAACCTTCTCTAGCTTCTCCTTCGTCCAGACTCCATCGCCCTCTTCATCACCGTCAACTATAAATAGCCCCCCACCCCCTCAATTTCTCGTAAGTTGGCTCCCTTCCCTCTTCTATCACTAAGCTGACCCAATAGGCTATTCGTCTACAACTCCGGCGATCTTCCACATCAATCTCTGACTTCCTCCATTCATCCTGATCAGCTTAGGAACTTCACTGAGGTCTGCCGCATCTCTGGACAAAGGCGACAACTAAGGAGATCCTCTGCTCCATCCATTTTCGCCCGCCGGAGATCTTCCTCATCACCCTCTGATTTCGTCCTCTGTCATGAGCTATCGACAGTGTCCCTTTGACCCCTTCGTCCAGGTAACAGTAGGGAGGAGTAGGAGTAATCTATGTACTTAGTTTAGCTTAATGTCAGAATTTAGAGTTTGACTTCTTCAACTCCAGCAAGCTCCTTGAGCTTGCTGGAGCTCTTGTTTTGTCTTTTGAATTCACTGATCACCTTCATTTATCACTCATGATCACTTCTAATCCATTAAAACACTAATTCTATCATTTAATCGCCTCAATCATATCCACCTTCAACAGCTACTAATGCTGTCTATGGCGGCAGTAGCTGAGCTTAGATTCACATTAATAGGGTTCTTCATCACTTACTCATCATCTAAGGATCCTAATTCACACCTTAATTTGAATAATTATTAACTCTGACGTAAAAACTTAATTCTATTTAAGCTTCTGAGCTCGCTGTTGACGAGTTGATTGTTCACTTTAAATGTCATTTGTAGTTTTATGTGGTGGAAAAATCGACTAATCAATATTTAAAAAGAAATAACCACTCGCAGAAGAGCAGGTCGTATCCATAGGGAGGCAATGACGTATTTAAATTCGCACCAGTTAAAAACATTTGTTCGTAGTTAGTTTAGATAAGAATCAAGCCAAAATTGCCTTCAGATTAAGGTTGAATCAAGAAATCATGCTGAAATAGCAATTCTTAATAACTAGAGGATATTTGTTGCAATGCAGATTCAATAAAATATCATTAAAATATGACAATGGCAAAAAATGTAATTATTAATGGCATGATACTGTAGCAAAACAGGGGATTTATTCCCCTTGGCCATGCGCGAAGAAGAGTGGACGGCCGGACGCGGGAAGCTCGGAGGAAGTTCTTTGGACCGAGGGCTTCACAGCGGTGGTGGCAACGTGTCGCGCGGTGGCCGGAGCTGGCCGGACAGAGCTCCGGCGAAGGTGGCTGCCAACAGTGCTGCAGCTACTGGAGGTGAAGTGAGCGTGCACAGGAGTGGGAAGGCTGCAGGCAGGTGCGCATGGGACTGCACATGCAAGGAGGTGGCGTTGCTGGCGTAAGCGGTTGCTGCTACTGCAGGGTGCACACGGAGGTGGTGCGCGTTCTGCAGTGCGCTGGAGGTGCGCTGGAGGCGTGCGGGTGAGGGTTGGAGCCGGTGCTGCACGCTGGCTGGAGGCGTGGGCGCGCTGCTGTTGGCGGAAGGCGCGAGTGCTACAGGCGAGTGCACGCACTGTTGGCGGTGGGCGCGGGTGACCACGAAGGGAGGAGGGTGTGCGAATGAGGGCTGGCGCTTCAGGTGTGCGTATGAAGGCTGCAGGTGCTTCAGGTGTGCAGACGAAGGCTGCAGGCGCGGGAAGGCTGCTGGCCGTGCACGCCTTGTGCGCAGCTGGAGGGCGTGCAGGTGGGTGTGGAGTGAGCAGGTAAGGGCTGGCGGTTGGCAGTGAAGTGGGGGAGTGTGGTTGTTGCTGGAGTGGGGAGGTCGAAGCTTCAAACGTCCGGGAAACTTCCCGGACGTCTTAACTGGCTGAGGGGTGATTGCAGTAGCTGCGACAGTGGTTGTTGATGACGACGGCGAGGTGCTCACGGTAATGCAAACGACCTCCGGATGGCGGTGTGGCCTGTCACACCACATGCCCACGGTGGTGGAGGGTCGTCGCAGCGGTTGAGGCCAGCAGTGTGGAATGGAAGAGATGGACTCTGCACAGTGTGGGTTGGGGGTGGAGGCCTGCACCGCTCGGCAGCCTCTCTCCTCTTTTTGTTGCTGCCTGCACGAATTTGAATGGAGAGGCGGGTGCAGATCCACCTTCTCCGCTGATCCATGAATGTGGCTTTAGTGCGGCAGGAGGCGTTACGGCGGCAGCCGAGCCGTTGCTAAAAAGAAGAATAAAGGATATTATTAAAATATTATGGTTATTTATATACAAACCCTCAACTTTTATGTTAACTTAAACAATGTACCTAATTGGTTAACTAATTAAACTAATGCCATTCTAAGCTAATTCTAAATGCATTTAAAATATGAATGCAATGCACGAATTATGTAATTAAATTAGAAATATGAATTAATCTATTTACATCCTAATTTATGCTAAATAAATGTTAGAATTAACCTAATGTCTAGGCACTTAAATACTTAAATAGCCCACAACTATGGGCTAATCAAATACCCCCATGCCTAGTTTTTGCTAGTCCCTAGCAAAATTAAGCGAAACCTAGCACTCCAAGTAGACTAGTCAACTCACTTGGTCTTCCTTCAGAAGCATATTAAGTTCAGACTCTAGACCCAAGGTTCCTAAGTAGTTGCTAAGTTACAGACTAGGTCGGCTAAAGATGAGTTGTAGACACAAGTTTCCCTGATTTCTGACTCTACCCTAAAGTTTATTGGTCCCTGAGATTAAAGCACCCGTGCCTGTGCATTGGTCTAAGTTATTTGAGTTAAAGGAAAAAGTTTATATATATATATATATATATATTTTTTTTTTTTTTTTTTGATTCTTCTAAGTCTAACCTCAGATCAGCTATCAACAAGGTCTGTGTTGGATTCATTGTCCCCATTACCATACCTCGAAGGGTGCCTGGCTTTCGATGCTTTGAGATAGCACCGCCCATAATGACCCCAAGAACTCCTGGAAATCGACACTTCGAGATAGTATCGCCCATGGATTTCTTAAGCGAATTCAAGCCTATGGCAATCGGCACTTCGAGATAGGGCCGCCCATGGTACCTAAACCGCACAATGCGCTTACATGCCCCCAGTAGGATGGATATCCTAAGAGACAAGTGCCGAGGAGGTAATATGTTATCATCGCATCCTCAAGGTGGGTATATACTCCACCTCTCCTACGGCGGGAACTCTTCCAATCAAAATGTGTTTTCAAGCCTCTCCTAAGTCAAAACTAAGAGAACCAAATCTCTTTTCAGAAAGAAAGAAATTAGGTTAATTACCAGACCAAGTGTGTGAAATTTGGATGCTTGGGTTACAAGGACCCGTAAACCAAAAAGTAGAACAAGACTCCAGGTACTACCCCACCTTTTAACTCAAACCCTAGCTTCCCTTCCTCAACCTCTTGAGGAATGGTCTGCAACTTAACTCCTACTTAAGTTTTTAAGTCAACAAAGGACCCTAAAGGTCTAAAGCTAGCAACTCATTTAGCTTCTAAAGTTTGACCCTAGAATTAATTTAGTCTACCCTAGAGTTCTGATTTGCTTAAGAATGCAGGACTTAAACAGTTAAGCTCAAAACTTCTTTTTTTTGTCATTTTTTCATTTTTTTATATGCATGCTATAAACAAAATGCCTCAGGTCCTCTCCCTCATGCCTGGTTCAAACAATGTCCTCATTGAAAACAAACATAGCTAAAGGAAGATATTACCTAAGGCGGAGAATGGTAGGAGCTAAGGCTCCTAAAGAGTGACTTCGTCAACCAGATGGCCATCTAAAATTATGTACGGTTTTAACCATTGACCGTTGACGATAAAGGGAGTTGCTGAAGAGGAAGGATTTGTGATCTCCACAGCTCCATGCGGAAATACTTAAGTGATTATGTAAGGCCCATCCCAATGAGATTTTAACTTCCCAGGAAAAAGCTTAAGTCTGGAATTGAAAAGCCAAACTTGTTGGTTGGGCTTAAAGGTCTTTCGAAGAATAAACTTATTATTCAAGACCTTAGTTCTTTCTTTATAAGCTTGAGAGGTGTCATAAGCATCATTCCTCAGCTCTTCAAGCTCACTTAATTCTAGAAGTCGTGCCTTACCTGCCTTCTCTAAATCCATTTTAACACTTCGAATAGCCCAAAGTGCTTTATGTTCCAACTCAACAGGTAAATGGCACGCTTTTCCATACATAATCCGAAAGGGAGAAGTACCCAAAGGGGTCTTATAGGCCGTTCGATAAGCCCACAAAGCATCATCGAGCTTTTGGGACCAGTCTTTTCTATTAGGTCTAACGGTCTTTTCCAAAATATTTTTTATCTCCCTATTTGACACTTCAACCTGGCCACTTGTCTGAGGATGGTAAGGGGTAGCAACCTTGTGAGTCACTCCCAAACTCCTGATTAACCGATTGAAGTGGTGGTTTCAGAAATGAGGTCCCCCATCACTTATAATAGTCTTGGGGCAGCCGAAACGGGATATGATATTGGCCTTCACAAATTTCAAAACCACAGAGTGGTCATTTGTGCGTGTAGGAATGGCCTCTATCCATTTAGAGACATAATCAACTGCCACCAAGATATATTCAAAACCATGGGACGATTGGAAGGGGCCCATAAAGTCAATTCCCCACACATCAAAAATTTCAACAGATTGAACAAGATGTTGAGGCATTTCATTCTTCTTCCCAATCGTTCCAGTCTGTTGACATCTAATACAGGCCTTAACAAAATTATGAGAATCCTTAAATAAAGAAGGCCACCAAAAATCAGATTGGAGAACCTTAAAAGCAGTTTTCTTAGCACCAAAGTGTCCTCCACAATGAAGTTCATGGCAAAAACTCAGCACACTTTGTTGTTCCTCTTCAGGCACACAACGTCTAAATACTTGGTCTTGTCCAATTCTAAATAATTCTAGCTCTTCCCAATGAAAATATCTTGCTTGAGAAATAAATCTCTTTCTTTTCTGCTCATCCCAAGAACCAGGAGTTTGTCTAGTGACCAAGTAATTTATAGTGTCTGCATACCAAGGTAAAGTCTGTGTTACCGCCATCAGAGTTTCATCGGGAAATGTCTCGCGAATGTCTCCAGAAAGAGTCATTAAGAGGAAGGCGAGATAGGTGGTCAGCCACAACATTTTCTACTCCTTTCTTTTCACGTATTTCCAAGTCAAATTCTTGAAGGAGTAGGATCCACCTAATCAGACGTAGCTTAGAATCTTTCTTAGCAATGAGATGTTTCACTGTTGCATGATCAGTAAAAATAACCACCTTAAACCCAAGTAGATAAGACTTAAACTTCTCCAGAGAAAAAACTACAGCGAGTAATTCTTTTTCAGTGACGGTGTAGTTTTGCTGAGTTTCGGTTAAAGTCTTGCGTGTATAATGTAGCACATGAGGTCTTCCCTCAACCATTTATCCAAGGACTGCTCCCACTACATAATCCGAAGCATCACACATAAGCTCAAATGGGAGTGTCCAATCAGGAGCTTGGAGAATAGGTGCAGAGATCAAGGCCTCCTTTAGGGTTTGCAAGGCCTCGGCACACTTTGAATCAAAACTAAAGGAAGATTCCTTCTCCAACAAGTCACAAAGTGGCCTA
The DNA here is from genome assembly GCA_037157565.1 of Thalassia testudinum. Taxonomy (NCBI): domain Eukaryota; kingdom Viridiplantae; phylum Streptophyta; class Magnoliopsida; order Alismatales; family Hydrocharitaceae; genus Thalassia; species Thalassia testudinum. The sequence goes on from JAZHRO010000002.1 coordinate 79,124,660, forward strand.
GAAATCTTACTAAAATTTTTAATAAAGCACCTATAGAAGCCAGCATGGCCCAGAAAGGATCTAATCTGTTTGATATTCATAGGCAATGGAAGCTTGGAAATAGAATCAATCTTTGCTTTATCTACTTCCAAATCTTGCTCGAATACAACATGCCCAAGTATAATTCCTTTCTGTACCATAAAGTGACTTTTCTCCCAGTTGAGGACTAAACTAGTCTCCTTACATCGTTTCGACACATTCTCCAGGTGCAGGAGACACTGGTCGAAAGATGAGCCATAAATAAAGAAGTCATCCATAAACAATTCAACACACTCGTCAATCATGTCCGAAAAGATAGACATCATACACCGCTGGAAAGTTGCAGGGGCATTACATAATCCAAACGGCATACGCCTGAATGCAAAAGTACCGTAAGGACTCATGAATGTCATCTTTTCCTAGTCATCAGGAAAGACTGCCACCTGATTGTACCCAGAATATCCATCGAGAAAGCAATAGTACTTATTCCCTGCCAATTTTTCGAGAATTTGATCAATAAAAGGCAAAGGAAAGTGATCCTTCTTGGTAGCGATGTTCAGCTTGCGGTAATCAATGCAGACCCTCCATCCAGTTGAGGGTCTAGTGACAACTTGTTCACCTTGGTCGTTGAGTTCCACAGTAAAGCTTGCCTTCTTTGGCACTACATGAATGGGACTGACCCATTTACTATCAGCAATGGGATATATGATCCCGGCGTCCAACCACTTCAGGATTTCCTTTTTTACAACCTCCCTCATATTAGGGTTCAGACGTCTCTGCATGTCCCTAAAAGGCTTGATGGAATCATCAGTATAAATGTGGTGCATGTAGAGTGTAGAGTCTATACCCTTAATGTCAACAATGCTCCAAGCAATAGCTTCCTTGTACCTAGACAGGCATTCAATCAAGGCTCCCTCCTGTGCCTCAGATAGCACAGTCGAAATGATAACGAGGAGTGTATCACTGGCACCTAGGAAAACATACTTGAGAGTGTCAAGGAGGGGTTTCAACTCAAGGTCGGGGGCATGTATGGTTGAGGGTTTCATAATAGATGTCCCCATCTCAGGTAGCAAATCTACCTTCGGTGGAAATGATGCAGGAAGAGACTTAGCAGAAACTCCTAGCAATTCCTCTAGTTCTAGTATATCCCCTTCATATTCCTCCAAGAGATGGGAATGCTCATTTAGCATGACATGCTGAAGGGGGTCATCACATAACATTGTAGGAGTTGCCTCTTCAATCAAGTCATCTATCACCTCAACTTGAGAACAATCCTCAAGTTCGACTTGTTTGTAAGCATCAAACACATTAAGCCGGATTTTCCTGTTCCCAAAGCCCATTTTCAATGCCCCAGTATTGCAATTAATTGAAGCATGAAAAGTTGCAAGGAAGGGGCAGCCCAAAATGATGGAGGGTTTGGTTGGCTTGTTGGTAGGGTCAGTGTCCAAAACTAAGAAGTCAACAGGAAAGAAGAAATCCTCCACTCTTATGAGGACATCTTCCAAAATTCCCCATGGTGTCTTAAGTGATCGATCAGCAACTTGAAGGATTACAGGGCTAGGCTTTAGATTGCCTCCCCCAAGTTGTTCATACACGTAGCTCAAAAGGATGTTCACCCCCGCACCCAGATCAAGTAGAGCCTCATCAATTTGTAAGTCACCAATAACTACAGAGATGTATCGGGCTCCTGGGTCCTTAAGTTTTGGGGGCGTGCCATGTTGAACAATTGAGCTAACAAAATCAGGCAGGACAACTTTTGATTGGACCTATTTTCTAGATTGCCGCTTTTTCATGCACAGGTCCTTTAAGAAGTGGGCATAAGACGGAATCTGCCTGATAGCTTCAAGCAAAGGAAGATTAATCTGCACTTGCTTGAAAGTTTCCATAATCTCATCCGTCTTATCTTTGGCTCTAGATGAGCCAGCAGAAGTCTGCCCAGAGGTGGATAAGCACTCTGGAAAAGGCACTCTCGATCTCTGGGTGGAAGGGTTGTCGTGTCGAGTAAGGGGTGGAACGGGGGCAACTTCTTCCGATGAGGTGATTTCAAGTGGAGAAGATTTGGGCAAGTCTTCTCCGGTGGGGGTGAAAGTCGGGGTGGATGGTTTTTTAGGGGGTGAGACTATAGGAGCATCAGGTTTGGAAATTTCTTTCCCACTCCTCAGAATAGTCACCGCCTGAGCATGCTCCCTAAAGACAATCCCTTTTCCTTTAGGATTTTCCTCAGTAGCACTGGGGAGCTTCCCAGTCTCCCTCGGTCTAACGGCCTCAACAAGGTGTCCAATTTGTGATTTCATCTCATGTATAGCCTTGTCATGAGATTGGATGATGGCACTTTGACTTTCTTGCATAGTTTTCAACATCGCCTTCAATTCATCCATCTCAGAGGTTTTAGGTTGGGCAAAGGTCTGAGGTTGGTTCATTTGATGGTTTTGAAAGGATTGTGGTTTGTAATTCCCTGAATTTAAGACATTTCCTTGTCTCCATGAAAAGTTTGGGTGGTTCCTCCATCCCTCATTATAAGTGTTGGAGAAAGGGTCATTACGAGGTCTTGGACGGAACCCTTGAGCGGCATTCAAATCCGCTTGTACAAGCTCAGGGAATTGGGAGGCCAAGTGGCAATCCACAGTGGCATGTGTATTGCCTTGACAAATTAAGCATTCGGAAGCTTGGGATGTGGAGGTGTTCGGGTTCGACATAAGCCTTTCCATGTTTTGATTCAATAATTGAATCTGATAGGCTAAATTTTGGGTGTCCCTTGCCACATTCACCTCCAACTTTCTTTGCATGAGAGTGGGCTTTCTATCCATGTAGGCAGAATTCAAGTGAATAGAATTCTCACTCAAAGTATCAAATAAGTTCCAAGCTTCATCCTCAGTCTTAGATAGAAAGGTTCCTGCATAGGCACCATCCACAGTTTGCCTATGCGAATCATTAAGTCCGGTGTGGAACCTTTCAACCAGTTGCCATTTAGGCACCTGGTGATGTGGGCAAAGTCTCAGCAAGTCGTTAAAGCGCTCCCATGCATCATGGAATGCTTCCCCATCCTTTTGAACAAAACTCATAATTTTCCTCCTAAAGTGATTTGTTTTGCTCATGGGGAAGTACTTCTTCAAAAACTCCTTCAGGGCATCCCAAGTATTATATTATCAAGGGTGTGATACCAATACTTGGCTTTGTCCTTAAGGGAGAAGGGAAAGAGGGTCTGCATTTGAGCGTCATCAGTAACGCCCTACAGCTTCACCGTGGAACAGACCTCAGTGAATTCCTCAATATTCCTGTAAGGGTCTTGCCTAGTAGTACCATAAAAGGAGGGTAGCAAGGATATGGTACTACTTTTGATCTCATACGGATTGTCCCCTCCAGGTCTACGTAGTGCAGGGCCAACTTGATTGGTTGGGATGAAATATTCCTTAAGGCTCCTTTGACCGACCATTTCTACCCTTGGAAGGTCTCTTCTTAGGATTCTTTCAGGTTCAGGATCAAATACAAGTTGACTCCTAAGAGAACGCCTACCAAGCATGCACTACAAACACAATTCAGGACTTGTTTGGTCTTTACAAATTTAGGCTTTTGACTTTAGTTCAAATTGTAGGTGGCAAAACAAGTTGCCCAATCAATTACGCGCCTATTGTCAACCTTCGAAATGCCTAAAAAGACCTAGTTGGAGCTTAGGTATTCTTCCCTAAATCTCAAATGGTCAAGTAAATCCAAACACGAAAGATCGAGGGATGCAAGTAGGCCTAAGCTTTCCTTTGAAGCTGTGCTTTCGCGATGCTTCTCAACTATACCCAAAAATCCGTGACAGGATATCCCCCTCTTTGGATTTACAAAACCTTTGATCTCAAGTTCCGAACACTTCAGAATCCAACAGTAGGAGGGCTCTTGTCCTAGTCGTTTCAAGACTTAGGAGTGTCTAAATGAGTGCTGTGGTGCAAATGATATAAGTGTGCATTCACCGCAAAAGGATTTTGAATTTTGAATCGCACACCATGTTTTACAATCAAGCCCTTGATTTTTAGATGTCCCTCCTTTAATTAGTCCTTTTTCTCGAATATATGTGACCACTTGTTAGATCGCTTCAAGATAAATTTTGTGGTCTTTGAATTAAATCCAAATGCAATGCATGATCAAGAATAGGATTCAAAGTAAGAGAATGTGTACCTTGCTTCCAGCAATCAACAATGCAAGAATGCACGCAATGCAAAGAAATAAATCTAGAGGCTGCTCATACAGACCTAAATGGTTCGTCCTAGGGTAGGCAGCTTCTAGTAGGCAGCTCATTTTTTTTATTTTATTTTTTTTAAACTACTTATGCACAAGCAAATAAAAGTAATCAATAAACTAAAAACCTAAATCTAAAGAAAAGGGAACAGGCTCCCAAAAATTACCCAACACGGGCCTAAAATAAAATCGGGTAACAAACCCCTCAAAATATACCCCAGAACAAGGGTTTCAAACAAAATACAATGAAAAATTAAATCTAAAGTCTTAATTCTATTCTAATCAGATTAGCGACAAAATATACAATGATGACCATCGCGTCCTCGTCCTTCTCCTCCTTTTCAAAATAGCTCGTCCAATTCTCCTCTGGCGACGTCAAGGGTCGCCTCTCACAATTGCTGATTCTTGCACAAATTTCTAGCACAGAAAAGAAAATAATAAATGGTCAAATCACTGTGCAATTGAGAAATAATCAAAATAAAATCAGGTGAAATTATTGCGTCTGTTGCCTCCCGGCAACGGTGCCATTTAACGAGTCGATTGTTCACTTTAAATGTCATTTGTAGTTTTATGTGGTGGAAAAATCGACTAATCAATATTTAAAAAGAAATAACCACTCGCAGAAGAGTAGGTCGTATCCACAGGGAGGCAATGATGTATTTAAATTCGCACCGGTTAAAAACATTTGTTCGTAGTTAGTTTAGACAAGAATCAAGCCAAAATTGCCTTCAGATTAAGGTTGAATCAAGAAATCATGCTGAAATAGCAATTCTTAATAACTAGAGGATATTTGTTGCAATGCAGATTCAATAAAATATCATTAAAATATGACAATGGTAGAAAATGTAATTATTAATGGCATGGATACTGTAGCAAAACAGGGGATTTATTCCCCTTGGCCATGCGCGAAGAAGAGTGGATGGCCAGACGCGAGAAGCTCGGAGGAAGTTCTTTGGACCGAGGGCTTCGCAACGGTGGTGGCGACGTGTCACGCGTGGCCGGAGCCGGCCAGACGGAGCTCTGGCGAAGGTGGCTGCCAACGGTGCTGCAGCTGTTGGAGATGAAGTGAGCGTGCACAGGCGCGGGAAGGCTGCAGGTGGGTATGCATGGGACTGCACGCGCGTGGAGGTGGCGCTGCTGGCGTAAGCGGCTGCTGCGACTGCAGGGTGCACACGGAGGTGGTGCGCGTTCTGCAGTGCGCTGGAGGAGGGCGGCTCTGCTATAGGCGTGCAGGTGAGGGTTGGAGCCGGTGCTGCACGTTGGCTGGAGGCGTGGGTGCGCTGCTGTTGGCGGAAGGCACCGGTGCTGCAGGCAGGTGCGCACACTGTTGGCAGTGGGCGAGGGTGCGCACGAAGGCTAGAGGGCGTGCGGATGAGGGCTGGCGCTTCAGGTGTGCGGACAAAGGCTGGAGCCGGTGCTGCACGCTGGCTAGAGGCGTGGGCACGCTGCTGTTGGCGGGAGGCGCAGGTGTGCGCACTGTTGGCAGTGGGTGCAAGTGCGCACGAAGGCTGGAGGGTGTGCGGATGAGGGCTGGCACTTCAGGTGTGCGGACGAAGGCTGCAGGCACTTCAGGTGTGCAGACGAAGGCTACAGGCACGGGAAGGCGGCTGGTCGTGCCCGCCTTGCGCGCGGCTGGAGGGCGTGCGAGCGGGCATGGAGTGAGTGGGTGAGGGTTGGCAGTTGGCGGTGAAGTGGGCGAGTGTGGTTGTTGCTGGAGTGGGGAGGTCGAAGCTTCAGACGTCCGGGAAACTTCCTGGACGTCTTAACTGGTTGAGGGGTGATTGCAGTAGCTGCGACGGTGGTTGTTGATGACGACGGCGAGGGAGGCGCACGACGAGGTGCTCACGGTAATGCGGATGACCTCCGGATGGCGGTGTGGCCTGTTACACCACACGCCCACGGTGGTGGAGGGTCGTCGCCGCGGTTGAGGCCAGCGATGTGGAATGGAAGAGATGGACTCTGCACAGTGTGGGTTGGGGGTGGAGGCCTGCACCGCTCAGCAGCCTCTCTCCTCTTTTTGTAGCTGCCTACACGAATTTGAATGGAGAGGCGGGAGCAGATCCACCTTCTTCGCTGATCAATGAATGTGGCTTTAGTGCGGCAGGAGGCGTTGCAGCGGCAGCCGAGCCGTTGCTGAAAAGAAGAATAAAGGATATTATTAAAATATTATGGTTATTTATATACAAGCCCTCAACTTTTATGTTAACTTAAACAATGTACCTAATTGGTTAACTAATTAAACTAATGCCATTCTAAGCTAATTCTAAATGCATTTGAAATATGAATGCAATGCATGAATTATGTAATTAAATTAGAAATATGAATTAATCTATTTACATCCTAATTTATGCTAAATAAATGTTAGAATTAACCTAATGTCTAGGCACTTAAAAACTTAAATAGCCCACAACTATGGGCTAATCAGCTGTCAATGGTGGCTCAGGAGTAGTTAAAACTTTAAATTAATTAAGTATTTATGATCGCAATTACATTTCGACTTGTCTCAACTACTCATTTGAGTGGGAGACCAAGTCCTGAGTCTCAACCACTAAAATCTATTAAACTTGAATTTCACTGATTAATCATTCATGTAATGAATTAAGAAGAATTAAATGTGATTTTGAGATTCCTTGCAACCTCAGGATCCTTTTCAGATCAAAAATGGCATGAAATATCTTTCTGTACATGTATTTGAATTTTTCTGGACTCACCGGAGCTCCGACGAACTCCGGTGAGTCATTTTTTTGTTTCAGCCTACAGAATTTGTTGAGAAGCTCCAGATTGACATGATTTTGATCACTGAGTAGTTTAAGGCCTTTTATTTGGAATTTTAGCCATTGGAGCTCTAAGTGAGATGTCTTCTTCTCCAACTCCGGTGGAGTTGGAGAAGCCTACACAGAAGTCTTAAAGAAGCATTTAAAGAGCCTAGAAGCTTCAGTGCAATGCACTGAAGCTATTCCTAACCTCAATTTAGTGTAGAAACCTCCCAATCAATCTGACGAACAAAATGCTTTTAGAGTTCAGGCAATGAGCTTGAAACCCTAGATTTTTAGGTTAGAACAGCTAATTAAGGGATTGGGAAGATTTCTGAGGCTGAGAGGATTCTGTTTAAGGTGTTAATTTTGTGAAATGAAGCTTAAATCAGAAAGTCAAAATTCCAAGCTTCACAGTCAAACTAAGGTTGAGATCTTGATTCTGACCTCGATCTGAGGAATTGAGGAGTCAGAATTGTTTCTAAGATTTTGTTGAATGATTTGAGAGAGATTAAATTCAGCTCAGACTTGTTAATCTGTTGGAATTAACAACCTGCTAGTTTGGGTTATTTTCGAACCCAAACTGATGGCAGTGACATTTTGGATGAGATTTGATTTCAAATCCTACCCAGATTAGTTTGTTTAACCCTTAGAACTTGTTGAAATCGATTAGAAATGTTATTAAGTGTCTGTTCACTTAATCAGAGTTAGGAATTTGCTCTCTGAAGCTTTTAGAGAAGCTTGAGGCCTCTCTACAGTTTTAGAAGCTTAAAGAGCTTCAGATCCTTTACCTATAGATGCGGAATTACAAGTAGATCTTATTCAGACCCTTAGTTAAGATAGAAAAGCCATCATGTAGATGCAGTAAGCATAACCTCTATTCACAGGCAATTAAAACTCGTAGGAACCCCCTAACCTCACTCTTCAAATCAAAGAGGAAAACATCCTCTAAACTTGAAATTGATCATGTAATCTTGTAGAGCTACCTTAGAGCTTTCCATCAAGCTTTGTTTCTCTTGATTTGGAGCTCTGAGTAGGGAGAAATCTTCACTTGAAGTCGGGTCTGGAGGAGGAAACAATGTCCCACATCGGTAGTTTCTGAATGCACGCATAGGTATAAAAGGTTTTTGTGTTTAATGCTCACCAGTCGTCAAGTGCTCGGCATGAAATAAACCTCTGACCATTCTGAGCATAGCATGTGTGTGTGCAGGCATGTGCACCTGCAGGTGTGTGCCCGAGTGGGCGTGTCTGCGATGTTGGCCCTGGGAGGGCAAGGCCTGGGAGGCGGTTGGGCCGATTCGGCTCGAGAAAGAAAAAAATCAAAAATAAATCGTAATCAAATTAGGCGAGGACCGAGTAGGGTCTGGTCCCACCATTCTCAGGGTGCTGTGTATCCTCGAAAGGACCTCGCTGCAAACCTTAACCAATTTTTGGTTAAAGGAAAAACCTTGTTCAGCTGAAAGGAATGAAAGAAGAGAGAATGAAGAAGCTGAGAAGGCTAAGTGTTGAAGGAGAAGCTAAGGGCTGAAGAAAAGTAGGTGTTGGAGAAGCTAAGGAAAGGTAAAAGAAGAAGGAAGGAAGAGATAAAAGAAAGAAAGAAGAACAGGCAGGCACTAAGGAAGATACTGAAGAAGAAGACTAAGGGAGAAGATAAAGGTAGAAATAAAGAAGAGAAAGAAGAAAGAAGAAAGAGCCCGAGAGAATAAGAGAGGAATTAAAAAAATAAAGAAAGGAAAATAAAGAATAAATAGAATAAAGGAAATAAAGAAGAGAAGAAGGAAGGAAGAGATAAAAGAAAGAGAGAAGAAAGGCTGAAGAGAAAATAAAGAGTTTTTTTTTGTTATATTTTTAATTTTTCTTGCTTTTAATTGTTGTAATAAGGCATGTTTTGAATGTATAAACTCTTATTTGCCTTTAATCATTTGAAATAAATGTTGAAAATTAAATTTCAAATGGGATTTTGCATGTTACTTCAAATTAAATCAATTTTTGCAAATTCATGGTTTACAACTAATTTGACTATACTTCCTATACTTATAAGAAAAAAAAAAGTTAATTAGTGAATTTAGAATGAATTATACCTCCTAGCGAATGACCTCAACTCAACCAGTTAAAAAATTTTAAAATGTTAGGTTAATTCGACCATATACTACTAAATGACACAATTTCGAGTTAACCTAAGTTATTTTTCTCTTCTTATAATTAAGTAAAATTAGCTTAATTAACTGAGTTGAGGTGAGAAATGACCATTTTAATGGCGCCGTTGCCGGGGAAGCAATCCCTTAATTTACTAAAATTTAGTTTGTTTAATTATATAATTAGGAGGTATTTGTAATTAAATTTCTATTTTTAATGTTTTTGCTATAATTAGTTGTGTTTTGTTTTATTTTTGTTTTGTTTTCTGACTTCTTTCCAGGTTTACCTTCGTGGGTGATCTCAGGAGAAGGCTGGATTTTGTTGCTGTTTTTGCTTTTGTAAGTATTTCTAGTCTTAGTCTTTTGATTTGCTGCATTAAAATTAAAAAATACAAAAATACATCCTATCTGACTAGCAGCGGCATATAATAGGCATACACTCTTTGGAGTGCATTTTCTGCTAGTATATATTTGCAAATCTGACTCGGGAAAATTCTTTACTATTTTTCTCACATCAGTGGGAAAACACAAGGAAAACCGTGTAGATCTTTGTCTTTTGAGATTTAAAAAGACCACATATTTTGTTTGAAAAGACTTAAAAAGTGGCCATTGTAGTTCATTTGATATATTTTTGTAAAAGATTAACTAAAAAGAGGAAGTTAAAAATTGTGACTAAATCAGATTGCAGAATGCATGCGGGTTTTTCTATCGCTATCGCCTATTGCATGCTATCGCTCACACAGTGCGATCACTAGAGTCACATGAGTCTATTTTTCTATCTCTCCTCTTTGCACCTCTTAGGGCTTTGGTCGAAAATCAACAAGTCTGTCTCACTACTAGAGCCCCCAGGAACCAGTAGTGAGCGGTCTCTATCCTAGACCTTAGACCTTTGAGCCTTAAGGATACGCAATTGCATAAACATAGCTTAGGACACATATTTTGATACTGTTATTCTATTTGTTTGCGTCAAATTACTTTTGCGTATCTTAGGAATCTCTTTTTTTCCTTTGAAAGAAGAGCAAAACCTGCGTCTTTGCATTATTTTGCAGGTTTTTGTGCCATTGTTTTCTTGGTGGTGTGTGTGTGCACTTGCACATTTTTTTCATTTTATGGACGGGAGGCGATCCTTGCATCCGCCTCTTGCACCGTCTTTGACAGGTGATCCCAGGCCAGTTGCAGATAAGCAACCAATGGTTTTCCCATTTGATCCATCTACTTCTATGGATCAATTGCAAAATCAAAATCCTGAGATCCCTTCCTCTTCTAGTCAGGGGGAGATGCCGCCTTTTGATGTTCATGAGGAGCTCCTGAACTAGAACCTTAGGATGCTTGAGCAAACTAGACAAATCAATCTATTACCAGCAGTTTTAAATAATTTACAGACTCTTCAAACCCGTCCTCCACCTCAACCTGAGGTGGGTTTTGACATTCCTGATTTACCGATCAATCATCCAAGGCCTCTACTTAGAGATTACTACAACCCATCTAATGCACAAGTAGAGCCTAATGTCAGGATACCTATTGGGGAAAATGATCCTGAATTAAAGCTGAATATCATTGGTCTAATCCCTCACTTTCATGGATTTGCATCCGAGGATCCATTCCAACATATAGAAGATCTAAAGAATTTATCTCAAATTCTTGGACCTTGAAATCAAAATAGGAAAATCCTACTTATGAAGATGTTCTCTTTTAGCCTTAAAGACAAAGCTGCTTATTGGTACAGAACTATTGCAAGACAAATCTCAACTTGGGCTGAACTCGAATTTGCTTTTCTAAAGAAATTCTTTCCTATTGGTCGAACTAATGCTTTAAGGTGAGCTATTACTACTTTCAATCAAAACCAAGGAGAACCAATTCATGAAGCATGGGAACATTTTCATGAATTGCAAAGGAAATGCCCACATCATGACATCCCTCGTTGGCAACTCATGCATATCTTCTACTACAGTTTATAAGAGGGCATTCGCAATCTAGTTGATGCCTCTTGTGGAGGGAACTTCCTAAATCGCGACGCAGAATCCACCTCAGAATTATTTAAAGCGATGGCGGAAAACTCGATCAATAACGCATCAATGTCGCAATTTACGCAAGGTGCAAACACGAATCATCAGAATCTGCACAAGGGCATTCACGAGATCAATAACCCGTCCAGTTCAAAGGACTTAGAGATAATTGTAGAAAAACTGGACAAAGTCGATATCATAGCAAAGCATCTCGACAAGGTCAGAAATACAATGAAGACACTTACACCTCTACATGCTACGAATCCCACGCATCTACCTATTTCGCAAATTCCCACGGGGAGGGAATTTGTGAATAATCTGGATTCTAGAGATCCATCTTCCTTGGGTTTTCTATCTACTCCTTCACCAACCCAAGCAGGAACCTTTGTCCCATAATCTTACCCACGCTTTTCCCCACCCGTACCTTTTGCAGAAAACATGCCTTATCCTCTTGATTTGAACGCCATTCAGGGATACACACTAAGATCAAACCCATATTCAAATTCCTATAATCCTAGATGGCGTAATCACCCTAATTTCTCTTGGTCTGACCATACACAAAGACCATCATATCCGACTCAGACCAGGCAAAACCCGCCTACATTGTCATTTCAGCAACACAATGTGAGGCCATTTTATGTGGGTTTGCAAAACCCCATAGGGCCAAATAGAGATTCACAGCTAGACCAAATTTTAAGAGCTGTGACTAAGAGCCAACGACAAAATGCTGAGGCTCTTGCTGAAGTCCAACGACAATGTTTAGCAGAATTGGCTGATCTTAGGGGTCAAATCATGCGTTAGCTGAATCTCATCAGCTAGGGACCATTCCATCCCGACCAATTCCAAACCCTAGGAATATCCAACAAAGACAACACCCGGGAGTTCAAAATCCGAATCAGGGACATGTCCATCTTCTTAATCAATTACCCCTAAATCCAAATCTAAATCCAAATTTGAATCCACCTATTTCTAATCTTGATTTTGAATATCCAAATCAACAGCAATCAATTGTGAATCAACCATTAATCAATAATCCATCTTTCCAAAGTACACAAGCATCTTCTTCATCAGCTGCTTCTTCTTCTCATGCGGGTATTAACTCTGTTACAACCTGCTGTGGAACTTCCACTAGGGATCCAGTTTATCTAAGGAACCTATCCCAAGACCCTAGTACATCTAGATCAACCCTTGTTTCTACACCTGGAAGAGGTGCAGAACCCAATCCCACAATTCCCGCTAATTCACGAGATTAGGGAAATACCTCAATAGAACAGGAAATCCACATCCCATTCCCAGAAGCTTTAAAGAAGACTAGGAAACAAAAACAATCTGTTACATTAGATGAAGATTTGATTAAGATTTTTGAACAGGTACACATTAATATCCGACTCCTAGATGCTATCAAACGCATTCTGACTTACGCAAGATTTCTTAAGGAATTGTATACTCCTAAGCGTAAGCCAAAGAAAGGAAGCACTGTTGTACTTTCAAAGCATGTGAGCTCTATTATTTCAAGTATGCTTCCTTTGAAAAAGAAAGATCCAGGATCTCCATTTATTTCTTGTATAATTGGGGGTTAGTGTTTTGATAGAGTTCTCCCAGATTTAGGAGCTTCTATTAACCTCATTCCTTTCTCTTTGGTAAAACACTTTAAAATAGAAAATCTTAAGTCTACCAATGTGAATTTACAATTAGCTGATAGATCTATTAAGTCACCTAAAGGAATGTTGGAGGATGTTATTGTGAGAGTTCGGGATTTTTACTTCCCTGTAGATTTTATTGTTCTTGATATGAAAGTACCCGAATACATTAGCCACACCCCAATTATCTTAAGGAGACCCTTTTTGGCTACTGCAAAAGCCAACATTGATTGTGAATCAGAAAAGATATAATTGAAATTTGGGGAGAAGACAATTAAGTTAGATATATTAGAGCTTCTAGTGGATTTGATTGTGAATGGATTGAGGAAATAAAATCTATAGCAGCTTTTGAGGATGACATTAGTTCTTTAGAACTAGAGAGCACACATTTTGATATTCCATACCCTTAAAGAAATGAAATGTTATTGGAATCTCTACTCAATCCCGAATCTGAATTTGAATCTGAATCATCTAATTCACTTTTCACAATTGAAAATCCCGCCCAAATCCTGCTGTTGATTCTACTCCTGTGCTTGAATTGAAACCATTGCCTGACAATCTTAAATATGTATATCTCAAATCTGATCAAACATATCTTGTAATAATTAATTCTTATCTATCTGAATCACAAGAATCTAAATTGATCAAGGTTCTTCGAGATCACAAGAAGGCAATTGGGTGGACTTTACATGATCTCACCGGGATTAGCCCCAATTTTTGTACTCATCACATCTATATTGAAGATGGGGCACGACCTTCAAGAGAAGCTCAAAGACGTCTAAATCCAAATTTAAAGGAGGTCGTTAAGAAAGAAATAATCAAGTGGCTTGATGCTGACATTATCTATGCCATATCTGATAGCCCTTGGGTGAGTCCAATTCAAGTGGTACCCAAAAAGGCAGGACTCACCATAATCAAAATTGAATCTGGAGAAACCATTCCCACACGAATTGCGAATTCATGGCGGGTTTGCATTGATTATCGTAAGTTGAATACTGTTACAAAGAAGGACCATTTTCCTTTACCATTCATTGATCAAATCCTTGAGAGATTAGTTGGTAATAGGTTCTTCTGCTTTCTAGATGGTTACTCTGGATATAATCAAGTTACAATTTATCCCAAAGATCAAGAAAAAATGACTTTCACCTGCTCCTTTGGAACCTTTGCTTTTCGAAGAATGCCATTTGGGCTTTGCAACATACCTGCAACTTTTCAGCGTTGCATGTTAGCCATTTTTACTGAAATGGTGGGTGAATATATGGAGGTTTTTATGGATGATTTTTAAGTCTTCAAGGAGACATTTGATATTTTCTTGGATAATTTATCAAAGGGTCTGAAAAGATGCATTGAAGTAAACCTTGTCCTTAGTTGGGAGAAGAGCCATTTTATGATTCTGGAGGGCATAGTACTTGGCCACCTCATATTTGAGTAGGGTATCCAAGTAGATCAAGCCAAGATCAATCAAATTGCAAATCTTCCAATTCTTGACTCGATCAAAGGCATTAGATCATTTCTTGGGCATGTGGGATTTTATAGGAGATTCATTCTTGATTTTTCAAAAATTGCCCGACCACTCACAAAGCTCCTCACAAAGGATGTGACTTTTGAGATGAGTGAGGAGTGTATTATAGCATTTGAAACTTTGAGAGACAGAGTTACACAGGCTTCAATTTTGCCACCACCTAATTGGGATTTACTATTTGAAATTATCTGTGATGCATCAGATTATGCAATAGGAGCTGTTTTGGGACAGAAAATTGAAAAGAATCCGGTGGTAATTTACTATGCTAGTAAAACATTGAATGAGACACAAAGAAATTACACAGTTATAGAGAAAGAGTTACCAGCAATAGTATTTGGATTAAAAAAGTTCATATCTTATATACTCGGATCTCAAATCATAGTGTACTCTGATCACTCAGCTATCTGACACCTTCTATCTAAGGACACGAAACCTAGGTTGATCAGATGGATCTTGCTTTTGCAAGAATTTGACCTAGAAATTCGTGATAAGGCGGGTAGGCAAAATGTTGTTGCAGATCATCTTTCCCATCCTCCTTCTGATACAATCGAATCATCTCCTCCACTCACTGAACACTTCCCTGATGAACATCTTTTGACTATATCCACAGATCTTCCTTGGTATGCAGATATTGTTAATTATTTGGTTACACATCAATTCCCGCCAGACTGGGACGAGAATCACAAATCACAACTCAAAGCAGAAGCCAAATATTATTTTTAGGAAGATCCATATCTTTTTCGACTCTGTAATGATCAAATCATCAGACATTGTGTCACCTCTTCTGAGATTGATTCTATCTTATCTTTTTGTCATGACTAGGCCTGTGGTGGTCACTTTTCTGGTAGAAAGATCGTTGCAAAAGTTTTGCAATGCAGGTTTTATTGGTCCACGTTATTTGTTGATTCTCAGACTTATTGTAAGGCATGTAGTCATTGCCAAACACTTGGTGGCATGTCACGAAAAGACAAGATGCCTTTGAACCCGATTATAGTCTGTGAAATCTTTGATATTTGGGGCATAGACTTTATGGGTCTGTTTCCATCCTCTTTTGTCTTCCACTATATTTTACTTGTTGTCGATTATGTTTCTCGTTGGATTGAAGCCATTCCCACATGCACAAATGACCATCGAGTTGTCATTCCTTTTATACAGAGTCACATTATCGCTCGTTTTGGGGTACCTCATGCTATCATTTCTGACAGCGATTCCCATTTTATTAACGCCCAGTTTAGAACTTTACTTAGAAAATATGGGGTTACACATCGTATTTCTACACCTTATCATCCCCAGACTAATGGGCAAACCGAGGTCTCTAATCAGGAGATCAAAAAGATCCTTCAAATGACAATCCGACTCGATAGGAAGGATTGGTCTTCCCGTTTAGATGAGGCTTTGTGGGCTTATAGGACTGCCCACAAAACACTAATAGGCATGTCACCATACAAACTTGTTACGAGAAACCCTGTCATCTTCCCATAGAAATAGAACACAAGGCCTATTAGGTAATTAAAGCCTGTAATTTCGACCTTGAGAAGGCTGGTGAAAATCGTAGGTTGCAACATAGCGAACTTGAGGAATTACGTCATGATTCCTATGAGAGTTCAAAGCTGTATAAGGAGAAACTTAAAGCCTTCCACGACAAATTCATTTCCCGCAAATCCTTTACACCTGGTCAGAAGGTGTTGTTATTTGATGCTCGTTTGAAGCTCTTCCTCGGTAAACTTAGGTCTAAATGGCAAGGGTCATTTATTGTAGTTAGAGTCTTCGACAACGGAGCTGTCGAAATCACTAAACCCAACACGGATCAACCCTTCAAAGTCAATGGTCAACGTTTAAAACCTTTCTTGGAATCACATCCTTTAGGTCTTGTTGGAGAATGTTACATGCTCCACTATGGTTTTTGTCTTACCATCCATTCACCATATTTGTACATAGTTGTTTCCTATTTTATACCTTTTGATTTTCTTCTACACTTACTCTGATCTTTCACTCATATTATATTGATTACCTTCATTTAGTCTGACTGACCACTCTGACCTTTGGTCAGACTTGAAATCATCTGCACAGAGATCTTTAATCTCCTCTATTCGACTCCTTCCATCACCCTATACAAAATGAAGTGTAACATCTTTTCACCCTTCTTACAATGAGGACATTGTAAAATCTTGGCTTAGGGGGATTTTGAAGTGAAATTTTCACTTTAAGTGTGTGTAAATAGATAGAAAAATAAAAAAACACATAAAAATTAAATATCCACGAAATTTAAAAAAGTAGAAATTCCAAAAATGACAAAAATTTTTAAAAAATCAAAATTTTCATGAAAATTGAAATATTTTTAAATTCATAAAAATTGGAAAACCTTATAAACATAAAAACAAAAATATATAAGTATAAAATTTTGAAAAATGAAAATTCATAAAATAATAAGAGGGGTATATTCATCTTTAATAAAGAAGAAAAGAAGAAAAAATATATAAATATATTTATTATAATTAAGAGCTTAATTTTCTTTTAGGTCAGAAATTAAAAATGTAAATATATATAGAATATTTAAGAGCATTCAATTCTTAGTTAGATTTTTACTTAAACATTTTGTAAAAACACACTTTTGTTTCTAAAATTTTTAAACAAGATTTTATTTGAATTAGGAATCTTTAAATTTTTTAAAACTTTATTGTTCTATTCTTACCTTGAATTAAGAAACTAAGTGTATTAAGATTTAAACTTAAGTTTTGGGGTTAAATTATAACTTTCTAATCAATAAGATTAAGTAATCCTTTTGCTTTTTGAAAATTTGATTTTATCATAAAGTTAAGTAAAAAGGTCGGATATTCAAAGTTAATTAAATAGAAAGTTAGTAGAATTTTAGTTTACAAGTCTTACAGGCTAAAGATAAATAACTAGACTTGGTAAATTTTGTCCTGAAGGATCCTATAGGAGAAAACTAAGAATTTAAATAACCTAAGAGGGAAGGGCTTTGTTGTCCAAGCTCTGGTTTGAGAGCTAAGTAACCTAAACATCTTAATTCACACACATAGAATTGTCTTGTTGGCATCTGGGACCGTGAAAGCACAGAGGTTAAGAGATCGGTTCTGAATCCTCTTTAGTCCAAGGATTTCTACGGGGCAGTTCTTGAAAGGGTGAAGGATGTACCACTCACCTAGAAAAAGGATTTGGAGAATTATGTTAGTAAGAAAAATGTGAAGGGGGGAATATAAAAAGAAGAAGAAGAAAAAAAAATAAAACACCCTGTAGTTAAGTGCCTTGTTACAAATGGGTGCTTATGCAGATTTCCATAATAAAATAAAGCATCTCAATACAAATGGATGCTACCCTTCCTTCCATCAAATAAAAGAACACCTCACTACAAATGGGTGTTCTAACCTATAGAAAAAGTGAAAAAAAATATGGAGATAAAAATATTAGGAATAAGAGACCCAGTAGTCCACCGCGGAGATATACACAAAAAGTGTTGACCTCGGGATAGAAAATTGGTGAGGAGAAAGCAACCAAACCTGAGTAAGGCCAAGCCAAAGGCTTGAATTGGAATAATTGAGATTGGAAATTGATGTCTTAAGATCTGAATTTTTGCAACTTTGGATGCCTTTAGGACAATTCTCTTCACTAAGCACAGATGTTTTAAAATCATAGCTACTGAACCTTGGTATTGGGCAATGAAACCTAAGAAATCAAGTTTTGAGGATTTTAAGTTTAGACCTAAAGGAGAAGAATTGACAGAATCCAAGGTCTAAAAGTTGTTCTTAGTGCTGTAGGCTAGTAAATTAAAGTTTTACGACTCTAAGTTTGATTAATAACGAGTATCTGGCTGATTTGCTTAAACTTATATTGATAAAAGTCAAATATCATAAACAAAGGATTAACTTAAATCTATTGAATTTTTGAGTTAAAATTTAATTCCCAATTCTTAAGTTTCGTTTCCTTAAAACACTTTGTATTTTAATTTGAGTTAAGAATAGTTACAAAGGAATAAGAGATTTTTGAGAATTCTAATTCTTAATAAAATTCTTGTTAACAACATTGTTTTAAGTGTGTTTTGAAAATGTTATAAGTATAAGTCTAAGTAAGAAAATTTTCACAAGTGCTCTGTATAATAATTATTTATATTAAACTTAAAATTTTTTCTGACCTAAGATTTCCTCTACATAGTGTTGTTTCCCTACTAGGAGGGGGTGATGTAATAAATTCCAAAATAGAATATAAACAATCTCACAAAAAATTCAATCACACAATGTACACAATTATTTTTAGGTGAAAACCCAAACTAGGTGAAAACCACCACCTAACACTCTCAAGTTAGGATTTCCGATCAACCAAGTTGATCAAATCCACTAAACGAATCACTTAAACGAGGGTGATTCAACCTCAATTACAACCATGCTACTTTATACGAGGGTAGTGTACCTCAAACCCCTTCTCTTCACGAGAAGGATTTTGTCTCACGAAGGAGACGGGAATTCGCAAAGCGAATACCCAACCACAGTAACAAAGATAAATAACAACAATCCTATAGAGCCAACAAAGATTTAAAAGGGGGTGAGAGGGCGGCTGGCAGTACCTGCTATCGCTGGAGAAGAAGGCATCCAGTGGAGGAAGACGGCAGCGACGACGGGGCTAGGGCTGCTCGCGCGGGTGTTGCGCGACGCGAAGGAGGATGGGGTGGACAGCTCTGCCACTGGTATTATGGCTGAGCGACGAGAAAGAGGAGGGGGCTCGCTGGACCCCTTAGCCGGAGGAGAAGAAGAGGAAATCGAGGTGGAATTCTGACCAAGTCGAGCTAAGGAGGTGCGGCCGGAGATGGGGGTCAATTTATAGGCACTAGTAGGGACTCCTGTGCTTGGAAGACAAGCTTCCAAGCACGGGAACCCTCGCCGAAGATGGAAGTTTGTTAGGTACCCAAATCTCTCGTGCGTTCGCACAAGAGATTGGGTGCAAATCTTAGATCAGGACCACGCTTAGATGGAAGGGAATTCCTCAGAGAATCTCCCTTCCAAATCTGGGAGATCTCTGAGGAATCAAGGAGTATTCCCCCTCTATTCCTTGTTGAAGTAGGATTTCTCCCCATTAATGGCGGAGGGACCTGCTTGTAAGAGTGGCGAGGAAGTTAGGGGGGTCTGTGCAATGGTTTTCAAAAGATAGGGACCAAAATGTAATTAGGTGTACTAATTTGCAAAGTAGGTCAAGATGACCTCCCCTTAGGTCCAAATTTTGGTATAAGCCTAATGTGGACCTAAGAAATCCAATGGTGAAGTTGAATTTTTGGTTTGACCACGTTTGACTGGATATTTTGCGTAAAAACTCAAATTAGGTCAATTAATGAGTTAGGACCCGAATCTAGGTCAACATAGGTTCCAAAGGTCAATCTGAAGGTTCTAAACCCTAGGGGATATTTTTCCATGAATTTTAGAGTTTACTTGATTTTTAACTTGACCAAAACCTTGTTGAATTTAGCAGGTCTGTTTTAGGGTTACCAAATGTCATTTAATTCCTGGATTGCACATGAACCCATTTCTGATTGAACCAACCCACTTTTTATCTTATTCAGACCATTTGACCTATGTTTTTCCTCTGAGAAATCCCGTTTATGTACTGCAATGGTAAAATTACAGTTTTACCCTTTATTTCATGTTTTCTTCTCAGAACACCTATTCCTTCAATTAAGCCCTCTTCTAAGTTATGTAGGAGCTTTTATTCTCTTTATTAGGTCAAAATGAACTAGTTATGGCTCATGATGAGGCTCTCATCATACCCCCATACCTAGCTTTTGCTAGTCCCTTAGCAAAATTTCAAGGTTTTAACTTCTGTTCTAGACCCTGAGTGTTTGTCATCAGTTATGATAAGTGTTTTTCTTTTTCTTTTGTGATTAGGTTAGAATGCCAACAGTAGGCTTAGAGATACTCAAGTATCAACCAAAATCCAGACCTGACCCACTTTAGCCTCAGTCTTCCGCAAAGGTTTTTAAGGCCCACAGAAACTATCCTAGGGTTTGTTGGACTCCACAGTTAAAGCACCTATGCTTGAGACATTTTTAGCCTAGGTTCAGTTTGTAGTGCATTTTTGTAAGAGAGAGAGAGGGAAGATTTATTTGTTTGGAGAGTTTTCTCTCACTTTCTTTTTATTTCTAGCTTCGGATTGGCTTCTCAACACGGTCTGTATCGGATTCCTCGTTCCCATCATCAATCCTCAAGGGTCCCTAGCAATCGATGCTTCGAGATAGCACCGCCCATAGCAACCCCCAGAACCCTGGCTTTCGAGATTTTGAGATAATCCCGCCCATGGCATTCCGTGGCCGAATTCAAACCCTAGCAATCGACATTTCGTGATAATGCCGCCCATGGCATCTGAACCAGTAGAGTGCTTACATGCCCCCAGTAGGATATTTAAATATCCTAAGAGACAAGCACCGAGGAGATGATATGTTGTTACGCATCTTCGAGGGAAATTCCCCCCCTCTTCGTGCCGAGAACTCATCCAAATCAACTTGTGTTGATCGGCCGCTCCTAATCTAGGTGGCTTTTTGAGAACATTAAAACTCTTTTTGCGTGATTTTGATATTTATGCGCACTGAACCAGACTATGTGTTGATTGGGGTGCTTAGGTTACTAAATCCTGCAAACTGAAAGTCAGTTAACCAGGCTGAATACTTCCTAAGCCTTAGACCTAATACTTCTTATTTTCCCCAACCTCTTGAGGATTATCCAGATCTTAGCAGATACGTGAATTCTTAAGCCTAAGAATCTATCCCAAAAGGCTTAAGACCAGCGTTCCTATTAATCTCTTTTTATGTCTCCTTAGCACTTCTATTTTTCTCTTTTCTTGATCTGGTCTAGAACTTCAGTTAATCCCTTAATCTCTTACTAATGACTATTTCTTTTTCTTTTCATTTTGTGCTCCTTTTTGTCATTTTTCCTCTTTTTTCTCCTCCTTAAAATTATGTGGCTCACAAAATTTCCTCCCTCCATTTTTTTGTTCTTTTTCATAATTTTTTAATTTTTTTTGTGTTTTTGACATATGTGAATTTTTTTTTGTGAGAATCCTTCTGACTTTTTCTTGGTTCTGTATGTATGCACTTTATCACCCCCTCATGCCTAAGTTTTGCAATGTCCTCATTGTAAATAGAGGGTGTGAAATAGTGTTGAGGTCAGGGACTTAGAACAGGATATATCGGGTGGGTGAATGGGTCGGAAATGACTGATGCGAACGATTTCAAGCTCTAGTACATGTACCAGAGGTGGGATCAACTGTCTAAAGCTAAACTCAAGGTGCAATGGACGTGGAGTACAGACAGATAATTAGACGAATCTCTATTTTTTGGGATGACGGGTTGCCTCCCGTTAAGCAGCAGAATTTTGTAAAGCAAGCACTTTGATTAAGAGCCTGGTTGGTCCAACTAGGTGCTTGTTAAGATCAGTGGGCTGATGATGCAGCCCAAACCCAATAAGTCTGGTGGGTTGATAGATGTAGATCAATAGATGCGGAACCCACCATATGCAATGTGGCTCGGATGGATATGGAAGTGAAAACTTGGGTTTAGGCTGAGTCGAATTAGCCTGGTCAGGGTAGGGTTCCAAAAAATATTAGTGCATGGTGTGGAAACCCTACAGGGGTGATCAGAGAATGATGGCTCCTATTTTTTAGTTTGATCGATATCCGATACCTGGTATAGATGTGGAGTTGAATCATTTGCAAATGGCTCAGTGAGAGGTGAATCAGAATAGACATTGAGTTCGGTTGCAGGTCAGGGTAAAGAACGGGTTTTGATCAGTTCTGTATGTGTGGAAGAGGTGGCTTCAAAGAGAATTGGATTGTTATAATCAGGAAGCAGATTTTCTCTGATGTTATGGTCAGATTCGAAATCGTCGAAGAGTTTGCGAAAATCAAAATCTGAATGAGATTCAAGATCATGAGTTCCACCATAGAATAAATCATATGCTGTAGATTCAGCAGCCTGACTGGGGTTTAGCCTAGATGTTAATTCTGAGCTTAAAAAGTTGTCCTTATCTAGTAGAATCTCAGGTTCTAAGCTGGTAGGACAGACCCAATTGAAACCTTACTCGTCCAACTCCTCAGTTTCTGTATCGTAAATTGGCATGACTTCCGAAAATTCGATTAGTTCCTCTGAGGATGTTGGCGAGGGATCTTCATCCAATAGAGGCCCAAAATCATATTCTTTATTGAAAGATTGATCTTCCTCATATGGGGCCTTGAAATCTTCCCAATAGGTTTTAGAGCTAGATCCTGGGCTTAGGATGTGGGTTGAATCACTAGAATCTAGGTCTGAATAACCTTCGAGGGTCACCTTATTAGAATAAGGGACAGAATTTACACCCTCGAGAGGTTCAGTTCTACTCTCATTATTGCAGGAGTTTTGGGATTCTAAGCCTAGTGAATCATGGTCTAGAGTAGGCTCAACATTATGTTTTCCTGCATTTGGAGTTTCCCAACCTTCTTCAATATCAGACACATTGTACTCCATCTGGGTTGGGAATCCACAACCATTTTGTGCCTCAAACCCGAGATCAGATTGATCCTCGATGCTGTCCCAAGATGGTTCATCCTCTGTTTGTGGTATATACAGGTACTTCTGGTCGATAATTTGTTTTACTAATCTCATTATCTCTTCCCGTTTTTCAAGATCATCTTGGTGTAGCTTCCAAAGTCAAGGATTTATCATACATTGAAGGTATTCAAGATTGTGCAATTTTTCTATCTCAATGTACCCAGTGATGAGCAAATCACGGGTTGATCCTTTTGTGGCTTCTGCCAATAGTACTTTGGCACAAGTTATGATAAAGGTTGTGGTTGTTGGGACATCAACCTGAATGTTTTCTACTGGTGTTGAGGTTGTGTCTTCTTTTTCATAGAATTTCAGGGCATCCTCAATCAACCTATCTCTCATGGATCTCTGGGATTCAGGTTTCTTGAATGGTAGTCCTAAGTGGTTTGGCTGCATATTTGTATCAGGTGGTGGAATCAAGATGTAGAATCAAGTTATGAAGTGAATAGATCTGAATAAAGAGTCCCACTGAAAATGTATGTGTGTGCTCTAAAGAGAAAAGATGAGGGACTGGAGATGTTTTTGACCCAATCAAGACACCCAAAGACGTTTGGATGACTATGGAGGTTCGGGGCGGATGATACCCCTGAATCGGAAGGTCGTCCACCTGAGAATTACCTAGGCAGCCAAAGAGGAAGAGTCCCGCAAAGACCCCTACACGATAGAGCATCCCGACGAGTTACAGGGTTTCCCCCACCCGACCTCTCTTATCACTGAGATTCCAGGTAGACCAGAATGGGGACCTTGACCTCTTAAGTCTACCACTTTTATTTCAATGGTGCTTTAGGGTTCTCACTTGAACTTTAGATGTTTTGATGTTGTGACCTAATTTAGAGGTTGGTTGACCCAAGGGGTCAACTTCACCTAACTTGTCCTAAAGATGGCAGAATGATTCTAGGCTTGGGACCTAGAGATCACCCTGATTTGACTCCCAGTTTATTAGGTCCAAGATTTTAAGATTCAAGTGATCTTAGAGCTCAATTTTTTTTAGGGTTTGTCTTGTTTAGATCTCTTCAATCAAGGGCTTGGGTCACACACTGATGCGGGAGGGTTCATTTCCTTTTATACAGGCATGTGTGACTAGCACTCTAAGGTCCTACTGTAGAAATCCTAACTTGGTTCTATTTCCAATCCTCATTTTCTTCTTTAAAAGGTTCTCTTTGGACTTAAGAGCAAGAAATGTGTTGTCCGTAGAGATTAGACATGATTTCTATTAGGCATAGGAATTTTGTGGGATAGGATCTAAAAAAAATCGCTCCAACTTCAATAAGATTTGAAAAATTTTCTCAAAATCAGGAAACATTTGCCTTAAAGATGGTGATTACTATAGAAAGAAGGCAATTGATTCCTAAATTAATTTCTTCCTTTTGTCTTTCAAAGCTTAGGGGATGGTTTAAGGAAGAAAAGAAATTACCTGCCCTGGAGTAGTTGACTTGTGGGAGGGATCTTCTCGTGAAATACCTACAACATCACAACAAAGCAAAGTAGGGCAAGTTAGTGTTCAATATATGATCAAAAAGAATGCAGAGATTAATGATAAATTGTGCGTTGCTCCCCGGCAACGGTGCCAAAATGTTCATGCGGCTTGATCGTGTTTTAACAGTTAGTTATGTCGTAGTAAAGGTGATCAAGCGTTGTCAACAAATAAAAATTTATTACTCGAAAACCTAAGTATCCAAGGTCTAACACAGGGAGCAATTGGAATTTATTACTAATCTCAAGAATGTAATTGAATACTTAATTACTCAAAACTTAATTCAAAATATATATGCATGAGTTTAAAAGTTAATTGCAGCAAAAAATAGAGAAATTGGATGTCTGATCCCATGATCAAACGTCTTATAAAGATGTTTGCTTCTTGTTCTTTTTCTTCTGACTTCTGATTTTCCTCTGTTCTTCTTTTCCCATGTTGTTACGACCCGATTCGCGAATCCCTACGAGACACAAGAATCAAACCAACTCGACTGATCCCAAGACCCAGTCGTCCAACAAAAAAGTAACCAAAAGAGCAGTAAAATAAACCACATTCACCATGTATATGTTGAACGTTATACGAATCGCTACGCTTACGTGTTTGGTTTTGGAAAACCTGTCATTGTACTTCGAAAATGAAGAATTCGTGTTCAACAAATAAAATTTATACCGAAATGAAAATTCCAGGTCGAACACAGGGAGGCGGACGTTTGATTTAAAAACTTTGCGTTTCTTTTTATTTGTCACGAAGTAATTCAATTTAAACTATCTAATTATTTACAATTAATAAAAGAGAGAGAGAGGGTAAGAGAGAGAGAGTATTACACATGGAAATCAAAATGAGATGTAGAATAAACAAAGAATTTATCATAGAAGAGACTGTTCAATACAATTAGAAGGCATAAAACAATTACACTAGAAAGCGATAAATTTACTCTAGAAAGCATTAAAAGAATGGAGGGAGAAATGTCCTCCTCGACGGTCGCTCGGAGGACGAGTAGATTAATCTAGAAAGCAGTAAATCTATACAAGAAAGTAGTAAAAAGAATAGGGAGAGAGAAATCCTCCTCGACGGTTGCTTGGAGGATGAGCTGGACGGGACGACGCCTAAATGAAGGAGAACGAAGCAGGACGAAGGAGGACGAAGCAGAAGAATGGGAACGAAGCAGCACGCCGTCGTCGTCAAGGGATCCACTTCCGAAGGGGAACGAAAATTGGACTTTATCTCGCGAGAAGCATCCTGGGTGTGGGACAAGCTTCTCTTGACCTTTGGAGGGGTAGAGAGGAGAAAGAAGGGATGAGAATTTCGTATGGAGGGGGTCTTCTTTTATAGTTGCAAGGAGTGGGGGCAAAATGGACATTACGACTTCAAAATAATAAAAGAGGGGTCTTTAGTGACGGATAAATCCGTCACTAAAGCCCTCAACGAGGGCATTGTGGGCGGCTCGCGCGTGCCTCCTCACCTGCTCGCTCACTCAACGACTTGCGCACGTTCGTCAATTTTCAGTCTTCCGATTGCGAGATCGGACGGCTTAAAATGCGTCTCCGCCAGCTGCGTTGCGCGCCCGCTCGCGTGCGATCGCGCGTCCGCGCCACGCGTTCAATTGCGCGTGGATGCTATCGGGCGCGCGCGGCCGTTCGATCTCCATCTGACGCTCCACCTGCGCCCAATCGCCGCGCCTTCCAGCCCCTGGCTGTGGCTCGATCCCGCGCCTGCCGCTCGCGAAAGCGCGCTCGACTACTGCGCTATGGGGCGCAGATGGTCGAGCGGACGCTTTTAAGTGGCGCTATCTTGGCCGTCCATCTTCTGGAAGTTGTAGATGGTGCCACGGATGTCGGATTGACTCGATTTTTGTGTCGTTGGGCTGCGATCGTCGATCCGAATTCATCCGTGCAGTCAGATTTATCATCTGAAGTGTAGATTTACACCATCCTGGCCCTTGATATTCTAGGGTTCCCAGGTCACTATTTGATGCTACGGATGCCTGATTAGGGCGATCTTGGAGTCGTTGAACTCCAATCGTCGTCCTGATCACATCCATATGGTTGGATCTTTGATCCGAGGCCCCAATAAAAATGTTTGCCCTGTCCAAGCACATAAAAGGAGACAATTAACCTCCATTTTATTCAAACTACTCTAAATTCAAGATGATGCATGTTATGCAATATTTATATCATGAAATGCAATCCTATGCTTAAGAACATGCATAAATAGATATTTTAAGGAGTGTAAATGTGTTTACATCATACCCCCATGCCTATCTTTTGCTAGTCTCTAGCAAAAACTATATGCTATTTATAAAAGAATTAGGTTTGATTATTTGGACTTGAGTTATTTTCAATCATTAAGAAATTGTCTACTTAGGAACTGAACTTTCAAAGACACAACAGTGCCCGGGTATCAGCCAAAATGCAGACCGCCTTAAGCCCTCGCCTTATTCAAAGAAAAATTTCTTTCTCTTTTTACTCTTTTCTAATTTTTTTTTTGGATTTTCACATTTTCGGGTTTAAGAGTGGCTTTCTACGGCCATTCAACTCACCCAAAATTTGATGAGAACCCTAAGCTTTAAGCATCTTATTGTGATTGTGATAGACTCGTTGACCAGCAATTAAAACGGACTTCGGATTTCTACGCCTCTAGGTGACCTCAAAAAGACTTCTGCCTAAAGGTGTATCTTTACAACCGGTAGCTTACTCCCTACTTTTATTTTTTTACGGGGTCAACACAAGGGTGAATCCAGTGTATATCTCCCCGATTTATTCTACTTCTCCGCTTTTTCCTAAGTGTTTTGGGAATTTCTAGTGCATTTTCTGAGCTGGGTTCTGGACAACCGGTCGATGAGCTGTTACCACCGACAACTTGCTAGCCATACTCGTGCGGCGAAGTGTGGCTTATTTCTTTTTATTCTTTTCTCCTTTTCTTTTTTATTTTTATTTTTATTTTTTTTTAAGTAGGTGGCTTCCCTAGACTAAGATTTACCTAAAGGCAGCAAAAAGAGAAAGGTCAAGTGACTAGGCTCTGGACAACCTACTTATGGGTTGTTACCCACGATAACTTGCCAGCCATATCACCCTAGAAGGTTCATTAGCTACCCAATTTCCGTTAAAATCGCCGAACAACGAGTCAGTGCAAAGAAAGTGTGTAGATGCTTAAGACTCAAAATTCCCTCAAATCAGAGGGTGGGTTGATAAGTCGTGTACTTATCACTCAAACTTATTTATTCCAATTACGATAGAATTAAGATGGCGAGGACTCAAAGACAAATCCACATTTTAGTGGATACATGGGCTAATTAAGTCCAAAGACCTGAAGGGTCATTGTGTTCAAATCTTAATGTAGTATTTTCTAAGATTGAAAATTTTCTTAAACCCAAATTCTCTTTCCTAATTTTGATTTTTTTTTTATAAAAGAAAATAAAACAAATCTACGGAGCTAACGAATGAATTCAGAGATGAATATCCACCCTCGATGCCTATCTAATGCAATGTCCTCATTGTATTAAAAAGACATAAAATAGAGTGGAAAAGCGTAGAAAGCACCTGAATTGCGTGAATGTCAGGTCTGCTCCGAGATGAAAACTAAGAAAAACAGTATATGTGCTGAGTTTAGTGCCTTCATCTAGGCACACTATACAAGGAAAAGAAATGAAGAATTCACAAGTGCAGGTCAAAATTAGAATGAACAGAAGAATCCTCTGACCTATCAGCAGAGGTCCACAGATGTGGACCAGATTGTGGTGCAGACCCACACCCCATAATCGAGAATATCTTAAGTTCTGGATAAAAATTACCCAAAACCTATAATCAGAATGTAAGCGGGGTCGGGCCTGCGATTTATAAGGATGCAACCCAAGACCAAAAAGTTGGGTTACAGAGAATTGAAGCTCAAAAGGATAATCGTTGAATGTGTGCTTGGGTTGAACATCCTCGAAACAAATATCGTAAGGGTTCTGATTTGATGGTTTAAGCTTAAAAGGAACCCTTCGACTCAATCTTCTATTTCCTCCAAAATTAACTTCCCAAATTAGAACTTCCCAGCTCCTAGCCTCCTCATTCAGCATATCAAATTCCAGGACCTCTTGTATATTCATCACCCTGTCTGAAATCTCCAAGTCTAAATGATGTGGCAGAATCAAAATTGACTTGGGTCTAATTATCTCAGAATTAGAATCATCAATAAGCTCAACAGGGTGTAACTGATAATCAGGGCATTGAATTGATTCCTCCAGAAAATGCGATTCTGGATCCGTAATGTGTGCCCTAATAAGATCAGTGTCCTCAGTTATTGGGCTATCAAATGATCTATCAGATTCCTCAGGCCCAATCGTCTCATAGAAATCGTGTTCAGAAAACTCACGTGAGACTTCGCAACTTGAATCTTCACCATCAGGATCCGTATCAATGTATGTCCCAAAATCATTTGTCACTTTCTGTTCCAAGGAGACATACGTTTCCTCGTAACCCGGCTTAGGGATCTCAAGTGAAGAAATCAGATCATCCTTAATTGTTTGTTTTAATTCAATCTGGTCAGCCTCGTAACACGTGTCCCCCCCAACAGGTGCCTGAGCGGGTTCTGTCATTGGCTTTCCTGAAGAGGGTTCATCCTAGGAATTATTCCAAGATTGAATTAAAGTAACCACGAATCTCATCCTCAATTTCGCTAATTTCCCAAGTAGAAACTTACCCGGGCTCTTATCCTTAACATCCTGGAGCCAATCCAACAAAGACTTGTTTAAATCATCAATCATTTCAATCAGGGGCTCCAATCTCTCAATGCAAGGTATTGGCTGAACTTCTAAAGATTGTATGATATTCCTCAAGTTAGCCAGAACCTTATCTTGAACCTGGTTAACCTGAACCAAATGAGTTGGTTTAGGGTTGGGTGGGTTTGACATCAATGCAGAGGAATTAACGAATTGAGATTCGTTATACCCTTCCTGATAATAGGTCATTTCAAATTGTTGAAAAGATGGTGATGACCTAAAGGTAGTGAAATCAGAGGATGGGTAAGGATCGGTGTATTCTTCTTGATTGTAGATCGTATTAGGTTGTGCATGAAAGGAAGACGATCTATAATCGATGTAGCTCTGAGAAGGATAGAAATCAGAATCAAAGTGTTCAGGGTTAGACCCTAAACACGGGGGTCCGGAATTGTATCCCCAATCCGAATTATCCCAACTAACTGATGGTTGATTACAATACGAGTTGGGATAATCGTCATGTTGAGGATAATTCACAATAGGAGGGAAAGAGCGGGAATGTGTGAAATATGTGGAAGGATTCATGAGACACGGGAGGAAGAAAGGTACCCTGCAATACAAACAATCAAACCTGTCCTTAAATGGGTTAGCCTACAGACCTACAGACTCCCAAAACCCATCTTGAGTAAAGGAACGATTTAATCTACTTCTGTCTGTTCAATCCAACCAGTTAGAAGAAGGGACTGGGGAGAAGGTTCTTCCTTCGGCTTACGCCTCCGGTTCCTAGTGTACCCCCCAGTCGCGATCGTTTGACTCTGCTCCCCTAGCTAGACATTAGATTGAACAGTAGAAACAGACTAATCGAAAATAATCTCGTTCTGAGTTCTGAAGAGCGAGTTCAATCCTTAAGGCCAACGTCTACTCTGTTTTATTTAGGGCTAGGTTTGAATGTGCTTTGGAATGTGATGGGCCCTTTAAATGGGTTGTGCCCTTAATGATTGATTGATTTGTGTGTGCGTGCACAACCAGTGGTTTTCAAGCAAGATTATTTTTGATGTGGTGAATTTTAAGGTTCAAATCTTGCTTAGTAGCTTTTAGGATTCAACTTTAGGTGTTTTCAATCAAGTTTCAATGGCACACCAAGTTTTACAAGCACAGGTGAAGATGTTTTCCTTTAAAGTTTAAAAAGAATGTGGAGTGCCTGGTAAATCCATAAGAGTTGAACCTAAGTGGCAGCTACTTGATGAGTTTATTTTATTTGAAGTGGTGCGGCCCAAACAACTCAAACAATTGGCCTGATGCACCACTTAATTAGGCACACAAATATGGTTAACCTAGAATGATTTCTACTCTTTTATGTGTTGCTTTGTGTGTACTGGTCCCACAGATCAGAACTCGGTTGAGTAGAAACAAATCAATTTGGTTAAGTGCCTTTGAATGTGGGTGTACGTTCTGTGTTAGTTGAAAATTGCCCCCACAAAATTATCTTTTTGTGTGTGTGTGTGTGTGTGTTTTTTTTTCTATATAAATGAAGGTGGAATGAATGTGAGTGAGAATCCAAACAACCAAACTATTCCTAGGATTTATGCAAACACCTAGGTTAATTGGAATTTGGATTCAATGTGGCGAATGAAATCTATGGAGGGGGAAAAAATGGGGGATAACTTACAAAACCTTCCACAACACTTTACTCCAATCTACCGCTTTTGCTCTTTTCAAAAGAGTACCTGCAATTACAATAAGAAAGGAGAAAAGTGAAATAAATGATTTGTAAGTTACAAAACGCGAAGAGAAATCAAAGATCGTTGCCTCCCCGGCAACGGTGCCAAAATGTTGAACGTTATGCGAATCGCTACGCTTACGTGTTTGGTTTTGGAAAAACTGTCATTGTAGTTCGAAAGCGAAGAATTCATGTTCAACAAATAAAATTTATACCGAAAAGAATTCCGGGTCGAACACAGGGAGGCTATGTTTATCTATATTCGCAATTATATTTTTTTAGGATTTTTTTTTTATAAGCAAGGCGATATAATTACAATGGAGCTATCAGACTAAAAGAAAGAGAGAGAGAGGGAGAGAGAGAGGGAGAAAGAGAGAGAGAGAGAGAGAAAGAGAACATGCATTCAATATTCCAATTGTTTATATAATCAAACTAAATAAAAGTTACACTAGAAAGCGAAAAATCAATTACACTATAAAGCAGGAAAATTCTACACTAGAAAAGCTATAAATAAGAATGGGAGAGAGAAGTTATCCTCCTCGACGATTGCTTGGAGGACGAGCCGGACGGGACGACGCCTGGACGAAGGAGAACGAAGCAGGACGAAGGAGGACGAAGCAGAACAACGGGAACGAAGCAGTACGCCGTCGTCGTCGCGGGATCCACTTCCGAAGGGGAACGAAAATTGGACTTTATCTCGCAAGAAGCATACCGGGTGTGGGACAAGGTTCTCTTGAGCTTTGGAGGGGTAGAGAGGAGAAATAAGGGATGAGAATTTCGTATGGAGGGGGTCTCCTTTTATAGTTGCAAGGAGTGGGAGCAAAATGGACATTACAACTTCAAAATAACAAAAGAGGGGTCTTTAGTGACGGATAAATCCGTCACTAAAGCCCTCAACGTGGGCGTCGTGGGTGGCTCGCGTGCGCCTCCTCGCCTGCTCGTGCGCTCAACGGCTTGTGCACGTTTGTCGATTTTCAGCCATTCGATCGCGAGATCGGACGGCTTATGATGCGTCTCCACCCGCTGCGTTGCGCGCCCGCCCGCGTGCGATCGCGCATCCGCGCTGCGCATTCAATTGCGCGTGGACACTATCGGGCGTGCGTGGCCGTCCGATCTCCATCTGACGCTCCACCCCCGCCCAATCGCCGCGCCTTCCAGCCCCTCGCCGCAGCTCGATCCTGCGCCTGCCTCTCGCGAAAGCGCGCTCTACCACTGCCGTTGGATTAAGATCCAACGGCGGAGAGCGATCGGGCGCGGGGCCTTCACAAGATGCAAGCGGCCGTTTGGGCAGCTGAGATGGTGCCACGTGGTGCTATCTTGGCCGTCCATCTTCTAGAAGTTGTAGATGGTGCTACGGATATCGGATTGACTCGATTTTTGTGTCGTTGGGCTGCGATCGTCGATCCGAATTCATTCGTGCGGTCAGATTTATCATCTAAAGTGCAAATTTACACCATCCTGGCCCTTGATCTTCTATGGTTCCCGGGTCACTATCTGATGCTACAGATGCCTGATTAGGGCGATCTTGGAGTCGTTGAACTCCAATCGTCACCCTGATCACATCCATACGGTTGGATCTTTGATCCGAGGCCCCGATAAAAATGTTTGCCCTGTCCAAGCACATAAAAGGAGACAATTAACCTCCATTTTATTCAAACTACTCTAAATGCAAGATGATGCACGTTATGCAATATTTATATCATAAAATATAATCCTATGCTTAAGAACATGCATAAATAGACATTTTAAGTAGTGTAAATGTGTTTATGGAGAACGTCGGTTTTGTATTTGTTATAACATTGTAGTAAAGCCGATTGTTACCAACGTTTCACATAAAAAATTTTTTACTCGGAAAATGACAGAGTTCCCGAGGTCGAACTCAGGGAGCAAGTTGTATTCTAGAGATATACAAGTTCTATTACAAAAATAAAGAGAGAGAGAGAGAGAGATGAAAATTTGGCTTCTTCTTCTCTTCTTTCTTCCTCTTTGTCTTATCTCCTCTTTGGCTTTTGTTCTTCCTGTTCTTCTTCTTCTTCTTCTTCTGCTTTCTTCAGATCTTCTCCTTCTTTTCTTGCTTCTTGCTTCTCTTCATTTCTTCTTCTTCTTTGTCTTCACCTGTCTTCAGTACGTCGTCTGATTGGAAAATCAGACGACTTAACCCGCGGATGCTACAGTGCCGCTTCAGTTCTTCTTCTTCCGCAGTCCTTCACCTGTGCCTGCACGCTCAAGAGTTCAGCATCAGAGGGCAAAAACCTACTCTACCCCCCTCCCCCGCGTTTCTCTTTCTCTCTGAAATCACTCTCGGAAGCTCTCCCAGAGCGCTACCGGGTAATCGGGTTCGGGTCAGGCCCGGGTCCAGGCCCACCGGCGTGCGTGGTGGGCGAGGAGTGCAGGTCAGTCTAATCGGGTCGGGCCAGGTCCGCGGAGCGTGGTCACGGACGAGGCCGGGTCGGGTCGGGTGAGAGGGACCTCACCCCGTGGTCAGGAGGCAGACAGCATAAGGCACTTTTTGCCTTTATGCGTCCGCGCGCCTCCGAGAGGTTCCGAGGTGGGACTAAATGTCCCACCCCAATTGAGCACGCGTCGCGGATGGAGCAGTGGGCGATCGTGGCTTCCCGCGCGGCCTTTGCCCCGTCTGTGAACCAGAGACGTTTCGCGGAGAGTCCCTGCGCAACCTGGGAGTCAACCCTGGGCGAAGGCGTGCCTGCACCTGCAGGTGAAGCAGCTCTGCCTGCGCAGTAATGGCGACGGCGGGCGAGTCACCTGGTCACAGAAGAACGGCCTCTCGGCCAAATCAGACAGGCGGGGGACCTTCGCCGTGGCACGGCGAAGGTGGTCAGGGGGTCTGCAGGGGGCGAGATGGAGCTAACAGGTCGTCCTAGGTCAAACTGTGAGCGAGGAAGTGGGTGTGTTCGGTGGATCTGCAGAGGGTGTTTGGTGGGAAGTGGAAGGGCGGAAGAGGATCAGGGTGAGGAGGCGGAGATTCTGCGGTGGTCGGCGAGCCGTGTGGGTCGCTGAGGTGATGGGAGCGGCTCGCCGGAGGGTGGTCGGAGGCGGAGAGGATGAGGGTGAACAGGAGCGGTCGAGGGTTTAATTGACTAAATTGAAAGCGGGGAAAGAAAGAGGAGAAGAAGGGGAGTAGTTCTAACTTAACTGCAGGGACGAAGGGGGAGGAACAGGGCGACAGTCGTATCGACTGTCGCCGGAGAAGACGATGCCCAGTGGGGGGAGGACGGCGGTGACGACGGGGCAGAGGCAGCGCGCGCCGGTATTGCGCGACGCGGGAAGAGCAGGGGAAGAAGTCTCTGCTGCTAGTATTGCGGCAGAGCGAAGAGGAGGAGGAAGAAGAACCGCCGGAGCTGGTGGGCGTCTGCCGGAGTGAGAAGAGAGGAAAGTTGGGGGTTTTCTCCGTCAGATCCAGGCTGCCGTCGTCGGTGGAGCGGCGGGGGGTATTTATAGGGATGAAGCAGGGAGGAAGGCGGAGGGAGACGACGTGTCTCCCTCGCCGGAGAATGGTCGGAATACGAACCCATACCGTCCGTGCGTTCGCACGGCCGGTATGGGGGGCTACAATGACCATGGGGGTGCTCCTGCGACGGCTGACGACGCAGGGCACCCCCGGTATACTTGCCAGGTCCCCCACCTCACCCTGCGCGGCGCCATGCTCCGCGCAAGGTCGCCGGAGCATGGTGCTGGCAGGGTTTTGCAGGAGGGACCTGATTGCAAAGAACGAAGGAGAGTTAGGGGCTAAAATGCGAGGGTTCAAAAGTTGAGGGCCAAAGAGTAAATATATGAGGACCAAAGTGTAAAGTCGGTCAAGGAGGTTTCTTCTTAGGCTCAAGTTTTTATACATGACTAATTAGGACCTAAGGAATCTGATGGTGAATTTCATTTTCATATTAAACCTTGTTTGACCGGTCAATTTGCGTAAAGACCCAAATTAAGTTATTAATTGGGCATGATTCTCAATGTAGGTCAAAATGGGTTCTAAAGGCCAAATTGAAGGTTCTAAACCCTAGAGATTATTTTTCTATGAATTTTAGAGGGTTTATTCTATTTTTACTTTGCCCCGAACCTTGTGAATTGAAGTGGGTCGTTTTAGGGTTACAGATTATCATTTGGTTCCTTGGAAGTGCTGTAGCCCTTGCTAGATCATCTCATCCCACTTTTATTCTTATTAAGTTGTTTTGACCTGTGTTTGGGCCCAGAATTACCCTGTATGCAGATTATACTGGTAAAATTGCACTTTTACCCCTTATGACTGGTTTTCTTCTCAAACTCAGAATTCTCTGAGTTAAGCCTTTCCTTGAGATATGTAGGAGCTTTTATCCTTTGTATTGGGTCAAAATGAGCTAGTTATGGCTCATGATGAGGTTCTCATCATACCCCCATGCCTAGCTTTTGCTAGTCCCTTAGCAAAAACTTAAGGTTTCAACCCTTGTTCTAGACCATGAAGTTTTTAATGATTTTAGATAAGTGCCTTTTTTATTTGAGCATAGATTAGGTTAGAATGCTGACCATAGGCCTAAAAGATACTCTAGTACCAATCAAGATCCAAATCTGTCTAGCCTTAGCCTCAGTCTTTTAGCAAAGGTTTTTAAGGCCCGCAAGAACTAACCTAAGGTTTATTGGACTTCGTGGTTAAAGCACCCGTGCTTGAAATGATTTTAGCCCTGGCCCAGTTCGCAGTGCGTTTTGTAAGAGAGAGATAGAAAGTTTTTCTGTTTGGAGAGTTTTCTCTCTCTTTTTCTTTTTAGTTCTAGCCTAGGATTGGCTTTTCAACACGGTCTGTATTAGATTCCTTGCTCCCATCATCAATCTTCAAGGGTTCCTGGCGATCGATGCTTCGAGATAGCACCGCCCATGGCAACCCCCGGAACCCTGGCTATTGAGATTTCGAGATAATCCCATCCATGGTATTCCGTGGCCGAATCCAGACCCTGGCAATTGACACTTCGAGATAATGCCATCCATGGAATCTGAACCAGCAGAGTGCTTACATGCCCCCCGTAGGATATGTAAATATCCTAAGAGACAAGCACCGAGGAGATGATATTTTGTTACGCATCTTCGAGGGGATTTCCCGCCTCTCCGTGCTGGGAACTCGTCCAAATCAACTTGTGTTAATCGGCCATTCCTATTCTAGGTGTTCTTTTCAGATTTTTGCGACGCTTCTGCGTGATTCTGATTTTTACGCTTACTGAACCAGGCTGTGTGTGAGATTAGGGTGCTTAGGTTACTGAGTCCCGTAAACCAAAAATTAGTTAACGAGGCCGAATACTTCCTAAGCCTTAGACCTAATACTTCAGCTTTTCATTTTCCTCAACCTCTTGAGGAGTGTCCAGATCTTAATGGGTACTAAGAGTCTATTCAAGAATGCCTAAGGTTTGCATTCTTACTAATCTCATTGTGCACTTTTCAGTTATTTTCTTGAATGAGGTCTAGAACTTAGGTTAATTCCTTAGTTCCTTACTAATGACTATCAACTTTTCTTATAATTTTGTGCTCCTTTTTCATTTTGTTTCTTTTCTCCTTCACAAAATTTTCTTCTCCTCTTTTCCTCTTATTCTTTTTCGAAAATTTTTTAATTTTTATGGTATTTTTGGCATATGTGAATTTTTGTTTGAAACCTTTTCTTACGAGTTTTTGCACTTTCATACCCCCCCATGCCTAAGATTTGCAATGTCCTCATTGTAACCTAGGGGTTTTTATTCAACTAAGTTCATACATTAGGATAGCTGTTTTGATGAGTGAATGGGTCGGGGTGACTGTTGCGGACGATTTCTAATCTCAGATGCAAGCACCTGAGGTGGAGTCGGCTGTCCTAAAGTGTGAACTTCAAGTGCAAAAAGCTGTCAGAACAAGTTTCAGGTTTTCAAAGAGAATGACGGGCTGCCTCCCGTTGAGCGCTAAATTTGATGCCTTCAGCCAAGCGGGAAATGCGATGGAGAGGGGATGGTCAAATCAGCGGAGTTTTGTAAGACAAGCACCTTGATTAAGAGCCCGGTTGGTCCAAACAGGTGCTTGTTCAGATCAACAGGCTGATGATGCAGCCCAAACCCAATCAATCTGGTGGGTTGATAGATGTGGATAAAAAGGTGTGGAGCCCACCAGAAACTATGAAGCTCAAATGGATGTGGAAGTGTAAACGCAGGGTTTGGCTGTGCCGAATCAGCCTGGTCAGAGTAGGGACCCGTAGGATAATCAGTGGTTGATGCAGGAACCCTACAGGGGTGATCAGAGAATGATAGAGCATGGTATGTAGTCTGATCAATGTTCGAAACCCGATGTGGAAATGCAATCGGCTCGATGAGAGGTGAATCAGCATAGAAATTGAGTCCGGTTGCGGGTCGGGGTTTGGGAGAGGTTTTGATCCGTTCTGTGTGTGCGGATGAGGTGGCCATTGTGTACGAGGGCTCTTCTAGAAACAGATGATAGGTGATTTTCTGTAGAGAGTCCTCTGGGTAACTATCAAATGCCTGAAGAGTGTTTGTAGGGTGAAAGAAATCGGATTCGAGAAAAAATTTGGATTCTTGGTTGCAATTACTCTTGGCATTTTCTGTTTTTGGTTCCTGAGGATCGAAAAGGAATGATTCTGTGTTATCGGTGATCTCGGGAATCAGGACCTCAGAGTCAGAGTCAGAGTCAGAGTCATGTGAACTGAGGTCGTAGATAGGCCTGGAGTGTTCAGGAAGGGGAATCTCTCCGCAATTATAGTCAGATCTGAAATTGTCGGAGAGTTGGCGAAAATGATCATGAATTCCACCACAGCAGAAATCATCAGATGTGGAATCAGCAGCCTGACTGGGTTCTAGCCTATATGTCAATTCTGGGCTCAAAAAGATGTTCTGTTCAAGCTCTAAGCTGGTAGGATAGACCCCATTAAAACCTTGCTCATCCAACTCCTCAGTTTCTGTATCATAAATTGGCATGTTTTCTGAAAAATCAATCAGATTTCCTGAGGATGTTGGAAAAGGACATTCATCAAATAAAGGCCCGGAATCATATTCTGTAAAAATTTGATCTTTCTCATAAGGGGCCTCATAATCTTCCCAATAAGTTTCAGATCTAGGTTCTAGGCTTAGGATGTGGGTAGAATTATTAGAACCTAAGTCCGAATAACCTTCGAGGGTTACCTTATCAAAACAAGGGGCGGAATTTATACCCTCCAGAGGTTCAATTCTAATCTTGTTATTGCAGGAGTCTTGGAGTTCTAAGCTTGGTGATTTATGGCCTAGGGTTGGCTCAGCATTGTGTTCTCCTGCAACTTCCCAACCTATTTTAATGCTATCTTCTATTTGGGTTGGGAGTCGACAACCACCTTGTGCCTCAATCCCGAGGTCTGGGAAACTGGATTGATTCTTAGTACTGTTCCAAGATGACTCATCCTTTGTTTCTGGTATATACGGGTATTTCTGGTTGATAATTTGTTCTACTGATTTCATCATTTCTACCCGTTTCATAAGGGCATCTTGGTGTTGTTCCCAAAGTACAGGATTTGTCAAGCATTGAAGGTATTCAGATTGGTGTAATTTTTCCATCTCAATGTATCCTGTCATGAGCATATCTCGGGTTGATCCTTTTGAAATTCCAGTTAATAGAATTTGGGCACAGTTTATGATGAAGGATGTGGTTGTTGGGACATCAACCTGAATATCTCCTATTGGTGTTGAGGTTTTTTCTTCTTTTTCATAGAATCTTATGGCATCCTCGATCATTTTATCTTTCATAGATCTCCGATATTCAGGTTTCTTGAATGGTAGTCTTGCTAGGTAATTAGGCTGCATAATTGGATCTGGTGGTGGAATAGAATCAAAGTTTGAATCAAGATGGAAGAAGGGGATTTTGTTCAGAATCAGAGGAAAGAGGGGCTATGTGAATGATTTCTGCAAAAACAAAGGAGCCGAGGCTTAGCCTCGGGAAGAGTGAATTTCTATAGGAGGTTTCAAGGACCTCCTGAAAAATACTGAAGGGCTGGATGAGATAAGCAGGTGCTGGACCCAATCAAGACACCCAAAAATTGTTGGGTGACTATAGAGGTTCGGGGCAGATGGACCCCTTGATCAGAAAGATCGTCCACCTGAGAATTACCTGGGCAGCCAGAGAGGGAGAGTCCCGCGAAGACCCCTACACGGTAGAGCGTCCCCACGGGTTACAGGGTTTCCCCCACCCGACCTCTCTTGTCACTGCGGTTCCAGGTAGACCAGAATGGGGATCTTGACCTCTTAAGTCTACCATTTTTAAGATCAGGGTGCTTAAGATTTCACTTGAACTTTAGTCTTTTAAGTGCAAAGAGTGACCTAATTTAAGGTTGGTTGACCCAAGGGGTCAACTTTACCTCTTGTTTCTTTGAGAGCTTTTTGGGTCCTTTCTTTTAGGGTTCAAGTGTTTAGAGAGCCAATTGTTTTAGGTTTTCTTTGAATAGGTATTTTCAATCAATGGTTTAGGCACACTTCTTTTGGATTTTCTCCATTCTTGAGTTAAGTAGTGTGTCTCTAAAACCCTAATGTTGAATCCTAGGTTGGCTCTACTTGGTCCAGTTAATTCTTTGTTGGGTAATTAGGGCTCAAGCAAGAATGTGTTAGCCCTTAAATACCCTTAATAGTGTGCAGAAATAATGAGTTGAAAACATGCAACTTTTATGGTTACTAAATATGGAAGACAGGTTAGCCCTATATTGCTTGTTCTTTTCTTTTCTTCCTCTTTAGAGCTTAGGGGTTAATAGTGAGAGGAAAAATTTACCTGTCTTTGGTGTGGTTGCTTGTCTTCTTGAGTTCCTGTAGCTACACAAAAGAGAGGAGATTATCAGAAATAATAAAAAAAATACAGGAATGTTTACCTCTAGAATAGCCGTTGCTCCCCGGCAACGGCGCCAAAATGGAGAACGTCGGTTTTGTATTTGTTATAACATTGTAGTAAAGCCGATTGTTACCAACGTTTCACATAAAAATTTTTTTACTCGGAAAATGACAGAGTTCCCGAGGTCGAACTCAGGGAGCAAGTTGTATTCTAGAGATATACAAGTTCTATTACAAAAATAAAGAGAGAGAGAGAGAGAGATGAAAATTTGGCTTCTTCTTCTTCTCTTCTTTCTTCCTCTTTGTCTTATCTCCTCTTTGGCTTTTGTTCTTCCTGTTCTTCTTCTTCTTCTTCTTCTTCTGCTTTCTTCAGATCTTCTCCTTCTTTTCTTGCTTCTTGCTTCTCTTCATTTCTTCTTCTTCTTTGTCTTCACCTGTCTTCAGTACGTCGTCTGATTGGAAAATCAGACGACTTAACCCGCGGATGCTACAGTGCCGCTTCAGTTCTTCTTCTTCCGCAGTCCTTCACCTGTGCCTGCACGCTCAAGAGTTCAGCATCAGAGGGCAAAAACCTACTCTACCCCCCTCCCCCGCGTTTCTCTTTCTCTCTGAAATCACTCTCGGAAGCTCTCCCAGAGCGCTACCGGGTAATCGGGTTCGGGTCAGGCCCGGGTCCAGGCCCACCGGCGTGCGTGGTGGGCGAGGAGTGCAGGTCAGTCTAATCGGGTCGGGCCAGGTCCGCGGAGCGTGGTCACGGACGAGGCCGGGTCGGGTCGGGTGAGAGGGACCTCACCCCGTGGTCAGGAGGCAGACAGCATAAGGCACTTTTTGCCTTTATGCGTCCGCGCGCCTCCGAGAGGTTCCGAGGTGGGACTAAATGTCCCACCCCAATTGAGCACGCGTCGCGGATGGAGCAGTGGGCGATCGTGGCTTCCCGCGCGGCCTTTGCCCCGTCTGTGAACCAGAGACGTTTCGCGGAGAGTCCCTGCGCAACCTGGGAGTCAACCCTGGGCGAAGGCGTGCCTGCACCTGCAGGTGAAGCAGCTCTGCCTGCGCAGTAATGGCGACGGCGGGCGAGTCACCTGGTCACAGAAGAACGGCCTCTCGGCCAAATCAGACAGGCGGGGGACCTTCGCCGTGGCACGGCGAAGGTGGTCAGGGGGTCTGCAAGGGGCGAGATGGAGCTAACAGGTCGTCCTAGGTCAAACTGTGAGCGAGGAAGTGGGTGTGTTCGGTGGATCTGCAGAGGGTGTTTGGTGGGAAGTGGAAGGGCGGAAGAGGATCAGGGTGAGGAGGCGGAGATTCTGCGGTGGTCGGCGAGCCGTGTGGGTCGCTGAGGTGATGGGAGCGGCTCGCCGGAGGGTGGTCGGAGGCGGAGAGGATGAGGGTGAACAGGAGCGGTCGAGGGTTTAATTGACTAAATTGAAAGGGGGGAAAGAAAGAGGAGAAGAAGGGGAGTAGTTCTAACTTAACTGCAGGGACGAAGGGGGAGGAACAGGGCGACAGTCGTATCGACTGTCGCCGGAGAAGACGATGCCCAGTGGGGGGAGGACGGCGGTGACGACGGGGCAGAGGCAGCGCGCGCCGGTATTGCGCGACGCGGGAAGAGCAGGGGAAGAAGTCTCTGCTGCTGGTATTGCGGCAGAGCGAAGAGGAGGAGGAAGAAGAACCGCCGGAGCTGGTGGGCGTCTGCCGGAGTGAGAAGAGAGGAAAGTTGGGGGTTTTCTCCGTCAGATCCAGGCTGCCGTCGTCGGTGGAGCGGCGGGGGGTATTTATAGGGATGAAGCAGGGAGGAAGGCGGAGGGAGACGACGTGTCTCCCTCGCCGGAGAATGGTCGGAATACGAACCCATACCGTCCGTGCGTTCGCACGGCCGGTATGGGGGGCTACAATGACCATGGGGGTGCTCCTGCGACGGCTGACGACGCAGGGCACCCCCGGTATACTTGCCAGGTCCCCCACCTCACCCTGCGCGGCGCCATGCTCCGCGCAAGGTCGCCAGAGCATGGTGCTGGCAGGGTTTTGCAGGAGAGACCTGATTGCAAAGAACGAAGGAGAGTTAGGGGCTAAAATGCGAGGGTTCAAAAGTTGAGGGCCAAAGAGTAAATATATGAGGACCAAAGTGTAAAGTCGGTCAAGGAGGTTTCTTCTTAGGCTCAAGTTTTTATACATGACTAATTAGGACCTAAGGAATCTGATGGTGAATTTCATTTTCATATTAAACCTTGTTTGACCGGTCAATTTGCGTAAAGACCCAAATTAAGTTATTAATTGGGCATGGTTCTCAATGTAGGTCAAAATGGGTTCTAAAGGCCAAATTGAAGGTTCTAAACCCTAGAGATTATTTTTCTATGAATTTTAGAGGGTTTATTCTATTTTTACTTTGCCCCGAACCTTGTGAATTGAAGTGGGTCGTTTTAGGGTTACAGATTATCATTTGGTTCCTTGGAAGTGCTGTAGCCCTTGCTAGATCATCTCATCCCACTTTTATTCTTATTAAGCTATTTTGACCTGTGTTTGGGCCCAGAATTACCCTGTATGCAGATTATACTGGTAAAATTGCACTTTTACCCCTTATGACTGGTTTTCTTCTCAAACTCAGAATTCTCTGAGTTAAGCCTTTCCTTGAGATATGTAGGAGCTTTTATCCTTTGTATTGGGTCAAAATGAGCTAGTTATGGCTCATGATGAGGTTCTCATCAGTTTACATCAGTATATAACTAGCAGTAATAAAATACAGCAATAAAGAAAAGAACTATTACAG
The DNA here is from genome assembly GCA_037157565.1 of Thalassia testudinum. Lineage (NCBI taxonomy): Eukaryota > Viridiplantae > Streptophyta > Magnoliopsida > Alismatales > Hydrocharitaceae > Thalassia > Thalassia testudinum. Next base: position 79,166,988 of record JAZHRO010000002.1, read on the forward strand.
TATACACCACCACAACAGTAAAGAAATAAACAAGTACATAAACATGATGCTTACAATAAAAGAGTACAGTGGTAACATAAACTACTCACTACAACAGAAGGAAAGGTAAAGTGGGTACTACATAAGTAAAAACTACTGGGCTTTACTAGGCCCAGCATCGTCTGCAGCCGTCGGCTCTGGCTGCTCAACACCTGGTCCTAAAAAGGTGACAAAGGTGACACGTCAGCGAAACGTTGAGTAGAGTGGCAATCAAAAGCTAAGAAAAACAGTAAGGTGGACAGTAGCTGTTATATTTTTAATCTCCTTCTTTATTTTTCCATTTACTCAATTATTGAATTATTCCTCAGATCTTTCTCTTGATCTTGAATGTTCCTCGTGGGAACGATCTTGATTGCAGTCTCTTCCGAAAAGTAGAAGTAACACGTGGTGCTCTCCAGGACGGGAGAGTTCCCCGTGGTGGTCCTACCCTCAGTCAACCACCCCAAGGTCACTGACAGACGTAACGGTGACTACGGCAAGCGCGATATGTTGGTGCTAGAGCACCACGATCATTTGTTTTGATGATAACAAAACACGTGTTATTTAACATTTGCAATTTGAGTCCTAGATTTCAGGTCAATTGCAAATGAAGACGTGTTTAGACGGAACTCGAGCTCGCATCCAGGACGGATTGGAGGAGCTTGACGGAAAACAGAGGAGGTTCGCGTGGAGCGAAAGATTGAAGATGGAAGGAAATGAAGAATAGGATAGATTTCCTTCTTTTGTACTTGTTGTATTTTTCATTTCTTTTGTTGCTCTTTATTTCCTTAGATATTTTATGTTAAAGAGCCTCAAAGAACCCTAACAGTAGTCCTAGGAACACCGGCACAACCCTAGGATACTTAGGTTTTCTGTAGAATACTTAGAAAACCAATATAGGGTTCAAACAGCACTTCCAGACGTCTAATTCCCAAATCAGACGTCTGATAAAGTATTGTAAGATGTCTGACTGTTGTTTCAGACGTCTGATATCTGTTAGGCTGGAGATAGCTAGTTCTGTCTGATGAAATCAAACGTCCAGACCTAATACCAGACGTCTTAGGAGACGTCTGATGGACTTGCCAGACGTCCAGATAGTGGACCGTTGGCTAGCTTAACAGGCACTCAAGGATATGACCGTTAGAGCCTTATCAGACGTCCATAGGACTGTCCAGACGTCTGATAATTGACCGTTTTGCCTCGGCTGACCCAAAATCTCTTCTCAGAGATTTTCCAGCCGTTGCAACGGTTGGAAAATCCATTCCGTAGGAAAAGTTGGTTTCCAGACGTCCTGTATGTCGTCTGATCAACTTGAACAAAAACCCTGTTTAGATCTGATTTAAGTCAGGAGGAAACCTGCATAGAATCAGACGTCTGACCTTTAAATCAGACGTCTTAAAGTGGCCTTCCAGACGTCTGATGCCAGAATTAGACGTCTGATCACCCTGTCAAATGTAATCACTGTCCTGATTTCGGCCTGATTCTCTTGGGCTTTGCACCCAACGGCTATAGAACCCTTCCTAAGCCTTCCAAAGCCTTCCTAAGGCCTCTATAAATAGAGGGGAACCTTTGCAACACAAATACACACTTAGAGACACAATACACACTCAGCTACACACTTTCACACTCTTTTGTGTCCAGAAAAGATCTTGCTCTCCAAGCTTAAGCTCCATTCCCTTGAGAGCATCAAGCCTTCGCGCACCCGCTCTCCCGCCATTGTTCACGAGAGCTACATTGCGCCGTTGCGTGGCACACGCATCGCGTCACCAACTCGACGCACTCCTTGCAAAGGGGAGTTTCCTTATTCCTATAGAAGCTAGGTTCATAATTTCTTTGTTGGCTCTATAGGACTTCTTGTTTTATTTTATCTTTGTCTTTTGGTTGGGTATTCGCTTTGTGAATTCCCGTCTCCTTCGTAGGATAAAATCCTTCTCGTGGAGAGAAGGGGTTGAGGAACGCTACCCACGTACTTGTAGCGTGGTTGTACTGAGGTTGAATCACCCTCGTTTTAAAGTGATTCGGTTAGTGGATTTGATCAACTAGGTTGATCGGAAAATCCTAACTCGAGAGGGTTAGGTGGTGGTTTTCACCCGATTTGGGTTTCCACCTAAAATTACTTGTGTACTTGTGCGATTGATTTTTGTGGGATTGCTTTATATTTTATTTCCGCATTTTATTACGTCACCCCTCCTGGTAGGGCCAAACCTACAATTGGTATCAGAGCAGGTCTCGCGAAATCGACGTTACAAACCGGCGAGGATCTTGATCATGGAGGGAAGCATAGCCGCAATCAGAATCTCCGAGGGGCAGTCCACCGTCCGACCACCCTACTTTGACGGGAACAACTACAGCTACTGGAAGTTACGGATGAAGACATGGCTTCAAGCCACCGACTTCACAGTCTGGGCCAGATGCGAGACGCATTTGAGATCCCAGAAAAACCCGCGGGAGGCTACTCGCAGCAACAAATCCGTGAGCTCTCTTTAAACGCAAAGACCATGAACGCCCTTTACTGCGCGCTCAGCTCGGAAGAGTTCAATAGAATCTCGCAATGTGCCACCGCATACGAGATCTGGCACACACTTGAGGTAACTCACGAAGGTACCTCTAAAGTAAAAACTTCTAAACTCAATTTACTTTCACAAGAATTTGAGGCTTTTTCTATGAAATCTAACGAAACTTTAAGTGAGATGAACACTAGGTTCACTCTCATAGTAAACAATTTAAAAGCTTTAGGGAAGACCTTCATCAAGGGGGAGCTTCAAGGGAAGCTTCTTCGTTCCCTTAGACCGGAGTGGGAACAGAAAGTCACCGCTATCGAGGAGGCGAACGAAGTAGAGGAGCTCAACATGGAAGATCTCCTAGGCAATCTAATGGCCTACGAGACAAATTGAAGCAAAAGAAGAAGGATACACCGGAGCCCAAACTGAAGAAGACTCTTGCCTTCAGAGCCGCGTCAGATAGCGAGGTAAGTTCCGACGACGAAGACTTTAGAATTTTACTTAAAAATTTTTCCAAGTTTTGTAGGGAATTAAAGAAAGAGAAAAAGGAGAAGAAGGAAAGCCCGAGACGTTGCTACCATTGCAACGAGAAAGGGCACCTACGACCAGAATGCCCTCTTCTCAAAAAGGAGAAGAAAAAGGAAAAGGAAAAGAATTCTAAGAAGAAGGCGTTCCAAGCCACTTGGGACGATTCCAGCTCGGAGGAAGAAGAAGAAGAAAAGGAAGAAACCGCTTGCTTTGGTTTCATGGCCAGAGGAAGCAACAGCGACAGCAAAAGCGGAAGCGACGACAGCGACAACGAGGTAAATTTCGATTTACAAGAAGCTTTTAATGAACTATTTGAGATTAGTAAATCACTTAAAATAGAAAACAAAAGTATTAAAAAGAACCTTAGTTTTCTTAAAAATGAAAATGATATGTTAGAAAAACAACTTAAGGACATAGAAGCTAATCCTAGAATTGATAACCTATTATTAGAAAATCAAGACCTCATCAATGAAAATAATAAATTGATTGAGGAAAATGATAGTCTAAAGTTAGAAATCTCTAATTTAAAGACTAAGATGAGTATTATAGAAAAAGAAATTGCATGTCTTAGGGAAAACTCCAACAAATTAATCAATAAAGTAGATAATTTTTATAGCCCTAAGATTGAGAAAGGATCTCCATCAAGGAGACCCGCTAACAGATCCGGATCCAAGCCCACTTGGATACCGAAAAAAGAATTAGAATCTTGTTTTGTAGGGTTCAGGGATAATTACAACACAAAGGACTGGACCTACAAGCTCAAGTCTGGTCAACTCGAGTTGGGAGAACCAAGGAGTAGACCAAGGAGGAGAACAAGAAGACTGACAAGATGGCGAACAAACGACGGACCCGCCGCACGTCGACCACCAGATTGGAGACCGGCGCAAATGCCCGGGCCTTCAAGCTACGGATGGGAGCCCCATCCGATGTGGCATCCACCACCACCATTCGGGCCATTTTATTGGCCATGGTAGGTGAGGTAAAATTCTTAACCCTATCTTTTTATAAGCATTTAGATAGGGGGAGTTTAAAAATGATGAGCTAATTGTCAATTTTTAAGGGGGAGATATAAGGTAGCCAATTTTCCTTTAGTAAGGAGGAGAAAAATAATAGCTATCTTGTTGTTACAAAAAGGGGAGAATATTACCTTTGTCAAAAGAAATTTATAGAAGAGCATGTCTTAAGGGGGAGTTATAGGAAAAGTAAAATCAATTAAACCTTTTTGATAATGTCAAAAAGGGGGAGAATTTTCTGCATTATTATTTATGGTTTTGTCATCATCAAAAAGGGGGAGATTGTTGGTGCTAGAGCACCACGATCATTTGTTTTGATGATAACAAAACACATGTTATTTAACATTTGCAATTTGAGTCCTAGATTTCAGGTCAATTGCAAATGAAGACGTGTTTAGACGGAACTCGAGCTCGCATCCAGGACGGATTGGAGGAGCTTGACAGAAAACAGAGGAGGTTCGCATGGAGCGAAAGATTGAAGATGGAAGGAAATGAAGAATAGGATAGATTTCCTTCTTTTGTACTTGTTGTATTTTTCGTTTCTTTTGTTGCTCTTTATTTCCTTAGATATTTTATGTTAAAGAGCCTCAAAGAACCCTAACAGTAGTCCTAGGAACACCGGCACAACCCTAGGATACTTAGGTTTTCTGTAGAATACTTAGAAAACCAATATAGGGTTCAAACAGCACTTCCAGACATCTAATTCCCAAATCAGACATCTGATAAAGTATTGTAAGATGTCTGACTGTTGTTTCAGACATCTGATATCTTTTAGGCTGGAGATAGCTAGTTCTGTCTGATGAAATCAGACGTCCAGACCTAATACCAGACGTCTGATGGACTTGCCAGACGTCCAGATAGTGGACCGTTGGCTAGCTTAGCAGGCACTCAAGGATATGACCGTTAGAGCCTTATCAGACGTCCATAGGACTGTCCAGACGTCTGATAATTGACCGTTTTGCCTCGGCTGACCCAAAATCTCTTCTCAGAGATTTTCCAGCCGTTGCAACGGTTGGAAAATCCATTCCGTAGGAAAAGTTGGTTTCCAGACGTCCTGTATGTCGTCTGATCAACTTGAACAAAAACCCTGTTTAGATCTGATTTAAGTCAGGAGGAAACCCGCATAGAATCAGACGTCTGACCTTTAAATCAGACGTCTTAAAGTGGCCTTCCAGACATCTGATGCCAGAATTAGACGTCTGATCACCCTGTCAAATGTAATCACTGTCCTGATTTCGGCCTAATTCTCTTGGGCTTTGCACCCAACGGCTATAGAACCCTTCCTAAGCCTTCCAAAGCCTTCCTAAGGCCTCTATAAATAGAGGGGAACCTTTGCAACACAAATACACACCTAGAGACACAATACACACTCAGCTACACACTTTCACACTCTTTTGTGTCCAGAAAAGATCTTGCTCTCCAAGCTTAAGCTCCATTCCCTTGAGAGCATCAAGCCTTCGCGCACCCGCTCTCCCGCCATTGTTCACGAGAGCTACATTGCGCCGTTGCGTGGCACACGCATCGCGTCACCAACTCGACGCACTCCTTGCAAAGGGGAGTTTCCTTATTCCTATAGAAGCTAGGTTCATAATTTCTTTGTTGGCTCTATAGGACTTGTTTTATTTTATCTTTGTCTTTTGGTTGGGTATTCGCTTTGCGAATTCCCGTCTCCTTCGTGGGACAAAATCCTTCTCGTGGAGAGAAGGGGTTGAGGAACGCTACCCACGTACTTGTAGCGTGGTTGTACTGAGTTGAATCACCCTCGTTTTAAAGTGATTCGGTTAGTGGATTTGATCAACTAGGTTGATCGGAAAATCCTAACTCGAGAGGGTTAGGTGGTGGTTTTCACCCGGTTTGGGTTTCCACCTAAAATTACTTGTGTACTTGTGCGATTGATTTTTGTGAGATTGCTTTATATTTTATTTCCGCATTTTATTACGTCACCCCTCCTGGTAGGGCCAAACCTACACGATAAATGCACGAGTAGCTACCCCGCACTGGCACGCGGTCAGTCGTTTTCGTTAACGGGTGCGCCCCAAAGCACAGTACGGAACCAGTATAGGGCAGAGCCCTCTCAGTAACAGGGGTCCAACCCCTCCACAGTAACCAAATAGGGGTCTTGCCCCTTCACAGTCCTCGCACCCTCGCCTGACTACCCTGGTTTGCCCAGTGGTCCTAATAAGTCGGTGTAGGAGGGCTAGTAGAACCCCGGGGCCCGTGGGGTAGCTAGTGCTCTCCCTACACTAGTAGCTCTCCTTGGTACTATGTACATGAGGGCCAAAAGTCGGTACAAAGTGGCCAGACCTAACCCCAGGTCCCTGGGGCGGCTAGCTCTGCTCTGCACTAGACAGGGGGATAGTCTCTCTCCTTGGTACTCTGTACTCAAGGGCCAGCTCACTTCCCCAATTCTATTCCATTCACTTCTCAGGAGCTCTACTCCTAATTCCCCATAGGGTTCATGCTCTTTTAACTCAGCCAATTTAGGTTTCATCATTTTAGCTTTATATTCATATAGCCCATGTTCTTAACAGTAATTATCCATTCATAAACAGGCAGCTGTTAACCAATTATAGGTGGTTATCGTTTCCTTTCTACTTTTCCAAGACTGCAATATATATATATATATTCAATCTAATTTTCTAGTCCTAGGATTCATGCAATATCTTAGGATCTATCATTCAATCTAGTTTACCAGTCCTAGGATTCATGCAATACCCTAGGATCTATCATTCAATCTAGTTTTTCAGTCCTAGGATTCATGCAATACCCTAGAATCTATTAATTATTTCATTAGTGCATAATTTTTGATAAATAATTAAAGGGGCCACTCTACCTGCAAAATCGGGAGTAATGGGGGCGTCATCGGCAAGCCCGCGCACCTCCGCAACCCCTAGAGTTGCAACGGAACGGGGTCCTAACACAAGGATCAATTACAAGAAGCTACTCAGAACAGGATACAATTACTGTAAATAGGTAGAGGAACTAAATCTGAGAAGAGCGAAACTTGAAACGCGGAAAACGGACTTCGAACGGACCCTATACGAGTCAAAAATGACAAGTCTGCCCAAAATTAGACATCTGGAACATCTTCCAGACGTCTTAAACGGTGGCTCGGGTCATACCTTGATCCTACGCTGCTTCAGACGTCCAGAATCCCACTGAACCATCTGGACTTAGTTTCCAGACGTCCGACTGTCACTCTGGATGTCTGGAGACCCTCTCCGTCGTTTGGTGCTGTCCCCAGACGTCCGATCTGCGTGGGAGGGCGTGCCCTTGCACCTTCCTGAATGAGACCTGCACGCACACGTGATCGTCCTCAACACGAAATGAGGCAGAACTCCTTAGCGGGATGGCTGCATGGCCGTACACGCGAAAATAGAAAGGATGGAAAATATCGTACCTTTCAGACGTCTGGACCTTCCTCCAGACGTCTCCACATCGTCTGGACATATGTCCAGACGTTTGATTCTAGAAAATTTTCCCAGAATCAGGACCTCCTCACCATCCGCCTACAGCGCACGACCGTGCTGCGCCGCACTCGCTTGCTGCCTAAGCTGCAGCAGCTCCTTCCCAACACTACGCTTCCGCTACACACCTGCCGGTCGGCCCTAGAAGCTCCGGTAAGCTTGCACCCTCGCGATCTAGCTCTCTCCCTCTCGCAGCAGCCCCTCCTCCCCACGCACTCACAGCAGCAGCTGGTGCTGCCCTCACCCGCTCACTCTCTCGCTGACAGGAAGAAGAAGAAGAAGAAGAGGGCGGTGGAGTGAGGGGTGAGAGAGAGGAGAGGGGGTATTTGAAGGCTGCCATGGGGAGAGAGAGAGAGAGAGAAAAGGTGGCTGCGCCTGCAGTGAGGAAGGAAAGAGAAGAAGGAGGGCGGTGGTCCAGTCTGCACGTGCATGCGCGCAGACGTGAACCCGTACGTCGAAAAAATTAAATTCCAGACGTCTGGGAAGGCTTCCAAACGTCTGACCAGACATCTTGACCAATTCCCAGACGTCTTAAACAACGTTTGATGCCAGGGTCATAACACATGTGCTTCTTCTTCCTTGTTTCTTCTCTGCAGTTCTCTTGCCTTTCTTCTTTCTTCTTATTTTCCTTTGTCTTCTGTCTTGCCCCTCTTCTGCAGTTTCTTTCTCCTTTTCTCTTTGGGTCTTCTTCTTCCTTCCTTGGCTCTGCTTTCTCTTCTTCTTCTGCTTGTCTTCCCCTTTCTTTATTTCTTCTTCCTTCTTCAGTTCCTCTTCTCTTTGGCTTCACCTCTTCCCTCTACCTTGCCTTTCCTTCTATTTTTCCTCTGCGACTAAGTGTCATCTTCGCTTCTCATTCTTCCCTGCACAAACCGAAGAGAGCAAAACCTACCCCTCTACCCCCACCCGCGTCTCTCTCTCTCTCTGAATCTCTCTTCGATACGCTCTCCTAGAGCCGGGTTATCGGGTCGGGTCGGGTCGTGTGCCCGGGTCCAGGCGCACCGGTGTGGGTGTGGTGCGCAAGGAGTGCTCAGGAGGGTAGTCGGGTCTGGTCACCAGGTCCGCAGGATGAAATCACGGACGAGGCCCGTGTATAGGTGAGGGACCTCACCCCATGTGTTCTCGAGGAGAAAGACAATATCATAAATTCAATTTAAACTACTCAAGCTCCTCACAGCTTACCGAGGTGGGACTAATGTTCCACTGCTTTTGCTCGCACGCTCGCAGGAGATCGTTCCTCCAATTGCAGCAACTGCAGGCCTCGCAGCGCCACTTGCTGGAATAGCTGATTGTGCGAGATCTCCCCGAATCTGCTGGACCTGGAATCCTGAAGTCCTTCAGCCTGGAGCGAGCTTGCAACCTCCTTGAGTCGTCGCTAATGGCGGCTGGAGCTCGGACCCTGTATGACACAAAAAGGGCCTTGTGGCTCTATCAGATCACAGGATCACCTTCGTCGTGTCACGGCGAAGGTGAGGCGGTAGGTGGCAGGCCACGAGGTGGCCTAGGCGTGCGTGCCTAGGTCGCTCTGTGGCTAGATTGATGGGTTAGGTCAAGGGGCGGTTGTGGTGCTGTAGAAGGTTTGTGGATGAGTGGAGGATGTTCAGTGGAGTGAGGCGGAGGTTGTGAGGTGGGTGGCGAGACGTGCGGGGGTGCTGAGTGACGGAGGCGTCTCGCCAGAGGGTGGCCGGAGATGGGGAAGATGGCGGTGGACAGCAGTGGTCGAGGGGCGTTTTGTGAAATAGAATGAGGGAGATGAAAGAGGGGATAGAGATGAACAGTTCTAACCTAACTAAGTGGACAAAGGGGACGAGAGGGCGGCTGGCAGTACCTACTGTCGCTAGAGAAGAAGGCATCCAGTGGAGGAAGACGGCGATGACGATGGGGCTAGGGCTGCTCGCGCAGGTGTTGCACGACATGGAGGAGGATGGGGAGGACAGCTTTGCCACTAGTATTATGGCAGAGCGACAAGAAAGAGGAGGGGGGCTAGCCAGAGCTCGCTGGACCCCTTAGTCGGAGGAGAAGAAGAGGAAATCGAGGTGGAATTCCGGCCAAGTCGAGCTGAGGAGGTGCGGCCGAAGATGGGGGTCAATTTATAGGCACTGGCAGGGACTCCTATGCTTGGAAGACAAGCTTTCAAGCACGAGAATCCTCATCAGAGATGGAAGTCTGTTAGGTACCCAAATCCCTCATGCGTTTGCACGAGAGATTGGGTGCAAATCTTAGATCAGGACCACGCTCAGATGGAAGGGAATTCCTCAGGGAATCTCCCTTCCAAATCTGGGTGGAGATCTCTGAGGAATCAGGGTGTGTTCCCCCTCTATTCCACACCGGAGTAAGATTTCTCCCCATTATTGGCGTAGGGACTTGCTTGTAAGAGTGGCGAGGAAGTTAGGGGAGTCTATGCAATGGTTTTCAAAAGATAGGGACCAAAATGTAATTGGGTGTACTAATTTGCAAAGTAGGTCAAGATGACCTCCCCTTAGGTCCAAATTTTGGTATAAACCTGGACCTAAGGAATCCAATGATGAAGTTGGATTTTTGGTTTGACCACGTTTGACTGGATATTTTGTGCAAAAACTCAAATTAGGTCAATTAATGAGCTAGGACCCTAATCTAGGTCAAAATAGGTCCCAAAGGTCAATCTGAAGGTTCTAAACCCTTGGGGATATTTTTCCTTGAATTTTAGAGGGTTTACTTGATTTTTAACCTGACCAGAACCTTGTTGAATTAAGCGGGTCTATTTTAGGGTTACTAAATGTCATTTAATTCCTAGATTGCACATGAACCCATTTCTGATTGAACCAACCCACTTTTTATCTTATTCAGACCATTTGACCTATGTTTTGCCTTTGAGAAATCCCGTTTATGTACTGCAATGGTAAAATTACAGTTTTACCCTTTATTTCATGTTTTCTTCTCAAAACACTTATTCCTTCAATTAAGCCCTCTTCTAAGTTATGTTGGAGCTTTTATTCTCTTTATTAGGTCAAAATGAACTAGTTATGGCTCATGATGAGGCTCTCATCAGAAGACAAGCTTCCAAGCGCACGGAGTCCTCGCCAGAGATGGAATGTGGAAAATACCCACATCTCTCGTGCATTCGCACAAGAGATTGGATGCAAATCAAACCTTGCAATCATGCTCAAATGGAAGGGAATTCCTCAGAGAATCTCCCTTCCAAATCTGAGAGGAGATCTCTGAGGAATCAGGGAGTAATCCCCCTCCATTCCTTTTCGGAGTAGGATTCCTCCCCATTAATGGCGGAGCGACCTAATTGTAGGAGTGGCGAGGAAGTTAGGAGGGTCCGTGCAAAGGTTTTCAAAAGTTAGGGGCCAGAATGTAATTGGGTGGACTATTTTGCAAAGCAGGTCAAGATGACCTCCCCTTAGGTCTAAATTTTGGTACAAACCTGATTTGGACCTAAGGAAACCAATGGTGAAGTTAGATTTTATGTTTGACCATGTTTGACTGGATATTTTACACAAAAATCCAAATTAGGTCAAATAATGAGCTAGGATACCTATCTAGGTCAAAATAGGTTCCAAAGGCCAAATTGATGGTTCTAAATCCTAGGGAATATTTTTACATGAATTTTAGAGGATTTAGTTAATTTTTATCCTGACCAGAACCTTGTAAAATTAAGTGGGTTTGTTTTAGGGTTAAAGAATGTCATTTAATTCTTGGATTGCACAATAACCCATTTATGACTTAAGCAACCCACTTTTTATCTTATTCAGACCATTTGACCTATGTTTTGCCTCTAAGTAATCCCATTTTTGTACTACAATGTTAAAATTACAGTTTTAACCTTTGTTTCATGTTTTCTTCTCAGAACATTAATTCCTTGAATTAGGCCCTTCTCTAGGTTATGTAGGAGCTCTTATTCTCTTTCTTAGGTCAAAATGAGCTAGTTAGGGCTCATGATGAGGCTCTCATCGGTAATTCATCTAAGCAGATATGAAATGTATTTTTAGTAGAGAATTTAAAACATAACTTGCTTAGTATTGGTCAAATATGTGATAATGGTTGTGATGTATTATTTACAAAAACTAGATTTAAAATACTAAAAGAAGGAACTAATATAATTTTCATTGAAGGTTTTAGATATGAAAATATCTATGCTCTTCATTTTTCACAAGAGAAATTTGTGAAATGTCTGCTTGCAATTCATGTTGAAGTGGATTTATAGCACCATAGGCTAGGTCACATAAATCACAAACACTTAAATAAGCTAGCCAAAAATGAGTTAGTAAGGGGCCTACCCAAACTAACTTATAAAAAAGATGCATTGTGTAAATCTTGTGAACTCATAAAAATGCACAAGGCTTCTTTTAAACCAAAAGACTTAGTTCCAACTACACATCCTTTAGAGTTGTTACACCTTGATCTATTTGGGCCAACACAATTTGAGAGCCTAAATGGATCAAAATTTTTCCTAGTTATTGTTGATGACTTGTTAAAGTTCACTTGGGTCATCTTCTTGAAACATAAGGATTACTCATTTGACTCCTTCCTAAGTCTTACTCAAAGACTACAAAAGGAAAAAACATTTTTAATTCTTAGACTTAGGACTAATCATGGGGGTGAATTTGAAAATGAAAAATTTTTAAGTTTTTGTCCAATTCTGGCATATCCCATGAATTTTCATTCCCTCGGGCACCATCTCAAAATGGTATTGTAGAGCGTAAAAATCGCACTCTACAAGAATGCACTCGAACTTTGCTTTTGGAGTCTGGGCTTCAACAATATTTCTAAGCTAAAGCCATTAATACGGCATGTTATGTTCTTAATAGAACTCTTTTAAGGCCTATTATTAAGAAAACTCTATATGAACTATATTATGAAAAGTCTCCTAGGATTTCATATTTTAGGGTGTTTGGAAGTCGATGTTACTTATTAAACGCCTGAGATAGACTTGATAAGTTTGATGCTAAAGGTGATGAAGGCATCTTTATTGGCTATTCAACCAAAAGCAAAGCTTATCGAGTCTTTAATAAAAAGACTTTTGTTGTAGAGGAATCCCTGCATGTTTCATTTGATGAAACTTTAGGATAACTAGAACCAAATCATCTAGAGTTTGATGATGATGATATCCCCTTCATTGATGTATCAAAAATGGAAGATACACAAAATGTACATGATCTTCCAAAAGAATGGGTACACCACAAGGATCACCCACAAGATCAAATTATAGGTGATATTGAACAAGGTGTAAAAACCCGATCTCATTTTAGGGTTGATTTTGTCCTTAATGCCTTTGTTTCTCAACTTGAACCCAAAAAAGTTGATGAGGCATTAAAGGGTGAGTCTTGGGTTGTAGCTATGTAGGAGGAGCTACTCCAACTTACAAGGAATAATGTATAGGACTTGGTACCCGCTCCTGAGGGTAATTCCATTATTAAAAACAAGTGGGTGTTCCGAAATAATTAGATGAATGTGGTTCAGTAATCAAGAATAAGGCCAGACTCATAGTTCAAGGCTATAACCAACAAAAGAGAATTGACTTTGATGAGACATTTGCTCCTGTTGCTCACTTGGAGTCCATTCAGATGCTACTTGCCTTTGCAAGTGCAAAGGGCTTCAAGTTATTTCAAATGGATGTTAAGAGCACTCTTCTTAATGGCTATATTAAGGAAGAAGTTTATGTTTATCAGCCTCCCAAGTTCAAGGACCCAACACACCCAGAGCATGTATTCAATCTCAATAAGGCATTATATGGACTTAAACATGCTCCTAGGACCTGGTATGATAAACTTAGGTCCATCCTTCTCCAGCATGGATATAGAATTGGAGTTGTTGATTCAACTCTTTTTGTAGAGGAAGAAGGAAATGAGATCCTATTAGTTCAAATACATGTCGAGGATATTATATTTGGATAACTAAGGAGTCCCTGTGTTAGCATTTTTGTCAGACTATGAAGACTGAGTACGAAATGAGTATGATGGATGAACTCAGATTCTTTTTAGGCCTCCAAATCCAACAATTAGACACAGGTATCTACATTAGTCAAACAAAATATGTTCTTGAAATTCTCAAGAAGTTTGACTTTGAAAATGTAAATGGAAAAAAGACTCCAAATGCTCCATCTACTTCTCTTGGTGAAGATTTATCCGGCAAGAAGGTAGATGAAAAGAAATACCAGGGTATGATAGGTTCACTACTATACCTTATAGCCTCTAGACCTGATATGCTTTTTGCTATATGTTTATGTGCGAGATTCCAATCCGAACCCAAGGAATCTCATTTAAACGTAGTAAAAAAATATCTAGATATCGAAATAGTACACGAGATCTTGGTCTCTTTTATCCTAAAGCACTGACCTTAGACTTATTATCCTATAGTGTGTAGCTTACGCAGGAAGTCGAACAGACCAAAAGAGCACTAGCGGCACTTATCATTTTATTGGAGAATCTCTGGTTTCATGGTTCTCTAAAAAATAGATATGTGTTTCACTTTCTACAATCGAAGCAGAATATATTACTGCTTCACTTGCTTACTCTTAAGTCATTTGTATGAGACAAACTTTGTTCGATTTTAGATTATTTTTTGTGTAATCCAAAATTTTATGTGATAGTACAAGCGCAATTAATTTATCTACAAATCTGATACATCATTCATATACCAAACATATAAATGTTCGACATCATTTTCTTAGAGATAATGTGCTTCAAGGTGCCATTCAGTTAGAATTTATAGATACACAAAATCAATTAGCAGACATTTTTACAAAATCTCTTGCAGCAGAGAGATTCTACTTTATAAGAAGAAAATTGGGGCTTTGTACAATTAAAGAAATTCAAAATTAAACGATTGATTGCTTTATAACTTATTTGTAATTATAAAAATCCCTGAGGGCTTAACTATAATTTATTCACTTTTGTTAAAAAGGGGTATACTGTAATATTTCCATATTTCTGAAAATATTAGGGTGTTGTTTGCAATATGGTTGCTTAACTTGGGATATTGATTATATTATTTTTCAATACCTAAGTTGTTCATTAACATTTTCTCCACCACTTAAGTGGTCATGTGACTTGCACATGGCCCATCCCATATAAAAGAAGGCAAGTGTTGCAAACACTTGCCTCATTTTGAACTCTCCAAACCTAGTTCCCATTCTCTTCAAGAACTCCAAATCCTAGCCAAAAAGAAGAAGGATCTCCTCCAAGTCTCTACTCAAGGATTTAAGGTATTCTCTTCTTCCCTTAGTAGATCTTGTTCATTCTATGCCATGTTTTCTTATTCCAACAATCACTCCTACTGTTGCATAATATTTTTCGTCGGGTACCAAATGGTATTAGTACCCATCATCGGTACTGGTACTTGCTGGGTGTAGTAGAGCCTGCTTTTGATAGCAGGTACCGGTACTAATGATCGATATTGGTACTCGCTCGATCTTCTGGTTGAAACTGGAATCAACCAGTACCGGTACCGGTACATGCAGGCTTATGTGTGTTTTTGTATGCATGCATGAAAGGAAATATTTCAACTTTCTCATTGTTTTTCCTACTCTATTTGTTGTATGTTTATAGATTGCACCTAAGTCCAAAAGTAAGGGAAAGGCACCTCAAGATGCATTTCACAAATTTTGCATCAATGAGGATGCCAAGTCTAAGTTTGATTGATATAAGGGCCTTAAACTTGATCATTGCAAGCCAGTTGAGTAGAAAGACTTTTCATTACATCTTTTTAATTTCACTGCTCGTCTATCTGAACAACATCTCATGCATTTCTTTGATGAGTTATTTTTTGTTGATGTTCTTGGAGTCTATCATGACATTAATTGTCTATTTTTTGTAAATCTCCAAGAACAAGACAATAGAGGTCATCTTGTCTTAACCTCAAATATTTTTGGTCAAAAAGTTACTGTTACACCAAAATTCCTGTCTACCATAACACAGTGTCTGAATGAAGGTCATGCTTTCAATACTCTTAAGGAAAAATTCACTTCTTCACAAATTCATGAAACACTTTTGCTCCCTAACAGTTAAGGAAAAGCTTTGGTTGCTCCTAACATGACCTTATTTGCTAGATTTCTATTTAGAATTTTAGCATGGAATTTAAGGGCCAAATACTCGGGATTCCATAAAATCCTTGTAGATATTTTACCCTTAATCTATGCTATTATCACAAGTTTTCCTGTAAATTGGAACACGGTATTCATCCATTTCCTAAGACCTCATTACCGTGCTTCAGCTTTACCTCTTGATATTCCTATATCTCATATACTTATCAAGAGTAGAATTGATCTCTCTAACTTTACTCCTCTTAGAAAAGTGGTCTACTTCAAGTAGTCCACACTCCGGAAAATGCGAGTAAAGCCTACTAGGAATCATCAATTGATGATGAAGAAGAAGATCAGGTTGATCTAAATACTCAATGTTCTTCTCATCATGTTCCTGACTCATCCTCAACATTTGTTCTCATAACCAATCCAAAGCTGAAATGCCTTGTGTAAATTTGTCTCATGTGTCTAGAACTGACCCTAATATGATTAACACCTTTAATCATATTGGTCAACATCTTACAAATCTCAATTTTGCTTTTCGTCATAGGGAACGCAAGTTCCATGATCTTTCACTTTCAATTGAGTCCTCCCATCTTGCTTCTTCCACTCAACATCCTAAGCAATGGAAGCATGCTCAACCAAAAGTGCCCAAAGAATATAGTGAGAGACGGTAAAAGCATTTTCAAGACCCATCTCATGTTTCCTCTCCAATGGCAGAAGAACCTATCCTTCATGATGATGAAGACGAAGAAGAAAATGAAGATGAAGAAATCTCTTATGCCGAAAGTGAAGATGAAGATGAACTTGAAAATGAAGAAGATGACAAAGATGAAGCTGATAATGATGATGATGATGATGCTGGTGGTGGTGGTGATGGAAATAGCAGTGGACATGTTCAAAAGTATATCAGAAAACAACCTCGAAATTAGTTTACATTACATTTAGTTATATGAGACAATTTAAATATGTTTCTTTGGTTGTTGTGTTGTATGACTTTCAAATATGTTGATGTTTTAGTTGATGTTCTCTATGATGTATGACTTTTATGATATCGCTTGAAAGTTGTTCATCTTTTTCTACATATTTTTCCCATCCTTGGTCATTGCCTATGCATATTGTTATATTTTTTTGTTTAATTGACAAACAGGGGGAGAAATGGAAAATACATCATATTTAAAATCAGGAAGCTTAGTTTGAGGGGGAGGTTTCACTCCTAGTAGTTTTGTATTCCTTCTCTTATGAGGTTTCTATCATTTTAGATATAGGTATTTCTTTTGTTTGTCAACACCAAAAAAGGGGAGATTGTTGGAACCCAGTTCCACTTCTCTTTTATGTTTTGATGTTAACAAAATTGTTTTAAAACTAATGAGTTTATAAAGTTTTATTTACAGGAAATCACAAGATTTAGAAAGTACAGATGTTAACAAGGAAGAAGTGTGGATGGCATGAAGAATGAAGATTGATTTTGTATGTTGTAATTTAAATTTTTGTATGTCTCCTAACAAGAAAAATTGATTTAGGAGTGAAAATCAAAATGGAGATAATTAGGTATCAAACTCACGTTCAATCATTCATTTGAAAAATTAAAATCATTTTCCTTGACATATTAATCATGCATTTACGTTCAAATAGCACCAAGATTGTTTAATAAAATTTATTCAAGGTACTTGTTGCAAGTACCGGTACTGTTCATCAATACCAGTACATGCTAGGCACAGGTTTGGGTCCTTATCCCAAAATGTGAACAACAAGTACCGGTACTCATCATGAGTACCGGTACCAGGTGCTCACAGTTTGTAGACATGGGTAGTGCTTGGACCTTACAAGTACCGATACTAATCACCAGTATCGGTACATGTAGCTCACAGTTTTTAACTTGACTCAAATCTATGAGTCACATGTATCAGTACTTATCATGAGTACTGGTACCTGGTGACTTAGTTGGTACACAGCTGTAAGCACTGAGTACCGGTACCTAGGCTTTGTTAGGCTGGCTGATGGTTTACTGTGAGCAGTCAGTACCAGTACCATAAGTTTAGTACCGATACCAACTAACCGTTGTACCTAATCTGAATAGCTATTTAGAAATTAATCATATCTTTAATCTTCCCATTTTTCCCCTAATGGCTAGTAATCGTAGGGGAGGTGTTTAGTGGCCTATATAAACACCTTTTGTGTGTCATTTCACATAACACAAGCATAAAAATTCTCCTAGCTTCAATTTCTATATTTCTCAATTCTAGCTGCAAAGGTGATAAGCTTGTTGCATTTTTCTTCGAGAAGATTCTCACCTTGCAACAAAATTTTCTGGCCAATCCGTTCTTCCTTGTAAAATGACTTTTTACACTTTAGTGTTTTTCCCTAGATTGATATTCAACTATCTATCAAGCTAATTCTTGTTGGAGACTTAGGAACTCAGTTGTAAGCTAATTTGTTTCTTGCTTACACCAGTAATCTTATGTTTTTATCTGATCTTGTAATTGGGTTGAGGTAACCCGTTAATTACCTCGGTTTATAGTAAATTGATTTCCTTCGAGTTGAGGGAATCGAGTTAAAAATCTTAAGTCAGGAGACTTAAATAGTGGAGTACCTAAGTGAAGGGGAACCACTATATATTTGGTGTACTATTTTTGTGATTTTTTTATTTGCAATATTTTGTTTAGTACACTATTCATCCCCCTTCTAGTGTGCTTGTGCCTTTTAGATCCTCCATCCCCCTTCTTCTAAGCCTGTGCCTTCATCTCCCTATGCTTGATAGTACTTATGTTTTTTCTATTTTTGATGTACTAAAGACTACTAATGTTTTGTCTACTAAGGAGGGTTTTGGCACACTTGCATGCAGTCTAGAGTAGTTTAGCTATATTCAAGTTCTTGGAGAATATTTGAATGACTTGAAATTGATCTTAATTTGATATAATATTGACACCATTTCACTCATATGTCAAGTTTTGGACAAAGATTGATAGCACCCCTACTGTCCAATTATTATGAGAGTAAACCTCATTTCGAGAGGAGGGGCTTGCTTACAAATAAATTAGAGATTGAAGCAACCAACAAAAAAATAAAGAGAAACAATTGCTCTTTAGCTTTGATAAGAAAATTCTCTTGCCTTTTTCTTCTTGTGCTTAAGTTTTCATTCATTCTTGAGATGGACAGCATTAGGTCATACATCAATGCTTAGGTAGTTCTAATTAATCATAGAGAAATATTCTTCTTGACTCATCTACTTTCAATTTATCTCTTCTTGAAATTAGTCATTGACAATGTCATTTTCGAGAAGCTATTCAGTTATCCATGATTTCTTATTGTAGTTACTTATTAATACTTGTGAACTATTTCGATAACATGAATAAAAGTAAGAAAATTTGATTATGCAAGTTGGCTATTATGTACTTTATTATTGGCAATAATACTCTAGTTGAGAGAAGACCCTATTACAAGAAATAAGAACTTGCTCCTAAAAGGGTCATTTTAGTAGTTTCTAGGTTTGGCCTTTATCAGAACTCAAGGATTATTAGTGAAAATTGAAATAACCTAATCTCAGTTATTGGGTGTAGCCCAAGAGGTATGTAAAATAGTATAAAAACCCCTTGCGCAATTTGTTGGTCATTGCTTGTGGATGTAAAAATTTTGCTATAGTTGCTCACATTTAAGGGGCACTATTCACTCTTTTTTTAGTGTCATGTTTATAAAAGGTAACTCATCTACTATTGGACACTATTACCTCAACATGTGAATCAACACTGAAACCTATTCCTAAGTGATAAATAATTTTGATTTGTATTAATATCAAAATTTTATCACATGATTTGTTTCTTGCAACCTAAAAGAGATTCTCAAAAATCAATATCAAAATCTTAGTCAATTGATAAAATCTTCAAGAATAAATACTCAATTGATCAATTTCTCCACCTTTTGTCTTGTGAAGTTTATGTTCTACAATAATTTTTAGAAAAAAATGTTAATATCCTACACTACGCATATGTTAAGATGGAAAGATTAGGAGAGAGGTGAAGTCCAAGAAAGGAGCACAAGAAATGAGAAGGAAAGGGGAGGGAAAGAACTAGGAGTTGTTGTTTGGATTGGGGAGAATGGGAAGGGAAAGGATGTTGATACCATATGCTTGGATATATTAGTGGAGGGAGAAAGAGGAAAGCGATTTTAGTGTAATTTTTCTAGTATAACCTTTCTAATTTCCTCAAGAATATATAAAATTGTTAAAAATAAGGGCAAAAGTGACATTTAAAACATAAATGTAATGAAGCCATTTCTTTCCTATTCCCTTTAATTGATTTGGAAGGAGAAGAAATCTCTCCAAATTTACCTTTCTAATCCCACTCTCTTTTCCCTCCTTTCCCTTTCCCTTTCTATTCTAATGATTTACAACTAAATATGCATATCCTACCTTTTAATCTCTTTCCTTGCAATACCTCAATCCAAACATATGGTACTGGAAAAAGTTTATAACTATGGGATATTCATCAATTACGACAATAAACATTAAAATTGATCTATATATATGACATATTGTTTATGTCTTCCCTTTAGAGGTATATAGTCAATCTATTAACCATTTCACAAATCTCCAAGAAATGTGTTATGTTGGCTTTTAATATTCCCCTTCTCTCCTCCAACCAAAGGAATGAAGAAAAAATGAGGAAAGAAGAACATACTCAACTCCATCTGTTGATAAGAGGGGAAATATGTTCGAGAGTAGATGAGATTACACTCTTTTTTTTTTTGAGAAAAATTTGCAATGTTCTTGCATATTTCTGTTATAAATAAGAAGCAAATGTTCTTGAATTTTATTTGAATAATTCTAGCTATCACCTCTAATTTGTTTAGAGAAACTTGATAACAAGGATGGAGCTAGAGAATAGGTGGAGGTTGTCTCCTAACTAATTTTTACCTTCATATCCACAACCTTTAACTTTAGGATTAGTTTACCTAAAGGGATAAGCAACTCAAGATTGTAAATTGCAAACTGGAGACATTCCCTATTACTGTTTACTTGAAACTTGAGATGATCTCTTAATAGTGTTAATTACCAGAATGGGAGATAGGGAGGGTTTAATAAAGGATGGTCGGGAGAAGGGATTTGTTATCCCCACCATACTAAGGTTTGGCAGAGCTTGGGATGTTGCTAAAACATGAGTTTCGTTTATCTGTTCATGTAAATGGGAGATATCACTTATTTTCAAAAGAAATCCCGCACCCTAAATGGACCCTTAGTTAACTATTAATTTCCAATTGATGATCATAATCTTTTTGATTTTGTCCCCCTTAACCCAAGTTTCTAGACCTTTCTTCACTCGCTACCCTCCTTACTTCCAAACTCTGCATTCGTAATGTTCGGAGTCATTTCCAGCAAAAGGCCATTAGGTTTTTGGGTTTTATGATCTTCACTGTTCAGCTCTACTCGTATGAAACCACTTGGCAGTCATAATTAGAATAATGTTGGGGGTTACCAAAGCTGACAATTAGAACGAGAAAGATACGTACACAATGTGTATGTGAAAAATTAGACATAAGAAGCGTATGTATGCAATTCCTGCTTTTCACTTTTTTTTATTTTCCAAGAATAGTAATTATGGTGGGAGATGGGTGTTGGTTTTGCAATCCCGAAATCATTTGCCTTTCAAGGGGTAAACGTGCATGAGATGCAATTAGATTGATCGTATCTTGCACCAACAAAGGTAGGAAATAGGATTTGACAACTACATCTTGGTGAGACAATGCGTCCAGCACCTCCGGGAGGAATTAAAGGACGTTGCATTTATTTTTCCTTGAAGGGCTGTTTGGAACAAATTTCGGGTTCTAAATCTTAAATTTCTTTTATTTTAATATTTAATTTTAAAAAATAATTTTTATCTTAATTATAAAATTATTTTACTTCTCTCAAACAATTCATAACAAAATATTTAATTTTTCTTTAAAAATTAGTATTATTATTATTATTTTCTTCTGATTCGTCGTGCAATTCCCTCTTTATTCCTTATGTCCGGGAATAAAGCTGCGAGTCTAAAGCGGCCAACCAACTTGTTCTCTCTCCTCTCTACGCGGTCGATGCTGGACAGAGCAGAATGACAACGACCCAATTCACCTCGCATCAGAAAAGGAAGATTATCAAGTTCCTTTATTCTAATCCCTTCATTATAAGAGGGAAAAATAATAATAATAAAGTATCTTTGCGCTCTGATTATGATACTAACGGAATGGACGTAGTAGCATTGATTTTTCTAAGCAAATTAAGCTGCACGTAAATTTTAATACGAACAGAAAGACCAAGTGCATTAATTAATTTTTATTCACCGAAGACCTCCTCACAGGCATTGTACGGGAGAACACAAACGGTAGCGTACGTAGGGCTGGAAGCGAAGGGCATATCATGACTATCTATCACATATCTTCTAACATTAGAACAGAGAATACAGCAGCATCCTAGTGATCCCTTCTTCTTCTTAATCTGCTGTTCAAGCAGTTTGAGGAGAAGCGCCTCTGGGGACACCCGGACGCGTTGGGCCCCTCATGGCCATGGCCTCCACCTCGAATTCCCTGTCCTGAACCTGTGCAATTACGTAACATATCCATTAATATTTCTATCTGTTTTTTTTGCAAGAATCCCAAAAAAGAGAAAAAGATGTTTTTCGTGCATCATTCCATGGCGGAGCGATAAAGAATGAAAAGGCAAAAAAAGAAAAAAAACATGTCATTTCCCGCATCATTGGCTGCTGTTCTGACAAGGGAATGTTTTCTTCATCGTGTCTGTTTCATCGCAGAAAAGCATGGAATGTAGTTGAAAGGAGATATATATTCTCGAACAGTTGAAAACACACGTAAGTATCTCACCTAAAATCCCATCGAAAAAATCTGAGTCATTCGTGGGAAAGAGTAAGATAAACATACGGATTAAATTTTTATCTCATTTTTCTCTCTCTGCTACTCAGATTTCACGAGTGAAATTTTAGATGAGATAGGGAGAGTGTTAAATATTTTTCTATATAATTCTCCTCTGATCGACGACAAGGAAAAAAAAAAATCACAGATAATATTATGTTTTCACAGACGAAACGTATACATCACCTGCAAGCTTGTGACGTCGGTCTCCTTTGTAGACTCGGGTTCTGCCGCCGACCGATTGAAGAAGGTGGTAAGGTCTAGTTAGGAGAGATTGGCATAAAAGGCGTCAAGATAAGGAGAGTTAAGAGACACGTCTACCTTTGTTGGTTCCCGTGTGGCAACATGTGACGCACTCGAAGAGGCCCATGAAGCTGTCCTTCACCTGCTGAGAAAACTTGGCCATGAGATCAGCTTGTGACCACTCACTCACTCTCTCTCTCTCTCTCTCTCTTCTTTGTTTTGGTGGAAGGATTGGGAGAAGAGGGGGCACTTATTAGAAAGAGTTGGTGGTCACATGACCGGCTGCTCCACCATGTGACGGGGTTTTAAACTAATTGAGAGTGGAGAAACATGGGTTTGTCTGAAAATAATTCAAGGTTGGGCCCATAACACATGCATAAATATATAGGTGTAAAGGGTAGCAATTTGGTGAGGTCAAGAGCGCCGCCCCTTCCCGTGGTGTACCTTAGATTCTGGCATAAGGTTTTGTCCACGAGGTAACTTGACCGCTTCGTGCTCTTTACCATATCTTAACCGAAGTGGTTTGTCCTCGAATGCAGTCCACTACTATGAAGGGTTTTTGTTGAATGGGAGAGCCTCTTCGTTAAGTAGCGCTTATCCCTCGCTAGTTGCAGACTTCCATGTTGCCACCCTCATATCGTCTCTATCTACTTCTTAGCGAGATGTTTAGAAGATGTTGAAAGATAAACAAGCCCCTAATTGTACGAGAGACGGATGCAAACTATGGGTGATACGAATTGGTCTTCAACCCACTCCCTCTTGGCTAAATCGGCCCCGATCAAAGCACATAGAAAATTCCCAAACCATTAAAGATGACTCGAACGCCACCCTGAAGAAGACGAGTTCAGCTAAACAAGGGCTTGTGCACTCCAAGGTTTGACTTTGGGAGGTTCGGTCAGCCGACGACGCAATAGGCGACGTAGACAACGAGATGCTGGCAGAGTCAAAGATGCCCTCTCTACTTGCCAAGGGATTATTACATGTACAGAATTCGGGATCCCTAACATGACTCTACTACAATGGTACCAATAATGGTGACCTTTCTAGCACCATTATAGGAAACCAACTGCTATGACAACTTTGGATTCATCCCACAACTAATCCCTTACTGTAGGTAGTTGATCGTCGAATAAGGCCCGATGAGCCCCCGGTAGAGAGGCATTGGACTGTAGAGAGATCCTAATTAAAGAAAAGCGTTGAACAAGGAAATGACCACCGCACTCAATACCCAACATTCAATTCGAATTCAACATGCATTGCATTCGATTCGGGAACATCTCACTCACCCCAATCATTTCTATTCAACCCCCTCGTATACCTACAATTATAGTGGAACCTAGAGATACCCATCTCTCCTGAGATGTAGCACCCCTTTTGGCATGAACTAGATAATCAATCTACGTATTCACTTATGTGATTATTTGCTCTTCCCTCTCCTCTTAAACTCTGATCCTAAACCAGATCGAGGTTCTCATTTTTTGGTGGTGGATCATGAGTCAAACCAAGCTAGGGGTCTCAACCCAGGAGCCATCAATGGGATTGATAAGCAAAAATAATCTGGAGTAGGTCTCTATGGCACTATGAAGGCAATTTAATTGCAACAAAAAAGCTATGCCAGACAGAATATCAATGCAACATATGTTTCATTTTAGGGCCTATTTGGATTCACATCTTTGACATCCTCCATGGTATTGGGAAAAGAAACAATTATGCAAACAGATTTCTCAATGGGGGAAGTTTTGAATCTTACTCAAGATATTGATGACAATAGCAAAAATCATGTGACAACCAAGATTTGGTTGGTGTAACCAAGCCCCTCAAAAAATTTGTTGTTGCTGGTTGCAACAATGAAGCTGAGCTTACATTGCCAATTAAATATGCACGACTTCCTAGATTTTGCACCATTTGCAGTAAGATTGACCATGTATATCCCTAATGTGAGAAGGTGACTGAAATAAAAGAGGATCTAGAAGTTGTTATTGAAAGAACAAGGGCTACAAAAGGGGAAGAGATCCTACGACAAAAATGGAACAAGGAAATTAAAGTTCTTGAGCAAATTATCAGATAAGTAGCACTCCCCCCCCCCCACCTCCCTTGGAATGTTTCTTGTAGGCAAAAACAACCATTAGAGAAGATAGCACTACCTTCATGCTTGAGTAAGAAGCATCCCTTACAAGGCAAGGATGAATCATTAACTACTTGGGTGCGTCCTCTCTACACGTTGGAGATGGGAACCTCTTTCCAAAACCTTGTATTTCTAACTTAATCATCCTTTCCTTAAGCATCCTATTTAATGCCCCTCCTATAGTAGAATCCCCCCATAAGCCCCCTTAGTCCTTCAAAAACACCACACTCACTACCAGAAACCCAAGAGAACACAAAACCCCAAAAATCCTTTGATACACCTAACCCCACTACTAATCGAACCATATCCCTAGCCATCCTAAAGCCTTAACTAGAATACAAGTACCATGCCTTCTCTGAGTCCAATTATAACAATCCCACCTAATATTAAATGTCAAAGATAGATTCCCACCATCTAAAACATTCTTCTCCAATGCCTAAATAGATTTGATCCTAAATGAATAATGCAACCCTACTATTACCAACTGGAAAGCCCCCTAAGACACTCTCTTCCCCACTAATGGGGGAAAATTCTCCAAGCAATGAGAAGACAACATGGGCCCTCTAAGAACTACTACGATAGCCTCAACTTAATGGCCTCAAACTAGAATTAGGATAAGAAAATCCGTAAATCCTACACCTATAATTACAATTGCAATAGCATGTTCATAAGAGTAGGGTGTGTACGAGCTACGTACACCTAAAGTTAACTTGGATGAGACCCCCCCCTTCCCTTAGTGGGGACATTGTTGAAACATTGTTCCACATCTTGTTTTGGTGTTAATAAAATTATTGTAGATTCATGTTTGCAATTGAGCGATATTTTATATTTAGGTGAAGATCAAGGCAAACAGAGAATTATGTCAAGGAGGCATGATGACAAGGAAAGATGATGAGAAAGAGAAGATCATCTCTTCCTAAAGTTTTTTGTTGTCTTTTATATTAGGTTTTTTTTACTTTATTAGAATGTATGCTTCTTAACAAAGAATCAAGTATTAGATCATAAAATTAATTAAAGATAATTTAGGATTAACATTACGATCATTCAAGATACGTATTATTTAAAAGATATTATTTTAGTAGTTAAAGCAGACTAATGAACTAATTAGTACTAAAGCTAAATAAAGTTACTTGAAAGTAAGTACCGGTACTGTTCATCAGTACCGGTATATGCAAGGCACGGGTTTGAACCTATGTCTCAAACTGTGAACAACAAGTACCGATACTAACCATGAATATTGGTATCTGATAGTCGCAGTTTGTAGGCTCAGTTCAAGCATGGACTTTACAAGTACCAGTACCCATGATGAGTACCAGTACAAGTAGGTCACAGTGCCACGTAAGTCTCAAACCTAGGAGTCACAAGTACCGGTACTTATGATGAGTACCGGTACCAGGACTCCTATGTGCTACCTGCAGAAAAATAGTGAGCAGCTAGTACTAATACCTATACTTCAATACCAGTATCAGTTAGCCATTAACTCAAAACTGAACGGCTATAAAATTAATTTTGAGAAGATAAACATTGGGATTTAAACCCCAACATCTAGTAGACATATTACTAAGGTCCTAACTCTATAAAAAGGCCCTAGGACTCTTAGTTTGCATACAAGAAAGCGAAAGAAAAATGTAAGATCTATATTTCATATTTCCACCATATTTTGAAGAGAAGAAATTGTTTGCTGCTCTCAATCTCTCTACGATTTGCAAATACAATGACGTGTTTTCTTCACGTATCTACAAAGCGATTCACGTCCTTCCTAGGTGCTCCAATTGGTATTATTTTTAATCATTGTTGAGAGGCTTAAGTATTTTATTGTAAGATTTTTACTTGTCTTACACCAATTCTTATTTTGTACTTGAGCTTTTACTCGTTGGGTTGTAACAAATCCGTTTCTTATACTTGGGTTGAGGTTACCCGTTAATTATCTCATTTAGTAAATTGATTCCTTCAGGGTTGAGGGAATCGGGTTAAAAATCCTAAGTTGAGAGGCTAAGGTAGTGGAGTACCCAAGTGAGTGGGGAACCACTATACTGAAGTTTACCTACTAGGAGGGGTGACGTAATAATTGCGGAAATAAATATAAACAATCTCACAAAATAAACAAACACACAAGTACACAAGTATTTTTTAGGTGGAAACCCAAACCGGGTGAAAACCACCACCTAACCCTCTCGAGTTAGGATTTTCCGATCAACCTAGTTGATCAAATCCACTAACTGAATCACTTTAAACGAGGGTGATTCAACCTCAATTACAATCACGCTACAAGTACGAGGGTAGCGTTCCTCAACCCCTTCTCTCCACGAGAAGGATTTTGTCTCACGAAGGAGACGGGAATTCGCAAAGCGAATACCCAACTAAATAACAAAGATAAAATAAACAACAATCCTATAGAGCCAACAAAATAATTTTTTAACCTAAGCTTCTATAGGAATTAGGATGCTTCCCTTTGAAAGGAGTGCGTCGGCGACGCGGATGCGTGAACTACACGATGGCGCTACATCGCTCTCGTGAACTACGGCGGGAGAGCGGGTGCGCAAAGCTTGATGCTCTCAAGAGAATGGAGCTTGAGCTTGGAGAGCAAGAGCTAGCTAGGACACAAGAGAGTGTGAAAGTGTGTAGCCAAGTGTGTCTTGTGTATCTAGGTGTGTATTGGTGTTGCAAAGGTTTCCCTCTATTTATAGAGGCCTTAGGAAGGCTTTGGAAGGCTTAGGAAAGGTTCTATAGCCGTTGGGAACAAAGCCCAAGAGAATCAACCCGAAATCAGGAACAATCATTGCTCTGACAGGCTTATCAGACGTCTAATTCTGGAATCAGATGTCTGGAAGTTCACTTTAAGACGTCTGATTCCAAGGTCAGACGTCTGATTTTGGGCGGGTCTCTTCCTGACTTGGATCAGATCTAAACAGGGTTCTAGTGCAAGTCTATCAGATGACATATAGGACGTCTGGCACTATGTCTGGACATATGGAAACCTACTTCTACTGTGGGAATGGATTTCCAAATGTTGCAACGGCTAGAAAATCTCTGAGAAGAGATTTTGGGTCAGCCGAGGCAAAATGGTCAATTATCAGACATCTGGACAGTCCTATGGACGTATGATAAGGCTCTAACGGTCATATTCTTGAGTGTATGCTAAGCCAGCCAACGGTCCACTAATTGGACGTCTGGCCAATCCATCAGACGTCTCCTAAGACGTCTGGTCTAAGGTCTGGACGTCTGATTTCATCAGACAGAAATAACTATGTCCAGCCTAATAGTTATCAGACGTCTGAAATAACAGTCAGACGTCTTAAAATACTTTATCAGACGTCTGATTTGGGAATTAGACGTCTGGAAGTGCTGTTTAAACCCTATATTGGTTTTCTAAGTGTTCTACAGAAAACCTAAGTATCCTAGGGTTGTGCCGGTGTTCCTAGGACTACTGTTAGGGTACTTTGAGGCTCTTTAACATGAATTTCTAAGGAAATAAAGAGCAAGAAAATAACGACAACAGTACATGAAAGGATTAAACAAAATTCTATCATATTCTTCTTGTCCTTCCATCTTCAATATATCGCTCCTCGCGAATCTCTTCTGTTCTCCATCAAGCTCCTCCAATCCGTCCTGAATGTGAGCTCGAACTCCATCTAATCACGTATCCATTTGCGATTGACCTGAAATCTAGGACTCAAAGCGCAAATATTAAATGACACGTGTTTTGTTATCATCAAAATAAATGATCGTGGTGCTCTAGCACCAACAATCTCCCCCTTTTTGATGATGACAAAATCATAAATAATAATGCAGAAAATCCTCCCCCTTTTTGACATTATCAAAAAGGTTTAATTTATTTTACATTTCCTATAACTCCCCCTTAAGACATGCTCTTCTATAAATTTCTTTTGACAAAGGTAATGCCTCTCCTTTTTTTTATAACAACAAGATAGCTATTATTTTCTCCCCCTTTCTAAAGGAAATTTAGCTACCTTATATCTCCCCCTTAAAAATTGACAATTAGCTCATAAATTTTAACTCCCCCTATCTAAAAGCTACTGATAAACAAAGATAGGGTCAAGAATTTTTACCTCACCTACCATGGCCAATAAAATGGCCCAAATGGTGGTGGTGAATGCCACATCGGATGGG
Source organism: Thalassia testudinum (assembly GCA_037157565.1). Taxonomy (NCBI): domain Eukaryota; kingdom Viridiplantae; phylum Streptophyta; class Magnoliopsida; order Alismatales; family Hydrocharitaceae; genus Thalassia; species Thalassia testudinum. Next base: position 79,195,916 of record JAZHRO010000002.1, read on the forward strand.
GCTCCCATCCGTAGCTTGGAAGCCCGGGCATTGGCGCCGGTCTCCAATCTGGTGGTCGACGTGCGGCGGGTCCGTCGCTTGTTCGCCGTCTCGTCGGTCTTCTTGTTCTCCTCCTTGGTCAACTCCTTGGTTCTCCCAACTTGAGTTGACCAGCTTTGAGCTTGTAGGTCCAGTCCTTTGTGTTGTAATTATCCCTGAACCCTACAAAACAAGATTCCAATTCTTTTTTCGGTATCCAAGTGGGCTTGGATCCGGATTTGTTAGCGGGTCTCCTTGACGGAGATCCTTTCTCAACCTTAGGGCTATAAAAATTATCAACTTTGTTGATTAATTTGTTAGAATTTTCTCTAAGACATGCAATTTCTTTTTCTATAGTATTCAACTTAGTCTTTAAATCAGAAATTTCTATTTTTAGACTAACATTTTCCTCAATCAATTTATTATTTTCATTGATGAGGTTATGATTTTCTAATAATAGGTTATCATTTTTAGGACTAGCTTCTAGATCCTTAAGTTTATTTTCTAATCTTTCATTTTCACTTCTAAGAAAACTAAGATTCTTTTTAATACTTTTATTTTCTATCTTAAGTGCTTTACTAACTTCAAATAGTTCATTAAAAGCTTCTTGTAAATCGAGATTTACCTCATTGTCGCTGTTGTCGCTGTCGTTGTCACTTTCTCCGATTACCATGAAACCAAGGCATGCGATTTCCTTCTCCCCGAGATCTTCTTCCGAGCTCGTCTCCTCATGAGTGCCTTCCAACCTCCTCCATATCTCGTGGGCGGTGGTGCACTCTTGGATTTTCTCGAACTCTTTCGGACTCAGCGTGCAATACAGGGCATTCATTGCCTTTGCGTTGAGTGAAAGCTCTCGAATCTGCAGCTGCGAGTAGCCTCCTTGGGGTCGCTTCGGGATCTCGTATGGGGTTTCGCAACATCCCCATATCTCGAATTCAGCAGCTTGGAGCCACGTCTTCATCCTCAACTTCCAATATCCGAAGTCCCTCCCGTCGAAATAGGGTAGTCGGACGGTGGACTACCCTTCGGAGATTCCGATTGCGGCTATGCTTCCCTCCATGATCTTCTTGCCTGGTGTTACTCCGATCTTGCAAAAACCTGCTCTGATACCAATTGAAGTTTACCTACTAGGAGGGGTGACGTAATAATTGCGGAAATAAATATAAACAATCTCACAAAATAAACAAACACACAAGTACACAAGTATTTTTTAGGTGGAAACCCAAACCGGGTGAAAACCACCACCTAACCCTCTCGAGTTAGGATTTTCCGATCAACCTAGTTGATCAAATCCACTAACCGAATCACTTTAAACGAGGGTGATTCAACCTCAATTACAACCACGCTACAAGTACGAGGGTAGCGTTCCTCAACCCCTTCTCTCCACGAGAAGGATTTTGCCCCACGAAGGAGACGGGAATTCGCAAAGCGAATACCCAACTAAATAACAAAGATAAAATAAACAACAATCCTATAGAGCCAACAAAATAATTTTTTAACCTAAGCTTCTATAGGAATTAGGATGCTTCCCTTTGAAAGGAGTGCGTCGGCGACGCGGATGCGTGAACTACACGATGGCGCTACATCGCTCTCGTGAACTACGGCGGGAGAGCGGGTGTGCAAAGCTTGATGCTCTCAAGAGAATGGAGCTTGAGCTTGGAGAGCAAGAGCTAGCTAGGACACAAGAGAGTGTGAAAGTGTGTAGCCAAGTGTGTCTTGTGTATCTAGGTGTGTATTGGTGTTGCAAAGGTTCCCCTCTATTTATAGAGGCCTTAGGAAGGCTTTGGAAGGCCTAGGAAAGGTTCTATAGCCGTTGGGAACAAAGCCCAAGAGAATCAACCCGAAATCAGGAACAATCATTGCTCTGACAAGCTTATCAGACGTCTAATTCTGGAATCAGACGTCTGGAAGTTCACTTTAAGACGTCTGATTCCAAGGTCAGACGTCTGATTTTGGGCGGGTCTCTTCCTGACTTGGATCAGATCTAAACAGGGTTCTAGTGCAAGTCTATCAGACGACATATAGGACGTCTGACACTATGTCTGGACGTATGGAAACCTACTTTTACTGTGGGAATGGATTTCCAAACGTTGCAACGGCTAGAAAATCTCTGAGAAGAGATTTTGGGTCAGCCGAGGCAAAACGGTCAATTATCAGACGTCTGGACAGTCCTATGGACGTATGATAAGGCTCTAACGGTCATATTCTTGAGTGTATGCTAAGCCAGCCAACGGTCCACTAATTGGACGTCTGGCCAATCCATCAGACGTCTCCTAAGACGTTTGGTCTAAGGTCTGGACGTCTGATTTCATCAGACAGAAATAACTATGTCCAGCCTAATAGTTATCAGACGTCTGAAACAACAGTCAGACGTCTTAAAATATTTTATCAGACGTCTGATTTGGGAATTAGACGTCTGGAAGTGCTGTTTAAATCCTATATTGGTTTTCTAAGTGTTCTACAAAAAACCTAAGTATCCTAGGGTTGTGCCGGTGTTCCTAGGACTACTGTTAGGGTACTTTGAGGCTCTTTAACATGAATTTCTAAGGAAATAAAGAGCAAGAAAATAACGACAACAGTACATGAAAGGATTAAACAAAATTCTATCCCATTCTTCTTGTCCTTCCATCTTCAATATATCGCTCCTCGCGAATCTCTTCTGTTCTTCATCAAGCTCCTCCAATCCGTCCTGGATGCAAGCTCGAACTCCATCTAATCACATATCCATTTGTGATTGACCTGAAATCTAGGACTCAAAGCGCAAATATTAAATGACACGTGTTTTGTTATCATCAAAACAAATGATCATGGTGCTTTAGCACCAACATATACATCTTTTGTCTATTTTGTGGTTTGAATTATTTGTGCAAATCTTTTTGTTATTACTAATATTCGCATTGAGTTTGTTTGTGCGCGTAGTCATCAAATCACATTATCTTTAGTAGATCCAAGGTTTCCAACAAACATAAGGTGAATAATTACACCCCGAAATGACTTTCAAACATCACCTATCCGCGAATGAGCTAAAAGGAAGGTAAGCTATCTTTTGTCATTTTATTGACATTATTCTCCTTCTTTGGAGTATGACGGATGTAATAGATGAGTCGATGATCCTCGGAATGATTTGATAAGGAAGATTCAATGGTGGCGGACAAAATATGTTAAGAACAAATCACACCCTGTGGCACAAGAGATCCTTAGCAAGAAGATCCCTAAAATCTCATATTGAATTCCTTACAACTAACCACACGAAGAATAGGACTCGACTTTGACCTATAAAAGGTAAGGAGAAGGAAAAGAAAAAGGGCATATGGAAGAAGTTTAAGAGAAAAGAATTGTAACTAAGAAGGAGAGAGATGCTCTCATTGTAATCTTCTTTCTTTATTATGTGGATTTAAGGGTTAGATCCCATCTCGGGACATGCACTCGACAAGGTGGAACTGGGTTACCAATCTTCACGTGTCTACAATTATCAACATGTGTCTTTTCCTATTCTACTCTAGATATACATGATAGGCCCCCGCCTCTACACGAACCCAAGAGGCTCAGTGGGGGTTACGCTCGATCACCCTTGTCTAAAATTAAACCTACTATCTCCACATAATCCCCTATCCTATATAGAATCAAGCTTAATCCACTACTAGGCCTTAAAAAGCTACCTAAATCTAGGAAGATTCATATGAAGTTGGGGAATGAATTTATTGCCTTAGTGTCTAGTATTAAGAGAATGAAGATGGAGATATGGATATGCTTAATGCTTTAACTGAAGTGAAAAGATAAGAAAATTTAGAAAGAAGAAGATGAAGATACCTCAAGTGAAACCAAAATCTAAAGGGGCTCTAAAGTTAACTTTAAACAACTGCAAGTCTAACAAATGAGTATTCTTGCTTGGAATCGTAGGGGTTTGAGGGAACCCCCTGCATTCCATCATTTAAATAATCTCCTTAACTCAATTGAACCATTGGTCTACATCATTTCAAACCATAATGTAGTGACAAGCAAGTTGATAGAATTAGGAAAATGCCTTGGTGATAAATGCATATTTTGTATCATTCATACCAATATTTTGCTTAGAATCTAGGTTGTTGGGTAGTGTACTTAGCATCAAATCGCATGCATTATGCACACCATGCATTTAGATAGGATTGCATCATTTCAAAATAGTTGAGGGATTTAATCTTATGATCTTGCTTTGCTATGGTTAGGTCTAAAATTGAAAAGCAACAATTGAAGCAAATCGAGGATTAATGCTAGTGCAAGCCATGATTAAAGCTCGCCTCAACTTACAGAGCTTGAGAATTATTGTAGAAATTTAAAGATCTTCCTACATTTCCTCTTCCATGCTCACCATGCTCACCTCCATAAATGAGCTCCAAGTCCACTAGCTCCACCTCCATTAATAAGCTCCACTCCTCCTCCATAAACCCTACACACCTCCCATGAATCCCCTTCATAATTTCTCCCCCAAATCACCTCCATTATTCACCTTGAGTTGCTTCCTCTTTAAGGTAATTAGGCATGCCATCTAATGTTGTCTAGGGCCCCCTCCACATGTTCCCACATGGCCTCCATAAATTCCTCTCCCCAATTCCAATAAAGCCACCTCATCCCCTTCATCAATGGGGCACACCACCCCTTGTAGGCTCCACCTTTCCAACATCTAGGCTACACTCCCAACACCTCTCCCAAATGGCCTCTACACGCCTCCCATGGATTCACACCTTCCATTGCACATTTTACCACTTCTTTGATTCACAATTAAGGCCAACCCATTTCCTAGGAACCACCTTTCCATGACCAGAAGAAAGTACATTAAGGAAGCACACTACATTCCCTCTCACGCCCAACAAGGAGCCACCTATTTTTCACACAAGAACCACTTCCAACGCCTTTACATTTAGCACAATCCATTAAACCCTCACACATTCTCCCATGGCCTTAATTAGATGACACAATGCTCTATGCTCTCCCCATTTCCAACACCCAAAGAGGTTTCTCCAAGACTCCACTTCACTTTCCTATAAAAGAAGGCCCTCGTGTCACTTGTTGATCACCTTTGGCTAATACAACATTCGAGAGGGAGAATAGTGCCTTAGGTCAATTAACTACCTTGAGAGAGAGAAATCAACCAAGACCCTCCAAACCACTCATTCACGCCACCCATATCTCAACACCACTACAACCCCCCCCCCCCCACTCCATGCTAAGGAGGAGGACTTCTTCATCTCTCACGCCAAGCATCCTCTCCATTCCATAAGCTTCATCTTTCCTTTTCTTTTTTTTTTTTGTTGAGGTTCATATTCAATCGTAGTTTCATTCTGTGAACTTGTGGGCTTTAGGGGTTACATCAAGAGTGCTCCATCTCCTAGTGTGAGCTCCTCGTTGTCCCTATCATTTTGTGACAAAAGGTTAATGTGGTTTCTTGGTTGCGAATGACATGCTACGGACACGTTTGTTAAAGAGTGTCATTGTAACTCACGTTCGTTGCGTCGGTTTTAAATATAGAAATGGATTTGAGTTCGAGTGTCGTACACAGGGAGGCGTGAATTTTTTTTGTCACTTAGTTGTCATGGAAATGGCGGGTTTTTACTTGCGCGAGAAAATGCGAGAGAAAAGTGAGTAAGAGAAAGAGAGAGAGAGAGAGTAGGGTTAGAGTTCTTTTTAGTCATGACATTCACTTAGATCAAGATGAAAACAACATCAATACTATATTTAACATGCAACTCAAGTTTTACAATTACAACACTAGATAAATACTTAAGTACAAGTAAAGTAAAGCTAAGCTAGAGAGAGAGAGGGAAAGAGAAAGGAGACGGCGAGGTGGCCACGGCGATGGAAGAGGGCTCCATCGGTGGCTCGTCGACTCTGGTGATTACAAAAGTGTGCTAATGGTGGCTAGGAGTGGGGTAGAGCACTTGCAAGTGTATTGAATGCCCTCCATGGGTGATTGGAAGGGGTTTATATTGGAAGAAGGTCTTTCTAAATGAAGAAGGGGCTTTAGAGACGTTGCTAAAACTCTTCCCAAAATTTCGGTGAAGCCCCTCTGCCCGCCGGTTCCTCGCACGCGTTGTGCTTCCTCTCGCGCGCAATTCGCGTGGTCGCCTTGAGGGTCGTCCGATCAAAGATCGGAAGGCTAAGCTTGTGTGGAGGGCATGCTCGCACTTCGCACTTGCGCAGTGCTTCCCCCCGTGCGTCATTGCAGGTGTCTGAGCACGCTCATCTGCAGGCACCACGTCTCGCGATCACCACCGTACACGCATTGATCCACGACCTAATTTCGTCCGCGTGCTCCTTTGCCTCTGATTTGCTGCACGGTGTGTTTCGACCCCACATCGCGTGTGCGTGGGTGAGAGCATCAATCGCTGTGGTGTAGCTTGTGCATGCTCGCGAAGAGGAGTCGGGTGCGCAGCGTGTCAACCGTTGGATGGTAATCCAACGGTCGAGATCTGATTCTAGAGCGGCGAAGGGGCGCGAGCGCTGTGGATGTGGGCATGCGTCTGATGTGTCCTCAGCCGTCTGATCGGAGGATCGAATGGCTTATAGTGATGTGCGGTGAGAAGCAGCGAGGAGCACGTCGGATGCCGCCATGTAGCGGCTGTGTGGCCGTTGATCATCAGATCAACGGTCAGAACTTCTTGGGCCAATTGCGGGAGCTCCAGATGTCGGATTTGGTTGATTTTGAGTCCGTTGGATTCTATTCATCGCTCTGAATCTATCCGTGCGATCCAATTGGTCATCTGAGGCCTATTTTGACATGAACTTATACAAATGACCATTAATATTATTCAATAAGCAATCTCAATGTGCGATGCATGTCATGCACCCGTGCCCAATTATAATGTGTTATTTATGCATGTTACCCTTAAGATAAACCCCGTTTGGTAGAATTATCATCATAAAATGTAGCATTATCATACCCCCATGCTTACTCCTTGCTAGTCCCTAGCAAAGTTCATCCTAGTTATTATTCTTAGTCAGAATCTAGGAATTGATTACTTAGACATTCTGTTACTTGTCAACAGGAGGAAATATACTAAGATCCTAATCTACAGAGACTAAACAGCACCCAGGTGTCTGCCAAAATGTGAACTGCTTGAATCCTCTCTTTAAGGCATATATATATTTTTTCATTTTCATATTTTCTCTTTTTTTTGGATTTTTTGGAGTTGAGAGTGTGTTGGTAACTTTTACGGCTACCCACCCCACTCAAAACTCAAAAAAGACTCTAAGTGCTAAGCATCTTGGTGTGAAGATCGTGATAGACTCACTCAGTGGTAATTCAGAGAAACTTCGGGTTTCTACACTCCTAGGTGACTGAAAAAGGAAGTGTTTTGCCTGAAGGTGTATCTGTTCGATTGGTAGCTTTCCCCCTACTTTTATTTTATTTGGGGTCAACACAAGGGTGTTTCGAGTGTATATCTCCCCAGATTGTTCTACTTCCTTGCTTCTTCCTTAAGTGTTTTGGGTCTTTTTGTGCATTTAATGAGCTGGGTTCTGGACAACCGACTAATGGGCTGTTACTCATGATCACTTGCCAGCCATACTCGTGCGGTGAAGTGTGGCTTATTTTATTTTCTTTTTTTCTTCTTTTCTATATATGTTTTTTTTTTTTTCAGTAGGTGCTTCCCTAATCTCAAATTTATTTAGAGGCAATAAGGAGAAAAGTGGTCATGTGGCTGGGCTCTGGACAACCGGGCAATGGACTGTTACCCACGACAACTTGCCAGCCATATCACCCTAGAAGGTTCATTAGCTACCCAATTTCTATCAAAATCTCCGAGGAGTGAGTCAGTGCAACAATGTGTGTAGATGCTTAGGCTAACAGACCCTCCGAGTTAGAGGGATGGCTGATAAGTCGTATACTTATCACCCTATTTATTGGTGAATTAAAATGAATTAAGGTTGCGAGGATTCGAGGCTAAGTTCATATTTTAACGAACATCAGGACTGATTAAGCCTGAAGGCCTGAAAAGTCTAAGTGTTCAGGTTCTTTTTGTATTGTTTTCGACTGCAGACAAGTTCCTAATACTTAAGTTTTTCTTTGTAAATTCATCATTTTTTTATTTTATTCAGACTGATTAAATGAACTCAGAATCATGCAAATTACCACCCCCTCATGCTTAAGTTGGATAATGTCCTCATTGACAAATACATGGATGCAACAGGGGTTTAGAAAGATATTACCTGAGTGATGTAATATACCTGTTCAGTCTAAATCTTCTGGGTTGCCTCCCAGGAAGCGCTGAGTTTAATGCCTCCAGCTCGACGGTGCTTCGTGTCATCCCTCAATGAGGATGACAACCTCCTTTGGGGAAACCTGGGCGAGGAAGTGTTTCAATCTCGAACCATTGACTGTGAAAGTAAGTCCAATGTTCGGATCTGCGATTTCAACTGCCCCATTAAAGTAGGGCTTGACTACCCTATACGGTCATGTCCACTTGGATCTGAGCTTCCCGGAAAAGAGTTTGAGTCAGGCATCAAAAAGCCAGACTGGCTGGTTGGGCTCGAAGGTCTTCCTGTGGATGAGTCGGTCGTGGACGGCTTTCATCTTCTCCTTGTAAAGCTGACTATTCTCAAAGGCGTCCCGACGAATTTCCTCGAGCTCGGAGACTTGGAGCGTCCTTTGTGCACCAGCTAACTAGAAATCCATGTTGCATTGCTTAACGGCCCAGTAAGCCCGATGTTCCAACTTGACAGGAAGATGGCAAGCTTTGCCAAAGAGCAGGCGATAATGCGACATGCCTATCGGGGTCTTGAAAGCAGTCCGGTATGCCCACAGGGCATCATCCAGTCGTGTGGACCAGTCCTTCCTATCAGGTCTCACGGTCTTCTATAGAATGTTCTTGATCTACCTGTTTGAGACCTCGGTCTACCCATTCGTTTGCGAATGATACGAGGTGGCAATGCGATGAGTAACCCTGTATTTTCTAAGCAGAGCACGAAATTGGGCGTGGATGAAGTGACTTCCACCATCACTGATTATAGCCTTCGATATTCCAAATCGAGAAAAGATGCTCTGTTTGACGAAGTCCATGACAGCCTTGTGATCGCAACAACAGGTGGCGACGGCTTCAATCCATTTGGAGACATAGTCTACAGAGACTAAGATGTACTCAAAGCCGTTGGATGGTGGAAAGGGGCTCATGAAATCAATGCCCCAAACGTCGAAGATCTCAACGATCAGAATGGGCTAGAGGGGCATTATGTCTTTCCTGGTCATGGTCCCCAGAGTCTAGCAATGAGAGCAAGTCTTTGCAAAGCTGTGTGCATCCTTGAATAATGAAGGCCAATAAAATTTGGACTGCAAAACTTTTGCAGCCGTCTTCTTCCCTGAAAAGTGGCCACCACAAGCTTAGTCGTGACAACATGATAGCACACTTTGAACTTCATCCTCCGGAATACACCTCCTAATGATCTGGTCGGCACAGAGGTAAAACAGCATGGGATCATCCCATAAATAGTGCTTGGCTTCGGCCAAGAACTTATCCCGTTACTGTCTGGACCAGCTGTGCAAGGTTTGTCCTACTACCAGGTAGTTGACGAAGTCAGCATACCAAGGTAGTTTCCTATCTTGCACAGCCAAGATTTGCTCATCGGGAAAGGTATCAGATAAGGGCAAGGAGGGCCCAATGTGGTTCGGGTGGAGTCTGGACAGGTGATCGGCCACAACATTCTTTGACCCGGCTTTGTCACGAATTTCCAGGTCAAATTCCTGCAAAAGCAGGATCCATCTGATGAGCCTGGGCTTAGCGTCTTTCTTGGTCAACAAATGCTGGATGGCCAAGTGGTCTGTATAGACGGTCACGTAGGATCCCAGAAGGTAAGATTGGAACTTTTCGAGTCCAAAAACTATGGTGAGTAGTTCTTTCTCCGTGACCATATAATTCTGTTGGGCCTCATCCAACATCTTGCTCGCGTAGTAGATCACCATAGGTTTCTTGTCTTGTCTCTGTCCCAGGACTGTGCCAATGGCAAAGTCTGATGCATCACATATGGTCTCAAAATCCTGGGACCAATCTGGGGGCTGAAGTACAGGTGCGGTGAAGACTAAGCCCCTGAGGGTGTGGTAAGCCTGGATGCAATTTAAGGTCATGTGGAATAGGGCGTCATTGGCCAGAAGGTCGATCAAGGGTTTGGAGATCTTGGAGAAGTCTTTAATGAACCTTCGGTAGAAGCCAACATGTCCAAGGAACGAGCAGATTTGCCGGACCGAGCTAGGTGGGGGAAGTTTGGAAATCAAATCCACTTTAGCTCGATCCACCTCAATGCCCCTATGCGATACGATGTGACCGAGGACAATTCCTTCTTGAACCATGAAATGGCTTTTTTCCCAACTTAACACCAAGTTAACCTCAATACATCACTTCAAAATTTTCTCCAAGTTGCTCAAATAATGTTCAAATGAGTTCCCAAATACTGAGAAATCATCCATAAAGACCTCCAGGTATTCACCCACCATCTCTGAAAAGATGGCTAGCTTGCAACGCTGAAAGGTAGCAGGTGCGTTGCATAACCCGAATGGCATACAACGGAATGTGAACGTGCCATACGGGCAAGTGAATGTGGTCTTCTCTTGATCTTCAAGAGCAATTGCGACTTGGTTATATCCTTCATATCCATCCAGGAAGCAAAACTATTTCTACCCTATCAATCGCTCAAGAATCTGATCAATAAATGGCAAGGAGAAGTGATCTTTCTTAGTCGCCTCATTGCTCTTCCTGTAATCAATACACACCTGCCATGCAGTGCTAGTGTGGGTGGGGATGGATTCACCACACTCATTGGTGACAATGGTGAGCCCAGCTTTCTTGGGGACCACTTGAGTGGGGCTCACCCAGGGACTATCAGAGATTGGGTAAATGATGTCAGTGTCAAGCCACTTGATGATCTCCTTCTTGACGACCTCCCGCATATTTGGGTTTAATCGTCTGTACATCTGACGGGAAGGTTGGACCCCATCTTCCAGGTAAATCTTGTGAGTGCAATAGGTGGGGCTAATTCCTCTCAAGTCCAAAATAGTCCAGCCAATGGCAGCTGAAAGAGCAATCTTTGTTTTCGTTGAAAACTTTAACATAAAATGATGTGTCATTGTATTTAATCGCGTGGTAGAAAATCGCTTTTCAAAACATTTTAATTTTCAGAATCTAACCACGAATAGTTAGGTCGTCTCCACAGGGGAATTAACCTATCAAAAATGAGTAATGATGCATCAAGTAATCGGGAATTTCGACAGATGTGCATGCTAATTATTGTTCTCATTTCCAGCATAAATTCTCAATTTAGATAATTAACCAAGACTCTGAGGGTGCACATGCAAAATCACCACCATAGAAATACCAGAATTGCTATCTTAATACTGACAAATGTCAACAAATTTAACTAAATCAGAATTTATTCCCCATAACAAAGATACATGTTAACTTAGTCATGAGATGAATGTAATGTGACTGCATGCAATTCTATTAGAATTGAGGGTCATTCATGCAATTCCACCGTAATATAATAATAAGATAAATAAGTGAATAGTATTTTTGACAATGGCATACCTCATAAATTTTAATATGGGGGAAAATAGGGGAATCTCCTTCTCTCTTGTGCGTGCATGTGGAGTGGCGATCATCGGCTGACTGGAGTTTAGTGGAGGTGCGTCGAAGGCCAGGCATCGTAACGGAGGTGACGCGGTGGCCAAAGGTGGACGGCGGCAGCCGGACGGTGGAGGTGAAGACGCTGGTGTTGGGTTCTGTTGCACGGTTGTGTGCACAGCCTACGGCGTGGCCTACGGCTATGCGCTCGCGCGTGGGTGCGTTGAGAGCGCTGCACAGTCTGAGGCTACGTGAGGTGCAATGTGTGCTACGTGTAAGGGCGCGGGCGCGGCTGTGGCAGTGGGTTCCTCTCTTCGTTGCAACAGTGGAAGAACAAGGAAGATGAAGAAGACAAGAAGCACGGTCTGCAGTGCACGTCCTTGCGCGCTGTGAGGACGCTGCACGGTTTGAGGACGAGCGCTTGGAGGCAGTTGCACGTGTGGCTATTGGCCGTGTGAGGGCGCGGCTGTGCTACGCGTGGTAGGGGCTGGTGCAGTGCCTGCAGAGCGTGCAGGTGCGGGCAGGCGGTGGAAGCTTGGCGCGGTGAAGGTAGGCTGGTGTGGGAGGATGCATGGCTTGCAGGGGCGCATGCGTGCGGTGGAGAGGTCCTTTGCGTGCGGTGGCAGTGCAAGGGCGCGGCTGCAGGAGAAGATGAAGCTCACTTAGAGGCGTGTAGTGGGTGGTGTTTGCTTGGATCCACAGTGCACTCCCTCTCCACGGTTGGGAAGGTGAAGATGATTCCCCCAAAGGGAGAAGAAGAAGATGACCCTCTCTTCCTCTCCAAAAGCTCCTTTTATCTCCTCCCCTATCCGCAAGTCAAGGGATTTTTAAATGCCTTACTAAATTTGGCTAGCGACTGTTGGGGAGGTGTTGAGGCCGGCCGGAGGTTGAGGAAGGCTCAGTTAAGGTAGTCGTTTGTTGGGGAAAATTTATTTCACCCCCTTGTTCTTTTCCAAAATTGATCCTCCTCTCTCTCTTCCTGATTATTAGCTTGATGGAGTGGATTAAGTGGAGGAGATACAATGGGTGCGCTGTTGCGGGATCTACATGAAGTATAAAATAATTACATAATAAGCAATAGAATAAATGTAAACTTAAATAATGATGCATTCAATCATTTAAAGACCTAATGTGATTATTAACAAATATAAAATGTTAGAATAGAATTACTTAGGCGTAACAATAGTCCATTAAAATGGACTCATCAGCAGCCCTATGTTCTAATAGGGTCACGGTCAACCTAAGTTCCTGATCCTTGGTTAGATGGGTGTTGATAATCACTAGGAAGGTCTGGTCAGGTCCCAGGACGACATACTTGAGATTCTCAGGTTGCGACTTTAGTTCGGGTGCAGGTGGAACAATGTTTGACGAAAAGGGGAAAGGCGGGAGTTGATCAACATGATTCTCCTCAAACGGTGCTGGTTGATGGTAATCAGCCCTACAAAGGTCCACGTGCACAGATGGTGACGGGTCATAACAGTCGTCACAAGATTGGGTCTGGTAGTCTGAGACAGACTAAGGGTGAAGCATTCCTTGACCAAAGGCTCCACAGGATCGTGTTCCTCAACCCAATCACAATCGAAAGACTTGGTTGCCTGGAAGATATCCAACTGCATCTTCCTGTCTTCGAAGGCGATTTCCATGCATCCCGTGTCACAATCGATGTTCGCCTTAGTCGTAGCTAAGAAAGGTCTGCCTAGGATGATTGGTGTGTTCTGTAGCTGTTCAGGGACTTCCATGTCGAGCACCAAGAAGTTGACCGGGAAATAGAAGTCCTTGACCCGTACAATCACGTCCTCGACAACCCCCTTCGGGGTCTTCACAGATCTATCAGCCAACTGGATGGTCATAGGTGTGGACGTCAATTCTCTGAATCTAAATTGGTGGTACAGGGTCGTCGGAATCAGATTGATGGAAGCACCTAAGTCCAGGAGTGCTCTATCAAATGTCATGTCCCTGATATTGCAGGATATCAGGGGTGCTTCTGGGTCAGTTTGTTTGAGCGGAAGGTTGCTCGATATCACAGAACTTGCTTGCTCTGAGAGCACAACCTTCCTAGGTGCTTGAGGTCTCGGCTTACGCTTCGGTGTACAAGCATCCTTCAGGAACTTAGCGTAAGTCGGAATGTGCTTGACGACTTCGAGGAGCGGGATATTAATCTGAACTTGCTTAAAGATCTCCAAAAGCTCCTCATTCTCCATAACACTATTCTTTTTCCTTATCTTCTCCAAGGCCTCGGGATATGGTGTCTAAATGTGAATAGGGTCTATTTCTGGGTCCTTGGGTTTTTCCTGTGCCTCATCAAAGTCGAGCATTTCAGGGGGTGAAGTCACGGGAGGAGTCGGCCATTTAGGATCCTGGGTCTTGGTGCCGCTTCTCAAGGCCACCGCATTTGCAGAGGTGTTGGGACCATGGGTCGATCCTTGAGAAGATGAGGAAGAAGAAGCACCAAACCCAGGGGGTGTTTGTGGGGCTGGCTGGACCA